>JARBWK010000010.1:103593731-104193731 GCA_030556195.1 Anolis apletophallus | reverse complement strand
TGTTTCTGGCTCTGAAAACAAATTGTTGCACTGCTACGCAGAACACTTTCCATAAAGTGCCTTTTCATCATAGCTCCAGCACTCTCCTTTTCTGGTTTTGTTTTTTAAAATGGCAGTTTCCTCATGCTTTTCAGCATTCTCTCATTTGTTTAACTAACATCCCACCAATATTCAGACTGAGAATGAATGCAGAATATTAATGTGATGTGGATATTTCTGTTGATACTTGCTCTGGTGGCTCCTCAGATGTGTATTCAAAATTCCATCTTAAGTAAATGGGAGTTAAGGCTTGGCGATTCCATTATCTACTTTGCTTCCATTATTTCAGGGTCATCGAGATTTGTCAATACTAAAGAAAACTTGGGAAAGTTACTTTTTGGATCACAACTCCCAGAATACAACAGTCAGCATACCAGAAACCATCACATTACACCATTTTAAATCAACAATAGGATTTATGTAGCTTTTAAGTTGATTTTTGACTGCAAGACCAGCAGTCTTAGCCAGCATAGACAATGTTGAGGAATGATGGGAACTGCAATCCAATAAGACATAAAAATCACGTGATTTCCATCCTTTTCCTAAAGGAACAGGGGATAACCATCTGATTGGAAATTTTCCTGGTGTGCATCTACACTGTTGAACTAATGCAGCTTGACACCACTTTAACTGCCATTGATCAATGGAATAATTGAAGTTGTAGATTTATAAGATCTTTAGTCTTCTTGATCAAAGATGGCTGCTGCCCCCACCAAACTACAAATCCCATAATTCTAAGCAGCAAATCACGCCAGTTAAAGTGGTGTCAAAGTGCACTAATTCTACAGTGTGAGCGCACACTTGGCTATTTTTTCCCCACTTCACCCTTTTGAGATATCTATAATTTTCATACAATTCATGTACATATAATTTCACCTGTGTTGAAAGTTTCTTTCTGTACAGGAACATCTTAGCTCTTTAGAGACAGTCATGTGGTTGTTACGTTTCCTGTTTGAGGATGAATGAGAAAATGTGGGAAACATGTATAAGACCCTTTCGCCTCAGCTTGCTGGGGCGAGAGGCATTTGCCCCCCCGACTCCGATTGGAGTTGGAAGGTTCTGAAGAACCTTCGAGGCTGGGGGCATGGCCTTTAGGAAGGCCAGCCCCCGTCAGGCCATTCTGCGCCTGATTGCCTGAGAGCAGGACGTCTTTTGCTCTGCTCTTGCAATCAGGCCTATTGGTCCCAGGAGGCACCAGGATCGGCGTGGTCAGCGTTTGAGGTCGGTGCGGGGCCCTGGAGAAAGGCCTCTTTGGCCCTCGCGGCATGTGGGAGGGCAATTGGGGCTCCCGGCCTTCCCACACGCTCACAATGGGCCTGCCGGGGGGCTTCCTTTCCCCTTCCCCCACCCTGCCGGGGGGGTCCCGCCTTGTTTTCCTGATGTTCCGACGCTGCTCCAGTCGGCCTGCCACCTCGGCCCAGATTTGGCGCGTTGCTGCTGGTAGTGGGCGACACGGGTGACGCGGCGGCCTGGCGCGGCGGCGCAGCCCGATGGGCTTTGCCTCTGGGCTGGCGCTGGTGGCGGGTTGGGCCCCGGATGGGCCTTCCTGTCCGTCAGCCCGCTTCAGGCCAGCAGGAGTGTGGGGGGGGGGGTTCCGCCCCCGGACGGGTAGCGGGTGGCGCCGGCAAGGCGCGGGTCCGCGGCAGGCGCGTTGGCACGTCATTGCGGCTGCCGTCGCTGCTTTCGGTGCATGAGTGACCTCCCCCCTTCCCCCCTCTCCCCTCTCTTTTCCTGTTGTTGCGGTTCGCGCGGGGGCGGCGGCGGGTAGCAATTTTTTATTAAAAATAAAGCCACATTGAGGGAGTTCCAGGAATTAATAGGCCATCTAAATTTTGCATGCAAAGTGGTGGCTCCAGGCAGGGCTTTCCTGCGGAGGCTGTGTAATGTTATCTCCGGCACAGTCTCGCCACATCACCACATTAGGGCGACCCGTGCCATAAAGGCGGATTTGGAAATTTGGCTGAGCTTTATTGCAAATTTTAATGGTATCTCGTTTTGGCGCCAGAACCTGTTGTTAAAGAATGTGATGCAGGTGGCGTCGGATGCTTCAGGCTCTTTGGGCTTTGGAGTCTATTTTGATGGGCAGTGGTGCGCGGAGCGGTGGCCCAGTACTTGGCATACTCTGGGCATCACAGTGGACCTTACATTCCTGGAATTTTTCCCAATATTAGTAGCGGTTTATATCTGGGCCGATAGGTTTACCAACTCCTCCGTCCACTTCTGGTGTGACAACATGGCCACGGTGCAGGTCATTAATACCCTTACTTCTCGATCAGTGAGGGTGATGGGTGCCTTGCGGTTGTTTACGTTGCACTGTTTAGATTTAAACATTCTGTTCCGAGCATTCCACATTGCGGGACTAGATAATTCATTGGCCGACGCTCTGTCTCATGTGCAGATGGAGCGCTTCAGGCAACTAGCGCCCACCGCAGACGAGCACCCGAAACGCATGCCAGACCATCTTTGGCAGGCTGGAGTGACGAGGTAGCGGTCGGCATGTCACTGGCGTTAGCTCCAAGCTCCAGGAGGGGCTACTTCAGGGCCGTCAGGGAATTCGCAGAATTCAGGGAGTACTACGGTTTATCTAAGTCCTTCCCGGTGCCCTACGACCACATTGCGCAGTTTTGCGTATACAGCAGAAGGCGGGAGTTAGCTGTTCATTCCATCTGTGTAAAACTGTCGGCGCTGGCCTACTGGTTTAAAGCGCAAGGCATGGCTGACCCAACAAATGATTTCTGCCTGCATAAGCTTATGGCGAGGTGGTGTAAACAAAGTGGTAGGGTCATTGATACAAGGGAGACTTTGGTGCCAGGCATTTTAAAAGGGCTTGGACAACTGTGGGCCTCCGTTTGCGATTCCGAATACGAACAGGCATTATTCCACTCGGCTGCCTTGACTGCCTTTTTCAGCGCTTTTAGAGTGAGTGAGTTGGTGGCGTCATCCAAAACCGATTCCTCACACAGAGCTTTCTTGGTTTCTGACATAAGATTGACCCCCAATATGTTAGAATTGATGGTCAGGTTGTCAAAGACTGATCAGGGTGCCAAGGGCTCATTGGTCAGGCTTGGTAGAGCCAGTGATGTAGAGCTTTGCCCAGTTTTAGCCATGACGCACTATCTTGCACTCTGGGGCCCGGCTGCAGGTTATTTATTTTGTCATCAGGGCGGGACGCCACTGTCAAAATTTCAATTTTGGGCAGTCACTAAAAAGGCCCTGAAACTGTTAGGTTTGGAGGGCATGCAATTCGGAACCCATTCATTTATTATTTATTTATTTATTTATTTATTTATTATTTGGGTTTCTATGCCGCCGACTCCCTGAGGCTCGCGGCGGCTCACAGGAACCGAAGGTACAACTACACACAAGCAATGCGATAAAACATCTAAGACAATTAAACAGTTAAAACAGCAAAATACAAAACCCCCAGGTACAGTTCAGAAATTAGATAGCGTGACACCCCAGGACAGCGGCTAAAGCGGAACATGGGCAGGACCTACTCACCGAAGGCCTGCTTAAACAAATAAGTTTTGCAGGCGCGTCTAAACAAGAGCAGGTCCTTTATAGCCCGCGTTCCAGCTGGGAGGGCGTTCCACAGCGTAGGAGCTATAACGGAGAACGCCCTCCGGCGAGTAGATGTCAGTTTAGCCGATTTCGCCGAGGGTATCTCTAACAAATTAGCATCCTCGGAGCGTAGTGATCTCGGGGGACAGTGTGGGGTGAGTCATCTGCAGCCGCAATGGGGTATGATGCCGGGACCATTATGTCTTTGGTGAGGTGGCGTTCAGGGGCTTACAAGGCATACGTGCGCAATGTTAGGTTGTAAGCCTGTGTGATGCTGTTCCCGGTTTTTGTGTCGTTGCAGGTCCAGTGCGGTCGGAGAGGAAGAAAGTACTAATTTGTGGCCACAGCTACATCTACTGGGCTGAGCAGGAGGCTCTCTATTCTCTCTTCGGCCAACACCTGGGCATGGCTGCCATTGCTAGTGTGCAATGGATGGGCAGACGCAGTCTGCGGTGGTATGGGCTGTGTCCCATGTTATTTTGTGAGAGGAGGGTGCTTCCCCCTGATGTGATCGTTATCCACCTTGGTGGTAATGATTTGGGCCTGTTGACTGGCAAAGCTTTGTTTTTGCAGGCCAGGGCCGATCTTTTCACCATTTGGAGGGCTTGGCCTGGAGTCCACATTGTGTGGTCAGAGATTACACCGAGGATGTGGTGGCCTGGTGGTAGTGACCCCAGGTTGTTGGAGAAGGCCCGGAAAAGAGTTAACCGGGCCATGCGCACTGTGGTGACCTCGGGTAACGGGTCGTATATTGGACACAGATTTATTGACCCTGGCAACCAAATTGTTTTTAGGAATGACGGTGTCCACTTATCTGAAGAGGGCAACCACTTGTTTTTAGTTGATATTAGTGAAGGCATTGAGAGAGTGTTAGAAGATAGGTGGGGATGTAGGCAAGATGGACATCTGCCTCCAGTCCGTGGCAGTAATTAGGGAGGGAAATGCCATTTTTGGTGTACACCAGGGGCACCCCAGTTGGGGGTGAGGGCCAGTTGAGTATGTATGCACCCTAAAGTTATTGTTGTTGGGTGAAGTTGAGTTAATGGCCCTGGAATGAGAAGAGGCTCTTCTCCGCTGTGGGAGAATGGACCTCTTACTCATTTCCCTCATTAGGTTGTCCTGGTTGATTAATCAGGCAATCTTGGTGTTTCGCCTGGAAATTTAATGAGATTGATTACATCTGATTGATATATTCCTGACACCCTTTGAGATTAGTTGAGGTTATTTAAATAGGCAAATAAAATTTGCCCAATTTGCCCCCAAAAGAAATCGTTGTTGTTTTATTATTTGTGTGAGTCTCCTTAATTCGGGGGATGGGTGGGCAAATACATATTTGACTAGGCTGAGAGATCACCCAAAATTATTGCAAACTCTATAAGACTTATTTAAATTAGTATCCAAGCTTAGGCAAAATCAGAAATGAATATCAGGCCATATGAACAATGAGAGTGTCTTAACTGATGACAAGACATTTCACCAAAATCATAACACAGAGTGGCTTTAAGAATTTATACAAAAATATGAATTGAGCTTCCAAAAGCATTCTAAAAATAGGAAGTGGTATTTAAAATGGTATAAGTATCCAGGGCTTTCTTTCTGTTTTGTGAAGACAGTGATAATAGAAGTGACTGAATAATAAAGAGGTCATAATCTTTGGGTTTACTTCAGAGAATTTCATCTACCACATGATTGATTGATTGATTGATTGATTGATTGATTTTAATATTTGTGAGTCGCCCTCCACGTCAGTGCTCCGGGCGACTTACACATAGAACACATAAAAACAGTTCAATAGTTAAGCTAAAAAAAATAAAATAAAATAAAAAAAGAATTTGGTTAAAAGGTCTAATAACTCAGGCTACATGATGGTATGTCAAGTACTAAAGCTAGAAGAAGGTAATCATTCCACTTATTCTTAGTCCTTCTTGTGCTTTGCTGCCATATGTTTGAATTGTAAATGTGGCCCAAAAATCTCCAAAGACATTTTGCCTGAAAAAATGAATAGTTCCTGAGATGTTTCTGCTTCACAAGGAAATAATAAAGCCAACTTGCACACTGTTCTCTGGGTACTCCCCCCCCTCCTGTACACCTTATATGTGTGTGTGTATGTATATGTATTGGTAGCCACCCCAGTCTACAACTGCACATTTTGTGCCATTGTAGAAAGGAGCTACTTCTTCAGTACTCTGAAACAATGCTATGTCTATGATATTGCAGAGAATGGAAAATAGAGGCCAATCTGCCTCTGCAAATTTGCTAATATTTCCCTGTGTGACATTATGGAAAAAAACAGAATGAAAGTAAGAAAGAGTAGTATTGCCAGTGCTAATGTTGTGTTCCACTCCATAATGTGTTAAGAGAATTCCTCCTCCTCAACCCCCTGGCAAATTAAGAGGAATAACTCACCCTCACCCCATTTATTTGCAAATGAGGTGGAGATTTTTAAAAATGTATTTGCATGCAACTCTAGCTGCCTTGGTTTTGCAGCTTAAACAGAAGCTAACTTCATTACGTCATCTAGTATTAACTTAAAAAGAATTGCACGGCCTGACCCACGATGATCAGAAATGCACCAAGAAGGAAGGAAGGAAGGAAACCAGGTTGAGATAATCTGGTAAGAATTAAGGGAACAAGGACTGAAAAATGTAGCTCTGGGTGTCTTCTACAGACCTCCAAGACAGATGGAAGAACTGGATGAAGTCTTCATTGACCAGATGACCAAATATACAGAAAGAAGAGATATAGTAATGTGGGATTTCAACTACTCTGATACTTGTTGGAAAACATACTTTTCCAAGAGTTCAAAGTCCAACAAAATCCTCACTTGTCTTACAGACAAGTTTATTGTACCTGACCCTAACCAACACTGATGATCTGGTCAATGCAGTGGAAGTGGTGGGATCCTTAGTTGGGAGTGACCATGTGCTTCTGGAGTTTGTAATACAAACTAAGAGAAGTCAAACAAACATTTAGGAGAGCTGACATAAATACTAAAAGAGAAGGGAGTTAATGATGGATAGGAGTTTCTTAAAAGTGTGATACTAAAGGCACCATTGCAAACAGTAAAACAACCAGAATGGATGTCCAAATAACTTTTGGCTGAGCTAAGATTTAAAAGAGACATGCACAAGAAATGGAAAAGGGGAAATGGAAAATCACCAAAGAGGAATTCAAATAAATAATAGGCATGCTAAAATTGAAACGGAAATCTAATTGATTCGTTAGAAATCCGTAATTAATGGGACTTTTGTTGTTTTACGGATCGCTGCCCCGAACCAGGAAGTAGACTTCCTTTTACGGTCCGTGAAGCCAACAATTTGCGTTAGGATCGTTAGATATTCTTAAGTATTAATTAATTAATTATTGTACTACTCACTTCTCCCTGTCTTCTCCCCCTCATTTCCTTCCCGCCTTCATTCAGCTTCTTTTTCCCGCATTTCTATGGGGAACTGGAAGTGACGCTGCTGCTAGGTAGAGGCAATGCATTCTGGAAAGTGATTCACACACACACACGCGCGCACGCTTCTCCTCCTCTCTCCAGGCTTCCCCCCTCCTTCTCTTCCCCGTTGCTCTGCTGCCATGCATGCCCCATCGCAAGGGCCTGATTCACACACACACACGCGCGCACGCTTCTCCTCCCTCTCTCCAGGCTTCCCCCCTCCTTCTCTTCCCATTGCTCTGCTGCCATGCATGCCCCATTGCAGGGGCCTGCTTCACACACACACACACACACGCGCGCTTCTCCTCTCTCTCCCGGCGCTCTCTCAGATGCTTCTCTTCCCCGTTGCTCTGCCTTGCCCCATCGCAGGGACCAGCTTCAGCCCTCCAGGTACGTGTTTTGGACTTCAACTCCCACCATTCCTCACAGCCTCAGGCCTCTTCCTTTTCCTCTCAGCCTGGGCAAACTTGGGCCCTCGCTCCCTCAGGATCGGGGTGAGAGAGAGGCAGCGAGGAGCGAGGGGGGGGCTCCTCCTCCTTTTCTTTTGCTGCTTCCAAGAATAGAAAACCCCCTCCCTCCCTCCCTTCCTCCTTCCCTCCCTCCTTCCTATTTGGAGAGTCCCATCTAGAATTCAGTGTGGTTTATTCAAGTTTTGGCCTACAACTCCCAGAAATCCCAGCCACTTTACCAGCTGTTAGGATTTCTGGGAGTTGTAGGCCAAAACCATCTGGAATGCGCATGCGCTGGCATACGAATTACTAACGAATTTCGTTAGTAATTAAGTTAAATTTCCGCAAATTTTGGGTATTTTTTTGGTAAGTCTTTGATATACTAAACAAAAAAAAAATCCCCCCCCCCCCATTTGATTTTAGAATCGCCATTTTTCGATTTGTTATCATGCCTAATAAATAACCAACATATTAGGTTAAAGGTTTGTAAGGGTAAGGCACAAAATGAAGCAGAGCAGTTCAACATTTTCTTTTCCTCTGTCTTCTCCCAAAAGGGGATTGGTGTTCAACTTGAGCAATATGGGGCAGATGAGGTAATGGGGGAAATGCAACCCAAAATAAGTATTTATTTATTTAAAACTTTTGTACTCCAACCTTCTCACCTCTATCGAGGGACTCAGACCAGCATAACAGCAAAAAATCCATGCTATACGTACAATTTAAAAACAACTACAACAACATATTAAAGTACATAAAAATCCAGCATAAAACCACATCGCCATTAAAACAATTCCACTCAATCTGTAAACGTGGTCATACATTCAGACAATAGCCAATCTCAGCCTATTCTGGGAAGGCTTGGTTCCACATCCAGGTCTTCACCAGCCTCCTAAAGGACAACAGAGAGGGGGCAGATCTAGCATCATTTGGTAGAGAGTTCCACAGCCGAGGGGTGACCACAGAGAAGGCTCTGTCTCTCGTTCCCACCAGCCGCGCTTGTGAAGCCAGCGGGACCGAGAGCAGGGCCTCTCTGGAGGATCTTAATGTTCTTGATGGTTCGTAGGGGAGAATCCATTCGGACAGGTAAACTGGGCCAGAACTGTATAGTCCAGTAATACTTAGCTACTCTAAATGAATTCAAGTCTCCAGGGCCAGGTGAACTACATCCAGTAGTATTGAAGGTTTAGAGGGCATGCTTATCAAGTTTACATATGACACCAAATTAAGAGGGATAGCCAATACTCCAGAGGACACGATCAGAATTCAGAATATCCTTAACAGATTAGAGAGCTGGGCCAAAACTAACAAAATGAATTTCAAAAAGGACAAATTTAAGATACTACACTTAGGCAGAAAAAAAATGGAATGCAAAGATACAGAACAGGTGACGCCTGGCTTGACAACAGTCCATGTGAAAAAGATCTTGGTGTCTTTGTGGACAACAAGTTGAACATGAGCCAACAGTGTAATGCAGCAGCAGCCCCCGCCCCCCAAACCAATGGCGTTTTGAGCTGCATCAAAACGAGAATACTGTCTAGATTGATGGAAGTCATGGTGCCTTTGTATTCTGCTTTGGTTAGACCTAACCTGGAATACTGTGTCCAATTCTGTGCACCACAATTCAAAAGATATATTGAACAGCTGGAAGGTATCCAGAGGAGAGCAACTAAAATGATCAAAGGTCTGGAGACCATGCCTTATGAGGAACATCTTAAAGAACATGAGCCTGTAAAAGAGAGGACTTAGAGGAGTCATGATAGCCATGTATAAATATGTGAAAGGATGTCATAAGGAAGAGGGAGCATGCTTATTTTCTGCTGTCCTTGAAACTAGGACTTGGAGCAATGGGTTAAAATTACAGGAAAAGAGATTCCATCTGAACATTAGGAAGACCTTCCTGACTGTAGAAGCTGTTCAACATTGGAACTCTTTGCCTTGAAGTGTGGTGGAAGCTCCTTCCTTGGAAACTTTTAAACAGAGAATGGGTGGCCATCTGTCAGGGATACTTTAATTGTGCTTCCCTGCATGGCTGGGGGTTGGACTAGATGACCCATGTGGTCTCCTCCAAATCTATTATTCCATGATTCAATGATTCAAAGAGATGAAGGAAAAAACTTTACTGGCAATATGTTGGTCAAATACTAACACAGAAGCTAAAATTCCTAGTAGGGAACTCATGTTACAAGTATTGATTTCTTCTGGGATTTTTGAAAGATAAAATTAGAACTTCTCATTATCTCCTATTATACCTTTTTTTCTATAGTGCTTTTATACCAGTAGAAGGGGAATCTGCCCTCCATCACATTTTCATCCAGCAGGTGAAACCTAGAGAACTTTTCAAGAGAATTCCCAATTATTCGATCTTGCACGCTCTCTGCCTCAAACTCTGTTTCCGATACTTCAAACACAGGGCTCATTTTCTATGATACAAGGACCATCTTTTCATCCTGACACTGAACTTTATTCCACTTATCCCAACAGGGGATTTGCCTCACTGTAGAAAGTTGCAAATGACAAAGGTATAAAATAATAAAAACAACAACAACATTTTTGGCAAACCTGTGATGAATTTCCTCATTTCACTGAGCCTAGAGCTGCAGGATTTTGTTGCTTTGTTTCTTTTGTTTATTGTTTATGGTGCTGGAGATGGTTTAATGTTTATTTATTTCATTTCCAAATGTTCCTTATTTGATTCAGAATTGTGTGTATATAGCTCACTCAGAAAGATGGCATTAAAATAAAAATGGTGAAGCTATGTAATTGTTTTCAATTATGATTCCTGCATATGTGTATATTTGCTTCTCATAATTCTCTTTTAATACTTAGTTTTCTGAATCATTTCATTTTTCTGCAAGGAATTATTGCAGTCAAAAATAAGGGGTGGGAAACAGGAATCTAGCAGGCAGCACTTTAACTAATAAATTGCTAAATTCTAGCAATTTATTCTTTTTCTGGTTCCCCCCAGTAATAATGATTTTTCCTCTAAGGTGTTCCCTCAAAATCTGATATTAAATTTCTGGATAAGATGCATTGTCTGCTGTGAAAAGCTCAGATTCCCTGTGGTATGAAGTGAAGGACTAGCTTAATGTGACACTGTCGGAAAGTGAAGTAAAATTTGCATTACAGATACAATGCTCTCTGACCAGAGAGATGTGGAAGTCCTAGAAATGTCACTTCAGATTCTCAGAATGTCAGGACAGCCTGCACAGAATAAAGGCACACAAATTAAACCAGCCAGACATATGTTCAGGTCATTGTGAACTAACAGGTTTGCTATGTGAATCATGTCAAAGGTGGAGAGGTTGTGCTGTGATCATAGGTATTAGTTTTGGTCTACTACACTGGCCACAATATGTTTGTGGCTTTTGTTCCCCAAGGTGAATGTATCAAGGGGTTTTCTTGGAAAAATTCTTCAGATGTGTTTTTCTTTGCACTCCTCGGAGGCTGTGAGAATTTTTGTCCATGGTCACTCATGGATTTTTTCTAATATATAGAGTCATAGTCCAAGACTCCATCTATTAAGCCATGCTGGCTCTCCAGGGTGAGGGTATCAATTCCCAAATAAAAGATGCTTTCTGAATGAGATTCTGAAGGAAATGC
Source organism: Anolis apletophallus (assembly GCA_030556195.1). Taxonomy (NCBI): domain Eukaryota; kingdom Metazoa; phylum Chordata; class Lepidosauria; order Squamata; family Anolidae; genus Anolis; species Anolis apletophallus. The sequence continues at coordinate 104,182,643 of JARBWK010000010.1, read as the reverse complement.
CTTCTGAAGGAAAATGCCTTTTGAAGGAAAATGAGATTTTCCTTCAGTCCCTTTCTTAAAAACCTATGCTGACAATCTAGAAATACAGTTTTGACTTTGAAAGAAAGAAAGAAAGAAAGAAAGAAAAAAAGAAAAGGCACATGAATGCAGCAAATACAATGATTCTATTGATTATTTTTCACTCTCTCATTCTTTGCTATGTTAAATATTGGGAGACTGAAAGAAAATATTTTGACGTATATCAATAAAACTGAGGGATTTCTTAGTCCCCAAAACTCCAGATCCAAGAAGGTTACCACTTACACTGGTGACCCCCCCCCTTTAAATTTAGAGCTATGGCTGAGCTAATGTGCAGGTTCCTTAGTTTTTGTAATGTGTGTCCTGGCCCCAATTAAGGCATAACAGAGCAGCCAGAGACAGATTTAAAAACCAACAAGAATAGAAAAACATAATAGAAAAATATATTTTGAACAATAATATACATATTTTAGGCTCCCCAATACCACAGGTAGTTCTCCCAAACAATGGACCTCATCACATGGAGGTCCTTAATGTGGGGGACACTGGGTGGAACTGTAGCAGTGCGTATTCATCACCCAGTGTCTCTCGTCACTCACATCACTCACTTGCCCATCACACACCAGAAAGCATACCTTCTGTCACGATGCAGGGTCTCGACCCAGCCCCTTAATCACACACACAGAGACGGTAATCAGCTAACTATTTATTGAATAATAAGAAACAGGTGAAAAGATAAATTGTCCATAAAAAGTATCAAAAAGTTCAATCCAAAATAGGTAAAGAGTCCGTAGGTAAAATCCAAAGGCAAACGTGGCAAGGCACCGCAAAACTATGCAGATCAAGGACTTGGTCCGTGGCAAAGAACAAGGCAAAGTTCATACACAACTCCAAGAAACTACTTGGCAAGGCTTGAGCCGGCAACTTGGCTCCCTGGAACTCCGCTTGCTTCACTCTTCTTAGAATAGAAGTGGCCGAGCTACTGAGGATCCGTTCCCACGGATCCTATACTTAATCCCTTGGCTGAGCCCCCCCCCCGACGCTCTAGGCTTCTGCGCCAATCTGTGCTACAGGACCTCGCGCCTCTCTGGCGCTCTAGGCTGCGGTGCCAATCCCTCCTGCTGGACTCAATGCTCCGTCTCCTATCAAAGCTCCGTCCTTGCCTCCCAGCACCTGGGTCGCTATCTTCATGAGAGCTGAACTCCCTTTCGGCTTCCATGGGCTCATCCTCCACTGTTTCCCTGATTCTCTCCTGCGACCCGTAACCTGGTTTCTCATAATTGTCAGAGTCATCACTCTCAGGGTCAGCCTGAACTTCCCAGCTAGCATAGCCGTCAGGCCATTCATCATCCCAGGCCAGGCTCTCTGTGGGAGAGGAAGGCCCAGCTAACTCATCAGCCCCTTCCTCCATGTCCTCATTAGCTGCAGCTGGCCCTAATGCAAGTGGGACCCCCGGTGCTGCCCCCTGCCTCCCAGGCACGAAAGGGAACTGGGTTGCTACACCTTCCAGTGTGCTCCTATGCTGTCCTCATGATTTTCTATCTGAACACGTGTAGTCTCCTGTGTTCAGAATACCCCTCTTAGAACACTTTGCCAATGCAGTGGGTGCAAAGCCCCGCCAGAAGTAGCTGTATGTCATGTGATGAGATCCAGTAGACTCCATTTCAACGGTGTGGGCAAACTGTTTTAAGATGGCGAATTTCCCCTGTGTGATGAGGTCCTAAGTCTCTATCAGCTCAAGTTACTGCCTGTGTCAACTAGTGGCATCACTAGGAGTGGTGTCATAATATCACCTCATATCTTGTAATTTTGCCATACTAGACTAAACAGTGCTCCCTCGCTACTCCGCAGTTCACTTATTGTGGAATCGCTGTTTCACAGGTTTTTTTAATTTAAAAAAACCAATTTAAGTAGTGAGGGAGCACTGAGTGAAAGAGGGGGAGAGAGGGGGGGCACCTTTTTGCCAGCTAGGCCTCTTGCCGAAGCTTCTTCTCTCTGGGGGTGGCTCTTCTTCCCTCCTCACACTTTTTACCTTCATCTTCATCTTCCTCCTCCTGTCACTGCCTGTGCTTCTTGCCACCACTTGGTTCCCACAATTGAGGAGGCAGCAGAGGCATAATGGGTCCCAAGCAGCAGCAAGAGGAAGTAGGAAGAAGAGGAATGTAAAGAGGGCAAAGAATGAAAAAGACCCCACCCTCTTTACCTTCCTCTTCCTCCTCCTTGTCACTGCCTGGGCCTCTTGTGGCTGCTTGGGCCCCGTGATGCCTCCGCTGCCTCCTCAATTGCGGGCTCAAGTGGTGGCAAGAGGTCCAAGCGGCAATGAGGAGGAGGAAGAGGAAGGTAACACTTGCAATAAGTGAGGGACCACTGTATCACAATATTGCAGCTAAAATACTAGGAAGAAAGAGTAGCAAAGAAAGCAACAGGATGTACTTGTAGCATGTGCAGGCATAATTTGAAACATTATTATAATTAGGTAATTATGACAACCCTGACCAAAGCTCATGCATATTAGAAGGCTCAAAAAGTCAATGAGTATTGAGATTTAGCCCTATAGTTGTATATAGTACAAGTAAGCTAAAGCAGGGGTATTTTTATATTTTTAAACATTTTTAAATTTAAATTTCTGTTGAAATACTACAGAAAACTGTGATGCACAGCTTTTTTATTTTGATTCTCACACATAACACCTGTTTAGTAGCCTATACATTTAAAGATAAATTCATCATTTTAAACTCTAGAGTGATGCCCCACACTTCAGAATGCTTAATTTGTTCATAACTATATAAGCTGAACAGATATTATAGCTGTATAGGGCGCCAAAGACCTATTCTCCCAAAAGAAATGGACCCGGTAAAAAGCTGTCTCCTACTATGTCTCAGAGAACTGGTGGCACAGAGCAATATTTAAACTTCAGGTTGCATATGTAAATGCATTCTGATGCAGCCTAGAGTATATATTATAACAGAATTTCAGTACATACCCTCCAAATTCAAGCTACTAGGTGGATTAAAAAAGGAAGGGGATGAAAAGCAACAGGATTTTCATGGCTGTATGAACATAAGACAGCCTTTTGAATTATTTCTGCACTAGAGCAAACATCTAATTTAAATAACCCATCTGGCACAAAGTAATATATTTATATGACAACTTCACTATCTGTTTTTTTAAAAAATTTAAGACATCTATTCAGTATTCTAATTGCTCACTTTTGGATTTTTTGCAGCTTTTGTATGACTGTTTAGGGTTTAAGATAGCATGCTAAAATCTAATGAATATTTTGGAGTGAGCAAAAGATTGCACCACTAACAAAAGCACATGAGACCTTATTACAGAATCAGTATTTTATAGTTATCATGTCTATAGCATCTGAGTTTTCTCAGGGTATAGGTTCAAAGAGTAGAGTTTTCAGCAGCATTCAAAATAGCTCTTTCCAAAGTAACTTCTGGTTAGAATCATAGAATCATAGAGTTGGAGGTGAATGGTTCGCAGAGAGGGAATCTGCTGGAGATTGAGATCCTCAGATCAAAGAGATCTCTGGGGAACATATGGGAGTAGACAGTCCCTTCAGTCAGTGTTTCCCAACCTTTTTTGAGCCGTGGCACACTTTTTACATTTACAAAATCCTGGGGCACACCACCCACCAAAATGACACAAGATGACACTCCAACACAGTAATACATATAGTTAATATGTTTTTAAATGTATTTATACACTCAGTTTGAAACCTTGGACCTGTTTTGATGAACACAACATAGATATCCTGGCAGGATTGGCAGAAAGACACAAACTTCCCACACAGAACTCCCATAACCAAGAGAAAATACTATAAGAGTTTGGTGGGCATTGACCTTGGGTTTTAGAGTTGTAGTTCACCTATATCCAGAGAGCACTGTGGACACAAACAATGTTGGATCAGGACCAAACTTGGCATGGATACTCAATATGCCCAAATGTGAAAACAGATGCAGTTTGGGGAAAATGGACCTTGACATTTGGGAGTTACAGTTTCTGGGATTTATAGTTAACACACAATCAAAAAGCATCCTGAACTCTTGCAACAATGGAATTGAAACAAACTTGGCATTTTGAACTCTCATTACCAACAGAAAGTACTGAAAGGGTTTGCTTGGGAATTGACCTTGAGTTTGGAAGTTGTAGTTCACCTACACCCAGAGAGCACTGTGGACTCAATGTTATGTTATGTTGTTGTTTGTTTTCTATCAGAATCACAATGTTGGAAGGAGGCTCACCACTTTAAGGTCCCTAAAACAGGCATGGGAAAACTTCGGCCCTCTGGGTGCTTTGGACTTCAGTTCCCACCATTCCTAGCAGCCTGAGGCTCTTTCCTGCTTAAATGGCCGAGGGGAAAAAGGAAAAGGGTCTGGGACTGCTAGGAATGGTGGGAGTTGGAGTCCAAAACACCTGGAAGGTCCAAGTTTGCCCATGCCAGCTTTCGACAGAGACCTCTTCCTCCCCCTTCGCGCCCTTTCTTCCCCCACCTGCCGAACACTTACTTTTTCTTCTACACTGCCGCTTCTGTTGCCATTTTGATCCAAGGGGGCAGCATGAGCGTGTTCAGGAGGGGAGGGGGGAGGGAGGAGGACGTGACCCGTGTGGGCGCTACTGCGCAGACTCACCCCAGAGCAAAGTGAGGCAAAGCGAGCAGAGTGAGGCTGGGAAGAAGGGAGCCTGAGTGGAGAAGAAAAAGTGTTCAGCAGGAGGGGGAAGAAACGGTATTGGAGGTTCCAATTTCCCATGGCACACCTCATGATTGCTCACGGCACACCAGTGTGCCATGGCACACTGGTTGGGAAACACTGATCTAATCCAACTCTTTGCCATGCAGGAAAAGCACAAGTAAAGCACCCTGACAAATGGCCATCCAGTCTCTGTTTAAAAGCCTCCAAAGAAGGAACTTCCACTGCACTCTGAGGCAGAGAGTTCTAAAAAATTAACTTCGGTGTTATTGTATTCAACCGTGAACTGAATAGACTCATGCCACGAGTTGAGCCATTTGTGAAATTGGTCCTGGGGAGTCGAGCTGTCCAGCACAAAGAAACAATCATCGATATATCTCCAATAGTGTTTGATGTATTTGTTGGAAGGGGGGTGGGAGTCTAGCCTGTCTAATAGTTCCCCTTCCCTTATTTTCTTTCCCACTTCACCTGTCCAATTTTTAGCTATTTAAGCCAAGCAAATGCTGTGGGCTTTACCTATTGAGGTCACTTGATTCTATGGATTGAGTATGTCTTACTCCTCATTCATATGGTAAGTCCATCTTCCATTGTTCTTCTGCTATGGATTTTTTTAGTCCTTCACTTGATGCCCATATCATTTTGATTTATTGTTATCTTCTTTATATTCATCTAGATATTTGATCTACTCTTGTATACCCCACAATCCGTCCTTGATAAAGCCCAGTAAGGGCGAAACGGATCAGGCCTGGAACCATGATTCCGTCAGGCAGTTCTACACATCATCTGGCCCTTTGCTAACAACTGCATTATCCTGGTGGTGCCTTCCAGTGGTTGCTTTTGCCTGTTTATATTATTCATTACATCTTCGGAGATAGCCCGTTTTGGTTTTTCCCGCATTTACGGGAAACCGGAAGTAACGCTGCTGCTACTCATTCTGGAAATTGTAGTCCCCTCACAACGAGCTCCGTGGGTTGGCCCTTCTTCACACTTCGTTGAGGTGGTTTGTTGAGCTGAAACTGCATCCACCGCTGGATGGATTCCTTCACCCATCATTTCAGTTTGGATGTATAACTTGGGCATGGAATTTGCTCCGTTTATTATACTTTGCCCCTTGGAATGCATCTCTTCCGCTTCCCCGCGAAGGACCCTGGGACTTGTAGTTTTTGTAGAATTTGCGCACCGGACACAGTATTCAGTCCCTGATGGTGATTTCGCCCCATTAACTTTCCAGCGGCGTTTTTGTGGCTTTTCCCTGCTACAACCACTCACTCAAGCCTAAGATTTCCCCCCCTGGCAAACATCTACATGGAACCTGCCACGGTTTGTGAGTGATTGGCTTTTCCCTTTTCAAGAGAAATGCCCTGCCTTTAGCATTTTTATATGCCTTGTCTTTTGATTCACTAGCAAATCTGCTTTAATTAGACATTTGCGGGATACAGCCATTCTGGCTTTGACTCAACCTGTTTATATATTATTATGTTTTTCCTTATATGCGAGACTACCATTGTGTAATGCTACTTCTACTCTTTGCTATGTTGCCTATATGATATGTACTGTATTTCAATTGCACTCATTTATATGTTGTATGCTTTTATGTTATATAACACTGTGTATCTTTTTGTGTAAAACAACTGGGCTTTTCAGCCACCTTAGGCATCCCCGTGGAAGCCTATATCCCAGACAATTCATTGTTGTTTATATTTATGCTTGATATATAGCTTGTTGATGTAATATACCACTATTGTCCATCCATCTTGCCTGTGTGATGTGAATACTGTCCATTGCTTACTTTCTGGACTAGCTCCCTGTTTTGTTCAGTATTGCTATCCTTAGCTCACCCAGTGTTTTGTCAGTTTTCTACAGTAGAGTGGCCATGTGTCAGAGATTGGAAATGCGTTTTTTTAGACTGCAACTTCCAGAAGCCCTTACTCAAAATGGCCAGAGCCTTCATCATTTGTAATTCAACTGCTTCATCACCTTAATATTTATTTTTTAACTTTTATCCCATCTTTGAAAAATAATAAGACCCACCTTTGTATCATTTCATTTCACCATCATTTTAAATTTGCATCATTGCCTGGAACATCCTGAACAAGTTAAAACAAAGAGTGGTAATCTATGAAATGTCAAAAAATACGTTCTTATTAAATTGTATATGAATCCAAATGCTTTTCTTCTCTATTACTAGGGTTATGTTTGGGTAAGTAGTGGTGTTTTTGAATAGCAGCTCCCATACTCTTTCTATATACAGTATATATTTTAAATTTTTATTGGGTTGTATAATGAGAGTATAATTTTCTCAGTTATATTACAGCAGTATTAAAGAAACTAAATCAATACATACATGTAAAGAAGATTACATATTTTTTTGGTCAGCTCAATTTCTACTCCATCTTAGTCTCCTACTCATGTGTTTCTCTTTATTTCCCTCTCCCCTCCCCTCTCTCCCCATGCACCCTGGGAACATTTGTGATTCAATTTTAGCTTTTATTCTAATTGCTGGATCATTGATATGGTCTGAAGTAGTTCCTTTTCCCCTTCACTTTGGCTATCGGTTCTTTCCAATTTGAGACCCATTTCCCCATATGGTATCTGTTTATATACTTATTTTTCATTTCAATGATATAATCCTGGAGCATATTGTCAATTAGATATTCATATAATTTTATTTATTTTGGAATCTTTCCCTCTCAGGGCAACCATTGCTTATGCCTCTTCTATCATATATTCTATAATTTTTCCTCAATCCATATTGCAACATTTTCCTGCCATTTCCGTGGTTAAGATAGTATTTTATTCAGCTCTATTTTTAGCTCAGATGTTTTATCCACTTTACTCTTTATTTACCTGTAAAATTGTTGTACCTTATTACCTTCCCACCGCATATCCATAAAGATTCCTGTTTTACCACAATTATGGCAACACAATTTTGTTGTATTTTTGGTAATAATGGGCTAGTTGGTATTGGGTCCTATTTCATTTTGTCAGTATTTTCTATTGTACTTTCTTAATTCTTAGATGCTTAACATTTTTAATTGAGTTGATACACAAATCAATATCCTTCTGATTATTATTTACTTTTTCTTTCTATACCTCAATCATTGTACCTTTCAAATTATATTATTTTTCTATTAGTTTACTAAAGTTTACTACTACTAATCTTTCTCTATGACCTTATGGGCATTGTAGACTAAACATACCTGTGGAGCTGTAGTATCTAATCACATTGAGTCAGGGGACAGCAGGGGCATCCGTGGGGCAAATTGAGTGAACAGCAGGGAAAGTCACCCAGAGCCTGACATCGGCTGCATCGCCGCCTTCCCCATAACACGGGGAAATAATTGCTGCCCGGCTCCCCCCCCCCATATTGTTTCCATTTTACCTAATGAAAACACAGTCCTTGGGTACTCCACTTGAGGCTAAGTGGACAATTAGGGTGCTTCCAGACTTCACAGAAATTGGTGCACATTTCTGTCCCCACACGTCCTCTCAAAACCTGGGCTTTCCCAGGCAGCTGTCTTCATGCCATCACGGTAAGTACCATGATGGTGTGTAGCCTCTCCAACCCTACCCCCCCCTCTTAAAATAAGACAAAACTTACCAGGTCACTATGACGCTTCTTCAGAAGCCTCCTGGTATGTAAAAATGTCATGAGACCTCGTAACAGCAGCCCAGTAAGGTTTTTTTTCTTACTTTAAGGGCTTTTGGGTGGGAGTTTGGGGAGGGGGTGGATGCCCTCCTTGGTTCTCCTGGCTTTTGGACTCTCCAGTTTTCTCTCTGGCATCCTTCAATTACAATTATCCTGAATTCTGAAATCCTAAATGCTCAAAATCTTTTTTTTCCTCATGGGTGTCTTTGATTGTGATACATTTGGGTTTTAAAAAAAATAGTTCAGTGTACATTTTTAAAAACCTGAGTAAATATGAATAAAGGAACCATCACCTTTCCTGAGTAGATTGGCAAAAAGCAAGAATATAATTCATACTGGGAGAATGAAAAAGAAGCACTAACTCACTCTAATCTCTTGGCTCCTTTGACGGGAAGTATAGAAGAGTTACCATCACAATTTTTCCACCTAGGCATTCAAAAAGGACAGAAGCATGCCACATTGAAGAGAATATAGAGGGATTGATGCTTCTCCTGGGTTCTCCCAGGAGAAATTAAGCACTTGCTTTATGCCACTCTGCTCATAGAAGAGACAGTTCCTTTTCTAATAAGAGTTAATACTGCACCTTAATTTTTGTTTTAAAAAAAAGAACCATTATTTTATCTGAGTATAGAGGCAAAGATCATTTTGAATGTCTGGAGAAAAAAATGGTGGTGGTCAGGGGCATCTGGCCCTTCGATAAAGTGCTGACTTTCCCCCCTCTTCACAGAATGGCCCTTGACTTATCCATAGTTCATATTAACAACAACAACAACAACAACAATTATTGATTAGCCAGTTGACCTTATCAAAAATGCAACATACAATATACATCGTGTTGTGATTGAGCCTTCAGCTACTACTACTAGTAGTATTGGGGAAGATACTGGCTCAATAGCATCAAGCAATAGTATGGACTGGGGTGTGGCTCTGGGTGATCAGGACTCTGCAGCTGGAAGGAAAAGGGCTGCTAGTGATTCTAGTGTGGAAGGATTAGAACAGAGGAAAAGAATTCGGCAAATACTTAGAGCACCTTCTGATTCAGACAATTTCCAGGGTTTCTCTGGGGAAGAAGAAATGGGTTCAGAGGAAAGTGATATGGAGTTAGAGCCAACGTTGGTGCAGGAAGTACAGGATGTGTGTAGTGAAGAATCTACTTCGGACTCGTTTTTTGGGTTTGATAGTGATTTATTCTGGCCTTCTGGGGGTTCAGAAACAGAGTGGGACTCTTTAAGCACACAACAGCATTGGCAAGAGTGGAGACAAACACAGAGCACCGCAGCTGTAGGAAATACAACAGCCGGAGACTCTTCAGAAGACAGTGATGTGTAAGTGCTATTTAAGAAATGCACTTTTGCGGCGGTCAAAGAATTGATTTCTGGTTCTTGTCTCTATCTTGTGTTCCTTACATCCAGTACCTTGTTCCAGTTTTCCTGATACTCTTATCTGCCGTGTGTCCCAGAGGCGGGGCTTGGTCTCCGCTGAGTTTACCTCCTGATTGCCTCAGACGATCTCCTCCTTTTCATCTGGCTTTCTCTGGCTTTGGACTCCTGGACCGGTTTTGACACTACTCTTCTGAACTCTCCCTACGTACATCGCAGACGGACGTCTACTGTTTGTTTTGGGCTGTTTTGTTGTTTTTCCCTGGGATTTTTGAGGGTTTTAAAGCCGAGTTGGCTACTTTTGTGTTCGTCCTTTCTCCAGTGATTGTTCAATAAACTTTTTGTTATCCCCTTTTACTCCTGGGCTTGGCTTCTTGGTCACTGCATCACAACACATCTAGTCCTCTTATAATAAAATACAAATATACAGGTATTTGTCAGCTTGAAACCAATGTAGCTTAGCCTGTAGATATTATGCACCAACTATCCCCGTCTCCCCTCCACTGCACCCCTATCTGATCTATGTACTCCGATCTCCTTTTAGCAGCTTTAAACAAATAGAGGGCAACTTTTGTTGTCAGAATGGGGTTGTAACCAGCCAATAAAAAAGAGGTTTTAGCCACAGTTGATATCAAAATCCATGATTTTGACCTCAAATTCTGCCCTCAACTTAGACAAGATTGAGTATATGTGGTATCTTCAGACTATGTGTATAATGTGTACATATACTCAAGTATAAACCTAGTTTTTCATTCTATATTTAAGGCTGAAAATGCCCCCTCATCTTATCTTTGGGGGAGAGTGCTTACGGGAAGGAATGGGGCTGAAATAAGGGCTTCTACAAGGATCTTCACCTCTCTGCAAAGCTACCTAGCTCTCCTTACTCTCCTCTCTCAAACAGCGTGCACCTTTCCTCCTCTCTCAACAGTGTGCACCTTCCTCTCCTATCTCAGTGCAATGAATGTCTTACTTTCCTCTTCTCTCGGTGCCAGTCTTTTCCACTTTTCCTTATTCATATACACACAGCATTTTCTCCAAAATGTATAGTTAAAATAAATTATGGTGATTATTGGAAGGATACATAAGCACATTTGCATTGTAGAAGGTTAGAATAATGATTTAATCAGAGTCGGACAGTCTTATTTTAAATTACAGTTTTATGTAAATATTCTAAAACATTTAACCTACTGATGGCTCAATTCATGTAATTTTATCTGTATCTATTTTTATTTTGAAATTTACCTGCATTTCTCATCCTCAGCTTAAAGTCAAGTCAATAAGTTTTCCCAGTTTTTTTGTGGTAAAATTTGGTGCCTTGGCTTATATTTGAGTGAGATCATGCTCGAGTATATATGGTAAATAAATTTTGTGACTAGACTTGGGTTCCATTAAAAAGATATCTCATTATGTACATACATATAAATAAAAGTATTCCTAAAATCGGGGGGGAAAGCAAAAACAAAACACTTCTAGTCCCAAGCATTTCAAATTAGGTATACTCAACATGTGCTTGTATCTTATCTATTCAGCTTTGAACTTAGCCAGCATTAAACAAAACAATTATTTCTCAAACAGCCTCTCCTATATTATGTATTTAGATGAAAGAGAATACTGAATAATTTCCACAGTATATTGTAGTGTTTCCTCATTTCAAGATGCAGAACTGTTTGAAGGTTTGCATGGTTACACAACCTAATTACAAACCCTACATGAGCTCTAGAGCCACAATAAAATAAATGAATGTATTGCAGCTAAAGAATGCCTGTCTGATAATGATACATTTTGCACTTTGAAAGTAATTAAAAGCAAAGCATTCATTTTGGCCTACAAGTTAAGAAATGATGAAATGATGAAATATTTGTCTTAGTGATGGGAGTGCAGCTAAAAAGGGAAAATAATGAAACAACAGTAAGGCATTTTAGAGGGGGCAATTGTCTAAGAAAAATGATGAAATTGCCTTTTTTTATTTCATCCCTACTATAAAAATGTAAACGCAGCTAAAGAAGCAACAGATGTTTGCAGCTGCAACTGTTTCAGATTGTTAAAGGATTTAGTATAACTGTGAAATGTAACTCTCAGTACATAATGGATGCTAGTTTTTTTTATTGTTACTGCAGCACAAAGTTACCCATGTTGTGTCTATGTTTTGTGGCTTGGTAGCTAATTGGGGCCTAGAGAAGAAATTGTAAACGGAAATTGGAATGGGAGAGTGGGTTATTACCATCCCTCCAACGTGTCCCTTTCCAAATTGGAGCCTTTGTTGTATTGGCTGCTTTTTGCAAGGAAAGAAAAGAGGTCAAGAGTTACTTCCATACATCAACAGCACGTTATTCAGCCTTTATTTGTTCTGTTGAACTGAAAACAGCTATAGAAGCTGTTTTGTGCTGTTTCCCCCCCCCCTTTCCCACTAGATAAATATTTTCAATAAATATAGAATAGAAAAGACAGATGTGATCTCTCTTTCTCTTTCTCCACATCTGTGCTTTATATTTCCTTCACACCATTTAATTCCTTGCATACATTTAACAGTATTTATGGGTTATTTACTTAGCAAGTTTTCCTACTTCATTAATCACATTTTTTTCTCTTTATTATTTCTCACACTACAGTAATTTGCTAAGTCGTTAAATGAGTATTGACTGTTTTAGAGTGGTATCCACCAGATACACTCTCCAAATCATACATATGAAGATGATGCAATGCTATTATTAGACTCGCCAGAAGTATCTGTAAAATAACAAAAAATAATTTAAAACATTGAGAACATTTCAGGATTCGTTATAAGCATTGAAAGATCAGATATCTTACATAAAAACTTAACTTGTAAAGAACTAAAATTTAGGGAGCAAAATTGGGGGGAAAGAAGTTAAAATATTTGGGAGCATATATCCCATATAATCTAAATAATATAGTTCAACTAAACTACAAGAAATTATGAAAAAATAAATAAGCCAATACTTACTTTGAAAAAATGGAATTGAAATATCACAGCCAGTATAAAGGTTTTCAAAATGAAGATTTTACCCAAGATATTGCTCCTTCTTCAAACACTACCATTTAATATTCCATCCAAAATAATAAAGAAATGTGACAATTCAATTAAATGTTGATTAGCAGGGGCTAACAAGAGTACCACCTCTAATTTGATATTATGCTATCCAGAAGAGAACAGAGGTTGGGGAGACCCAAACCTACATAGCTATTTTGAGGCATTCCAATTAGTGAGATTATTAGAATCAAATTTGGATGAATAAATAAATGGGCAAGATTGGAGACATCAATTAATGGGTTGGAACATTGTTTATGTATTAAGGAAAAGTTAGATAATAAGGAAATAATGAAAATAAAAGTTGGACCACCAATTTCAACAGTTCAATGCTGGAAAAAATGTCAAACTATACTTTTGATAAATAAAATAGATGTGCTTCCAATAGGACTAATAGATAATAAAAAGATCAGATATTTGGGAAATAGATAAATAATATGAAACAGAATGGTATAACAAAAATTGGCAAGTTATTAAACCCCTGATGGATCAATAAAAATGGGAGGAGTTAAAGATTAAGTGCGGAGAAAGAAACAGGCTATTATGGCATGGAATGAGCCAGAGGGATAATAGAATATAAAATGAAACACACTTTGATTGTGTTATGGAAAGAGAAATTAAATTGTAAGGAGAATGGGACTGAGAATTGGATAAGAGCAATTAAGGAAGTTAAACACTTAAAGATTGAGGAAGCACAACATGAAATAAAATACTGACAAATTGCTATCAATTCAAACTCAACACCAATTCCCCCCCCCCTTTTTTTCAAAACACCCATCAAAACATTGTTGGCATAAATGGAAGGGAATGGGAGGGTTTATTCATATGTGGTGGGATTGTGAAAAGCCACAGTTAAGGATAAGATAGAAAAACTATTAGGGAGAAAATTGAAATAAACAAAAAAACAATTCTTTACTCAACAAATAGAAGATAATGGGGAGAATAAAAATGAGATTGAAATGGCAAAATTTATGATAGCAGCTATCCAAGCAACAGTTGCCTTACAATAGAAGGAAAATGGAAATTTTAATGAAGGAAAATGGAAATTTTAAAAATTGGCTCAAATATTTTTCAGAGTATATGTTCCAAGGCTACATAACTGAAAGGAGAACAAAATATATGAATAGTCATCTAAAAAAGAACTGGGAGTTGAAGTGGAAATTACTTATTGCCAGAGTAAAGGGGAAAGAAAAATATAAGGAACTGAACCAAAAAAACTTCACAATCGAACAAATAATATAAATCAATGAGTAGAGTCACATGTGTTCCCGGAGGGAGGGGGTGGGAAAAGGGGGAGGGGGAAATTGATAGGTATAAGTAATAGATGTATAGAAGTGTAAAAGATAAAATGTAAACAAGAGAATGTATTATATGAGCTAAATAATAATAATATATTGCTGTGTGTGAACTGGGGCAGAAGCATCCTAGGATGTTTATTTTTAAAATGTGCAATGAGGTTGTAGAACTTGAAGACATGGGTTCAAATTCTATGAAAGAAGATTCCATTGGAACATTAGGAAAAACTTCCTGACTGTAAGAACTGTTCAACAGTGGAACTCTGCCTCAGAATGTAGTGGAAGCACCTTCTTTGGAGGCTTTTAAACAGAAGCTGGATGGTTATCTGTCAGGGGTACTTTGAATGTGCTTTTCTTACATGACGGGCTTGGATTAAATGGCCCATACGGTCACTTCCTATTATCTGATTCTATGATTCTTAAGATTCTGGTGGGGACGAGAGACAGGGCCTTCTCGGCGGTGGCCCCTCGCCTATGGAACACACTCCCAAACGAAATAAGATTGACTCCATCTCTCCTCGCTTTTAGAAAAAAGCTAAAGTCGTGGTTCTGGGACCAGGCCTTTGGGCAGCAGATGTAAATTGTACCTTTGGATTTGACTGGATTGACATTTTGGACTTGACTGGACTGACAATGTGTTCCGCTTGATGGCTTTAATTAATTATGGTTGTTTGTAGTGGTTTTTAATGTAATTTTTTTAATGTTTTTAATGCTTTTTAATGACGTTGATTGTATGGTGTATTTTAAATTGTATTGTGGTGTTGCGGCCTGTAGTGCTGCGAATGTAAGCCGTGCTGAGTCCCCCTGCGGGGGTGAGAAGCTACGGGGTACAAATACCACAAATAAATAAATAATAAATTCTTATCCTTTATTTCTACAGGTAATCCACACACAAAGTAAAGCAATTTACATTACATTACATGTGGATACCTACAACCAAATTGCAATAGTTTTGACATTAAGGTGTGCTATCTCCTTAGTAAAATGCATGGGAGGGATATGACAAGATTCTCAGCCTTTGTTTCTCCATATCTACAGCTAAGCTACATCCAGGTAATCTGGACTTCAGCTTCCAAAAGTCCTAGCCAGAATGGCCAGTGTTGAGGGATTTTGGTAGCTGAAGTTAAAAACAGCAGGAATATCAAAGGGTTTGTTTATATTGCTGCAGTGGGGTTCTCTTCTGCCTTCCGGGTCAAAAAAGGCTATAAAAGGATGGACGTTGCAAGCTATGACCCAGAAGGTAGAGTTTAGAGCCTTCCCACATGCAGGATGACCCAGGATCTCTATAGTAATGAGTGCTAGACTCAGAAATAGTGAACCAAAACAGGATTTATTGAACACAACCAGTAAAAAGTGCTGGTGGCACAAAATGCTTTGTTGTTGGTTGCAAAGAGTCCTTTAAACAAAGAGAAGGCATTCGTTTGCTTCATGCAAAGCAAAGGTACCTTTTTTGGATCCCAGGTGTCCTGTTCCTCTCTGGTCTTTGTAGGCCCATGAAGTCCTGTAAAAACCCCAAATCTGCAGTCTCTGTTGAGGATGGGCCTCCTGTGCACTACAGCTTGGTTGAGAGAGCAGGTAGACTCAGTAGGTGAACTAAGAATGCTATGTCCAAGCAAGCTTGGGTTCCGGCCTTGCTTCGTCAGTTGAAATCTCTGGAATGAGCCAGAGAGGAAATGCTGCCTCTCACATGACCTCTGGAAGAGGAGGAGTTGGGGGCGGAGACGCCAGGTATGGAGCCAAAACACAACTCCGCCCCTGAGTGACTGCATGGTCAACAACAATAGAACAAAGACGTCACAGGTAGGGCAGTGAAATACAAGTGCAGCTGCAATATCAGCCCCATGGGGCTGTCACAGGTTCTTCTTTAGTACCTTTCTCAGGGCTTGATAATAATATAATAATTAAATAATCTTTAATTTCCCAGAGCTATTGTATATGAAAGTTAAAGCACAAAGCAACTTATTCATCTTACCTTTCATGACATTTCTGATACAACCTTAATGCTACAT
The DNA here is from genome assembly GCA_030556195.1 of Anolis apletophallus. Classification (NCBI taxonomy): domain Eukaryota; kingdom Metazoa; phylum Chordata; class Lepidosauria; order Squamata; family Anolidae; genus Anolis; species Anolis apletophallus. The sequence continues at coordinate 104,166,547 of JARBWK010000010.1, read as the reverse complement.
TTAAATGGAATTTGCTTTGTGTTAAATTGCTTCTAAATATAGTGGTGCAATGTGAGAGTTGAATATTAACAATATTTTACATATTCACTTGACAAGAAGACTTGTTTTGGGCAACAGCTAATGGAAAAATAAGAACAATGATGTTTTTCATTTTTCCATCTTATAACAAAAATGATGCCTTAGGTAAGGAAAAATTGGTTTTCTTTAATGTAAACAGCAGGAGTCCAGGTATCCATCATTTTGGAAACCTAGAGATTTGTGCAAAGTCTTGTTAGCATAGGGGTCTTAAATATTATGCAGTGGTCTAATTTTTTAAAAAAACCACGGTGCCATCATTCTACCACCGATTGAAGCTTTAGTTTGAGTCTGTGTTAGTTAAGTGAATGATGAATAATAATGTATGCAAGAAATCCTTTTTGTTTTGGTAGGGAAGACATATGTGGTGGGGGGAGTGAAAATTACCCATTTCTCTTTGTTATCTTGGTTTCTATTCCTTGGACAGATTCCTACTACACAATTATAGCACTATTATTTCACTTTGACTGTCATGGTTTTATCCTATGGTTTCCTAGAGTTTGGAATTTGGTGAAGAACTGGAGGGCATTGACTGAGAATTCTAAATAATTCTCCCTAAACTTTTAATCTGAGTGAAAATGGAATAGTGCTACAATTCAGTACACTGATCCCTGGTTCCAAATTCTGATTTGGTTAGTACCAAATAGGGGCACATTCTAACAAATGGGGGGAGAACATAGGGGTTTAAAAAAGAAGATTTCTGAAAGATTTTTGTATCTTTAGAATGTCACCTGTATCTTATGTTTTCCATATAAAGTAGTCTGAAACTTTGGGGAATATAAATCTTTGTCTGTTTCATTGTGACTCAGAGTAATTGTCAGAATTTTGACAGCCCTTGTGCCATGGAGACCACTGGCTCCCACCACACTAATATTGGCAAGGCTCCAGGGTGCAAGTAGGGTAGGACCATCATATGCTGCATCTGCGGCAACACTGGAGACTTCTGGTGTTGCATACTGAACAATGGGAGGGGGTGGATGCTTCTTCTGTGGGATGGGGTAAGGAATAAGTTGGTGATACAGAGTGTGGGTTGACTGGTTCCCCACTCCCCCTGATGGGCCTTGATGCATGGTAAATCCCATAGGTAATGTGATGATGTCACCTTATCACATTGGCCACTGGATGCACCACACGTCATGGCAAATCCATCAGGGCCTGGCCCTGATGCTTCACATTATCCAAGTTACCCCTTACCCAATCCCATGGGTGGAAGCATCTGCCACCCAGCTCCCCCCCCCCCCCAATTATTGGCTATGCAACACCGGAAGCCTCCTGTGTTGCCGTAGCAGTGGTGTATGTCAGTTCCTCTTTACTTTTGGCATGGAGTAGATGTATGTCACTGGATGGGAGCCTGCAGGCTCTGTGACAAAAGTGAAGTGGAACTGACATATGCCACCAAATTTGGCCCATCTGATGAGGTCTAATACATACATGACAACTTCCAGTGAGATTCCTGGGGTCTCTGCTTTTAACCCAACTTTACTCTGCTTTAGGCTTGGTTGGAAGATGCTCTGGAGTTGAACAGTTAGATGAGGTCAATTTGAACTTGATCCACTGTTCAGTTGAACATTGTCACTATCACTTCCTTCCCTGCACTGATTGGAATAGTGATGGAAAGTCATTGCATCCAATGAAAAGTTGTAATTTCTTCTTGAAGTTTTTGAGCAGATAGTAAGTGCATTTGCTATGCTCACTCAGCTAAAAACTAAATCAAATAATTTCAGAGAACGTAGAACTCAAACAGGGATTGCCTTGTGTCGGAATATAGTCTAACAGCTAAGCGGCAACAAGAATTTAACCTTTTGTTAATTTTGTTCTCAAAGAAAGCAATTTTTCCTGCTGTGAGATAGTCTTTGAAAAATGCAGCTTTTTGAAATCTTAGGAAACCACATTTGAGAAGTTCCTCTCCTGCTGATTGAGACTAGGACAGTTTTGTGTATTTTTAATACTTTTTCACATTTGCATGATATTCCTGGGAAAATGTAAAATTAAAAATGTTTTCCCCTCAAATTGATTTTAACAAATATGCCCGCAAACCCTTGAGGAATATTTTTGATGTGGGCTAGATTGCTGATTGAAGGGTCGGTACTTTCTCCACGTATCCTAAGTTATAATGTAGGAATGTTCAACTTTCTCAATCGTTTTTAAGTCTGTAAGAGCTCACATGGTGGCAAAGAACTCACACAGACCTCTATGGCTGCCTGTGACTGGGCATGGCAGCAACATGTGCATGATGCATCCTTTTTCCTTGTGCTGATGAATGCAGGGAAAAAGGCATGGTAGCAAGGCTCCATGGGGGCATGGTGTCCACAAGGCCACAAATCTGTAGGATTACTCCAGAGTTTCAAGCAAATTCAGAAACTTGGTTGTTGTAGGTTTTTCAGGCTATATGGCCATGTTCTAGAACATGGCCATATAGCCCGAAAAACCTACAACAACCCAGTGATTCCAGCCATGCAAGCCTTCGACAATACATTAAATTCAGAAGCATAACTTGAATTTTGTCTAACCCAATTTAACCTGCAATACTTACTAGAAGCAGACAGCCAGGAATGAACTTACAGTGAGTGCAGGTTATAATGCTTGTGTAGATAAGCCAATAATTTGGTTGCTTTTATATAATTGCTCAATTAAAAAGAAAAAGAAAACAGGAAGACTTTGGGCCTCAGTTTAATGGGTTGAACTGCAGATCAGAAACATCCTTTAAAATAAGACAGAAGCACTTTCAGAGAATGGAGCACAACCTACAGTTCATCTAATGAAGAGCTTAAGCAGAAGTGAGAAGCAAAAGTGTATTTATTAAGATGGTATTAATAGGGGGGGAAGCTCTCTCATTTTAATGTGCAATATTAATTATTGTTATTAAATGTGTTATACCTTTTGTCTTTGTATCTTTACATTTTATTAGATTGTTATGGCCACTCTGTGTTTTTGATGACAGGGTTATTTTTATGCACACAATTTTGTATATCACTTTGAACTGTTGTTGGTTTTGTAGTGGCCTTATCACCATCAGATCTGGAAGAATTTTTCTCACCTAATTTAAAAGAGAATAGAAGGAAAGGAGCTATTGGCAAAATCATTAAGCAGCTTCGAAGGCTGTATTCTTCCCCACCTTGAAAGGAGCTTGACTTCCATTATTTAGAGCAGGTAGCCTGAGATGACAACTAGAAGGCTAATGAATGCACCCTGAGAATACATATTCCACAGGCTGAAATGTGCATACTTTAGTATTGTATTTTATAAATTAATTGCACAGTATGAAGGTGCTCACAAGACATAGGAAGTATTTCTGGATGCTTCTGTGCACATTATTAAGGCCGCAGCCCTAAACAATTGTGTACACATTTCCTATTAGATGTAACAACGGCTTAACAGAACTTACTTAGTAGGTTTACACCTGAGTAGACCTTGCTCATGTTATACTGCAAAAGAAGTTACTTATTGTATTTATTATGGACTAGCTGTCCTTTGCCATGCATTGCTGTGGCCCAGTCTGGCGATTTGGAAAATAAAGTAATGAGAAAGTGTTGGTTTCTAATATATGTAATTTCTTTATGCTTGTGGGTAAACAGTATTTCTTGTTGTTTCTTTGTCAGTGTTGATGTAGAGGTGTCTGGTTTGCTTACTGTGGAGCACGCAACATATTATTGTCCTTCTTTAGGGGCCCCTTTCAAATCTATGATATATCATAGTGTGTTTGTGAATTATATCTATCTATCTATATCTATGGCTAGATGGCTCTTTGTCAGGGGTTTTTGATTATGTTTTCTTTTTTAAAAACAATCTTTATTGAGTTTTAAAGAATCGAATATAAAATGTTTTCTTGACCTGGTGAAGGGAGCTGGTTCAACCTGGGGGTTGGGACCCCTGGGAGGGGGTCGTGAGGGGGTGTCAGAATGGTCATGAAGACCACCAAAACATAGTATTTTCTGTTCATAATGGGGGTTCTGTGTGGGAAATTTGACCCAATTCTGTCCTTGGTGGGGTTTTATTGTAGGTGAACAATAAATCCCAATAACTACAACTTCCAGATGTCAAGGTCTATTTTCCCCAAATTCCTTCTGTGTTCATATTTGGGCATGTGGAGTATTTGTTCCAAGTTTGGTGCAGCTCTATTATTGTTTGAGTCTACAGTGCTCTCTGGATGTAGGTGAACTACAATTCCAAAACTCAACGTCAATGCCCACCTTCCAGGATTTTCTCTTGGTCATGGGAGTCCTGTGTGCCAAGTTTGGTTCAAGTCCATCATTGGTGGAGTTCAGAATGCTCTTTGATTGTAGGTGAACTATAAATCCCAGAAACTACAACTCCGAAATGTAAAAATCTATTTTTAGTGATGGTCACTCCTTGTGTTATTAGCTGTCTTGTGGCCAAATTTGGTGTCAATTCACCCAGTGGTTTTTGAGTTATGTTAACCCCACAAACAAACCTTGCATTTTTATTTATATAGATGGGTGGAATTCAATTTGACTGATGGGTAGTACTGGACAACAACCTCTATTGTGCCAACAATCTACCATGCCACTTCTGGTCATTTTAAAGACTTTATCACAATCTCTACCTAGTTATAGCCTAGGCCTCATCAACCCATTCGGTATATTCTGGCAGCTCTCCATCCCTGCAGTTCTTCCTCAGCTCTCTCAAACCATGCCTTCTTCCTTCCACATGACCCCTCATTTGTATCCAGCAGTGCTTTCTGATCCACATAAATTCCAGAGGCATTTTGCGGGAAAGGATGGATGATGTTCAACAGTGTCATTTTCTAATGCTTCAGGTAAAATTGAAGGAAAATATGTCAAGAGGAAGAACTGTACTATTCGAACTTTTACACACAGTACAGAACTAGGACACCCTTATATCAGTATCTCAAATTGCATGTTTCACACATATTCCTACTGTGAAAGCTGTTTTCAACCTATTACTGGAGACAGTAGTTACATCTTGTAGGATATCTATGGATTATTATTGATGAACACAGATGGTGTAAGACTCATCTTTAATAGTTTACCAGAATGTCCAAGGCTTCAAACGGCTATTATCATTTTCTTTATTTTTCCAATAACACTTAACAAAGAGATGTTCATAATTCTTGATAAAAACGATATGCTGACATAATCATTGCAAGATCATTGGGGTTTGTTCACTATTGTACCTTTACTCTGATCCCAGATTGCTCTGTATCGACAACAGGCACTTGGAATCTGCACATCAAGCCAAGTAATCAAATGGAGTTCTGTCTTTAGTATTACATTTCACCGCTTGCATATCAAACCTTTCTTCCCTTCACTCCAAATAATTTTCTGTTTTACTGACTTGTCAGTGTGTCTGACTGCTTCGTTTTATTAGTATTTTACAACATGATTCACTCAGTGCTATTTAATTATGTTTTATGAGCACTGTCACATTCTTCTCCTAACCTGGCACACTGTCTATTGCTGCAAAAAAGGAACTTTCAATTCAAGTACATAATTTGCTCAAGGGTTATTAAGCAGAAGTTATCTTATTCACAGTGTGCATGTTGAGTATTATGTTTTCATTTTTAAAAACAGAAATGTTTGATTATGTGTTGGGATTTCCTCTTAATCATAATTCCTTGCAGTTCTTTTTCTTTAAACGTCAATTAAGCGTGCTGTTTATAAAATTCATGAATTATGGAGATTTGCCCACAGAAAAATATTTGTTCTAAGAAAGCAATGCTATAAGTATTGTATTGTATTTTCTACATGTTTTAGATAGTCTGTGCATATTATATAATTAGGCATGATTAACATAATTCTATGAACAACTTGCAAATTTTAATGTGTACAGTGACACTTGCATTGAACAATTTTACTACCTTAGCGGCAATGTTATCTGGAAATAAGAAAGGTGCAAGAAGGGCACTGTTAATAATAGTGAAATACAAGCCATGTTCAGCAAAAGAATGCCAAGGAAGATTTATTACACAAATATAATACCTGAAATCCTCCCACTGCACGGCAACAAACTGTTCAATGTTCTGGCATTTTTTGGTTGGCAAGGGATGCATTAGTCTCTATGAACATCTATATGAACTACCTGAATTTACCTTGAAGGGATATGAGTTCCAAATCTATATGCTTTTTGGAATGTATGGCCACCATATTCCCATACTTTCTTAATGATGTTTAAATAAGAAAGAATCATAGAATTATAATGTCAGAAGAGACTACAAGGATCATCCATTCCAAACCCATTCTGCCATGTAGAAATGCATAATTGAAACAGTATTTATCAATAGTCATTGAACTTCTGTTTAAAAATCTGTGAAAAAAAGCGACCATCACACTCCAAGGCTGCATATTCCACTGTTGAACAGCTCTGATGCTCAGGTGGATTCTCTTTCACTGTGTAACATGATGCTATCAAGCTTAAAATACTTCCATGATTTTTAATCAACTAAAACAAAGGCAGATTAGATAAACTTCCAGTATCTTGAACCTCCCCAATTTGCAATTACATTCAGTGATGTTTCTTACAAGGGGTGTGCTTTAGTTAGAACTTTTGTCTACTTTTAAAATGATTTTATATTGTTTTTAATCTATCATTTTAATGACATGATTTAAATTGTGTTTAAGATTGTATTGGTTTTTGGCTGATTCTTTTTATACTCTGCATTGAGTCCCATTCCAAGAGAAAGGTAGCAGATAAATGAAATAAATGAGTAAGCAACAAAGGCATAAATTTGGTATAGGCTCGCATAAACTCCCTACAGCATCCTCGCCAATGTATGCTAAGTTCAGAACAAGTTAAGATGTGGTATTATCTAGTGATGCCAATCTACTAGCAGAACAATAGAGAATAGATTCTCTTCACATCTCTTACGCTCTCAAATATACTCTGAAATATGTCATGATTTAGGAGAGGGGATTTAGGAGGATGAAGGAAAGAAGAAGAAGGAAATGCCTCTTCGTACTTGCTAACATATTTTCAAACAAAATTGTAAGTACCATATTTTCCAGGGTATAAGACAACTGGGTGTATAAGATGACCCTCAACTTTTCAAGTTAAAATACAGAGTTTGGGATATACTCGCCGTATAAGACTACCCCTCTTCCAACACACACCAAATAATTTTTAAAGCATCAGATTTGATTTCAATATGGTAATTTTCCTATTACTGTACCTCTTTCTCTGCCTCTCAGATCTCGAACCTGCGCCCCTGCACCGCTTCACTAAAGTCTTCAGGAGCGAGATCTGAGGGCAGCGGAGGAGGTACGGTAATAGGATACAAGGGCGGGCCAGACAGGTAAAAGAGGTGTGTTTTTCTGGGCTCAGAGTCACTCTATCTCTTTTTTCCTTACCCCGGGTGCCCTGGATGCCTGCAGCTTGCTCTGCCCTTCACTTACACCTTCCTGGTGAGGTGCCGCTTCACTTGACAATCAGGACTGCATTAAGTCCATGAATCCTGCTGAATGGATTTTCTTCTACCGTACTTGTACAGTGTCACCCTTAATGCTTTCATACAGTTGCTGCATACAGCAGGGACGCAGGCACTGTCATTTTTGAGCCTACCCACCCACCATATGTGGCAACCACAGATTCTCCAATCTGAATTGGAAGTTTCAGCACCTGCTCTATAAGACGACTCCCGGTGTATAAGACGACCACTGGTGCATGAGTTGACTCCCGCGTATAAAACGACTCCCACGTATAAGACGGCCCCTGACTTTTGAAAAGTTTTTCTTGGGTTTAAAAGTAATCATATACGCCAGAAAATATGGTAGTTCAGGATTCTAAAGTGACTTTGCAAAATTTTTAGACATTAGCTTGTCGTGAAAATGGTAACCATACCAGAAAAGTTTTTATTTTGACAGAGGAAATGAGTTTCATAATAGAAGTGGTATTCCTGCATTTAGAGTAAAGCAAATTCTGTGGAATTTTATTCCTGAGCTATTTTTAAGCATCTTACACTTGTATTATCAAGATCTGTACATAACCTATGGAGAATAGCCTTCCATATGAGTACTATGATTTCATTGATCAGACCTTCTGCATATTTATTCTCACTATGTGACTAAGGGGTTCATCACATTGAGGTATGAATCTGTGGGGCAGCGGGGGAAAACCATTGCCCCTTATCACCCACTGTACCCCTTACCTCATCCCACAGGAGGAAGTGTCACCACTTGGGTTCTCCCATTATTTATTTATTTATTATTCGATCTTGTATGCCACCACTCCCCGAGGGCTCGGAGCGGCTCACAATACAGAGAAGAAACAGCATAAGTACAAAATTAACATTAATTAATACCAGGTTAAAATTCAAACTTCAAATGCCATCCGAAACAAATGAGTCTTACAAGCCCTGCGAAAGGCTGACAGGTCTCGTGGGGCACGAACTTCAGTTGGCAATGCATTCGAAAGAGATGGCGCCACAATGGAAAAAGCTCTGCACCTAGTGGATGTTAAGCAAGTGACTTTAATTCTGGGTACTTCCAGTAGGTTTAGGTCTTCCTAATGTAGTGATCTCTGGGGTCAGTAGGCGGTGAGACGGTCCCTCAGATACACCGGCCCTAGACTATACAAGGCCTTGAAGGTTAATACCATCACATTGAAAGTGATCCAGTGCTTGATTATTCCCTATGTAACATGGGAAGCCTCTTGTGTTCCCAGGGAAGTGTTCTAGCACACTGCCAGGACGCTTCCTCTACGGATCCCTGCCTGAATTGTCCTTACATTATCTCAGGGCTGTCCAACTTATACGGGCCCAAGGGGCGAAATTCCGGTCACTGATCACCTGGGGGGCTGAAGGGTCTGCCTCCACCCCCGGCTCCGCCCCTGCCCCCTCCCCCGGCTCTGCCCCCTCTGGCTCCGCCCCTCCCCAGCTCCAATTGACCAATTGACCTTGAGTTGTGGAGTTGTAGTTCACCTCCATCCAGAGAGCACTGTGGACTCAAATAATGATGGATCTGGACCAAACTTGGCATGAATACTCAATATACCCAAATGGGAACACTGGTGGATTTGGGGGAATGTTTCCTAATACCTATGAGTTATTTGAGTCCACACTCAAATTTCCTTTCCCAGAGGCGGGTGGAGGAGGCTCAAAGAGCTCCCTCCCTCCCTCCCTGAAGGGAAAACAAGCCGCGGGAGCAGGTGCAAAGGAAGCCACATTGTGCCCTGCACGCGGGGGAAGGCAGCACAACAAGGGGGAGGGGGCGCGGAGGAGGGGAAGGAAGCCTCACCAAGGAAACCGCCGCTGAGGGACCCCTCCCCCCCTCACCCAACGTCCCACTGTTTTTAGATTGATTGATTCGAGCCAGGCCCTTCCTTACCCATACTGCAGGAGCCCCGCCACAGGGCCGAAGCACCAATGCCGCCGCCGTCCCCGAAGAGCCCCACTGGAGCCAAGGCCATGCTCAGGCCAGGCGCGGCGGCTCTCCCATCCGCGGGGCGGGAAGCGAGGGCCCTCCACAGGAAGAGGATGGAGCCAGGAGGGGCTTTCCCTGCCTCACTCCCCTCCTCCCTCTCTCTGAGGGAATGGGGGCTGGCCTGGAAGCAGCCACGAGGGAGCAGGAGGCGCGCGCCCAGGCCGGCCGCAAATCCCGCGGGACCCGAGATTTCAGCAGCTATCGCGAGACTACGCAGCCACAGACGAGATTTCGGCCTCCCTCAAAATCCCATCTGTGGCTGGCGTAGTCTCGCGATGCTTGCCTAAACCCGGAAGTAGGTTTTTTGTTTTTTTAAATTTGTATTTTATTAAAACAAGTTAGGGGGGCGGAGGGAAGGGGCTCGGGGGCCGTGTACGGCCCCAGGGCCGCCTGTTGGACAGCCCTGCATTATCTGATGCTATCCTGCAGGCTCCATGGAGGAAGTGTCCTTGCAGCATGCTAGGACACTTCTGAAACTGAGTGAGAGGAGGTGATACGAGGATGGACGTACCATAGAAAAAATAACCATTCTTGTAATTTACATTCATCTTGTAAATTACGATGATACGCGTTTGTCACAGAATTGTAAGCTGAACTCATTGTCACTTATAAATCAACTCACTTCTGTATGCAGATGATATGATCCTACTCTCCTACACCCAAATAGGGATGAGGAGATTATTAAGAAAACTTAGTGACTACTGCCTTAGAAATGCACTAAAGATAAACAAAACCAAACCAAAAATGATGATCTTTGGTAAACGCCCTCCAAAATGAAATGGAAAATAGAAGGCGAACAATTAGAACAAGTTAGATCCTTCACTTACCTAGGATTAGACTTTGCAGAAAATGGTCTATGGCATAATCATTTCCACAGGTGTTCAACTAAAGCCAAGGGCAGAACGGGCTTACTCTTAAAGCTGCTGAATCAACTGCAACCGGGCTCCCTTGTTCCCCTTCTGAAAGTTTACAATCATAAAATCTCCCCGCTGCTTCTTTATGGTTCTGAAATCTGGGGTGCAAATGATACTCCCCTCCTGGATAAGGCCCAAGCTCAACATCTGAAGTGGTTTTTAGGGGTCGATAGAAGCTCCCCAGCAGCGGCAGTTAGGCGGAGTTGGGAATGTTCTCTATTAGCACACAATCTAAGATCAGAGCCTTTAACTACTGGCTCAAGGTCATGGAGATGGAGGCATCTCGCCTCCCAAAATTATGTTTGCTGGAACAATCTAGCAGTTCTTATAAATCGGGGCTGACCATTTGTTTGATTACATCAGAAGGTGTGGCATTCAGGTAATATTCCCAGTCCACCTATCTGGTCAAGAGCTAAGTAAGCACTTCAAAGAAGTGCGTCAACGAATTAATGACATTGCGGCCCAAACCGACATAGACTCTTTGGGTTCTACTGTTTCCCTGAGATGGTTGAGTGGTTTTAAGAAATCCTTCCAACTAACCACTTACTTACAGCAAGGAAGGTTACACCACCTAAGGAAAATTTTCACTAGAGCCAGGTTTGAGCAATTAGATTCAATGGTGAGATATGGGAGGTTCAAGAAAATTCCCTATGAAGAGCGTATCTGTATTTGTGGTGCCCCTGAGATCGAAGATCTAACTCATCTTCTGCTTTATTGTAAAATCTATCAAATAGAGAGAAAACAACTGCTAGAGATATTTCTCGTGGGAAAAATCATTGGGACCCTCTAGCAAAAGTCTCACTTCTGCTGGCCGGCTCCAACAAGCTGATAACAGATGCTACTGCTCGTTTTCTCTGTAAAGCCATGAAACTAAGATCTGATTACATAGATGCAATTGGAATAAATTGTGTTGGAGATGAGGACCTGTGAATTGTTACCACCTCCTTAGAATCCCTCCTGCTGGGCAAAACAGGGGTTTAATTGATGTAATGGTCTAGAATTCTCCTCAGATTGTTTTTAGAATCATTGCAATGTGTCTGTGTTCTGTTTGTATTTGATATGGCTTCTGGCTAATCAATAAAATTGTTGTTGTTGTATAAATTACTAGAACATAGTTTTACAATTATTTTTCTTGAAGGAAGAGCTGGGATACCCCTTTTTAAGCAAAAAAAATAATAATGTTAGGGTCTACTTTAATTTTTATATTAAAGCACTTCAAAACTGGATACAACATTTAGCACTTGACCTTTTCTCAGTAGCTGATTGGTATATTTATACCTATGTTATTTTCCTATTGCAGAGAACTCTGTTTCTCTGTTCCTTTTCAGGGCTACATCAGCCCATGACATGGACTGCTTGCTTAATCACTAAGTTTTGTCTATAAACCCAACCATGCTAAACATTTGCAACTTGGGAAAGATCAGATCAAAAAGGTTGTGCACATTACAGAATTTTCAGATGAGGCTAAAGAGGCTGGAAGAGTTCAGACTTACATGAGACCTTCATGATACTGTTTCCATTGGTACCTGCCAATAAGAACTTCTGTCTGGACTGAAGATTATTTTCATTTGATTGTATATATAATTTGCCTTCAGATTTCACATTCCCCATCCCCACCCTTCCTTTTTCCCCATCAAACATTGTCAGAAGTGGAATACCATGGGTTATATACATATGTACATTGTAACCCTCAAAACTACGGCTGCATCCAACAAATGATGTCCTGTCTAGGTATTTCCTAGGTCATGAAATGTTGCTGAGCCAGCCCCATCCAAACCCTAAATAACAGCAGCAAAATGGTAAGTTTCACTATTATCCACAGTTTTCTGATTCCATGGTAAGTTGAATGAAGTATCCCCTACAGATATAGGGTTGTGCGGGATGCTTGGAACAATCATACTGAAATTACTTTGCTATATGTTAGATATAAATTGCACACTGATCTTTAACTGGTCTGCTGTAAGCATTACTGATTCTTGATCCAACCTTATGAAACTTTACCAATAATCTAACATGTCTGGTTCTGGATCCATCGCTATAAACCTTTATTGATGCTCATTTAAAAGTTGCAATTTGGTATAACTATATAGTCATTTTAACAATGAAAAACAGTTACCAACCTGCATATGATAATATGTTCGTGTTCATCTAGTTTGAGATTATATACAAGAGAAATTCCAATTTGTAGTTTCCAGTTTGCCCCAGCAGTTACAGAACTGGTTGTAGAACAGATGCACAAATAGCTTTTCGAAGGAGGGAACCCAGAAACATACTACCTTTTGCACAACTGGATAAAATAATAGAGCTCCACTACTGTGTTCATTTTTTCTAATAAAATTACAGTGGATTTAGCCCATCAAACATACCCACATAAAAGGCAAACATTGGCATTTTACATGGAAAGAGAAAAATGTTTTCATGACTGCTTTCCTGCCTTTCTCCAAGTAAAAAAATAATTTCATTATTTCGTTTCTTTGTTATTGGTTATAGTAGTGCATTCCAAGGCAGAATTCCAACTTTGATTGTTCAAAGTCACAATGTTGACAAGAAACAAGAAAGTTTATAGCAAGTATTTGACATTATTTTAGCATGCCATCATGAGCCAAGTATTTTTCCTCATCTTTTTCATTCATTCGATCATTCTGAATCAAAATTCTGCAAAATGTGGTGTCAATTAATTTTTTTAATGTACCCAGTATGAAAAAAACAAAAACAAAACAAAAACCCCAAACCCTGGTGATTATTATTAATAACATCCGTTAAAATTCTCTTATTAGATTTTATATCAATCTACAGATCTGTATACATTTTATTGTGAATTAAGATTGCAATAATTTCCTGGTATTATTTTCAAAAACTACATTTAACCTAATTACTATTACTATGACAGTCATTAGATCTGAAAAATGAATGAAAGTAATATGATGCATTATTAGCAAAATCCAATGCTGAACTTGCTTTTAAGCTCTAGGGGGATATGTATTCAATTATTTCCTTTCTATATGATGCATTTATTCTGCTAATCAGTTTGTAATTTAATTGTGCATCCTTCAAGAGATTTCTTCATGGAAAAGGTTGTTAAGTTAATCAGTAAATATATGTTTCATCAAGATAATAGACTGCTAGAGACTTCCAAGAAGTTGCTGACTTGTTCAGTTATATTGATGCAGTCAAGTTTTTTTCGGGAACATTTTAGCAGTCTGAATCTTCACTGTCTTGTGTAATTATACTTCTTGCAATAATAAAACAACAGAAATCAATATAAATATTCTGATCACTATTGAAGGGGTTGTTTTCTGTGTTTGTTATGTTTCTGTGGTCTATTTTACTGAAAAAGTAGAAAGAAATTATTCTAGCATGCCATCATGAACCAAGTATTTTTCCTTGTCTTTTTTATTCATTCGATCAATCTGAATAAAACAAGCAATACAAAAATCATAAGCAATATCTGCTCTAGGGGGATGTATGAGTGTATACCTTGATGAGTAGCCTCACTGGACATTGTTTTGTCTCTATTTTCTATCAGCAGCATAAAATATCCTAAGCTTCAAAGTCTGTTGCAATTTGGATCTACCATTAATTGAAAACAAATCATAGAATGAAAGGATGACCTTAGGAGTGTCCTTCAAAAGGCAAACATGTTGCATACATTTTAATCTCTGCAAGAAAGAATACCCAACCACTTATGATTTTATCCTGGGATATGCTTAATTTTATAAGTGCTGCGCGAACTTATAAAACCAGTGCTGCGCGAACTGCACTGGCTTCCGATAGAGCACCGGATCACCTTCAAGGTGTTGGTTTTAACCTTAAAGGCCTTGAATGGTCTGGGGCCAGTGTATCTAAGGGACCGCCTCTCCCACTATAGCCCACCACGGCCACTGCGATCCGAGTCCCAAAACCTCCTGGTGGTGCCTAGTCGGGCGATCCGTTCATCTGTCCTCAACGCTGAGGAGGGCATTCAGTGCCGCCGCGCGGTGCTGTGGAATGCTCTACCCCCCACAGTCCGAGCGCAGGCCGATCTGCTAACATTTCGCAGGGCCTGCAAGACCCTCCTCTTTACCCAGGCATTTGGTGTTTAGGTTTATGTATACAACTGCCCCCACACCAGGCTTGCGTGTTGGTTATGGTAATTTTAGTGTGTTTGTTTTATTCTGTTTTTATTGCCTTATGACTTACAGTGTGAGTCGCCCTGAGCCTTCGGGAAAGGGCGACTAATAAGTCGAAGAAATAAATAAATAAATAAATAAGACAAAGTCTAAGATAGCAATCAGATATCTAGATACTTCCAAATGTTTTCTCAGTATTATGGATGTGGTGAGTGCAAATGAATGTGTCTTTCATCTGAGAAATTGGAATGATCAATCAATTGATGCTATTGTTATAAGCTAGGCACTACTGACTTACAGCTCCTGCCATGCTGTTCTGTCTGCCAGTCTTGCAAATGCATCAGCTAGATGCTTAAAAAGGCCTATACAGGTGCGCCTGAATTTTCGTTTGGTATTTGCTGCTTCTTATGTAATTGCCAAATTTTGAACATGCTTATACATATATTGGTCAGATTGGATTTCATAGTTTAATACTTTGACAGGAACATCTAAACTTTGGGTTAAACACTGGTTAAAACTTTGGCAAGGCTTGTTGGATTGAAACTTGGGGCATATCTTCATTGACCCATTTTTTCAGAGCCAATCTTTCATGTTAGTGCCGAATTGGCCCTGAAAAGGCTCCCCACAGGGATTACTCCAACTTCCACAGGCAGAAGGAAGTTGCCCAATAGCACTGAACATGGTTTGGCATCACTTAGGCAGCCATGGTAAATGCCCCACACATACCATATCATGGCAATATCGGACTGCAACATGGGGTCTACCTGTTCTCTGTTGCTTGCTCTAACATTAGTAAGAGCAATGGGCGCTTAGGGAGGGGTAAGCGATAAGAGGAAATCCCCTCTTCCTATCCCCATTCCTTTCCCAATACTCCTCATCACTACTGCTGATGTCAGAGCAAGTAATGGGGAACAAGTAGGTTCCATGTTGTGGCTGGAGACCACTGTGCCATTGGGATGGGGGGAAAGGGGACTGCCATCTCATGTCTCTATGCTGCCCAAGCCTGGGGAATGCAAGATGGTAGTAGGAACAGTTGCAACCAATTTCATTTGGAAACAGGCCAACTGTCTCTACTGGCCTTGAGTCAGGGGAAAGTCTGAATTTTGAGGCAGAATTTGGGCTTTTCCTTGACTTCCAGTAATACGGGTGAAGGCTACATTAAGATGACCTTCCCCCCCCCCCCCCATTACTAGGAATCAGCCCCGTGTGGCATTTGGCCACTGCGAGGTTGATCCTAATCTACACTGACCTACACTGTCAGTGTAGATGAGGCCTTGGGTATAACATACAGGTATGTACATGCATGTGTGAAAGCTTATCCACGTCATTCTCCTTCCTTTTAGGCCCCTTCTACACTGCCATATAATCCAGATCATCAAATCAGGCAATCCCCATTATCTGCTTTGAACTTTATTATATGAGTATACACTGCCATATAATTCAGTTCAAAGCAGATAATCTAGGTTTTATTTGGCGATTTAGAAAGGGATTGAGTGACTTCCAAGTCAGATGGCTTGGGGTGGGGGGTGCTACTTTTGCCTTGGGAGAAAATCACTCAGTATATTTGGGAGTCAACTCAGACTGCCATATAATCTAGTTTCAGAATGTGTATTAACTGCATTTATCTGGATTTTAATGGAGTGTAGAGTGATATTATCCATAATCCAGATCACTGCAGTTAATCCACATTATGAAACTGGATTATAGTGCAGTGTTGATCCAACCTTAGTTCAGGCTTACTTTGATATTGGTGCAAATGAATGCCACTGCATAAGAGGGCATTGTGGCATATTGTGCCATTGCTGAACAGAGAATGTGTAGGTCTCTGATTTACCAGCCATGAAATTGGAATGTGTTAATATACTTGCATAGCTGCACTCACAATTACTAACACATATTATATATAGGCCTTAAGTGGACACACTAGTATTTGGGTTGAGAAAAAGTACATTCAAATTGTTCAAAGTGTCTAATTTATACACATTTATATAGTTGCAATGGATGGTTTCTCCTCTGCATTTTATTTTTTGTACTATGGGAAAAGGCTTTCTTATTTATCAAATTAAGGCACTGTGCCAGTTCTTTTAGTGGGTAAAAACTTGTTCTTGCTTTGCTAATTTCAATTTTTAATTGGCTTTTTTCTGGAGATGTTTCTAAACAGTGACATTCTGGGTCATAATGATAAAATTAACATCTTGTTTAAGATCAGAATCAAATGAAAATAGACAAAGCATCAAAAGGTTCACATTTCTAGAAGATAATTTCATTTTTTTAAATGAAACTGCTATCCTAAAAATACACAACACTACAATAAACAACAACATTAAGTATTTGGGTTTTTTTGGGTTTTTTTTAGATATCCTGTCCAAAGCATTTATTTGATGGTATGAAATACACTGACTTGGGGCAGAGGAACTCAGTATCTCTTAAAAGGATGAGTTCTATATTTATTATTTTTCTAGCAGGCTCTTCTATAATGTTTGTGTGCAAACATTTTTAGTTCTCCGCTGAAGGATGTAGAATAGAAACTCAACCTCCCCCCAAACATGGCCCATCCAGGAACATTTAATATTGTAACTTTGGTTGGTGGTAGCTTCTTTTTAATAAACACTTAGCAGCAGAACTGGATTTATAGCCTACTAGCATATATACCCAGTGTTGCCTGGGTTAGGGATTTTGTTATGCTATTTATAAAAAATATTCATTGCTTTATAGTTGGTCCCATTAGAAAATGCATACCTATATAATGGGAACGCTTTAGAAAACCATTCAGCTGATGGGAGCAACTCTCATCAGCCTAAGATCTGGTGGCTTAAACTCTCATTAGCCCCAGATCTTGTTCAGGTACAAGTCACAACTCAACTCTTAACCAGTTGGATGGCACAACCTTCTTGTTCATCTGAAATTCCCACTATCTTCAACTTACCTAGCAAAGGGATAACGATGCTGGGAGATGCAGACTGGTAAGTAGGCTGAAGCTATTTGACCAGTTGTGCTCTCAGATGCAGGTGGAAATCATGTGGCTCTATGGATGTGGCTATACTCCAAACTCCCATCAATCTCTGTCACCCTTTGAAATTCCACCAGTATGTTAAATTGTATCATGAACAGTATGGGTACCAAGTTTGGTCCAGATTCATCATAGGTGGGAATAATGTAGCTCTCCAAATATGCTTGGACTTGAAGCCCCATCATAATCAATCAGACACCCCCACCAGTATTTTAAGTTAGACCTTATGTATAGTAAGTTTGGTCCAGATCCAATGTCAGTGGAAATTACATAGGTCTGTGGATGTGGCTGGACTCCAACTTGCATCATCATTTATCAGCTCCCAAGACATGGTTGTTCTGCAACTGCCATCAGCCAATAACCGATCAGGTTTCAACTTGCAACTCTCCTTCTAACTGGTCAGACAGCTCAGTATTCTTGTTGGGTTCTAATTCCCATCATCCCCATGGTAAGGATATAGGGAGATGCAGCCTGGCAAGCAGGCTGAGCCATCAGTCCAGCTAGAAGGAAAGCTGTACCCTCAGTCATAAATGTCCTATTTTTGGAGGGAGAACAAGGCCTTTCCTAAAAGTTACCAAGCAGCAGAAATGGTAAGCTGTTCTCCCTTCCCTAGAAAGTTCAACCCAAAAATACTGACAGAGCAGGGAGAGTATGTTAGTGAAATCAGGCCATTCAAGGTCCACATGAAGGTGATAAATCAAAGAGTCCATCTAGGGCAATCCAAGATAATGACAAAGCCAAGGTCAGGTCACACAGAAAATTTGAGACAAGATTCAGAGCTGAGCTGTTGCCTGTGTAAGTCAATTATAACAAACTCCCAAGGATATAACTGCTAGATTTATAGCTCAGAAAACATTCCCCCATCCCATGCTATCTCCTAAGAGAATCCAGACATAAATAGCATGATAAGAAATTTATTAGAAATCCCAGATCAAGCCATAAAGACAGCTGAGTTCCTCCTGTGTTTAAACAATGCACAAGATGAAGCTGAATGCCAAATGTGGAGCACTAGTGTAAAGAGGAGTAAGAATGCAGTCAGACTAAAAAAACAGTTGCACAGCCCAGCCTAAAGATAAACAAATGCATTCCTGCTGGCAAGAAAAGCCCAGTTCTCATGGAAATACTCAATTTTGATGCTTTGTCTTGCTGAGCTGTTAGGACAGTGCTGCTGGGAAGCTGTTTGTTTCAGCGAGGAGGTAAAAAAATATCCTGGAACAGAATGTGGATTAAGATATCTGGTTGATCTGTGTGGATTCTCTTGCATCTTCCAGTCAATTTGTGAGGTGCCAGTGTAGATACCAGATATCTATAATCTACCTTGTTTAAGATTAATTGACTATTTAGAAGCAGGGTGTGCCATACAGGAACTCAATCAAGGAGTGGTACATTGCAGATGAGTTTGAAGATACTTTGCTGGCTAAGGAAAAGGGAAAATTGGGAGCTTCTCTATTCTATGACATGGTTGATCATTACCTTTGGAGGGGGGGGGGGGATTGAACTCTGTCTTCAGCATCAGTAAATTCATTCTCAACCTTGAATCAAATTGTATTTGCCTGACACATAGCTGTTAAAATGATGAGGCCTTCAGGGGAAAGTCATTCCTTATTCAGAACAACAAATATTGATGATTAAAAGTCACTCTTTTTGTTTAGAATATGGGCAAACCTATCAGTATTGTTAATGACAAAATTTGCACAATTAAGAAAAAGCTTATTAAAAGGGATGAAATAAAAATATCACTCATTCTTAATCATAATGACTCACCTTGACTAGAACCTTTAAATGGTAACATCAAAGAACAGTGGAAACAAATCAATTTGATACTGAAACACCTGTGATGGATCAGACTGCTCATTGCTAAGATATATTAAGGAAATATTATCATAAATAAATCTGCCATTCTAGCCAGGCTGGTGATATTGATCTAGTGAAGTCAGGGGCACCCAGTTTTTGGATCAAGAAAAGCCATGTTACCAGCAAGCCTCTGCAAGGGAGAAGCTTGTGAACGGCAACACAGTAGCATGAGTCACTCACTAGTACTACAACATGTCCTTGGTCGAACTAGCCATCTGGCACCAGAAGGACTCCAGTGATGTCCCAGGCTGCATTGTGGCTGCTTCAGAACATGTGGACACATTTAGATCCACCCATAGACCTGGAAGGTTGTACTTTGGTAAGGTACTGAAGGTTTTTAACACAAATTGTAGAACTATGGTTCCATTTCAAGCCATTTCAAGCCTATAGCATCTTGGGATTGGTGGTTCACTAAAATAGTAGAAATCTCTGGTTTGATCATTCTAGATATTCATCCTTAAATTTCTAATCCCAGGATTCCACAGCAGGAAATTATGGCATTTAAAATGGAATCATAATGCTATAATTGTGTAATGTGAAAGGGTTCTTATTTATTATATTACTTATCATTTATTTGCTTCATTTATACACCACCTTTCTTGCCCAAAGACTACCCAAGGTGGCTTACAACTCTGGCAAGATTCAAAGCTGTTTGAGAACATACCTTTGGGTGAGGGTTTTTTTAAAGTCCACCTCCCTAAACTACCAATCCCACAATTCTATAAGATAAAATTGTTGGACTGCAATAAAATGTAATCACAGTGCCATAATTTTGTAGCAGGAAAAGGCCCTTGATTTGTCTATTTGTGATTGCCAAAGGTTTCGTTTTTTTTCTTGTTAAAATCTCCACTGAAAGTATTTTTGGTTATCATTCTCAGATAACAGGTGGGAAAGAAATACTACTACTACTACTATTATTATTAATATTATGCACAATTCACAGTATATCATATTGCATAAAGTGCTAGGTAAGTTCTCCTTGTCTTTGTGACTAATCAGCATATCCTTTTGCGCTTTGTTTGTGCTTAGGTTCAAAAAGTGAGATAGCACAGTATTTTTTAAAAAATGCAAATTTTGTGTTATACAAAATTTATGAAATCCAAGACAACTCCTTCCCAACATTTGGCATATCGGTCTGTCATGGAAGTAAAGATATGCCAGAGATGTTGCCAAGTGCTTGCAATGCAGTCTCATCATTCTTACAGATATTTACAATACAGTTTAATCATGTTAAGACAACCAGAATCACTGTCTTGGGAGCAGTGAGCATTTTTCCTACCCCTGGGTTTCTGACGATTTTTGCTCTTAGAAATTCAAAGCTATGCAGTGAGTTCGCTTACTTAATGCAATTCCAATGTGCAGGTGGGAGGGGCCGTGAAATGAATGCGCTCTCAAGTCATTTGCAAGAGAAAAGTGTAAAATCAATTACAAGCATTTTCTATGGAAAGCTGAAGCTGTAATAATGACACCACATTATTTGCTCTTGACTCAAGAAAGAGAGCTGGGAGCAGGAATAATCATCTTTGTTCTTCCTCTTCTTTTTTTATGATTGATCACTTTTTAATGAGCTTGATAATTTAATGTCATCAACCACATTATGCCTACACTCCCCCCACCAAAAAAATCGTTCTGCTTTACCCTACAAGGCTTATGCAAATCCCCATTTTGTAACCAATTTACAAATGCAGGCTTGCTGTTGAATATAAGTATAAGGCAAGTATTATATATGATCAGAAATTAGATTTACAATGGATATTTATTACTGATGCTGTATCTTCTCCAAGGCATGTAATTGTATGTCCTTCAGGTTTACTTTCAGAAAATCAAAACTATATTGAAGAAGTTTATATGAGGCCTTTATCACATTGTTTTTCACATAAAAGGATGCAAATATCTTTTTCAAAAGATAGAGTTAGTTTTTCAGATTTGAGGTTTCTATTATAAGGCATATGTATAACTGGGAAATACTGCTTAATTTAGATACTAATTGAGTAATCTTGAAATCAACCTATTTAGAACCACTCTTTGAATGAACTATCTTAGGATGTATCTACACTGTGGAATTAATGTAGTTTGATACAACTTTACCTTCTATGACTCAGGGCTGTTAAATGAGAGTTCCAGTTTTCTTTAGCAATCACTGACAAGTGCTGACTCCTCACCAAATCCCAGGATTTCATAAGGAAGAGGGAGCAGACTTGTTTTCTGCTGCCCTTGAAACTAGGACTCGGAGCAATGGGTTCAAATTACAACAAAGGTGATTCCTCCTGGACATTAGAAAGAACTTCCTAACTGTAAGAGCTGTTCAACAGTGGAAGTGTCTGTCTCAGAGTGCGATGGAAGCTCCTTCCTTGGAGGCTTTGAAACAGAGGGCGGATGACCATCTCTCAAGGGTACTTTAATTGTGCTTTTCCTGCATGGCAGGGGGTTGGACTAGATGGCCCATGTGGTCTCCTCCAACTCTGTTATTATTATTCTATGATTCTATTATTCTATAGCATTGAATCATTCCAGTGCTTTTTTAATTGAACGGATTCTATAGTGTTGAGACACATTAGATTCTGATCATTTCAGGAAGCAGTATCATCTATGAATTCTTCTGCGATGGGGGACTTGACAAACAATACCTTATCAAATACAATTCTATCATTGTGATATACTAAAATAATTTTATGGGACAATTCCAATCTGAAGATCATGAAATAACATTTTAATGAAAGAAATTGATTGGTCAGGACAAAGTCTTTTAAAATATTGTATTCCATCAATGGGTACACTATGACAATATTTACAAATACAACATTTCTTTGTGTCCATATGAGGACCATCTGGTCTGAGTGCTTCAGCCACCCATGCTCATTTGTGAACACTAATGATATATTCAGAGACACTGAAACCAACAAGTTTGTCCCACAAGTATTTGTTGAAAGGCATTTGATTTGATGTAAATAAAGTCATTGTGAAATGGAATAAGGAATCGGATTGTCATTTAAAAATTAACTAATTGAAAATTAAAATGTTTTCATGTCTAAAACTACATTTGATGCAGGAAAAGAGTATTTCATTGTGTTTTGAAAGAAAAAAACCCCAGCCAGATTCTACTAAATGTTACTCAAATGCCAGTCAAGACCTTTTAAACATTTTTTTCCACAAATTGTGGAAAAAAAATAAAATAAACTTGTAAAAACAGAGAAAACCCTTTTAAACATTACCCTACTACAGGGAATTTGAACAAATAACAACAATATTACCTGGTCTTGACAGTGCTTTATTTGCCAAAGAAGATGCCAAGAGTTCAGGACATATGCCTGAAGTAAGTCCTTTTCCTTAACCTAAACCATGGTAATTCTGCTAATGGTAATTCACCTCACAACCTCTGAGGATGCTTGCCACAGATGCCAGGGAAACGGGAAAGGAGAGAATACTTGTAGAACATACAACTTGAAAAACCTACAACAACCCATGGTAATTCTGCTAAAAGAAAGCCCAAATTACTACCCCGGCAGTATCACTGGATTGTTTTGATTTGTTTTTATACATCACAAATGCTGGGACTTTGTCTTGAAATTAAGCCTAAATTCTTAGCTAATTAGAGTCCTTTTGGAGCATGCTACTCCATGTTTGAAAGAGGCAAATCAAGTGAAACTAGTGATTAATGCAAGGATATGTCATAGAATAATAGAGTTCGAAGAGACCACCACAATCATTCTGTTCAATTCCTGTCATGCAGGAACACATAATCAAAGCCCTCCTGACAGATGGCCATTTAGCCGCTGTTTAAAATTTCTCCAAAAAGGAGATTCTGTACTCATCTAGAAAGGCCAGAGACATCTAAACCATGCCTCCAATAAAAGAGGAAAAATGTGTGACAAAGCAGAAACCCCCCACTTTGTCACAAATTATTCAGATACTCCATAAGATCTGAGTCTTCCTGAAAGTCCTGGGACTATGGAGGGGTCGATCCGCACAACCCAATTTGCTTCTTTGGACCCCATGGGCCTGTAAAAGCCAAAGAGGAACCCAACCCTTCCCCAACCCCTCTCCCCTTCCCAAGAAAACCCCTTTACAATAAAAAAACATTTACAGGGCAGTCTGTGAAGAGCCTGGGGGTCCACCTGGACTCCCAGCTGACCATGGAGGCCCAGGTCTCTGCGGTCAGCAAGGCTGCTTTTTTCCACCTCCGCCAGGCAAGGAGGCTGGCCCCCTACCTCTCCCGGAACGACCTGGCCACGGTGATCCAAGCCACGGTCATCTCAAGGCTAGATTACTGTAACGCGCTCTACGTTGGCCTTCCTCTGTCGTCGATCCGAGCTCTGGTGCAGAACACTGCCGCCCGGCTCCTGTCTGGCACGCCAGCAGGTTGCCGTATAACACCCGTCTTGCAGGATCTGCACTGGCTGCCTATTGAGCACCGGATCGCCTTCAAAGTGTTGGTTCTTACCTTCAAGGCTCTGTACGGCCTGGGGCCAGCGTATCTGAGGGACCGCCTCACTCCCTATTGCCCATCGAGATCACTACGGTCTGAGGATGCCAACTTCCTGGAAATACCATCAGCAAAGTCGGCACACCTGACATCTACCCGCCGGAGGGCATTCTCCGTCATAGCCCCCACGCTGTGGAACGCCCTCCCGGCCGAAACCAGAGCCCTGAGGGATTTACTCCCATTCAGGCGGGCCTGCAAAACCCATCTGTATAGGCAGGCCTTCGGAGAGTAGGCCCGCGTGCTCTGGGTACTGTGTTGTGGCTCCTGTTGCTGCTCCATTTGTTTTATTGCCTGTTCTGCCATTGCTCTAATTGTTCAATTGTTTTATGTTTTTAATCTTTGTTTTTATGCCCCTGGCTCTTGTGAGCCGCCGCGAGCCCCCGGGAGTCGGCGGCATAGAAGCCTCAATAATAAATAAATAAATAAATAAATAAATATACATCTCTGGAAACTTCCTGGCACATACCAACATTGCAATAAGGGGTGAGAGAGGGGGAATCATTCCTGCCCCCTTCCCCCTTCTGGGCACAATATTGGTACATGCCAGGATGTCTTCAGAGAGACATAATGGCAGCTTGGTAAGATTTTTTATTATTATTTTAAAGGTTTTAGAGGGACAACAGGAGGGGACCGTGTTAGCACTAAGTCCAAAATACACAGTAGAACTGAATGGAAATAATAACTATGCAGGTAATTGTCACACACGTAAAGACTTTATATATCAACAGTGAATTTCATAGTATCATCAATATGAAATGTGGCATACATTCAAATAAACATCAAGTCTTACAATATGAAATGTGGTATACATCCAAATAAACATACAAGTCTTAAGGCGGCCAGCACACTCTCAGGAGGAGAGAGATAAAAGTCTCTGAAACCCTGTAGTTGAAAAACAGTCCCTGGAAAGGATAAGTAAGTAAGGGAAGGTCCCAAAATAATAATATCCGCAGGAGCAGAAACAACTCAGTGGAAATGCTCACTGTAGAGTAGTCACTCATCCGAGGAAGCCTCCAAACAGTGAGAGTGGTTGGCGAAGCCGGAGCAGCCCCGCGTGCCGTGCCTGTAGTAATGAACAAGCCCGGGACTGGCTGTTCGGGCAGGAAAGCCGCTGTGAAATCGCGCACTGTTCCTGGAGATCCAGACAAGGAACAGTTACGTGACAATGACACCACAAGATACTGGCCGACGAGGGGGCATTTGCCTTGGCCACTTCTCGTTTCGACCTCTTGGTCTTTCTCAAGGCCACGTGGTAATATGGAATATCCAGTGTACAATACACGTATATATGCGGCATAAGGTATATATCTGAAAGATACAAAATATAATACAAAGCATGCAATTCTTAATACACGGATGCAATCATGATATCAAATGAGAAATAAAGCATGGGGAACACAATACCTGGATGTGTAGCTCAATAGCTATGATGTGAAGCATCTGAAGGTCAGAGCTTAATGCTGCAAACTAAGCTACCTGTTTATAAAGGAAGGTGGGAAGCACCTTCACATGAGTAGCGCTGCTACTCCCAGCTTTTCATTTAACCCTTGTGGGATTTCTGTACAATACTCAATTATAATCCGGGTTTCAGCCCGAATTAAAGCTGCATGGGGGTCTCCATGGGGTGGAGGAGTCACTTTCTCAATACCAAAAAACTGTAATGACTCTGGGCCATGGGAAAAAGTTTTACAATGGACGTAGAATGGGGAGTCCTCTGAGGAGTGTCGGATCCGGGATTTATGCTCCGAAAAACGGGTTTTAAGCATTCTTTTACTTTCACCAATGTAGATTAGTCCACATGGACACCGGATTCCATACACCAGGGACTCCGAGCAACAGGAAAAGAATTCTTTGAATTTAAACGTGCGACCACGTCCTGGGCTGTAAATCTCTTTGTGTGGGTACACGCTGTTACACTGCGCGCAGTGACCACACGGATGGGTTTTGGCTGTCAAAGAGCTTCTTCTGAGTGGAGTGCTTACATTAGTATGTACCAAGAAGTCGCGAAGATTCTTGGTCCGTTTGTAGGCTATCATCGGGGGGTGCGCTAACCCGGAATGTCCTGAACAAGAGGCCAAAATTTGTGAATCACATCAATGATGGTACTGGAGTGTTTAGTCAATGTAAGTGGCCATATTGTTCTGTCAGGTGGGGTTCTGACCTTGTTGACCAGTAGCGATTCCCTAGGGACCAATTCGGCCCTTCTAATGGCTGAGTTGATGATGTGTGTGGGATATCCACGTTGGGATAGTTTAGAGGACAGTGAGACTACTTCTGCATCAAAATGGGATCTCTGGGAGGAGTTTCTCTTTAGTCTTAAAATCTGTGAAAAGGAAGATTCCTTTTCAAGGCGTGACTATGGAAGCTGCCAAAGTGTAGTAATGCATTTTTATCTGTTTTCTTGTGAAAACATTTGACCAAAAGACGATTCTGTTGGCGGTAGGTGGTAACATCCAAAAGTCTACGCTCTGATGATTGTAAGTCATAGAAAAGTGATAGACTCTGCCCACGAGTTCAACCAGTTCAGAAATAATAAGGGGTCAGTGCCTCTACTGGCTATAACATATACATCATCAATGAATCGGAGATAAATTTTGATTTTTTGGGCCATAGGGTGTTTGGGTTGTCCAAAAACTTGTGTTTTTTCAAGGCTGTCCATGTACAGATTAGCCACAGAGGGCGCTAGAGGACTACCCATGGCTACTCCTCCTGTCTGCAAGTAATATTGGTGGTCAAATATGAAATAGTTATATTCTAAAACAGAGTCTAGAAGATCCATCAAAAATGATGTGGGAGGTCTGCGGGTGGAGGGATGCTATCAAAGGAGTCCATAAGGACTAGTCTGGCGTCCTCGATGGGGATGTTTGTATATAAGGAATTGACATCTGCCGTGATGAGTAAATCCCCCTCATCCAAGGTGAGTCCCTCTATTCTCCTGATGAAGTCTCTGGTATCCTGTATGTATGCCTGTCTGGATTGGACCAGAGGCTGTAATAGAGAGTCCAGGTACATGGCTACATTTTGCAGTAAGCTGTTGCTGCCTGAGACAATGGGTCGTCCTACTACCGGCCTAGTGGATTTGTGTATTTTTGGGAGATGGTAAAACACTGGTACACGTGGATGATGGTTCGTCATAAATCTGGCTAGGCGGTTATCTATATAACCCATTATCTCTCCATCCGCAATGATGTTGTGGACAATACGTTTGTATTTGTTTGTAGGGTCAGATTGCAATTTCTTATAGTATTGTCCATTAGATAATTGCCTCATGGCTTCAGTCATATAGTCATTAGTGTTTAAAATGACAATTCCTCCACCTTTATCAGCAGATTTGATAGTAATCTCAGGATTGTTGCCCAGTTTGGTTAGAATGTCCCGTTCTTCTGCCGATAAGTTGGAGTGTCGCTTGTCCTCATGGTGATCGATTTTAGTGATTTCACGTAGTACCACTTCTTCGAAGGTCCTGATGGAATTGTTGATGGCTGGTGGAGTGAAAGTACTTTTGAGGTATATCTTGGAGCCCATGGCAGTGGGGCTAGCATTGGTGATGGTGTCCGAAGAGGATTGAGATCCAGCAAAAAAATCTTTGAGTCTAATGACCCGAAATAAGGATGCAAGGTCTTTCCTAATATCAGTATCTTTACAGGGGGTCATAACAAATGATAAGCCTTTGTTAAGTAACCTCTTCTCAGGGGGAGAGATTGTAGTTTCCCCCTTCCTCTATCGGTGCGTTGATCTTGTGGGTTGCTTCCTCTTTCTCTGAAATTATATCTATCTCTGCCATCCTGTTGGCTCGAGTTCTCAGGTGGCGGATTGGTATTAGTAACATCTTCTCTAGAAGATCCAGAGTGTAATGACTCACGAGAGAAATGCACCGACCTACTACGATATCGATTAGGTTTTTTCCAGTTGTATACTCTATTCTTATCGTAGTCTTCTTTGTCTCTGGCAAATTTCTCAGATTTGGATTTTTTTAGATCCAGAAACAACTTATCACACTGCTCCTTAATTTTATTAAGATCAGGTGCAGTGATCTGGTCTTTCAAGGTCTCCTTTATATTGGAAATCTCTACCTTCAGCTCCGATAGTTCTTTCATAGACCTCTCAATTAAGAGAATCATAATATCTAAGCCACATTTGTCTAGAATCCCATTCCATCTGGCAGTAAATTCAGCATCATCACAATAGGTGCCTGGAGGGAGATCTACTCTCAGTCCCCTTGGGATCAAATTATTATGAACATAGTCCGCTAATGCGGCTGCATTGAGATTTACTCGCGTGTAGCGTAATTCTTTGTTCGTTAATCCCCTTAAGGAGGCCAAGTTAGTGGTGTTGGAGGTAGCTGAATCATCAGAGGTGGAGATAACAGGTGCGAAGTGTTGCAAAACATCCGAAATGTGTTCCTCAGTATATGCAAAGGGAGTAGCCATAATAACCCCAAATATAACAGAACTCTATACAACAGGAGGGGACCGTGTTAGCACTAAGTCCAAAATACACAGTAGAACTGAATGGAAATAATAACTATGCAGGTAATTGTCACACACGTAAAGACTTTATATATCAACAGTGAATTTCATAGTATCATCAATATGAAATGTGGCATACATTCAAATAAACATCAAGTCTTACAATATGAAATGTGGTATACATCCAAATAAACATACAAGTCTTAAGGCGGCCAGCACACTCTCAGGAGGAGAGAGATAAAAGTCTCTGAAACCCTGTAGTTGAAAAACAGTCCCTGGAAAGGATAAGTAAGTAAGGGAAGGTCCCAAAATAATAATATCCGCAGGAGCAGAAACAACTCAGTGGAAATGCTCACTGTAGAGTAGTCACTCATCCGAGGAAGCCTCCAAACAGTGAGAGTGGTTGGCGGCCGAGCAGCCCGCGTGCCGTGCCTGTAGTAATGAACAAGCCCGGAGCATAAATCCCGGAAACAACTCAGAGGACTCCCCATTCTACGTCCATTGTAAAACTTTTCCCATGGCCCAGAGTCATTACAGTTTTTTGGTATTGAGAAAGTGACTCCTCCACCCCATGGAGACCCCCATGCAGCTTTAATTCGGGCTGAAACCCGGATTATAATTGAGTATTGTACAGAAATCCCACAAGGGTTAAATGAAAAGCTGGGAGTAGCAGCGCTACTCATGTGAAGGTGCTTCCCACCTTCCTTTATAAACAGGTAGCTTAGTTTGCAGCATTAAGCTCTGACCTTCAGATGCTTCACATCATAGCTATTGAGCTACACATCCAGGTATTGTGTTCCCCATGCTTTATTTCTCATTTGATATCATGATTGCATCCGTGTATTAAGAATTGCATGCTTTGTATTATATTTTGTATCTTTCAGATATATACCTTATGCCGCATATATACGTGTATTGTACACTGGATATTCCATATTACCACGTGGCCTTGAGAAAGACCAAGAGGTCGAAACGAGAAGTGGCCAAGGCAAATGCCCCTCGTCGGCCAGTATCTTGTGGTGTCATTGTCACGTAACTGTTCCTTGTCTGGATCTCCAGGAACAGTGCGCGATTTCACAGCGGCTTTCCTGCCCGAACAGCCAGTCCCGGGCTTGTTCATTACTACAGGCATGGCACGCGGGGCTGCTCTGGCTTCGCCAACCACTCTCACTGTTTGGAGGCTTCCTCGGATGAGTGACTACCCTACAGTGAGCATTTCCACTGAGTTGTTTCTGCTCCTGCGGATATTATTATTTTGGGACCTTCCCTTACTTACTTATCCTTTCCAGGGACTGTTTTTCAACTACAGAGTTTCAGAGACTTTTATCTCTCTCCTCCTGAGAGTGTGCTGGCCGCCTGAAGACTTGTATGTTTATTTGGATGTATACCACATTTCATATTGTAAGCAAAGAAGAATCCTTGTCATTTGAGACACACACAATATTTTCTCTGCAGGAATACTATTTCAAATGTGGAAAACAATATTTCAACGCTGAGCTATTCATTCCTGCAGAAAATGTTCTATATGCAGAAAAAACACTGTAATTGGGGTTTTGTTCTGTGCGAGATTTATACAAGGCTGATTTGCATAGAAAACCGTATTTTCCGCATAGGAATTAATAGTTCTACATTGCAATATTATTTTCCCTGCATATGTTTCCTTAATAGAAATTGCTGTTTCTGGACAAAAAAACACATGCAAATTTTGCACAGAATAAGTCCTGATTTTTAAATAATATAGCCTTAATAAAAGTCCCTTGACATTTTTCGGTATCTCTGTGTGACAGAGATATGGAACAGCAACCCCTTAGTTGAATTGTTATTTTGGGAGGCTTACATTATTTTCTTTTTCAGGGTGTAGTAATATCCCACAGTGCAGAATGACCCCCAAATGGCATATATGAATCAAGCCAGCCTTCTCTCAGTAATATCATTCTTGACATCTCATTCTACAAGTCTATCAACTGAAAACTGTTTGGTCACTAATGTGTATCTGAAATACATTTAATCATATGTGGCTGTCATTATTTAATATATGGCCTACAGCATTTAATCTCGTTAAATTACTATTTAAGGACCATGTCTCTAATGTAAGATGATTAGACTGTGCTAGGCTTTGTTTGTACTGTGACTGGGAAGGAGTGTAACCTAATTTGAAAGGGAGGGGAATTCAATCAATCTGATCTCAGCATCGTGGTTAAGTAGATTTTATTATTGACTAATCTTCCTAGTTATTGTACTACTGTAATGTGGGGTGTCTTTGTTATATTTTCCTGTTCCTTTAAATGGAAACCACCAAATAAATCTCTGAGTGCTACAACTAATTACAGCTCTCTCAGGTTCCTTGTGCACAGCAAGGAAATATTCTTTTCACAGACTTTCTTTTGTGGCAAAGATAAGTCAAGAGAAATGGAATTCAGGTGGACAAAGACGCTCAGAAAGCCTATCAACAGTCTAACCACATGATAGACCAGGAGATAAATCTAACCTTCCATCTTTGCGGCCTGCTCTTCCAAATAATTTGTTGCTGTTGATTGAATATTTCCAGTTTTACCTTGGCAGCTGAATGCTGAAATTATCATTTTAGTGTGGAGGGGAGGGTGTTTGGAACAGATGCTTTTCATACTAGTATTTCTCCTGCCTCTTCCAAAGTACTGTATTTTCGTCTCTTGTGAAACGTTTGTTAAAAATACAGCACAACTTAATGTATACACCATTCCTCTCAAATCCTCAAACCCACATGTGTGTTTATTTGTGTGCATGCATCAAACATTATTTACATTTAATTTTCTCCCTTTAGCTATCAGTTTGATGTACAAATAAATCTCTTACCAGATTATCTTTGTTACAATATGTAGATAAGTAGTAATGTCTGAGCACATGTTCACTTCCAACTTGGACATTCGCAGCTGGGATACATCTTTTTCTTTCATTTGAGCACCTTTACATACCGATTTGCTGCTTCATTTAGATTTGCACCAGAAGACAAAGGACTACACTTTTTGTAGTCAGGGATACCAAAATCTTTTCTTCGTATTTCTACTTTTGTTTTTTGAAACAATTGTATAATTAATAATCTACCATCAGGAGAACAGCAGGAGAGCTGAATTTTCAATAGAATTAATCAACTAGGTTTGTGGACTCTGCTCTTTTACGTCAAACACAGGCTGCCTCTTATAATCAAAATACGAGTTAGGCGTGTGGAACTTACAAATGTCAGGAAGCTTACATTTAACTAGCCTTTGTTAGGTTTATAACCTGTGATTTTCAAGAAAAAAGTTGCTGCTACAACACGCCATTAACATTTGCATGTTTTGCCTGCCTTGGATAGTCTAGGACAGTGTTTCTTAAACAATGGGTTCCACCCCAAATGGGGTCCCCTTAGCTCAATGTTGGGGTCAAAATTTTTTGGCAACACTGAAAGGTTTCTGAATGCCACTAATTTACACAGATCAGTTAGCAACAACATACAGCACTTGATATAATACAGATAAAAGTCACATATAAAACACAATACAGGTTATCAAATGTACTCATATTAAAATCGCTGGCCTTAAAATTTATATCTCTTAGAAGCTAATAATACGTATCTAGGGCTGTGTAGTTTTCTACTATTTAGTGTACTACAGTTATAATCGCATAAAGACTGTAGTTACATTTCTCAGTTTCTCTTCGGTTACTTTTCTTTAGATAAAATGCTCTTTCGGGTCTTTGAGGCATGAGCAAAATTTTTTGCTATCTCCTCTGTAACTTTTTTGAGTCCACCAAAAGATACTTTAAATACCATTGTAAAGATCTTCCTGGCCAATGACATAAGAGGCATTATTGCCTTCCTTCTTTCACCCCTATAAAAGGAACATTCAAACATGACATGCAGTAGAGACTCTACTACGCCCGCCCCACACGGGCAAAGCTGATCATTGTAATCTTTATGTTGAAAACATCCTTCTAGGATAGCTGAGGGACTAACATTGAATCAGGCTTTGCTAAACGCCTGTCGATATTTAGGGATATTCAAGTTTTCTAGGTATTTAGTAGGCTTGGTTTAGAATCCTAAAATCGGGATTCTAAAATCAAATGGGGGGAGATTTTTTTTATTAGTATATTAAAGACTTACAAATTTTTTTGCAAAAAGTGCTAAAATGTAACTTAAGTACTAACGAAATTCTAAAGTGGTTCTAAAGTAGGAAAAGCAGGGAAACAGTTAAAAAACAAGGTTGGAACATTCCCCTTCACCTCTGCAGCTCAATTAAGTGGAGCTGTACATGTATAACATAAATATAAGAGGTAGTAGCTACTAGCTCTCAGGACAATTGTGAAAGTGAAGTACGATTCTCCCCTTATTATTTCCCCTTTCCCTCCTTTCTTCCTTCTCTACCCTCTTCTTTCATTCCTTCCTTTGCTCTTTGGTTCCCCATCCCTTCTTTTCTCTTCTTCGCCCCTCTTCCCCCCATGCTCGCCGGCGCCTCGCTCACCCCTCGCCTCTCTCTAGCCTCGATCCATGGATCGAGGCAGATGCCTCCCTTAACCCTCGCGAGTTCTCAATCGGAGTAATTTCCTCCTGTTTCCCAGGCTGTCCCTCAGAAGCGGAGGGACAGCCTGGGAAATAGGAGGAAATTCCTCCGATTGAGGCCCCTTTCCAGCTAAAATATAATCCGACCCAGGCTTGGGTCGGCAGTCTAGGGAGAGTAGTAGGTCTTGTGAGAGCCCCAGTTTGAGTAGTTTCTCTTTTAATGTCTTCTTCATTTGAGAAATGAAGAAGTCTTTCTGTAGCAAGTGTACATAGTCATCCTCCTCACCCCTAGACATGTGTTTTATCCAGTATCCTAGTGCCCATTTCCATGCTATACATTCTACAGATGGTGTACCCACTTCTAGGTGCAGTACTGCTGAGGGCATGCAGTTGGGTATGGCAAATAGTTTTCTTAAGAACATAGATAAAACCTGTTCCATTTGAGATGTAAAGCCCAAGATCCATACTGGAATGGCATACAGTAATTGTAGAAGCACCTTTGCCTGAAATAGCTTAATTGCATAAAGCACTTACAGTGGGCTCTGCAGAAAATATGTCAGCTGTAATGAAAATCAGCCTGTTTAACAAGTCTTGAAAATGCTGATCAATTATACTCCCAATTCAAGAATGAAAAACAGAATGTTGGTGGACAGGAAAAGAGATTTAAAGATGGGCTTAAGGCCAACCTTTAAAACTGTGGCATAAATGCAAAGAACTGGGAAGCTCAGACCCTTGAGCACTCTAATTGGAGGTCGGCTGTGACCATCAGTGCTGCGGAATTTGAAGTGGTACGAATGGAGGGTGAAAGGGAGAAACGTGGCAAGAGGAAGGCGCGTCAAGCCAACCCTGATCGGAACTGCTTTCCACCTGGAAGCCGATGCCCTCACTGTGGAAGAACATGCAGATCAAGAATAGGGCTCCACAGTCATCTACAGACCCACCACCAGGACACTGCACTTGGAAGGCCATCATACTCGGACAACAAGGGATTGCCTAAGTAAGTTGGTTAAAATTCCCTAAAAATCAGTGAAAATGCAAATCTTTCTGAAACTTGGGGGAATTATGCCCTGGTTATTTTGTATCACTGAAAATAGAAATTGTAGTTTGTTTCTGTTTTTTAAAAGTGCTTCCTAAAAAATTTTTAAAATCCCAAAATCAGTGAATGAGTGAAATGTTATAAAACGGGGTGGGGGTGGGGTGGAGGGCAGTAGTAAATGGGTTCTACCAATTTAACAAGTTTCATCCCAATAGCTCTAAAAATGAAGGGGAAAGAAGCCCCGGAAGTCTCTCCCCCTCCCCCTTTGCACAATTATTTAACAAAAATGAACTAAAATTTTGTTATATCATTATAGTTATGATACGGACCTCTAACAATATTTTAGAAACACTTTAGAAATGACCCCCCTCCCATTTAGTAATGAGTACTGAAACATTTTTAATTAATCACAAAGGTGTAGTAAGCATTTTTTTTGTATTTAGGGGGATTTTAATGCCTTTTATCAAGACATTGAAGCAGATATACTATGGAAACAATTATCTTACTCTCAATGACAATTTGCAGAGCACACTGTTATGTATAGAGGTTCTTTAATTTGTATTTTCACAGTAAAGCTGAAAAAATGTCACTGTGATCTTAGCAACTGAACTATTATCTTATAGTATTGCATAATTCAAATGCATTCCTGGAGAAATTCAGTGAGGAAAATTAACAAGATTTTTTCTAATAATTATTTATTATTTATTTATTTAAAACCTTTATACCCCGGCCTTCTCACCTCCGAAGAGGAACTCAGACCGGCAAACAGCAAGTATTCAATGCTAACATTTAAAATCTAAAAACATCATAAATTTACAATAAAATTATCAAATACAATACAATAAATACATTTTAAAAGCCTTTCACCAAAGTAAAATCAGGTCCAACTCAATCCATATACTCGGTCCGTATCAAGTGGTTAGTGACTTTAGTTGCTTCACAATCTCCTTCATTCTGCAAAGGCCTCATTGCACAGCCATGTTTTCACCCGCTTCCTAAAAGTCAGGAGGGAGGAAGCAGATCTAATTTCATTTGGGAGGGAATTCCACAGCCAGGGGGCCACACAGAAAAGGCTCTGTCCCTCTGCGAAGGTGGTGGGACCGAGAGCAGGGCCTCTCCAGATGATCTTAGCACTCTTGACAGTTCATAGGGGAGAATATGCTCGGGCAGGTAAACAGGTAAACTGGGCCGAACGTATAAGGAATGTACTATTCTGAAAAAGACTCTGGGGCAAAAAAAACCCCACTATCTGGTTGCACACTTGCCAGCATACTGTCTTGCTAAAAGACATTGTAACCAGAGCATGGGGGATGACACGTTACTTATTGGATTATGTTGGCCAGTACACAATTGTATTTCACTCTGATTGTCCTGGAGCACATCAGCTCCATGGTGGCTAAACACCATACAGTGCTGATCCAACTTAACTGTGGGAGGGCCACCTTAACACGACTTTTTCCTAGATTCTGAAAACATCAATAAAAATAATTTTAAAAAGAAAAATCTAAAAGTTTGGAAAATCTTGAACTATTTCAATGTCTTTATCATCTATGTGAAAGTTATGTAAACCTACTCTGGTCATTACTTTTGTTTTCTTAATGCCTGAATATATACTTGTCTTTGCACTTTCTTTCTTAATTTACTTCAGTAGTTAATTCAAATTTTTGCCATTTTCTGCTGTTAGCATAGTGCCATCTGCATATCTTAAATTGTTGATGATTGTTCCTCTAATTTTCATGTCTCTTTCTTCAAAGTCTAATCCTGCTTTATGCATGACAGTGTGCATGTTAAATGGAAAGGTGATAAAATGCAGCCTTGTCTGACCTTCTTGCCAATGGAAAAATGTTTATCTGTATTTTTTTCCCTGTTGTTCCTCTTATTTTGAGAACAGGGCAATCAAATACTGTGGCAAATTTATTTCCTTAAAAGCAGCTCATAATCTTTCATGATATTCACAGTTGAAGGTCTTCCTGTAATCTATAATGCACAAGATGATTTTCTTTTAGAAATTCTTTGGTGCCTTCCATTATCCAATGTATGTTTACAATGTGTTCCCTTGTGTCTCTTCCTTTCCTGGACTAAACTTGGACATCTGGTATTTCTCTCAGACAGATTTTAGTTAGAACTAAAATAAATTAGCTCTGTTCCCTGAGAGGGAACACTTGGGAGCAGTTGTGTCCACCATTCTGATCATTTCCTCATTCCAAAGGCCAACTGTGATTTCAACATAATCTCTTGCTGAAGCAGCAGAAAACTCCCCAAGATCCACCAGGATCTGGCAGCCTCCTTGGGCTGACAATTTGAGTTGATTCCCTCACCCCCAGAAGCTCTGAATCCTAGTAACTCTAAACCTGACTAGGTAGTGGTCTCTCCATGACAATGGAACTCTCATCTTAAAGATTACTGCTATCACACCCAGAACCAGAACAGGTCTGGGGACTGTTTCCAATAGCATGAGTAGGGACAATACCACCGGAGACAGACCTGAGACACACCTCACAGGACAGTCTTGGCATGGATGCTGAAGGACTCCAGCACTTCATGCTGAAGGGACTCTAAAACAATCTTGTGACCATCTCAGTTAGCTCAGGAAGGGAGACTATTAAGCAGCAAGGTGGGCTATACACCAACACATCCATAGCTTTCCTCAGCCACCCAGTTCTAAATACATACATTTGAACTGTATAGACTGTGGGATGGGGCACCAGATCAGGAGGATGGATTCATGAACACCATGTTCTTAACCCTTGCCTCCCCAAATCTTGCATGCTAACTCCCAGAAATTCTGATCATTGCACAAACTGGCTAGGCCTTCTAGGTATTAGAGGCCCAAATACCTGGAGGGCCACAGGTTGTGCAGGCTTGTGATAGACAGAGAAACCTTGTGGGCAAAATTGAGAAGGATTACCTCTTCCTTCCAGCCTCAACCAACCAGGAACTTTATCCCACACAGTTTTCTCACCATTTCTTTGTGCTGCCCAAACAGAATCCCATGGAGGCCATCACATGACACAAGGCCACTTCTAATGGTTGCATGTGGGGCTCTGTTCCAGCAGCATAGGAAAATGGAGGAAAAACTGCATTTTCCTAATGAGAGAAGATGGATAGACATGGAGAAAGGTGAACAAAGAACATGCAATGGCAACTGACCATTGCCATCACAGAAGACAGAAAGGCATGGGACCTTGACTGTAGGGAACAAAATAAGTGGTTCCTTAGCTTCTCCATCCCTCCCTCCATGTGATAAGGTCCCAGGTCTCTGATATACAAGTGAGGTCATCCAAGATTAAGTCCTGAAATGTAGGTTTCCCATTCATTTGCCTGTAATTAATCACTCAGACATCATTCCATAAATATAACAGCATGTGAAAGAATTGCAGCTTTCGTCCACTGATTGGTGAGGGTAAAATTTTAATTGCATTAACTTCAATAGCCTTAGACTAATAATTAAAGTAGCCATATGATAATTAGCATAATAGTGAGTGGAGGTATATTTTTCCACAGTTTTATATATATATATATATATATATATATATATATAATTTTTTCAAACAAGATAAAAGTTTTGAAGTGTTTTTATTTAAATTGAATCAATTAAGTGACAAAAGACAGAAAATCAATCAAGTAAAATTATTAACTTAGTTACAAATAGCAAATATTCATAACTTTGTATTAGTTGCAAACTTTTATTCAGGGAATGTTTTAATCTGGAGGGTTTCCCAAACGGGTATATGTTCTTTAGCTAATTTCAAAAATATATGATGGAAATAAATAATATGTCAATTTTGGACATAGGATGTCAATATTCTGTACAATATGCAAATCACAAAAAGAATAAATCAGTTCAAAAAGCTTGAAGCTTTTGTAGGCTGCAGTGTGCTTCAGAAAAGGAGAAAATATTTGATTCATTGAAAGAGTCATGTAAAAGGCACTATTCTGTAAAAAATATATCATCCAGTTTATACTTTTACTATATATTACAATTTTATAGCACATCCATATAACACAGAAAGACACCCAGTTATGTCCAGTAGGATTCCGTGTTAGTAGATATTCCTTGGATTCCAAGCCTACCTTCCTGGTCATTGCTCAGTTAACTAATTTAGTTATTTCCCTACAACAACCACTATATGTATGTATCTTTTGGTAGAGGATAGAGGAGCCTTGGAAATAGTTTATAGTGGAGGCTAGAGGAGTCTTGGAAATAGTTCCGAGAGTAAGGACCATTGACCTCATATAGCATACCCCTTCAGACTCCCTGGACAGGATTGTCCCTTTTTTCTGCCATAAGAAAGAGAAAATAATAGAAGAATGCATTACTTTTCCTGGAAGTCTTTGGTGTGAGCACTCAAATTTTAAATAGGTTGTACAACAAACCCTCTGCCAAACTTTTCAAAATCAAGCATATTCTTTGATAATCATTCTTTCAATTTCTTCCCCCCTTTAAAGCATTGGAGTCAATGTAGCATAGTTGTTTGAATTGTAGGAGTCCAGGGTTTTAGACATGAACAAATTAAAATTTCTCCTCTTTCAAGGAAGGCAATGGTAAACCCACTCTGAACAAAAATGGCTATAACATGCGTTCTAGGCATACAACACGCACATGTCCCCAAAGACTTCTGGATTATGTTATATTAATTTTGCCCTGGTGAAATGTAACATACAATGGGTAAGCAACAAAGTTTTGCAGAAGAGCTAACAAGCTAGTTGTTGCATAGTTTTTATTTTTTTAGAATCACAGAACAAACAAATTCCCCCTCTTAAAACTCATGACTTTCACATATATATTATGACAGTTCTGAATAAACAAAACATGAGGGGGATTCCCCCTGAGGCTTTAATATTTATTCAAGGAAATATCTAACCTTTTTTCGTTGTTTGGTGCCTATTGCTGTAATTATAAAAACAGATCTTGGGGCGAGGGAAGACATACACATTAAATAGATGTGCAGTTTCAGAAGTGGGAAAAGATATGAGAAAAACATCTCATATTGTCATTTCAATTTTCCGCCATATCTGAAAAGAAAAGAAGAGTATGAAAGAAAATAAGCTTTTGTGTGTGCAAGATTGTTACAGTGTATAAACTCTAAATTCGATTGTTACTTCATATAAACAAGCTACATTTGCTTAGCAAATGGATATTCTCCACTGTCCAAATTATGGCAACCCAGAATTAATGCCATAGGAGTGTGTGTATGCTTAGGCATGTTTAAACCTATTTCTATATATTGGCTTCTCTGAGGAGTAAAAGTCAGGAGAAGGCAAGAAGGAGAAGGATAGGCAAAGGCAGGCCCGGATCAGGCCCTTTTGCCACCCTAGGCCAAAAGGGCCATCTGCCGCCGCCCCCGGCTCCGCCCCGCCCCCTCACCAGCGAGGAGGAGGAAAGCCCCACCCCGGCTCTGCCCCAGCTCTGCCCCACCCCCTCACCGGCAAGGAGGAGGAAAGCTCCACCCTCGGCTCCGCCTTGCCCCCACCCCGCCCCCTCCCCGGCGAGGAGGAAAGCCCCACGGCTCCTCCCTCCCTCCTAAAGCCACCATGCCGGCAAAGAGGCGGGGGTGGAGCCAGGGGCGGGGTGGGTGCAGAGCCTTTGGAGTGAGCAAAGGGGGGGGGGAGGCCGCGCGCATGTGCACTTTATTTATTATTATTTTTTTGAATTTTTTTGAATTTTTTTTCAAATTCCCCCCACTTTGGGGGGGGGGTCCGGACCTGCTGCCCCCACCATGGGTGCCGCCCTAGGCCTTGGCCTAAGGTGGCCTTATGGGTAATCCGGGCCTGGGCAAAGGCAGGTTGCTCAGATAAAAAACCCAATTCTAGAAGCTTTACTGAACAATCATGCCATCTGTTCCCTACTGGGATATTTGCTGTAATACCACACTCTGGTTAAGACTCCTCACACTTCCCTAACAGAAGAAACATAATCAAATTGAAGATAAAGGGGACACTGGTTCACATAAAATGTATATAGGCTCATCTATAGGTGCGGATGCAAATTTATAAATATTTAGTATAGTTGACATAGACATCACACAATGAGTAAAACTATGACCAGGTCCCCTGTCTACCTTTTCAGTCTGCAGGCCAGGTGCCAACTCAGAAGCTACATGTAGCTTTTAGGTCCCAAATTTTGACCTCTGAAGTTTGCCAAGAAATCCACCAAAGCCACATAGACCCCACTTTTTAAAAATGACATACTAGTCTGGAAGTGTTTGCCCTTCACAAACTTGTGAAAACACATTAAAATACCACTTCACTCTAGAACCCTGTAGTATCTTGAAATAAATCAACTTTCCTCTGCAGACTTTTCCAAACTTGTGACAAGAAGTGAACTAGAGATGATTAACAATTCCATTTCACTTTGTTTTGATTAATATTTTTTTACATTCTCCCAAATTTGTGATGAAGTAAACACTACCTCTGTTCCAACAGAGTTGGCCAAATAGAGTCATGGACAAGTCAGAAGTTTCATCTTCTAGAAAGTTACTTTCATGGTGAATAATGTCACATGATCTATTTTACTGAACCCCTGAATTATGATGAGTCCTTATTCCTTTTGTGGCTTTTATCACAGTGTTATTGTCATATGCCTCTCCATTGGCGCCTCCTTGATGTGGGGGAGAGGCTTGCGTACCCTAATGTGAGCTATGCCGGCGGTGGCATAATAGCCACCAGTAGGGCCTCCGATGCCAGACAGGTCACAAGCGAAGGGTCTGACAAAGAGCGTTAATGGGCAGGATGGGCTTTCTAGCCTTTTGGCAACCATCCTAAGAGAAGGAAAACTCTGATTTCAAAACCGGGCAGATGGTGCTCATCTAACCCTGTAAGATCAACCATCTAGAGAAGGAAACTCAAATCAAACCTACAACCTGAGGACCTCACTGCCACCATCCAAGCCTGCTAGGCCCCAACAGATGGACCTTTGGTTTAAAGCATGAGGCCAGTTCTGTGCACGCTGCACCCCACCAGAAAAATCCATTGCACAGGCTCAAAGGACACATTCAACCTCCGAAATCATTGGCATGCTTGTGGGGAGCACGGGATGAGTCCTTCCTAAGAATCTTTGTTCATGAAGTCATGCCAGAGAGAGAGAGAGAGAGAGTTTGTCATATTTGAAGCAAGTCAATGCCAGCTTAATATGATAATGCTCTCATGCTTTCATTGCACGTGAAAAAAAATAAGCATCCTAGGATGTTCTGCCCCAGCTCACACACATATCTCCAAGGAGCCCATCAGATGACGTAGGCTGACTTCTGGTAGGGCTCTGTGGGTGAACTGAGGTGGCAGCATGGTAGGACACTGCTCCATCAACATTGTAGCTTCTTGGTGTTCCATTAGGTACAACGGAGCAACCGCAGGATTAAGCTGTGTGGTGACACTTCCCCACGTGTATTGGGGATGTATCAGCTGCAGATCAGAGTGCTGAGATTGCCCCACTGCCATCCCGATTCACCACAGAGGTTTGCAAACTGCAATGTTGGACTTCAATCATTTGATGAGTTCCATAGTCTCTCAGATGGCTTGTATCTATTTCTACTTGAAGGCACTTTATATAAAATTTCAGATTCTCCTCTTTCAGTTCTATCTATTATTCCAACCCCTTTTACATTTCCACTTCTCTTGTTTTCAGTTCACCAATATTTTTCTTCTCCATATCTCTACTTGTCTCTTTTTGTATCTATTTATTCTTCTGTGGCACTCCCTGCTGAACCTAATACCTATACTTCCAAGGCTTAAAAGTTTCTCAAATTGCACAAGTAAAATGCTTTTATGTTTCAAATGTGATCTAACTAAAATCATCTGTAGAACCATTTTCATTAACTCTGCAGAGATGGGTGCAATGCAGCCCCCTGATGAGTATTGTAGTCCATACTTCCTACATGTTGCATACAATGCAGGCTGTCAGCTAATGTGTTATGTGTGGAGCATTTCCACTCTCTGAATACAATAGTTTATTCCTGATTCAGAGTGCTTCTCTTTAGAGTCTATGCCAAAAGTGGGTTACTCCCACTGCATTCAGAGTCCACATAATGCAAAACTGCTGGAATAACCACTTCTATTTGACAGCATGCCTGCACAAAGGTAGCTATAGTATTTGATATTTGGAACCAGCAGCCAAATGTCTCATCTCTGTCAGCACTTGAAATTGCAAAACTGTACAGGATAACCTTCCACTTACTGCATTCCTTACTATTTATTCACATATAACAAATGGGCTGGGAACTAGTTTGGAATTGTTTGATACTTAAAGTTTAAGATGAGAATATGTCACAATCTTGATGTTTCAAGGTTTTGTTCCAAACTATATCTACTTAAGGTGTGTGCAGCTGCAGGCAAAAGTATGAATATTGGTAATTCTTTCCACAGTACAATTGAAACAAATGGCATAGTTCTTGTTTAAAAATTGTAGCATGCTTGAAAAAAAGATATTAAAAATGCTCCCAAGTCTGAGAAAGAATAATAAGGTGAAGAACGTGTAAATTTCAATGTTTCCCCCCTCTATCTCTTGTGTTCCTAAGTGCTTAGAGTTCTAATCTATGCTTGGCATAAAGAAAAACTAAACTGCATATAGGCAATCATTTCTACCTTCTCCTTCCAGAAAACATATGTGTAAGACAATAGCTGGAATCTTGTCAGTGACATGTGTGCATAATTTGTTGCTGTTGTTTATTCGTTCAGCTGCTTCCACCTCTTCATGACATCATGGACCACCCCTTGCCAGAGCTCCCTGTCAGCCGTGGCCACTCCCAGTCAAGCCAGTCACTTCAAGGATACCATCCATCCATCCATCTCGCCCTTGGTCTGCCCCTCTTCCTTTTTCT
This sequence comes from Anolis apletophallus, assembly GCA_030556195.1. Taxonomy (NCBI): domain Eukaryota; kingdom Metazoa; phylum Chordata; class Lepidosauria; order Squamata; family Anolidae; genus Anolis; species Anolis apletophallus. Next base: position 104,123,873 of record JARBWK010000010.1, on the reverse strand, counting down.
GTTCATTTTCCCCAGCATCATTGTTTTCTCCAAGTTTTCCTGTGTTCTAATTATGTGGCCGAAGTACTTCATCTTTGCCTCTAATATCCTTCCCTCCAGTAAGCAGTTGGGCTTTATTTCCTGGAGTATGGACTGGTTTGATCTTCTTGCAATCCAAGGCACTCTCAGAATTTTCCTCCAGCAGTTCAAAAGCATCTATCTTCCTTCACTCAGCCTTCCTTATGGTCCAACTCTCACAGGTTGCTACAGGGAATACCATTGCTTTAACTATGCGGATCTTTGTTGCCAATGTGATGTCTCTTCTCTTCACTATTTTATCGAGATTGGTCATTGCTCTCCTCCCAAGAAGTAAACATCTTCTGATTTCCTGGCTGCAGTCTGCATCTGCAGTAATCTTTGTGCCTAGAAATACAAAGTCTGTCACTGCTTCCATGTTTTCTCCCTCTATTTGCCAGTTAGCAATCAGTCTGATTGCCATAATCTTTTTTTAAATGTTTAACTGCAACCCAGCTTTTGCACTTTCTTCTTTCACCTTGGTTATAAGGCCCTTCAGCTCCTCCTCGCTTTCAGCCATCGAAGTGATGTCATCTGCATATATAAGGTTGTTAATGTTTCTTCCAGCAATTTTAACTCCAGCCTTGGATTTGTCAAGCTCTGCATGTCACATGATGTGCTCTGCATACTTTAGGATTACACATCCTAATGTATGACTGATTTTGTAGTCATACCTGTTCATTGTTCCACCAGCAAATCTTTTCAAACCCTAGAATGTGCTGTTGTGACTATTTACCGGTTGGGGAGAGAGGTAACCTGGCAGAATTTGTACAGGTTGTATTTGCAGCCAGGTAAAACAAATGAGCTCATGTTCCAGATTCACCTGGGGAGAAGCAACATTTTGTTTCCCTTGGGTCTTGTGGTACTGTCTGGTTATTTTCTGTTCCTCCCCTCTGGCAAGTAAATGACTTCAGCAATGCCTTTGAGTCTAAGAATTGGCAGGTACACCTTCCCAAGACATATCAACAGTTCCATCTAACCTTTCTTGCTTTCTTGCTTTGGTGCAAGGATCCTGTGGTATTTTGACTGGCAGGAAACCAACAGATAGAAGTTTTACTTTTGTTTTGATGCCAACTCAACAGTATTTCTTATAACATGATGGACATTTTGCAGTCTTTAATTTTGATTTAAGCCTCCACCAGATTTCAAATTGTTACTTTCCCAGTGGATTTTCATGGCTGAGTCTACAGAATCATAGACCAATTTCCAAACCACTATTACAGCACACAATGGCAAATTGCCCTGTGAGAGAGGTCAATGCATTTTGTGACAGTTCTCTAAATGGGAGGAAAAAGAGAGAAAGGGGAAGGACTAAGGGATAGAAAATAAATGGGATTGCCTCCTTCTGAAACTGTCATCACTTGCATGAAATTCCCAACAGATTCCCCTTAAACATATACAGCCCTCAACAGACAAAATATTGTCTATCCTTGCCTTGGACAGACTCTTAAAGGCCTGTAGATATCTATGCTAGCCTCAGTTGGAGGTATCAAAGTGCCACAACTGAAAACCATTTTGTTGTCATTGTTCTACAGTGACATTTGAGACACTTGAGAATGCTTTGTCCCTAATGGGAATGGGATATATACAATGAGTTGCCCTGTCAAGAAAATGACCAACTGCGACTTTTTTATTTGGATTTCAAGACAAGATGCCTTGTGGAGATTTCATTAACATTTGTTCTTTCGGTGTGTATGTGAAGTAAATACTGTATTTTGACTCCTAAATAATGCCTTTTACACAATCTCACAAATCCCAACATGAACACATGCAAAAATAAGCAAACAGATACAATAAAATAATGGAATGTATAAAATAATGGAATGCAAGTGCGCACGCGCGCACACACAGACACAAACTGTCTTAACCTTGAAAGAATAAACTTTTGAAAACCTTTTTTTTGGCATGTGAGACTAAAATAAACCAAGATTTATAACTCTATTGTAATAACAATTATTGTTTCAGAAGAGTAAAAGTTATTTATTTGGAGTATACAGTATTTGGGGAGCAGGGATGTTGCAGGAACCTATTTTCCATAGCTGCAGGTACCACAAAAAAGGCATGAACTCCAAGGGCTGAGAAAAGGAGGCTGTTTGTCGGTTTTTAGGAAGAACAGCATATTGTTTCATCTACTCAACCAACCAAATAGAAGAACTGCCTTCCCTGAAAGGAAGGGTTAAGGGAAGGAATGACTTTGCTGAATCACAACAAATCAGTCAGCTTTCAGCCAGTAAATTCTGGCTGACATTCTGTCTACCTAATCACCAGTAGCACAAACATTTATATATCCCCAGATATATAAACCACATTTTCCGAGTTTCCAACAGACCTCACAACCTCTGAGAATGCCTGCCATAGATGCAGGTGAAATGTCAAGAGAGAATGCTTCTGGAACATGGCCATACAACCTGGAAAACTCATAACAGCTTCGTGATTCCGGCCATGAAAGCCTTCGACAACACATAGCACAAACATTTGTCTGCAGATATAAGAAATATGTGCTAATCATTGGCTGGAAGTTATCTGTTTACAATTCCTAGTAGTTTGATCCATCCTATACAAAGATTTAAATGTAATGGTCCCATTGTGGTCCCATTTAGCAGTCACGCTCAGGGTAAAATGAACATTAGCCCATTATGACATTGGTAATATTAACTAGATTCCTACAGTAATATTCCAGAAGAAACTGTAGTGATACTTAAGTGCACTGTAGATGATTCATTATGGCAATTATATTATGGGCTGGAGAAAGCTGAATTTAATTAAAAGTACTATTTGTGACAGCTGGATTTTTGTGGCTAAAAGAGGGAATATTATCCTAATTATTATACCTTTAAAAATAGCACTGTGATTTAAGGTTGAGCTGCATACAATGATTAAAGCTCTCTAATGCATAAACCCTGCAATATATAAAGGTTTCGTGCTATTGTAGGCCACTAGTAGCCCAATATTTACAGACTGTGTGGGTGGATTCAGTCTTTGCTGAAAGCAGAATGTCTTCCATTAGTTGCACAAATCCTACCCTAATTAAAAGACCATTGAGAAATGGTAGGGGGATATGATAAGAAATATAAACTGAAATGTTCATGAGTAAGTGCATTATTTTAATACACACATAAGGCATTATAAGGGATAATGACAGCATGCAATACTTTTAACAAATGTCACTGCTCTGCCATCTGGTTGGTATTGTTTTATAACAGCTTATATCCATCTTCAGTATAATACTAATTAGAACTATCTTCAAAATCCTCTTATTTTCAAAACTACAAGAAATAGCACAAAGAAGTATTGCACAATCCGAATAGCTCATAACCCAGCTCTAAGGTGAATCTATTATGAAGTTCACAAAACCTGCTAAGAAGGGGGGGGGGTTGCCTTCTTCAGAGTTCCACACAACCCTATATCCCAGAATATCAAGTCAGAAAATCCCACATTATCTGAGTCTGTACTCAGATAACCCAGTTCAAAGCAGATATTGTGGAATTTTCTGCCTTTATATTTTGGGATATAGGGCTGTGTGGAAGGGCCCTGAGAGTGTGTGACTTGCCTAAGATCACCCAGCGGGTTACAATGTCCAAGCAGAGATTAAAACCCTGATCTTCAAAGTCATAGCCCAATGTTCAAACCACCAAACAAAGTAAGCTTTCATAAAAATAGGCCTGGAAATTAATACATTCAGCTGAAATAGGATCTGCTTTTTTGGGTGAATGTGAACTGCTTAACATCATTTAAGTTGTCAGCCCATCTTGAAATGCTGTACCATGAGCATGCTTCATCTCGTAATTCTAAAAATACGAGTGTGTATGTGTGCATCAAAGTTGGGTACTTCTAATGTCAACAGCATGGTGAACCTGTTCTGATTTGTTCTAATATTTGCTTGGAATCATTCATTCCCCCGGTGGTGCATTTCCATTCTAAATAGAAAAGAGAATATTTTCTTTTAAAAAATAAGAGTTAAGGTGCAGTCCTTATACTGACCCATGGATAAGTTGACCCAGTTTTTGAGAGTCGGTTCTTTGACTAAAATTAATAAACAGTATGTGGAATAAAATATCTGGCAAATTTTACTGTAGTGCAGGAAAGTTTATTTATTTTAATTATTTATTAAGTTCGACTTGATATACCGCTCTCTCTGTTGTTTGTTTCTAAGTAACTAAAATCATAGTCTAAGAATATGTGCCAAACCCCATTTCAGCTTAATAGGCTATCAGATCAATACCTGGCATCTCCCTAGGGAGAATTAGAAAGGACACCCTTCAAAAAGTTTGGGGATCTACAGAAGTCTGCAGAGAGTTCAGCTCAATTAGGTGAACTGATGTTCTTGACTTAAAGATATTAACCAGCTTCAGATGAAGCATTATATCTGCAGCTCTGTTATAAAGATCTGCATGGAACACTATGGATAGAGCCTGGAAGAGTTACATTTCTGGACTATGACTATGAGAATCCTTCAGAAATCACAACCACTGGTCATGTGGTTAATTTTTTTAATATCATGTACTCAATTTCTTTTTTTTAAAGGATTCTATTCATTGTTGGGAATCTGAGGTAACACATTTTACTTTTGCATACAAACTACAATAGAAAGCAAACAAACAAGCAAGCAAGCAAGCAAAAAAGAGCATTATGTTAGATATTGTGTGAACTCAAAAGACAACTCTTGACAAATGAATTAGTAGAATTGACCACACCTCTGTAATATATATGAACACTGTATGATGAATCAACACCAAACCCTTTTCTCCATTTCTCTCTTTTTTTACACTCTTTTCCCATTTTCAAAATAGTGATTTAGGATTTTTTCAAGAACTTTAATGATCATCATTCTTTTTCCTGTAAGCTATTGCCTAATTGGGTGCTTCCAAGCTGCACACTAGGTGATGCTAGTTAAAATGTATACAGGGAGGTACTGCATTTAAATCAAGGATTAATAAAACAAAGGTATTTATGTTGCTTGCCTCTCCCCTTTCCCCTTGCCAGTAAGGAATGCACTGCAGAATTAAGCACCTCTAAAAATAAATAATTTTTATGGCTCTTTGGACTCCTCAAGGTTAGTAAATGAGTATGAAATTTATTTTTGTCAAGTGCAAATTACATCTCCTTTTAAAGTGCTATTCTGTGTCTGCAGTAATTATGGTCACTGAGAAGGTGAAAGGAAAAATGAGCATATAAGATATTTTGGATGTTATTGTTTAAATCCCTAGATTTGTATTTTAATAAATAACATTTCTTTCATTGAGCAAGCTGGCTGTTGATATGACCTCCTCCGACAGTCGGCTTCTACAACTGAGCTAGATTTCCTACTTACTGCCATCTGCCTACAATGATTGTATTCATGTATTCCAGCTTGGTAGTACTTTATGACCTTTGTACCCCTTGACATCTTGCTAGCTGGAGCGCAGCGATTAGATCTGAATCCCATCCAGTGCTTATTATTTGTACGCTTTCTCTCCCCCAGCCCTCCCCAATTTTTCAAGTATGGTCAGGTATCTCAAAGCAAGTCTATGCTTTAACTGAAGCCTTCTAAACATCTGCTATAAATCCTCTTGAAAATGTTGAAAGGCATATGTGGGAAAAATTGCTGACATATTTTTCATTGTTATGGGAGAGCTCTAGGTGGTAAAAAAGCAAGCACATCTTAAGCAGAATTGGGGGGTTGCTTATATACATATTTCACATGAAAGTGCCTAATATAATATCATAATATAGCACAGGATTTGAAGCTGTCAGACTATGGAATGGAAACAATATCAATTGTCATACTCTAACTGGTTGTTGTTAATTGACAACAAGTCAACTTTGACTTGTAGTGACTCTATGAATGAGAGGGCTTCAAGATCCCTGGTCATCAATTTCCTCTCTCGGGTCTTACAAACTCAAGGCTTTGACTTCCTTGATTGAATCAATCCATCAGTATTAAATGAATAGCTTTTCTTTCTGTCAGTTTGAGCTTTCTAGCTTTCACAACAATACTCAGAAACCAAGAGTTTCGGTAGAAGTTTTTCTCAAACCCACTGATTAAGATTCTTATAATAAACAATGCTAGGGACTGGAATCTGCTGCATGCAAAAATGCACACAACCACTTAGGGAGGTTCTACACTGCCACTTAAATCACACTAGGAAGTGGATTTAAAGGAATTGGTTCCATTGAGGAGCAGTTACACAGTCACCCCAGGACTGGTTCTAGGCTGGAACAGTGGCCACAAATACCTGCAGATTGATCTAAACCCAGGAATGCTTTCTTTTCCTTACTTAGTCCACTGTGATATGCTGAAGTACATTGCCATAACTATTTGGGATTAGCACTAGATCAAGGCAGAGCACAGGAAATTGAGACAATGGGGTGGAAAATGAGCATTCCCAAAGGTATCTCTCCCTCCCCCCTCTCTCTTTGTGTGTTTACCTTCTGGTCAGCTGTGTTTCTGGGTTAGTGCTAACCTTGTTTGGACAAGTGTCCTGCATTTTTTGGGCTTGGTTTCTAGCTCTACATGGAATATACACTGATTGACTGCAATGGATTTTTTGACTTGTTCCTGAGTTTCCAGTGAGGTTCTTTTAGTACACCATTTCAAGCTTACTCTATGGTGCAGCATGCATTAGGGGGTGCACATTTTGTGGAAACCTCAATCAGAAGCCTCCTTCAAGTTGCATTATAGTGTCTGCATAGAAGCACCTTGAGTTACTGTTTTTGTCAGAACAGTTTCACAGTCCTAAACAAATCATATTTCAATATTTTATACACAACAAAAATAGAAAATAACTTCATTTCAGTTGTTGAACTGATTTTACCCAAACTGACACTTAAAAAAAAATCAAGATGAAGATTGAGCTTTAAAGGCTTCTAATGTGTGAGACAGCAATGTTATTCTACTTCATCCTTCATCCATTTAAAATAAGGATATAAGTTCTTAACAGTTTTGATTTCTAATTCAAGAATGAACAACTGGAACATTTCTTCTTGACTCTAAGGCAAATATTTACTCTTAGTCTTGAAAGTATGTTCTCAATTCTGAACTATTTTTTTCCCGCAAATGGCATAAGTAATTATGAGTTTGGCATGGACTTTTGAAAATATGATACATCAGATTGGTTATCAATCATCATGTTCTCTGGTGTCTGCAAAGTTGTGCTTTGTCTCAGAAAGGGAAATACATTAGTTCTTTTTTATGTGGGTTGCATTAATTTCAGTACTAGAGAATAAGCAAAATGTTGATGAATTCATTAAAAGAATTATTTACATATCACATTTACACAATTACAAAAAGAAAAGAAATACTTAACAAAAAAGGATCATTCCTGTTCTCATGGTGACAGGAAGAAATTTCAAAGAATTTAAAGAATTCCCCAAAGGGTGTCTTGACATGTGAAGAAACTTTTTCTCACTAACAGCAAATAATTTAGCCAGCTATCTTCACATCGTTACATGCAAAAGTGTGAATTTGAATTCCTGTGTATTCAGTCATATTAATTACCTAATTAGGGTTTTTTTAAAAAGCTGGTGCAAACTGGGGAGGTGCACGTGTTACGTTGATGTCTGAAGTATTTGCAGATTTCTTCTGAATGAAAAGAAACTGAATTTTTAAAATTTTGAATGTAGGAGAAAATAGAACTGTCAAAATGTTCCCATAGAAGTAAGAATGGGAATAAAATAATGATCATTCTCCTCAGCTGGAGTTTTTGCACAAATTTTTCACTTGACCTGCAAAGATATGCTTAAGATCAATGCACTTTGGTCCAAATTTATTCAAGGCTTGGATGTCCAGCCAAACTTAAACCATGAAGAGATTGAATAATGTGCTTGCTTCTATTTCTGCAGAACATTGCCGAGATCTGTGCTGAAAATATGCTTTACACTAAAAATATGCTTTACATTCTCCAGATCCATATAAATGATTTGTTAATGTTTCTTTGGTATTTCTCCACTTTGTTTTTTTTTAAGTTGCATAAAACATAACGTGTTAAAGAAATTTTATTGAACACCCTTTAACAGTGATTTGGTGTCAAGGGGTTCTTACAAGTTTAAAATTGCCTAGTGGGGATTTTATTTTCCACTGCTATATTTAAGAGGCTGGAAAGAGTGAATGTCTTGAACATGTGTATGCCTCCATACGCTTTTAGATTATATACTTCCCAGTTAGTAGATTGCCATTTATCATGATAGGTGCCGTGTTTTATCAATTCTAGTTCTGCTTGGAAACATGGAGACTCAGAAAGCCAACAGGAAACAAGTGTGTGGTTTTATATCTGTTTTATACAGGTATCTGTTTAAAGAAGGGCTCTTCTCTGTTTCTTGTAGCACCTATTATTGTATGGCAGGCATAAGGAAATCTGTCAGTTTTTGATTTCCAATATTTACATTGGTTAAGCTTTCTTTATTTCCTATATTGCATTTGAAGCATTTTGGAAATTTTAGTGATTTATACAAAACAATGGGCCCCTTGGTGGTGCAGCAGGTTCAACTGCTGATCTGCTGACTGAAAGGTTGGCAGTTCAAATCTGGGGAGCAGGGTGAGCTCCTACTGTTAGACTCAGCTTCTGCCAACCTAGCAGCTTGAAATCATGCAAATATGAGTAGATCAATAAGTACTGCCTTGGCGGGAAGGTAACAGCTCTCCATGCAGTCATCCTGGCCAGATGACCTTGGAGGTGTCTACGGTCAACGCTGGCTCTTCAGCTTAGAAATGGAGATGAGCACTACCCCCTGAGTTGGACATGAATATACTTAATGTCAGGGGGAAACTTTTTCTTTACCTAATTCAAAACAAATGGTAATAAAAGTCTTCATCCACCAGCAACTTTTTCAATGGAAAACAAATTTCCTTCCTAGAAAGACATTTTTTTTTCCTCAAAAAAATACTACTCACTGTGTAAAAATGTATTTTTTCACAGAATAAATACCAAACTCAATAGCAATAGCTGAACAGTTTTTGATGACTTTCCTTTAGAGAGGTGCATGATAAATTAATTTGCTCTAGTTTTTTTCATCTGGATTGGTCTTATAATCAGTTTTAACACATTCAAGTTATTTCTATCTCCATATAAATAAATTTATGAATTTTGGTAAATTCAGATAAACAACAACCTGAAATGAAATTTTTACCCATTTCTAAGAAATCTCCTACACATTCTTTTTTGGCTCGGCAGAGTTAATTGGTATTGTTAGGTGGGTGGTGGGATGGAGATTTTTAATATGAGCAACTTTTGTATAAGTTTCTCTACAGAGAGACTGTGGTGGCCACTTTTAATAGAAATTCCCCCTTATTAAAATGGTCTATTCTGTTCAATTGCCCAAAATGATCAGCTCGGGCTAAAAAGAAGTTAAGGAAGGAGAGAAAGATGGGGAGCAGCTTTTCTTTCTCCAGTTTGAGCAAAGAAGGATAATAAAATGCCTTCAACTTTTCCCTCTTGCTATTGTTTTCACACTGGGTTCCTATTCCAACACTGATCATTGTATAAATTAACCCAGGTTTAGAGTGGTGATTTCTAATCATTTTTTCCAACTTATACATGGGTATGTATGATAAATTGAAGAATGGGTTGGGGAAAAATCATGGGCAATTAATACGGTTAACCTTTCTATGTGAATAACTCCATAAAGTTTGGCAAGATTGTTTTCTGTCCAGCTGGATTTGGCTCAAGTTTTTGAACCCACTTGGGAAAGTGGATAAGAACTTATGGCCTCTTCTAGAGCATTTGCAACAGGAAATCAGTTCAATGAGGCAAATGCTTAGTTCCTCCTCCTAAGTGCCCATTCAACAATGGAAATATCCCTCTTCTTCATTGTCAGCATATGAGGGGTAGATGCTGTTTTCCCCATATATTGTATATCTGTCCCAAATTTATTTGTAGTACATTAATAAATTCTAAACATTGGGAAGCAGAGTCCTAAATGAGTTGTCCCAACAATAAAATAAATCATTTGGTTAAAACAAGAAAGTGAAAGGGTCATGGCCATTTTCCATCATGCATGAATTCAAGCTTATTCCTCTGTTAGTTCTTTTGAACTGCTAATGGACAAAGCCATATTGTGATAACAGTACCAAGAGCTTTGAAATTGCTGTAAGATGTGAAGATTTGTGCACCTGTGTCCTTTTCAATTGAATACAGAGAACAAAGGTAGAACCCATTAAGGTATTGAAACAGAAGGCATTTATTGGATGTCTTTGTGGATGACATTAGCAAAAGATCTCTCAGAGACAACAGCAGTGTCACTATAGCTACCATATGTTATTAAACACAAGGAGGCATGATAAAGCTTATTTGAATGATGGACAATGAAAATCCTATCATAAGACAATCCAAAATGAAACATGTGACAGTGCCAGAAGATGAGACTGCGAGGTCGAAAGGTACTCAAAGATCTACTGGGGAAGAACAGAGAACAAGTACAAATAGTGTTGTAACTAATGATGCAATTGGATTCAAGCCAAAAAGACATTCAGTTGAACTCAAGCTAAACGGGCATTCAGGGGTGACAGGAAAGTATGAAGCTACAGAACACATATGAAGCTACAGAACACATTTCACATTCCATGATAGAAACATGGAATGTGAAAAGCATGATTCAGGAGAAGATAGAAACTATAAAACAAATAATGGAATATATAAATAATGTATCAGCATGAGCAATACTAAGTGTGAGTAAACTGAAGTAGAGAAGAATTGAATATTTCCAGTCAGAAAATTACACAGTTTTACTCAGGAAAGGAAAACCTGAGAACAATTAATAGTGAGGAGAGGTGTAGCAAAAGCAGACATGGGGTATAATGCAAAGCCTGACCCAGTACAATTAATAAGCCTTCAAGAAATCCTATCTATGTAACTATAATCCAAGTTTATGCTCCAGCTACAGAAGCAGAAGAGGAAGAAATTGATATATTCTAGCTGAAGTCCATGTGAAATTTGATCACATACTGCAAAACAGGAATGGTTGTTAATCAAATGTCATTAGATTTCAAAATTAGGAAAAACCAAGTCAAAGTAATAAAAGCCTATTTCCAGGACACAGTCGGGAAAACAAAATGATTTCCATTTGGCAAAGGGTCAGGCAAGGTTGCATTTTATCATACTAACTGGATTGGACTCTAAAGAAAAAGGTATGAAAATTGGAGGAAGGAATATAAACAATTTAAAGATTTTCAGAAAATACAAAAACTTGGAATGACTAGTCAAGAACATCAAGCAAGAAAGTACAAAGACATGTTATTAAGGAAACAAAAATCATGGCCACAGAAGATTTATCTAACTTTAAAGTAGACAATAAAGACATTCAGAGAATCAATGTTTTCTATATCATGATTCAGTCATTAATCAAAACGGAGCATGCAGTCAAGAAATCAGAAGAAGACTAGAATTTGGAAAGGCATGAAGTAACTGGACAAGATCCTGAAATGTACCAAGCCGGAACTCTTCCTAGAAGCCAAAATGATTAAATTGACACTGTCATCCTTTGGACAGATTGTGAGAATATATAATTTAGAAGAAAAGATAATAATGCTTACCCAGGCAGAAGGCAGTAAGAAAGAAGACCCTTTTATAAATGGACAGTCTCAAGCAAGCCAGTCATGACCTGACTCTACAACTTCGGAGCAGGGTTACTAGAAGCTCTCTCATTCATAGGGTCACCATAATGTAAAGTCATGTGGAAGCAGTTAACAACCACAAAACAACAATAAATTAACTTCATTGTCAAGACTACCTCTGGACCAATATTACATCCAGTCAGGCTTTTGTCACTATTGTTTCTCTCTCCTTTGTGTGTGATTTCTTTTAAATTGCTCATAGGGAAGATTGACCAAATCCTTAACTTTCACTGGTGTTGTGTTCACCTGCCATCAAGTGTGAGGTGGCAACCAAGCAGCAAGAAAGATTATATTATGGTGTTAAGTTTGCCAGAATGACAACAAGGCTTCTATTTATCTAATAATTCCCAAGAGAGTATAGCCTTTCTGCTGGTGTACCGAGCGCCTAGCGCACCAGCGGAGAGTCTATCCCTGCTGCTCGAGACTGTGTCGGACTGGGCATTGAGGTTCCCTAGGCTTGTGGTTCTGGGGGACTTCAATGTCCATGCCAACACAGCCTCGTTGTCATCTACGGCAGTGGACCTTGTGTCTACCATAGCAACACTCTCTTTGCGACTCGGGACCCACCCATCAGGCCGGTCATACCCTGGACTTAGTCTTCAGTGCAGGTGTCCAAGTGACCCTAACCTCCGTTATGGAGGTGCCATGGTCAGATCACTGTGCCCTGAGAATCCGGTTGGAGCTGGCTTCCCCGCCCTGTAGGGGCGCCGAACAGATTTGGGTTCGCCCAAAGAGACTTATGGAACCTTCTAGGTTCCTGAATGCTCTGAGGGATCTGGAGTCTGTCAGTGTCTCCATCGATGGGCAATTCAACAACTGGAATGCTAGACTGTCCAATGGTCTCGAGGAGGTTGCCCCTAGATGTCCTTTCAGACCCCGCCGAAATTGATCTCCTTGGTTTACCGAGGAGCTCCGGTTGATGAAACGGGCGAAGAGACGGCTAGAGAGCAGGTGGAGGAAACTCCGTGACGGAGGCCTGAAATTGGCTTATAAGGTTTGCATGGATACTTATGAGCGTACTATCAAGGAAGCGAAAAAATCTTATTATGTGACCTTGATAGCGTCCGCCAGCTCACGCCCAGCACAATTGTTCAAAGTAATTAGGTCCCTAACGATGGTCCCTACCATCCCAAACAATGATGATCAGGCCCTTTCCGCTGAGGTTTTTCAGAGCTTTATTGCGGACAAGATTTCTGCCTTCCGCCAGGACCTTCCAATCACTCTTGATAGTCAGCGAGCTTGAGACCTCTTGCTGGGCCCACCTTCGACCGGTTTCGGCCACTGGACACAGAAGCCGTTGATAGGGTACTGACTGCAACTAGATCGACCACATGCTCCCTTGATCCGTGCCCCTCCTGGCTTGTGAAAGCATGCCTGTAGGGGTTACGTGACCCTCTGTTGAGACTAATTAACACCTCCCTTCAGCAAGGAGTGTTTCCAGAGGGTTTGAAAGAGGCGGTGGTCACTCCATTGCTGAAAAAGCTGGGATTAGATCCTACGGACCCCTCCAATTACCGCCCAGTTTCGAATCTTTCGTTCCTGGGCAAGGTAATTGAGAGGGCAGCAATGGAGCAGTTGCAGTCCTTCCTAGATGACGCTACTTGGTTAGACCCATTCCAGTCTGGCTTCCGCTCAGGGCATGGGATGGAGACGGTCCTGGTCTCCATCACAGACAAGCTACGGTGCCAGCTCGATCAGGGCGGATCGGCGCTGCTCGTGTTATTGGACCTCACGGCAGCGTTCTATACTATCGATTACGATCTTTTGACACACCACCTTGCTGGAGCCGGGGTGAGGGGGACAGTCCTAGATTAGCTGTCCTCCTTCCTCTGGAACCGCTTGCAGCGAATGAGGAGGGGTTGGGATGTCTCCGGGGGCTCCCCACTTCATTGTGGGGTGCCCCAGGGGGCAATCCTCTCCCCTGTATTATTTAACATCTATTTCCGACCACTTGCTCGGCTAGTCCGTAGCTTTGGGCTGGTGTGTCACCAATATGCGGATGACACCCAGCTCGTTCTGGGGATGGAGGGCAGGCCTGAAACCGTACCCGATAATTTCCATCAGTGCCTTAAAGCCATCACTGGATGGCTGTGAGCCAGTAGGTTGAAGGTGAATCCAGCTAAGATGGAGATCCTGTGGCTGGGCCGCCCGGGCTGGGTGGAAATCCAACTTCCTTCCCTGGACGGCACGATACTACATCCGTCGTCACTCTGGACTCTTGCCTGACGATGGAGGCCCACATCTCCGTTGTCAGTAGAGTTGCTTTCTTCCATCTATGGAAGGCAAGGAAGTTGGCTCCCTACCTTTCCCGCCACGACCTAGCCACAGTGGTCCAAGCCACGGTCATCTCAAGACTAGACTACTGTAATGCTCTCTACGTTGGCCTCCCTTTGATGGTGATCTGGAAATTGAAACTGGTACAGAATGCAGCAGCCTGACTGCTGGCTGGCGCCCCCATGGCCAGCCACATAACACCCATTTTGCGCGAGCTGCATTGGTTACCAGTGGAAGGCCGGATCACTTTCAAAATGTTGGTACTGACCTTTAAGGCCTTGAACGGTCTGGGGCCAGTGTACCTTAGGGACCGCCTCATCCCATACTGTCCCACTAGGCCATTACGTTCTGAGTCGTGCCAACTCTTGGAGGTTCCCAGCTTCAAAACGTACCACCTCACGGCCACAAGACGGAGGGCCTTCTCGGTAATCGCCCCTATACTATGGAATGCACTGCCTTCCGATTTTCGTGTTCTTAAAGATCTAATGACGTTCTGGAAGGCGTGCAAAACCCTCCTGTTTCAACAGGCCTTCGGGGACTAAGACTGCAATTTCTTGACTATCCCCGTGCTGGATGCAACCCTGATGAATTGTGCTCTGCTGTGTATTTTTTCGTGCTTTTACTGTATTTTTATTGTGTATTATTGTGTTTTATTGCATTTTTATTGTGTATACTGTGTTTTTAAACTGTGCTTCCACTGTTGTAAGTCGCCACGAGCCACACCAGGAGTGGCGACTAACAAGTGTGAATAATAAAATAAAATAAATAAATAAATAAATAATCAGTAGACCCTCAAGCAGGAGAGCTTATGGTAAAGCTCCATCAAGAGAAAGTACAGCACCTTTTATTTTATTCCACATTGGATCCTCACACCTTTTAAACAGAGGGTCTGTCAGACTGTTGGGTTTTGAGGGGGGGGATGGGAACAGGACTATAGTTTGAAAAAAGCTTGAATGAATTCCTATGTATGCTGCACATATCTTATTTGGAGCGCAAAAACAATATATAAAAGCACAATACAATATTTAAAATGAAGAAACATCTTAACCAACACAATGTTTTTTAATGGCAAGTATGGACTTTCTTTAGCTGATGAGGTAGTCAAGTTAATTAGGACTGTTGTTGTGTGCCTTCAAGTCGTTTCAGACTTAGGGCAACCTTAAGTCTAAAGTTTAGGGCATAGGCTGGGTAAATAACCTTAGAGGATGGCATCCAGTTTATGGGCATTAGTTTAGGGACCACTGGTCAAAACCTTCAAAAATTTCACAATGGCTATGATCAACAGCCATAAGAAGACTTTGTTTTCATCCTCACATATTGGACTACATACTAGCTAATGTCTGGATCTGCCTATCCTGCTTGTTGCAATTTCCTGTTGCTCCATCACATGCTCATGTGTTGGGAGTGGGGATATTTCCCTCTTGCTGCTTTGCAACAACAATATAAAACCAACATGATGCATTAATATTCTCCCAAGATACGTTTTTCTAAAGTATAATTGCCAAATAAAACAGCCTTGCATTGTTCATTCAAATTGTACAGACTTGCAAATACAACTATTATGTTTTTGCAACATGATCTGACAAGAACATGTTAGCGAGACATCAAAAATATGTGAACAGAATGTTGCTAATGGGAAGAGAAGTCTGCACATCAGAAAGTTGTTCATCTTTTAAAATATGGTGTAGGACCGAAGCAAAATGAAGCGATAATGATCCAAAGGGAGGATAAAATTAGCATAGTTTTGTTCACTAGTATCTAGATAGAGACAAAGTTGAAGGCAGCAACTCTGCTTATTTGGACCTGAATATTTTTCATATTATAAAGCTCTTGTTTGTAGCATGCCTTTCTCATCTGTTTATTCATTAGGACAATTCTACCTTCAAACGGATAATTCTGTTTTCCATTATTCTTTTATATTTTCTCACAGTCATAGAATCATAGAACTGGAATGGGTGTTGTGAAGTCCAATCCCCTGTTCAATATAGGAACTCCAGCTAAAGCATCTCCTTCCAGCAGGTAGTTGATCAGCTTATTTTTTGAAGACGTTTTGAAGAGAAGAAGATTCCACCACCTTTTCTAGGCAATTGTTTCCCATTGCCAAATTGAAATGATTTTAGCTAGGGCCACAGATAAGAAGGTCCACTAAACCAGATCAGCCCAGACAGAGATCAAGCACTCCGGGTTGTAGGTAAACTACAGAGGTTTATTACAGTTTGGCCAAAAGGCATGCAAGTATCAAGCTGATACTTGAAAATGTACAAGCATAACTCTATAGAAAAACACAAGACATTTTATACAGTTCTGATAGCTATTCAGGCTTCTCATGCCTCCTCCTGATTGGCTAAGAAATGGACCGGCTATAATCCATGCAGGGATTGGCTGGGTTTTTCCTGATGTCACAGACAAGAGGAGGAGATCCCCATGGTAGGAAGAAGAACAGCTGATTATTAGTAGGTTTAAAGGTCCAGTCCACTGCAGGGATGCCCCTGTGAATGGCATGAACCTGAATTGCATGATAATGTGAGTATGCAGATGATTCCTTGATGGGTTTAAGTGTCCAGTTCTGTGAAGATAAAGGTGCAAGGCACTGAGAACAAAAGGTGATAATTCTGGGTGACCAGAGGCATGGTTGCCCTGTCAGAAGGCTAATGTAGTCATATTTGCTTTAGGCTTTCCTTCCATGAGACTATGAACCCCAGTCATTTCTAAACTGGCTATAAAGGGATTATCTGTTACACATTTGTATACAAAGGAACTGATTTTATCTGACCTGGGAGGGACCTTCTTAAGTAATTGGAAATCTCTGTTCCCAGAAGCTATGTAAATAGTAGGGGTGGATATCACCGGTTTAAAATACTTTGAAATCCGTTATTTTTCGTATTAGAAATTATTATGACCCTATATTGACCCTCATCCTCCAACCCAGAAGCAACCTTTCTAAATTGAACTGGGTCAACCATTTTACGTAACGGCACGTTTTTAAGTGGTTTCCGCCTTTGCTTGTCAGCTAGCGAGAGGAGGGTGGAAGGCAGCATCTCCACTTGCCACATGACACCCAAACACTGGTTAAAAATAACCCCCGTTTGGGTCTCGGCTGGTGAGAGGAGGGTGCCAGGCTGCACCCGCCCCCTCCTATTGCCATCTGACATGCGGGTTAAAAGGAACGCCCATTGGTTTCTGGGCTGGCAGAGGGGAAGAGAGGCATGGATGCATCCCTTTCCCTCTGCCAGCCCAGAATCCAACCCACTTTCCCCTTAGCCTTGATTGGATACTGAACTCGCAGGGGCAAAGGGTGGCATGGATGCCTCCCTTCCCCCCTGCGAGGTCACAATCCAACTCATGTTCCCCTTAACATGGGTTGGATTCTGAACTCACAGGGGCAAAGGGTGGCATAGATGCCTCCCTTCCCCCCTGCAAGGTCACAATCCAAACCGTGTTCCCCTTAACATGGTTTGGATTCTGAACTCTCAGGGGCAAAGGGTGGCATGGATGCCTCCCTTCCCCCTGCGAGGTCACAATCCAACCTGTGTTCCCCTTAACACAGGTTGGATTCTGAACTCGCAGGGGCAAGTTTCCCCCCTCGCAAGAACACAAGCGTCCCGGATTAAATATAATCCGGGACGCCTGTGTTCTTGCAGGGGGAAAGAAAGGAGGAGTAAATGGCTTGCTGCCATTCACCACTCCTTTCTTTCCCCCGCAAGAACACAGACGTCCCGGATTATATTTAATCGGGGACGCCTCTGTTCTTGTGGGGGGAGGAACAGAGGAGTGAATGACCGAGGGGAGGGCTTGCTCTCCATTCCTCCCTCCCTGCCCTGCCAGCTGAGAGGCATCATTCTTCCCTCCCAGCTGGTGTAAGGAATAATAACCAAAATTTGTTAATAATTGCATTTCAATCATGAAATTTATTTAATTTTTTTCGGATTAATTTCTATAATGACCCGCGAACGGAAATCCCCCCCCAAACAAAGTTTAGAATCAATTTTTTTATAGATCAACACCCCTAGTAAATAGGAAGCACTGGTAAAATGGATGCCTTCATATTACATTTGATACAAGTTTGTAGATTTAAGAATTGACACAGTACACAATCAATACATATTATACAAGAAATATCCTTTCATACATTTGGTTTGGTTTTGGTTTGATATTGTTCAGGGTACAGTTGCCGCTGGGTCACTTCCAGATCCTCCAGAGGCTTAGATATTGTAAAACATCCCAAAAAAACCAGAAAATGTCCAGATTAAGTTGAGGAGGGGGTGCCATGGTTTGCCAAGACACTCATTCCTACTGTCTAGAACTTATTTTTTTTATTTAATATTTTTATTGTTTTATCACTATCAACACAATATTATACAATGTCTATTTACAGCAGATTCATGTTATTCATTTCTAGGTACAATACTTCAATCTTTAGCATCTGCCATTATGTTTTTCTTATACATTTTGTATCCCTCACCGCTGTGCTCCCCTCCCCCCTCCCACAGCCATTGCTTTTACATATCATTCGTCCAAAATTTCATTTCTTCTTGTGGAGGTAACCTTCCTTCTTCCTTTTCTAATCCTTTTTCAATAAATTTTCTCCATACCTCATAAAAATCACTTTGTTTCCATATACCTCTTTTTACTTTTAATATACATGTTAACTTGTCATTTATTGCCAGTTTCCATACTTCCTTGTACCATTCCTCTATTTGTATATTTATTTCTTTTTCCAATTCCTTGCTATAAGCAGTCTTGCTATTGTTAATAGGTTTGTTATCGCATCTTTATCCTTTTTTTCCAATTGTATACTATTATATAATGATAATAAAGCTATACTAGGACTTCTTTCTATTTTAATATTCATTATATCTTCTATTTCTTTAAATACTTTCGCCCAAAATTTGCTTACATATTTACATTGCCACCACATATGTATGTATGTTCCTGTTTCTTGGCATCCTCTCCAATAGTTTTTCGAGTAGATTTTATTTATATTTGCCATTCTTACTGGTGTAAGGTACCATTTCCATATTAATTTATAATAATTTTCTTTAATCCTTATTGATAAATTTTTAAGATGTCTTTGTCTCCACAATTGTTGCCACTCTGTTTCCTTTATTTTTATCCCTAAGTCTTCTTCCCAGATCTCCTTAAGGGTGTTATTTTTTGTTTTTCCTTCCTTTATTTTGATT
This sequence comes from Anolis apletophallus, assembly GCA_030556195.1. NCBI lineage: Eukaryota > Metazoa > Chordata > Lepidosauria > Squamata > Anolidae > Anolis > Anolis apletophallus. Next base: position 104,104,778 of record JARBWK010000010.1, on the reverse strand, counting down.
ATTATCTTATATATTTTACTAGTTATTCCTTTCAAGTTTTCGTGCTCTTCTACATCCCTCCCATTTTGTATTATTTGTTCAAATTGGTTGACCTTACTTCCTTTTTATTGTTTTTAGCCAATTTTTAAACCATTGTTCTAATTGTATACAATGGAACCATGTCAATTTTATTTCTCTAAATTCTTCCATAATCATTTCCTTCTTCGTTCCTACTTTTATCCAATCCCCCATTTTATCTAAAAAATTTCCCTTAACTTTTTATCCATTATTTGTTTTAAATTCTTTGGAAATTTCTTTTCCATTACGATTGGGGTTATTACTGATCCATCCGTTATTAACATTCTCCTGTATTTGTTCCATACTTCTAATATATTACTCAACATTGGATTTCTAATTTCCCTAATTTCTTTCCTCGTGAATTGTTTAAAAAATATATTCCATATTTCTTCTTCCACTTTTCCTGAGTAATTTCTTAGCCATTCTACTCCATCTTTTAAAATCATTCCTTCTATAACCAGTCTCAATCTACTCGCTTCATAATATTTTTTAATGTTAGGGAGTGCTAAACCACCTTCTTTTGCGATTTATACCATAACTGTTTGTTTAGTCTATTTCTTTTACTACCATTGCAATATTTATTTATCATTTGTTGCCATCTGTTTAGTTCTTCCTCTGTAATTTGAAGTGGCAGCATTCTAAATATGAAGTTTATCTTTGGGAGTATTTTTATTTTTACTAATGCTATCTTTCCAAACCAAGATAGATGTATACTGTCGTACTCTGTTAATTTTTTTTGAACCTCTTTTCTCAATGCTACTACATTTACCTCTTCCTTTCTTTTAAATCATTTGTTATTATTACTCCAAGGTATTTTAATTTGTTCTTTAATCTAATTCCCATTTTTCTTTGTTCTGTAAAATCTTTTTCTTCTTTCTTTGTATAATTAAATAGCATCATTTCTGACTTATTCCAATTAACTTGTAGACCCGTTGATTCCCCAAATTTCTCTAGATGTTCCTTTACTTTATCCATTTTACCTACTATATTTTCAATAAATAACAATGTATCATCTGCAAGGCTGGCTCCTCCCCCCTAGAACTTATTTCTAATGTTCAGTTTCAAAGGATAAGAACAGAATGAGTACTTTCAATGCTTGCGCAGGATATATATTTTCCATCCAAGTACAATTTTTTGGCTGCTGCTTATTTTTACATTGAGGAAGCTTAAGTGTAAATGTTCCAACTTTTAGTGTGCACTCTAAATATTGTAAAATAAATAAATGAATAATCCTGGAGACTGAAATAATAAATGAGGATTTTTTTCTGGAAAGCATTTACAATAAATATTTTAATTTTTTTAAAGCATTTAGAAAAATATTTTTGTTTTAAAAACGCATTTCATAAATAAAATTCAAAAGATAGTTAACAGTGTTTAAAAATCAATAAGGGAATAATGGTTGCATTGGACAATCAAAGTGTATAAAATACATGATACAAGCTTTCAAAATTCCACTGTCATCTCCATCATGAGGTTTCACAAAGCACAGAGAGAGGCAACCAGGACCCCAAGAAAAGTTACTTTATTTCTGAGTTACAATTCTATCTTTCTTTGTCTCAATTCTCAAGAAGAGAAATGACCTCCATTTGGTACAAAATGTTTGCCTGTAACATAACTTTTCTTCTTCTGTATAATTTTAATATAGATTTTGTCTAATGAAGAAGCCAGTGGAGTTTCAAAAGCTTGCATGATGTATTCTGTGTATTTTGACTGGCTGATAAAGATATTGTCCTTTTGTTGATTTTTAAAAAAAATTGTTGTATTTTGCTGCATGGCCAACACAGTTTCCCCTGTTTTAAAATAAATCTATTAAAAGATCATGCCTCAAAAAGTCCTTGATTCATTCCCTGTTTTCTAGTTTTCAGCCATTAATCAAAGTTTCCAGCTTATTGCTTGTTGGGAAATTTAATAAATCTTTATATCCCCATAGATTTTAAATTATTCACTATGCTTACTGCTTTCCTTCTGAAGGGAGATTATCTTTTTTAATTGAAAATCTTCTATTATTTGTGTCTGAAATGTTTGAAAGTACAAGTGTAGGCTCCTGTACTATTAATAGCCATACTGCCAGCAAGCATAATAAAGGATGAGGTTGCATGAAAGCTATTCATTGCAAGGCATATTAACACCGTCAGTTTCATTAATCATGCTCCAAACACAGTACAGTTTAACAATAGTCCCACTTTTTATTTTATGAAATGTGTTTGCAGTTTCGTTTCCATTGCTCACTTGCAAAGTGAATGGATAGCTTAAATACTAACAGGACTATGTTCTTGAGTACCTTGTGAGTGTCCCCAAGAAGGTTAACATGAAACCTGTTTAGCAAACACATTTTCGTAGATATGCTAGGAAGTAGCTAATGTGACATTTGTGTGGCTTGCTCTCTTGCATTTTAGTTCTCAGAATCAAGTGTCTTGCTTCTTGTAACAAATAAGACATTATAGCAAGATTCTGTAGTTTTCTAGAGATGGTTGAATCTCACTTCTTACCCAAAGGCACTGATGATTATTATCCCAAAGATTTTTGAGTTCTCCAAAGATACTATCACTTTGTTGCCTAGTGCAATAATAGATAATTCTAACAATTACTGTGTCAAATGGAAGAAAAGGAAAGTAATTGAATTCTAATCAGTGTGTCATTCATAGACACCCTCCATGGACACTTTAGCTCAGGGGTCAAACCTTTTAAACAGAGGGCCAGGTCACAGTCCTTCAAACTGTTGGAGGGTCGGATTACAATTTGAAAAAAAATCTGAATGAATTCCTATGCACACTGCACATATCTTATGTGTAGTGCAAAAAACCACTTAAAACAATACAATAATTAAAAGGAAAAACAATTTTAACAAATATAAACTTATTAGTATTTCAATGAGAAGTGTGGACCTGCTTTTGGCTGATGAGATAGGGTTGTAGTAGTAGTAGTAGTAGTAGTAGTATGCTTTCAAGTCGTTTCAGACTTAGATTGACTCTGAGTGAGGGCCGGGTAAATGACCTTGGAGGGCCTTATCCAGCCCTCGGGCCTTGGTTTGGGGGGCCCTACTTTAGCTCATAGGTTATGTAGCTGTAGTAAGGCTTGGACTGAAAGTCTAGTACAAACTTGGCTCTGAAGATATGATTTCAGATATGCTATAAATGGCTGTTGTTTCTTCTTTATTTTAACTGACTGTTTTGGAGTTAAGCCTTAGTTTGTTGTGTAAGAACTCCAGAGTCAAATGGTACAGTGAGAAAGACATCAGAATTAATTTTAAGCTTGAAATAGATCTTTTAAAAAGCTTCCAGGTAGGCTGCATATGTAGATTTGACTATTGTGTGTGTATTTCACTCTTTTTCCATAAAATGTCCTCATCAAAAGAACAATTTTCCTCAGGTCTCTAGGGAGTATTTTCTCCCACTGGGGAGCATGTACTTTAGTTCCCATTAGTAATAATGGAAGATGAGAATGCATATTTCACAGGGATATTCCTGAGTGCCTCCAGTTGTTGTCTTACAGATACTCAAAACTGAAAGCATAAATCATCCAACAAACAAATCCAACAATAACTATCATGAAACCTGTTGCCACAGATATTTATCTGGAAAGTATACAATAATATTCATATTAAACCATCAAATAAACCTATTAAGTGATTTTCTTTAAATAAGAAACCTATTTCTTATTTAAAAGAAAGGTTTAAATAATGCATAATGCAAATGTGTCAATAGAAGAATTAGTTTGGAGGAAAAATGAGCAGTTTGCCTCTAAAAAGGGGATAATTGCCACCAACAAGATATATAAGATATGAGAGGCTCTTTCAGGACTCTTCCCATGAGATAGCAAAGAGCAGACTTTCATGTCAAATTTGAAAATAGGTCAATAAATACCATATGTTCAGGTAAGAGGAAAACCCCAAACTAATGAATGCAATAAAGGGCTTTCTTGGTTTTTCTTTTATGGCAATTTAAAGTACACCACATAAACCTTTCAATTACTCAAAATGTTTCTTTCAAATATAAGAAACTGCATTTGTTCAAGTCTCTTCAACTCAGATGTCAGAAAGTTTTAAAAGAAGCTTAATCTGTGATTCTAAGACTTTTTCTGAAAGCCTAGGAAAAGGTTTTAGTATAATTTTATGCAGAACACAAACATTTCTAGAGATATCATCTTTGCAGATAGAAAAGTCCATATTTGAGCTCCTGAACTACCCAAAATCTGAACTCCTACTTTAGGACCTCATTACATGTAACCCCCCATTTCTAAACACTTCTAAAACCTGGGTTGTTGTAGGTTTTTTGGGCTGAATGGCCATGCTCTAGAAGCATTATCTCCTGATGTTTCACCTGTATCTATGGCAGACATTCTCACAACCTCTAAGGATGCCTGTCATAGATACAGGTGAAACATCAGGAGAGAATGCTTATAGAACATGGCTATACAGCTCAAAAAACCTACAACAACCCGGTGATTCTGGCCATGAAAGCCTTCGACAATACTTCTAAAACCCTTCCCTGATGAAGCATCATGGAGCCCATCAAACGATGCAGACAGACTTCTGCCAGTTGTCCATGATGCTTTGTCAGTGAGATGGGGTTTATGTTCTTCTGACCTCATGTGGAAATGCAAGAAAGTGTGGGAAAACATGTGAGATGGCATCTCTCAAATTTGCCCATGATGAATCACTTAAATGATGTGAGGTATTGGGTGTTCCTATGGGTGGTCTCCTACCAAGCATTGACATTTTTCTCCCCAAATCCTGCTTCCTGAGCCTGGCATGGAAATTTTTAAAAAATTAATTCAATCATTAGAAATATCAACATTTCAAGGTATCACCACTTTGTTTCCCTCCTTCATGCTGTCTTTAGCATTGTCCTTTAAATTGTTTTTAATTTCCATTCTATTTTTCCCCTATGTCACTTAATTTTCAAAATATAATCATTAATTTTCGAGGCTCTATTTCTTTTGTATCCCACTCTTAATTTCATCAACATCAGATTGTGGTTGGTTAATACTCTAGGTAATAACTTGATCTTCTCTGTTTTACCTACTAGCAACTTAATGCCAAATATCAAGTCTATTCTTGAGGATGTGCCATGTGTCTATGTGAATAATATGAATACTTTTTCATTCTTGGATTGTACACCCTGCAAAAATCATAAAGTTTCTAATAATTAATTTCTCTTAGGAAGGATCCCAGGAGTTGGCCTTCCTACATGTCCTTTTTATTTTACTATTTCTATCCTCTTTGGGCACCATGACTCCATTAAATTCCCCCATCCATAACATTTCCTATTCTGCTAGTATACATATATGTTTTTTATAAAATACTTTTTGTTAATTGTTGAGAGCATACACTTCTATAATCGTATTATATATATCTAAATTATTAATATTTTAACTTCCTCATCTCAGAATATTTTCTCTGGTGCCAGGTCTTTTTTATATAGAATAGTTGTCTATTGGTCTTTTTAAACCTATTATATGCTGCAAATAAGTGGCCCAACCTTTCTTTTTCAAACAGGTGAGTATCTTTGCAGATCAGGTGTGTCTTGACCAAGCATGCTATGTCTGATTTGATTTTCTGCAAGTAATGAATCACTTTGTTATGTTTATATCCATTGTTGAAACCATTAATGTTACAGGATATAATGTTCAGGTTTTGTATAGTCGTTTCAATCTACCTTCCCCCCCCCACACACACACACACCTTTTCCCATCCTAGAAAGAAAAGGAAACATATTACATTCCCTTATAGTCAGTTCTTTTCTCTTAATGCCTCTTTATATATTATAGTATATTCCCCTAGTTTTTATCTTCTTCTTCCACTTCTTCATTTTCATCTTCCTCCTCTTTTTCTTCTTCCATCTGGGTGTTCTCCTTCCCATTTACCTTCTGCTCCTTCTGTTCTAGCTCTTTCTTTTCCTGTAGTGCTCTTTTGCCTCTTCTGTGCCCCCATCGCTCATTGCCTGCATGTTGTTGTTCTCCATCTGGAAAGTCCTGGGAGTGTTTCCTTAAGAATGGTTCAACCTTCCCTGTGTTTATAATATATTCCATTTTGAGGCATCACCCAATTTTAAGTTATGTACTTCCTTTGTAGTCTTTATTTTTGTTTTCTTAGGATTGATTCAGCTGTAACCCTGCTTTTAAACTTCCTTCCTTAACTTTAAGCATGCATATTGTGAGGTTAACAACACTACCTTCAACAGAATGTTTCCTGATAATTTTATGTAAGGTTCCCAGTTTGAAGAAAAATAAATAAATAAAGGTGAGTGTAACTCCCTGTCACGATGCACGGACTTGACCGGCCCCTTAATCACACACACAGAGACGGACTAAAGGCTAACTACTTTATTGAATATAAACAGTTCAAAAGGTATATTGTCCATAAGAATAGCAATGTAATCCAAAAAGGCTTGAAGCAATCAATGTCCAAAACAGCTTGGCAAAATAATCCAAAAGGCTTAAGCAAGGCTCCGCGCAGCAATGCGGATTCAGGAACAAGGCAAGACAAAACAAGGCAAGACTTGGCGGCCACTAGCCAACTTAGCTCCATGGACCCACTTCGCTAACACATCTGCTCAGAAGAGACGTGGCCGAAGCACTGGGGATTGGTTCCCACGGATGCTATACTTAATCTTTCGGCCGAGGTCCCCGACGCTCTAGGCCAGGGCTGTCCAACTGGCGGCCCTGGGGCCGTACACGGCCCCCCAGCCTGTTGGCTCCGGCCCCCGCTATGCCCCCGGCCGCCATTTTTAATTTTAAAAAAATTTATATGGCGGCCGAGGGGGGATGGGAGGCGGGGCAGGGAGGAGGAAGTGAGCCAGCTCCTCCTCCCTGCACCGCCCTCTTCTTCCCTCTCTCTCCGGAGCCGATGCCTTGAAGGGAGGGGGTCCCCGCGCGCGCCTCCCCTCCCTTCCAAGGCATCACGGCAGCGGCGAAAACTCCCCACCAGCCTGGATGGCTGGCAGGGGAAGCAAGAAGTGGCACTCGCTTCCCCGCGAGCCTTCCAGGTTTGGGGAAGGGTTTTCACCCGGCACTTGAGACGCGAGTGCCGGGTGAAAACCCTTCCCCAAACCTGGAAGGCTCGCGGGGGAAGCGAGCGGCGCTTCTCGCTTCTCCCACCAGCCATCCAGGCTGGCGGGGGAGTTTTCGCCCAGCTCCCGTGTCCCTCTGCTCAGAGAGACACAGGAGCCGGGCGAAAACCCTCCCGCAAGCCTGGATGGCTGGTGGGGGAAGCGAGAAGCGCCGCTCGCTTCCCCCACCAGCCATCCAGGCTTGCGGGAGGGTTTCCCTGGGCGACGTTAGGCTGGGTGACGTCACCCAGCCTAACGTCACCCAGGGAAACCCTCCTGAAAATGGGCGGGCCGCGCAGGAGGCCGGCCACGCCCCCGGGAGTGGCCACGCCCCCCGCTCACTGATCACCTGCGGCCCCCCAGGTGATCAGTGACACTTCTTCCGGCCCAAGGGCCGGAAGAAGTTGGACAGCACTGCTCTAGGCCTTGTCTTCTTCAATCCTTGCTGACGGACCTCGGCCTGTCTAGGCTGCGGTGCCATCCCCTTCTCCTGGACTCAATGCTACTTCTCCTATCAAAGGTTCGATCTTGCCTCTCAGCAGCTGGGCCCCTATCTGCATGAGAGCTCTCCTCCCTAGAATCTTCCCAGCCGCTTCCTTCCATGTTTTCACTTAGAAACTCCTGCGAACCTCTCCCCCCCCGGGTGTTCATAACTTCCGCTATCACTAGACTCCATTTGCACCTGGTTATCTATGTCTTCATACGGGTCAGGCCAACCTTCATCCCAGGCCAAGCTTTTGGTGGGAGAAGGGGGCCCAGTGAGGGGAAACGCATCTTCAGGTAACCCTTCCAAATCCTCTTCAGAATCTATCTCAGCCAGTGCAGGCCCAAATGCTAATGGAACTCCCGGTGCTGTTCCCAAGTCCCCAGGCACAAACGAGAACTGCTGTGCTACACTCCCATGAGATTGAAAAAAATGTTTGGTTGTTGATGTCCAAACAAACTTATTTCTCCGTTGCTTTAAACCAGCAGTATTAATACTTCAAAACTGCACTTCCTACAGTTTGAAGTTAGTCATAGGTACTTGTGTTACTCTGTAGGAGGTGAGGTATTTATAAACAAATATATGAAACACCATAATGACTAATGGCACCATTCATTCTGACTCCTCTGAACTATTGACCAAGGATATATATCTGTTTTCACTAGCATAAAAAGATAGCATTGCAATTACCTTTATTAATGAAACTTATGGAGAACGCAGTAACTATCAGGTAGGGAAAGTATATCTCAAGGAACAGTTTATTTTCATTTTTTCCTGTACAATCCACAATTGTGCACCTAATTATAGGGTGAATCCCATTGGCATATTATGATTGATGCTCAGTGACAAAAGTATTCCAAAACGCTGAGAGTGTTTGTGTTCAATATAACACAGCTAGAATTATTTAATTGTACTTGAAGTGAAGCTATTTTCTATCTAGGTATTAGAATCTTTCTGAGTTGACTTGATGTATGACAAGTGGCATTTAAAAGAAATATGATCTTATGATTTATTTAGGTCATCAAGCAGTTAATAATTAATGATGCTATACTGATTTGAAGGGAAGTTCTGAAGGACTCATTCACTTTGTTTCATATGCTTGAAATTCATAACTGTCTCTAGGGCCCTGCATTTATAATGAGTAATTCCATCCAGTATACTAATAGCAGCATCAATGGTAAAGAAGAGTGAGGTGAAAATTAAAGAAACCCAATAGTACACGAACATGCTACCCAGTGCAGATATATACATATTCAAACATATGTTCTTTTATTAAAGATGTGTAGTCTATAGCATATATTTTGCCTTTACATACATAAGGTAATGTGTGAGGAAAAATAAATGAATAAATGATAATGCTACTTGTCATATATACAAGATCAAATTAGTATCCATGAATAATTGAAGTTAGGTTGTTTTTAAAAAGCGGTAAATTGTGTGCCTAAAGGGAATCCTAGGATCACATCTTTTTGAACTTTTTGTGTATGATGATTCTGATGGTTTTGAGAAACTAGACATGCTGAAATTTGATTGAGACAGAATGAACAAATTACTTTTTAAACATGGTATTGTCTTTAAACAAATATTGTTTCTTATAAGATAAATGGTACCGTGGTGGCACAGCAGGTTAAACCGCTAAGCTGCAGAACTTGCTGACTGGAAGGTCAGTGGTTCAAATCTGTGAGACAGGGTGAGCTCCCGTTGTTTGCCCCACCTTCTGCCAACCTAACAGTTAAAAAAACATGCAAATGTGAGTAGATCAATAGGTACAACTTTGGTGGGAAGGTAAAGGCATTTCATGCAGTCATGCTGGCCACATAACCTAGAAGGTGTCTACAGACAGCACCGGCTCTTCGGTTTGGAAATGGAAATGAGCACCACCCCCCCAAAGTCAGACTTGAATAGACTTAAAGTCAAGGGAAAATCTTAACCTTTATCTTTACTCATATTGCTTTTAAACAAGATTGTACCACCCATCCCTAACAAAACCAGCAAAACCTGTTCTGATTGGAGGAACAGACTGAGCAAAATCACAGATGCAAGAGTTGGGCCTCTGCCCCTTTGCTGTAGTGACTTTATGACATTTTGAAACATGATGTCACATTTCTACACCATTTGTCCAGGGACTATAAAGGAAACATTTAATCATTATGAGAAGATGATTTGATTCGATTAAATCGCCCAGAATCTAGCCAATGGCCATGCTGGCTCGGGGAATCTAGCAGTTGCAAACGTAACTTTTCCAAGTATGTATGTTTAGGCTGACTTCTATTCAAGATGGGAACTGATGGTTTGAATTATGCATATTCCTGAAACCTATCTCTTTTTGTTTCCTACAGGTAACTAAGCATTAATTCATGACAGCCTCATGTGATTTTGTAATTTTCAAAGATTTTGAATGCTGTTTTGAAACCTGTTTGGAGCAATCTCATTGACTTACAGTAGTCTGGAATTGCACATAATTAAAATCTATTGCATTTAGTTGGCATTTCCCCATGCATCCAAGCATCTAATTAACAGCTTAAATTGTTTCCATACAGGCTGGAGAAATAATCATTTCTTTGTTATAGCAAAGATAAAGGCTTTCATAACTTAGCTTTAGGAAATTCAATAATAATTGGAATTTTGCAGTGGTCTTCAGGTTAATCCTTCTAATTGCTAATGATGATTTTAGGTCATAAACAGAGCAGCATCCCACCTGAGAAGGTTACTAAAGCGAAGGGAGGTAGAACCATCTTTATTATTGCAATATAGCAATTAACACCCGTCTGCTATTCTTTCAAAGGAAGGGACTGCTTATCAAGTAACTGTAATTACAATTATTCAAGCTATTTGCATTTATGATTCATACACCTGCAAAAACAGGACCAATCTAATTATTCCTGTGGCACTGAAATGACTTTTTAAGGGTTACTTACAGCAACAAATTTACAGGAGAACTGGCCAATTAATAGTTCATCAGGTGGGGGGAAATAAGACTTTCTGCTCTTCAGTTGGATCGATGGTTTCTGCCTTTCATTCATAGCCAGATATTTTGGCCTTTTAATTACTCTTTCTGCTGGGATTCCTCCCAATAGTATTTTTACTGAGCAAAAGACACTCAATCAAACCCTTCAAAGATTAGGTCCTGTACAATCAACTCTTTCCATTTGACATTCCAAAATGTAGGTACCATACAAGGTATGTAATCCCCTTTGACATCTCTATGTTCATATGTCGTATCTATAAGAATGCAAGCAAAAAGCCTACAGTTAGGATCGAGAGCTAATACTTTGAAAAAAGAGTACATAATTCTAGGGGAATCTAGAATAAGGAAAGACAGTTTTTACTATCAAAAATATATGATTTTGAACATGTCATTCTTATGTGCTACCATTTCAACCGACACTGTGATTTGACACAATTTTTTTCATGGTTTCATCTTATGGAATCTTGGTGTTTGCAGTTTGAGAGGCACAAAAGTTCTCTGTAAATCCCAGATTTCCATAGGACATTGATGTGTCAGTGAAAGGGAAACTAAAGAGCCTTTGAAGGCGGCTTGGAAGCTGAAGTTGGTGCGAAGATCAGCAGCTAGATTACTAACAGTTTAGCTATAGCTATGGGCAGGATGGGCTCTCTAGCCTTTTGGCAACCATCCTAAGAGAAGGAAAACTCTAATTTCAAACCTGGGCAGATGGTGCTTGTCTAACACTGTAAGGTCAACCATGTAGAGAAGGAAACTCAAATCAAACCTACAACCTGAGGACCTCGCTGCCACTGTCCTAAGCTTGCTAGGCCCCGGCAGGCGAACCTTTGGTTTAAAGGGTGAGGCCAGTTCTGTGCACGCTGCGCTCCACTAGAAAAATCAATTGCACAGGCTCAAAGGACACAACCACCCTCCTTAGTCATCAATGCGCTTGTAGAAAGTGTGGGATGAGTCCTTCCTAAAAATCTTCATTTGCGAAGTAATGCCAGAGAGAGAGAGAGAGAGAGAGAGAGAGAGAGAGAGAGAGAGAGAGAGAGAGCTATAGGGAGTATACCATGCCCCTATAAAAGCAGCTCCACTGGCTTCCAATAAGTTTCCAGACCCAATTCAAAGTGCAGGTTGTCACCTGTAAAGCCTTATACGCATCGGGTCTAACCGATTTTCAAGACCACATCTCCTCCTATGAACTAGCGTGGGTTTTGAGATCTTCCAGGAGGCTTTTCTATTAGTCCCACCACTGTCTCAAGCACGGCTGGTAGGGGCCCTGGCTCTGGAATACCCTTCTTAGAGAGATTAGGTTAGTCCCCAGTCTCCAAATCTTTTAGGCTACTTGAAAAACATGGTTTTTAAGACAGGCCTTTGACCTTGTGTAATCTATGGTCAAATTTGAGGATTCAACGATTGCCTCACTCCAGCATTTTGATTTCTTAATTGTACATAGCCATTTTATTCACAGGCTCTACTTCGTTTAAGTAATTTTACAATTTCATCAAATGGGATTTTTTTGTTCATTTGTTGTTTTTAGGTTTATGTTGCTGATTTATATGCTTATCTATTGTTTGTTTTATATGCGGCACTTCACAGTGCTTCTGTGAGCCACCTTGAGTCCCTTTGGAGAGATGGTGGTGGGATATAAATAAAATTTATTATTTATTAGTACTATATGTACAGCATTATTGATGGAGGACGGGGGAGGTGTCATTTTCAACTTTTTAAATGTTATATTCTTAATGCTTTGTCAATTAAACACTGAAAACATAAGGATTTTTTAAAACATATTGTAGCTCATGAAAAAAAAAGAATATTCCCAAAAATATAAGGATTTCTTTAAAACTCTGAGATTACCTTTAAAGTGCTTATGAAAATAGCATATTCGTAATGCAATGTCTGCTCCTTGCGGAATACTTTCTGGAAGCCAGTCAGTGACTGACTGGTTGATTTGAAAAAAATATGTATCTTTTAAAATATAGTTTTCAATGTTGTTCAGAATACTTTAAACCCAATCAATCAACTTCTCAATAATGTCATGCACTATGATGCATGCTGTGGTAATTATCTGTTTAACATCTCCAGATGTCCAGTACAGATGTCACTAATGGTGTTTACTTCAAAATGCATCCTTTGCTGTCTACATGAGGTAGATGAATAAAAGAATACTTGCAATCTCTTTTCTGCTGGCCTGTAGGATTAATTTAGTTTACTGAGGGATCAAGTAAAAAGGTAATAATGTTTATGTAATGCAGTTTACAAACTGCTGTGTGGTGTAAATGACGAGTGGAGATGCTGATTTTCAGAAAGGCTTGAACTGATTTCATTAGCTGGAAGTGGTTCAGAGAAACCTAGGGGGTCTTTTAGAAGTTTGTCAGGAAAAATGGAGGATAATTTCCCCTGCCTGCCCTTTATTCTCAGACACTGAAGTAATCACTATGAAGTTTAATCAGCCAAGGTTTCCACTGTATACTTCAACTTTTGTGAGTAATCCAAAGACCAAAAGCACAAAATATATACACTAGAGTTAGCCGGTGAAAAAGTTCAATTCATAATGAACTTTGCACTGCCAACAAGAGATGAGCGTAGATTGGTTCACAGCTTCAGGCAGTCAGCTCACTTTTGCTTAGATCTTAAGCAAAACTTCAGCTGCATTTTCCAAAGTCCCTGGTATCTTCCCATTGATTGTGGGATTTATATCCAATTGCAGACATATGATCACCAATGGTGGCAACATATTGGAGTGAACGCTCTCACTATTTCACCTTTCTGCATTAATACAACTATACCGTTTTACCAATTCATGGTCCTGCAGTCCTCCTACTGCATAAGCTTGTAACTCCAATTTCTTGCACTTCCGTTGCTCCATAATTCTTAAAAATAATTTGTTAAGCATAATTTTGCAATTCCAGCTATGATGATAAAAACAAGAAAATTAAAAGAATTACTTCCTCATCCATAGTGAAGGGGGGATGAGTGAGAGAGGAGGAGAATTCCACCCCTGGTATGCTTCAATATTATTTCAATATTATTTGCAAAGAAGCAAAACCATTTCATCACACCAGATAAATTATGGGAAGTGGCACAATCTGCAAGGGTTTCAAAGGTCTTCCTGTCAGTAGCAAAGGGTGGGTTTATCATGAGGAGGAAGTACAGCAGCAACAGGAGGCAAATGGTGTTGTGCATTTGGGACCATCACTAAAAGTGCTTGTTTGCCTCCTTCATGTGATAAAGTCCCAGAACCGCAAAACCTTTTCAAATAGAGGGAGGCAGGAAGGACCTGTTGCCCTCTTATGAACTTCCAAGAGAAAAAGAGGATAAGGGAGAAGTGCGTTGTCCTTACACCTTGGCTCCTAACCCCATACTCTGCAAATGGGCTGTCTTCATGTTGAATGCAGTGGCTTCCAGTCAGCCCCAAGAATGACCTGCCTGAAGAACTCAGACAGCTAGTTCAGTTGTTGAAATTTAAGACACAATTTAAGACTAATCTCTTCCTACAGGCCTTTCCTGGTCAATTTTAAGTTGTGAATGTTAATCTGCACTTTATCAATTTATTAACTTGTATTTTAACTCTGTGTAAAATGCTGAACAGACTGCACTCTGGCACTATGAGATCCAGAGCTAACCTTAAGAAATGGGGCTCCAAAGTGGAGTCCATGACATACGAGTGTGGAGAAGGGCAAACCATAGGCCATTCACTACAATGCAATCTGAGCCCTGCCACATGCACAATGGAGGACCTTCTTACAGCAGCACTGGAGGACTTGAAATGGCCAGCTTCTGGTAAAAGGAAATTTAGTATAATGCCAAGTTTTTAACTTTGTTTGCAGTTTTCTATACATTATAACTATTCTCAATTAGCTTCTGACATGATAAATAAAACTCTGTGTACTTTGTTGTATGTCTTTTCATAGTCTTTTGTCTTTTGTTTTAATGTTTCCTGCCTTGAGGCACAGGTGGAGGCGAGTTATAAATTCATTGTTGTTGTCAATGTGGTTATTATTGGGTTTTTCAGTTTACACCAACTTTGCACCAGTTTTGGCAAACTTAGGGAATATTCCCGAGTTTGCTGGCAGCTCCAGAGTATCCCAGCATTCTGGGGCAGTCTGGATAGCAGAATGAGATGGACACTGCCACCGTTATTCTTCATCTGAACTCATCAAAGTAGGAAAAAGAGATTTATCATGTTTTTGTTGCTGCTACCACTTCTAACTGAACAGAGAGCTCTGTCCCCTCCTTGCTGGTCATGAGGGCACCCCATTCTGATATCAGCAGAAGCATCTGTGATGGCTAGGGCTAAAATAAAGCTCTGTAGTTAGGTAAGTGCAGTTCAGTGAGGTGGACGCAATCCTGGGGCATCTGGAGAACCAGTGTACTTACTAGACCAGTGTTTTTCAACCTTTTTTGAGCCGCGGCACATTTTTTACCTTTACAAAATCCTGGGGCACACCACCAACCAAAATGATACAAAATGACACTCTAACACAGTAATACATATAGTTAATATGTTTTTAAATGTATTTATACACTCAGTGTGAAACCTGGCCCTGTTTCGATGAACACAACATATATATGACTTCTTCTCACATACTTATCATGTCTTCTCTCAGCCTTCTCTCCTTCAGGCTAAACATGCTCAGCTCTTCAAGCCGCTCTTCATAGGGCTTGTTCTCCAGACCCTTGTGAAATTTCACCCTGAGTGAAACTTGCTTCCAGATAACTATGGATGATAAGCTGTTATAAACAGTTCTTGGGGAGAACACTCAAAAAATCCAGTAAAATAGAAAAAAATAAACATTTCCAAGAGGAGAGGCTCAATTTGTTTCTTGGAAACCTGTGAATGCTTCAGCCTCCCGGTGCTCCCAGGTTCGCTCACTGCCCAATTCACTGACGTGGAGCTTCCGGCATTTGGCAGAGCCCTTTCTTTGCCTCGGGGAGGATCTTTGGAGAGGGAAAGAGGGAGAAAGAGCTGCTAGGAGGGGGAAGAGTGCCAATTTCCCACAGCACACCTGCTGATCGCTCACGGCACACTAGTGTGCCCCGGCACACTGGTTGGGAAACACTGTACTAGACTGAGGGCTGCACAATGGAGATGAATCTTTAGACCAGGAGTCCTCAAAACATTTTAAGTAAAGCACTAGTTCACAGTCCCTCAGACTTGGGGGGCAGGACAGGACAGGACATAAGCTATAGTTTGGGAAAAAACATGAAGAAATTCTATGCACACTGCACATATATTATTTGTGCATACAAATGAAAGAAAAATACAATACTTAAAATGAAGGAAAAAAATTAGCAAACATAAACTTACTAGTATTTCAATGGGAGGTGTGGATCCGCTTTTGGCTGATGAGATAGTCAAGTTAATCCAGGTTGTTGTTGTTGTGTTGTTTCAAGTCATTTCAGACTTATGGAGACCAGAGTAAATGACCTTGGAGGGCTACATCTGGCCTGAAGGTTTTAGTTTGGGGATCCTTGCTTTAGACAGTCCTATATCATGTTCAGTTTTGAATATCTTAATTCCCTCCCAAAATAAGGGAGGGAAAGCAAGCCACTCTGGATTTAGGGTTTATTTTAAGAGAAAACTATATATTATGTGTCTTCTATGAAAGTTGCCTCCTCATGCCCCTAAACATTCCAAAGTAAAAATTTAAGGTATGATCATGTAACCTTCCATACAAGATGAACAATGGCAGTTTCAGTGTAAAATTATATATTTGCTCCTGTTCTTGCCACATCTCTTCTAATGTTGAAACACAGGTAAACATTAGGCATGAGAAAAATGAAACGGAAATTAAAAGAAATCGTAAGTGATTCGTATGTAATGGGCCTTTCAAGTTTATACGGATCGCAAGGCCAATCCCAGAAGTGGACTTTCTTTTACGCACCCCCTGGGCCCAAAATTTCGTTAGATTATTAAATATTTCGTTAGATTATTAAACAGGAAAATTTCCCCCTCCAAAATAGCTTTGCAGACATAACTCACAGTGAAATCGGGGCCTTTCCATGCTTGAAGCCTAATTAGAGTGGAAGGCCTCCTCCAGGAAGTGAAAAAGGAGCCGGAAACCATAGAGAGATCCAGATCGGCACTCCTAGAGGGGCTGGAGGACTGACGAAAAAGCGATTTAAACACCCAGGAAGGGGGTTTAGATAGAAGGACAGAGTAGGAGGACATAAGAACTGCTGAGAGAAGGGCAGCAGGAGTGAAAAGAGCATGGAGAGGAGAAGGAAGAGTTCAAAATCAAGAAAAGCCATAGAGTTCCAACGGAGGTCCTAGACTGCTATGGTAAAACTGAATGGGGAAAAAAAGATGGAGTGAGGAGAAATCTACAGAGGTAGGCCTAGGCATTTATTTAATAATATTAATAATAATAATAATATATTAATGCATTATATGTGTCCCTGCAAAGGAACCCTGTCCTTTAATAATATTAATAATAATAATAATAATATATTAATGCATTATATGTGTCCCTGCAAAGGAACCCTGTCCTTTAATAATAATAATAATAATAATAATAATAATATATTAATGCTTTATATCTCCCTGCAAGGAAACCAAGGGAAATGTTGCCCCTTGATTTGCCTGTGTTTAAAACAGTATCAGTCCTGTTTCCCTGCTTTGCCTACTTTAGAACTACTAACGAATTTCGTAAGTAATTAAGTTACATTTCAGAAATTTTTGGAATTTTTTTTGTAAGTCTTTGATATACTAATCAAAAAAAATCCCCCCCCCATTTGATTTTAGAATCGCCATTTTTCGATTTGTTATCATGCCTAGTAAACATCTTTCAAATACAGTTTCTTGTCCTGGTCTGCTAATTATGGATAAATTACAAAGTCTCTAAGATCTTCAGGAATACTTGCATTCTCAGATAACATAAACATCAACTTGGAAATGTGTTTCCTTGCTGTTTTTAGCTTTCTCAAATACCTCTGTTTATTCTGAGGACTTCCGAGATGTAGAAAACGGAATAAGCATAAACTATCAAATGCATTTCCTTTCCACAATTCCCTGAGGAGTGCTGCTGAATGTAGTGCTCTCATTTCCCTTTTAGAGTTCTTCCAGTTCTACAGTTTTGAAGAGTGCTTGCTGTATCGAAGAGGAACAGGGTTCCTCTTGCAACCAAATTCATTGGAAGCTGTTACATATCAGAGTTTTTGCTGATATAGACATGCTGAAAATGGAATACGCTGAGCTAAAAATGTAAATGTATTAAGGACTATGAGTATATAAATGTGAGCTGTTTGTATGGAGTTTATATTTATAGATGACACTCAGCATCTTATTTCATTTTTTGTTCACCCTTTAGAATCCAGTGATGTGTCACTCATCGATAGCTTTTCATTTCCCTATTTTTTAGCCATAGAGAAATCATTCTAGTGGAATAGTTTGATCCAACACAAAGATGCATAAACCTCAATAACTATTTCTCACTAGTCAGCATGATGCATTGCACTTTCCCCCCTTTCATGCATATATCTGCCATAAAAGCAATGCCCTTGATTAAAACGACTAGTCATAAAGCTCTTCATATCATAATATGGGCTTAAGTGTCTTACAATGTGTTCTAGGCTTTATGTATTCAAAGCATATTCAAGGTATACTCTAAGAACTATATTTTTTTTAAAAAAAAGTGGGGTGAGAAATCATCTATCAGTAGAATTTATAGCATCAATATTAAAACTAAACACTGTAGATTTTTGCCATGACAAATTCCCATTCTCCATTTCACAAATATCTTCAACTATCCCATCATGACCAGAGGGAAGAAATGAGTATTTTTTTCTTACACTTTTTTTTATAGTGCAGACGGATGGGATGGTTTGGGGTTTTTTTCCCACACTTCTTTTGTGGAAGTGTCTCTTCAAACTTTTTAAATAGAGAGGGTTTGTATGCACCCTTGACTGCTTACACTGAAATGTCCATGGGAATACCTTATGACAGTGTTTCCCAACCAGTGTGCCAGGGCACACTCACTCATGTGCCGTGAGCGATCAGCAGGTGTGCCGTGGGAAATTGGCACTCTTCCCCCTCCTAGCAGCTCTTTCTCCCTCTTTCCCTCCCCAAAGATCCTCCCTGAGGCAAAGGAAGGGCTCCGCCGAATGCCGGAAGCTCCACGTCGGTTAATTGGGCAGTGAGCAAACCTGGGAGCATCAGGAGGCTGAAGCATTCACAGGTTTCCAAGAAACAAATTGAGCCTTTCCGCTTGGAAATGTTTGTTTTTTTTTACTATTTTACTGGATTTTTAGAGTCCCCCCCCAGGAACTGTTTATAACAGCTTCATGACATCCAAAGTTATCTGGAAGCAAGTTTGACTCAGGGTGAAATTTCACAAGGGTCTGGAGAACAAGCCCTATGAGCGGCTTGAAGACCTGCATTTTGTGTCATTTTGGTTGGTGGTGTGCCCCAGGATTTTGTAAATGTAAAAAATGAGCCGCAGCTCAAAAAAGGTTGAAAAACACTGCCTTATGACATAATATACCCGTATTAGCATTCCTAGAGGTGTTTGAAGTAATCAAGAAATGGGCAAAAATACTTCCCTATGCCATGCTGCTGGTCTTTCTAACTGGTCAAAAAGGTGATACTGGTTAAGTCAAAAGCATGTTAGGTTTACACACTTATTAGGATAATTACTTATTGGGATGATTAGACTGTAGTAGTGATTTACAAATCAAGGATACTTATGGGGGAGGGGAAGGGAAACATTATTATGATTTTATTTTATTTACTTTATTTGTTGCTATTATTATTTACTTTATTTATACCCCAACTTTCTCTCTGTGGGGACTCAACAATCCCACACTTCAGTCCAAGTTTTAACAAGTGTAATACAATTTTTTTTTAAAAAAACCAATTTAATAATACTCATGGATTAAGATAAAAGCACAGATTATAATATAACATAATATATACACTTAAAATAGCTTACAATCTTCTTCCTGTCAGAATCCCACTCCACTTCCACAGCAGCATGTCCCTTATTCTTCCCCAAATGCCTGTAGACATGAAAAGGTATTGACCTGATTTTAGAAGGCCAGCAGGGATGGGGTCATTCTGGTCTCTTTTGGGAGGGAGGTCCACAGTCTAGGAGCAACCACTGAAAAGACCCACTCCAGTGTTCCCACCAAGCACACTTGAGTAAGAGAAGCCCCCAGTTGATTGTAGATGTCTACCATGTTAATAGAAAGAGATACAGTCTTTTGGATGATTTTGATTGGAGCTGTATAGGGCTTTGTGTCAGCTCCCTATAGCCACTCCTAAATGAAGACATAGACACTAGGAACTTTTACTATAGGATACTAACATGCAAGTGATATCCAGATGGCATTCTGTGTCTTCATTTAGGAGTGGCTGTAGGGAGCTGACAGCTTTGTAAGTCAAAACCAGCATTTTTAATTGTGCCCAGAAACATAATTATATCTCACCTTTCTCCTCAAGGGGACTCAAGGCAGCCAACAATCACACACTTTGATCAATTTTAAACAAACAAATAAACAAATGTCCATTTCTCATGTATTTCAGCAGGGTATTCCCATCTGCTTTATCATCTGCAGTATCCTTTCCAGATTTTTTTTTACACTAGCAGATTTGGGGCAGAAAAATAACACACACAATCATACACATTTTTCAACAAGGCCTGCTGATATGCTGCAATTTATATGCATTTCTCTTTATGAAGAAATGTTTTGGCATTTCTATCATCATCAACAACAACAACAGCAGCAGCAGCAGCAGCAGAGGCATCAGGCAATGCTTCCAAAATTAACACATTGTCCAGCTCTCTATTTATTTATTTATTTATTTATTTAGAACTTTTATATCCCGTTTTTCTCTACCTCTTTAGAAGGACTCAGATCGCTGTATCATCAATGAACTGTAACCTACTCTGGCCAATAATGCTGCCTTCTCAAGAGTTTTTCATGATAGGGTTTTAGTTGCCTACAGACAATCTTCCAGCCCCAAATAGCTACTTACCAACAATACAGATGGGGAGATGGGTACAGAGCTGGACAGAGCTCCATGCCGGACATCACACGACATTGTGTGAGTTCCAGCTGAATGCTCTCCCTCCCGATATGGGAGGCTTCCCATGTTTTGTTGGCTTCAATGGAGCCAGCATGGAGTCTTGCCAGGAGGGTGACACTTTCCCCATGTAATGAAGAAAGTATCAGTGAAAGGGAGCTGTGCGCAGTGCAACAGATTCACCCCACAGCCCCTCTCTTTTCCGCTGGTTGCCATACAGCGGGGGGGGGGGGGGGTGCTTGGCCTTTATGATGAGGCCCTTTGTCACAATCCTGGATGCCAAGCCTGCTCACACATCTATCTGGGAAATGTCATTATAGGACTTAATCATATCACTCACATAATTATTTATTATTTTTTATTTTATTTCGTGCATTTCTACCCCACCCTTCTCCCCCCAAGAGGTTCTTTGACTTGCTTATCCTCTATGTGAAATATGTCATCCTTTGTTAGCATTCTACAGTGGGCAAACAGGCCAATCTCTCTGTCAAGGGATTAATGGACATACATCAGACATTAGGAAGAATACATAAAAACCACTCAGTCTTCTTTAATCTCAGAACATGCGTCAGCAGTGATAGTAGCAGTAACAACATGGAAAAGAAAGACGGGAAAGACAAACAATAGACCTAAAATAAATCCACAAACACCACACCATAAACAGTAGGTTGAATAAAGACAATGATTTCCTAGCACATGACACACACCGTAACTCTAGTTAACACAATTGTTTCATTGGGGCTCTCCTGGCCAGTTTATCACTTCTACTTTCTGGTTCCCAGCCAGCATTACACAACATCAGAACAATTCCTTCCACCATTGATATGATTATCTATTCATTTTGCCTTTGACAACTTATTTCTTCCTGCCTCCCCTCAAAAATGGCTATCATTTTTAAAATTTTATTTTGGTGTTTGTGCATTAATTAACTTATGTCTGTGTGCATATATGTGTGGATATGTTGCATGTTTGTGTCATTCTGTTTCTCAGGCCACTTCGTTATTCTATTTGATCTTGCTGGGTAAATGGAATGGGCAACCAGTGTGTCCAGGGACTATATTTTTGCCCTGCAACCCTCTGAAGGCCATCTGAATAGTTAAATGTCCTATAAGGTGTTTGGGGCGGGAGGGGGGTGGACACAAACTCAAGTGGTCAAAAGTTTTGGTTTTATGCTAAACAATGCAGAGGGCCTTTTTAATGCACTGAAAGGTAAATCACCACTTCTGGAGGCATTCAGGAGAGGCAGTTCACTCTTCTTTTTTCTTTCTTTTTTGGCCAGAAAAAGGGGAATGTTCAAGCAGTTGAATTTGTGATTTTTCCTTGAGGAAGCATGTGTTTCTAGTACCAACACTTTCCTTACACCTGTGTTAAGAAGTATCAGCAACCCATTCAGAATAGGTAAAGGAAAGCTGACATCTGGATAACTTATGTTTTGTCAAATGGGATGCAGTTACCTCACCTTTTCTCTTTAAGATTGTGGGTACAGAAGCTACACCTGAGAGGAACTGACCCCCATCTGTATCTTTTAAAAATGAAGATCAATAACCTATTGCTGATCCTGACTAGAGCAAATCTATTTAATCAATACAATTTATCGATATGTTGCTTCACTATTCAACAATTGGTTGAATAGACCCACTATAGTTGGGACTAACAGGATGCCAAAAATATTTTTGTGTGTGCATGCAGAATAGAAGTTAAAAAGAACAGGACACTTTTCTTTGTTTGGAAAATTTACTTTTGTTACGTATCATGGGAAAATGTGGATTGTCTTGGTTGATTTCCTGATTCTTTTTGTCTCCAACATATGATTCTCGCCATCTTGGGAGATGAGTTAAAAAGCTATTTTCAGACATCATCCTGATCAGACAAAGCATTCTTAGAACTCTCCTGGCCAGATAAACTTTAAGTCAAGTGTGTAAAAACACTGACAGATAGTTCACAGTTATCTTTTGAGCATGCCCTTCTCATTGACTTTCAGAGCTATGCTGATATCCTTAAATACATCCAATTGTACTTTTGAAAATTACAGTTCTACATCTGGGCTCTATTATGACACTAATTCATTCTTAAGAAGTTTGAACTATCTCTAATTATGAACATTCTTTTATCAGAAGTTTTGATAACTTTAAATAGTGACAGCTGAACAGGATTTTTTAAAAATATAATTTTGGGGATATAAGTTGTACTTTCCTTTAGTTCTGATACATCACCATTGTAATGCTACTTTATACCACAATTAGGAATTCCTCATTTGTGATCCTCCCCTTTTCAAGACCACTTTTTACTTTTCCAGATAAAATAATTAGATGTGTTGAGAACCAATAAAATGAGGGATTGAGTATGAAGTGCCAAATAATGTTAAGAAATATACTCTTTTCTCTGTCACACAAACATGGCTGTCATTCATGCAAATGCATATAATTAATCCCAGGCCCCTTCCACATTGTAATATCTCCCAGGATCTGACCTCAGATTATCTTCTTATCTCAGATTATTTAGCAGAGTAGACTCAAAAATCAATTCAAAGCAGATAATCTGGGATCAGATCCTGGGATATGGGGCAGTGTAGACCCAGCCCCATTTAGTTCCCAAACCCACATAAGGCCCCTTCTACACTGCCCTTATATCCCAGGATCTGATCCCAGGTTATCTGGCAATGGAAACTCAGGTTTTGTCTTGGTTTTACCTGAGGCATTCAAATGATGCCTCAGATAAAACTGAATTTATCCTCAGAAAACAGGAATATCCCAGTTTGCTCCAGATTAATTTGATACCTGGAAAGATCTGGACCTTAAGGTAAGGTCTGGATCTTTACAGGTGAAGTCCCTATGGGGATTGACTGCTTTTGCCATCCAGGGGGTCAATCCTCACAGCGATTTTGGTTCTTCAGGCTCCTGGGAAATCCCTCTTCCCCCCTCCACCTTTTTTTTGTTTGTAAGGAGAGCTCTCTGGAGGGGCCTGCACTGCTGGCAAGTCCCTCAGGCAAGTTTTTTTGGGGAGGAAATGGGAGTGGGGTGGGGATGGCTGGATGCCCTCTCACTCCCTGAGGGCCAAGCTTTAGCACAGCAGGTTAACTGTCTATTGCAGTAAATTTTGCTAATCAGAAGATTGGCAGTTCAAAGCCTAGGTCAGGGCGAGCTCCTGGCCTTCAGCCCAGCTCTTGCCAACCTAGCAGATTGAAAACAGCAATTGTGAGTAGATAAATATGTACTATTTTAAAAGTGAGGAGGTATTTAGGTGCCCATAAAGAAAATGCCAGAGAATGCCGAAAATTTGATCAAGGAGGAAAGTTTACGAACAAAAGCTCTTAGGCAGGGAAGATGGAGCAACACGACCCCCATGGCCAGAACTGAGCACAGCTTCCAAGATGATGAAGGTGGGAAAAGCCTATATCTATATATATAAAATTGCTCAGTCCGTTTAATGTCGTATATAGACAAAGAAACTATGGCTCCCACAACCACCAAACTTGACAACCGACTGGACCATTACACTAGGTACAGACAACGGCAAAAACACCGGACCTACATACCTCCCAACACCCCAAAAAACGATCCCTAAAAAATTACCAATGGAACTCCCACCCCGGCCACTTCGCTGCCAGCGCAAACGTTTAGAACGTTCACGCCTCCCCTGCCTCCTCCTTCAATCGGAACAGCAGCAGCATTGGCGGCGGGGAGGGAGGGGGCCCTCCCTCCTAAAGCGTCATGCTGGATGGCCTCAGAACCGGCGAAATCCCCGCTTCTGAGGCTGCCCGGCATGAGGCTTTAGGAGGGAGACAAGAGCCAATGGGATGCCTCCTCCGCCCCCTCCTTCCGCCTCCCCCACCACCGCGGAGATCGGCAACAACAGCGGAGGGGGGTGGAAAGAGGAGGGGCTGAGGAGGAGCAAGGGCGCCGCCTCCCGTCCTCCCCCTCAGCCCCTCCTCTTTCCGCCACCCCCCCTGCCGTTGTTGCCGCCGCGGAGATCGGCAACAACGGCGAAGGTGAGGGGGTGGCGGAAAGAGGAGGGGCTGAGGGGGAGCAGGGTGCCGGCTCCTGTCCTCCCCCTCAGCCCCTTCTCTTTCCGCCGCCCCCCTGCCGTTGTTGCCGCCGCCGCGGAGATCGGCAACAACAGCGGAGGGGGGTGGAAAGAGGAGGGGCTGAGGAGGAGCAAGGGCGCCGGCTCCCGTCCTCCCCCTCAGCCCCTCCTCTTTCCGCCACCCCCCCTGCCGTTGTTGCCGCCGCCGCGGAGATCGGCAACAACAGCGGAGGGGGGGGTGGAAAGAGGAGGGGCTGAGGAGGAGCTGAGGAGGAGCAAGGGCGCCACCTCCTGTCCTCCCCCTCAGCCCCTCCTCTTTCCGCCACCCCCCTGCCATTGTTGCCGCCGCCGCGGAGATCGGCAACAACAGCGGAGGGGGGGTGGAAAGGCATTCACCCGGCATTCACCCGGGTGGGAGAGGCTTCCCCCCCCCCGAGGCAGAAGGGCTCTCCTCAGCAGGCCTCCCCTCGCTGTGCGCCTTCGTGGCCTGGGTGGGAGAGGCTGTGGCACAGCTCTGCCGAGGAGAGCCCTTCCGCCTCGGCGGGGAAAAGCCTCTCCCACCCGGGCCACGAAGGCGCACAGCGCTCTCCTCCGGCCTCCACCACGGCCGCCCCAGTGGTGAATAAGGGGCCAGGGGCGGGAAGGGGGGGGAGAAGGAAGGAAGGAGGAAAGGGAAGAGAAGGAATGCAAGCAGGAAGGGGGGAAAGTAAGAGAGGAAGAAGAAGATAAGAAAAGGAGAAATGAAAGGAATGCAAGTGGGAAGGGGGGAAGCTAAGAGACGAGGAAGAGACAGAAAGAAAGAGAGAGAGAAAGAGAGACACAGAGAAAAAGAAAGAGAGAGAGAAAGAGAGAGACACACACAGAGAGAGAGAGAGACAGAGAAAGAGAGAGAGATAGAGAAAGAGAATACACACATATACATACAGACATGCACAACATGAATGGAGGGGAGAAAAGACAGGAAAAGATAGGAGGAAGGATGGATGGGAGGAAGGAAGGAGGAGAGAAGAAAGGAACACATACACACATGTACACATGCACAGAAATATACACATACACACACATACACGCATATACATATACAACCACACATATACATAAGTACACGCATACACATATACTTAAGAACACACACACACATATATACACATAGACACAAATCCATATATATACATACATAAACACACACAACACATATATACAGACTGGGCCACAGGAAAGATAAAAAGCCACAGCAAAGCATGGCCGGGTCAGCTAGTATGTGTGTGTGTGTGTGTGTGTGTGTATACAGTATATATACAGTATATATACAGTGTATATATATATATATATACACACACACACACCTCTATGTACAAATTGTCTTGTCATTGTATAATTAGCATTGAATGTTTGTCATATATGTGTTCTGTGATCCACTCTGAATCCCTTTTGGGGAGAAAAGGGTGGAATATAAATAGTGTAAATGAATAAATAAATAAAATAAAGTGTGTGATTGCGGCAGGGTGTGTCGACTACATCCTCACACCCTCCCACATATATCCCAGTTCCTATTGGGATTTAGTCAAGTGTAGAAGGGCCCTCATATGATCTGGTTTAAAGCAGATAATCTGGGATCAGATCTTGAGATATGTGCAGTACAAAAGAGGCTAAATGTTGAAATGGTGACAAAAATAACTCAATGTCAATTGAACACAATAAAACTAAACAGCACCCTGCTTTTTTTAAAAGGAACATCAGCAGACATCATCACAACTTTTGCCTGTATAATTTGCCCGATGAAAAAGACATTGAAGTTTCAAAAGCTTGCATAATATATGTTATAGTTTGGGGTGAGCCAACATGACTGCTGTTTTACTTAACATGAAGAAGCCTATACTTTGTGTGTCTAAGTGCCTTTAGGACACCTTATGATTTATGGTGATCCATGAATTTCATGGGTTTTCTTGGTCAAGAAATACTCAGAGGTAGTTTTGTCAATCCTTTCCTCTGAAATATAGTCAACAGCATCTGATAATCACTGACAGTCTCCCAACCAAATGCTAACCAAATGCTTAGTTTCCAACAGGATATTTAGACCACAATCTCTTTTATCTCTATTATAATTTTCGCTAATTGCCACATTCACTTTACTCTGAAGAACGAAATATAAAGAACAGGATTGCTAAAAAAAGTAGTTGTAATGAAAAGGCACTACAGATATCCACCCAATTCCATTTTCTCCTCTATCTCCCCATTTAGTGGAATTCAGTCAATAAGATTTACAGAGTTTACTTCCAAAGAGAGCAAGAGCGAGATTTTTTTTTAAAAAAAATGTTATGCTTTTTATTGTTGTTGCTGTGGACAGAAATAGATAAAAGAAAGCTTTCATGGACAAAAATTCGATATAATAGTAGTTATGTACTTAAATATTACCTTTTCAGTCCGAGAACCTCCCCATTATATTTAATGCCGTGTTGGCAAGGTTATACTGCCTGTGGATTAGATACTGAATCAGATTGTGTGCCATTGTGAATAGCATGGCTAATACATGTTCAAACACACTTGGTATAACTGTATGTCAGATATTTATATCCAGAAGAGATAATGTTGTTGACATCAAGAGCTCTTTCTAGAATGTGTACTTGTGATTTTTGTGAAATATTTGTGTACTATATTCTCTTTCAGCAGGAGATAATAAGTGGGCCACACTGTAGAACTGTGTATGATCTGGATTAAGTTTGAAAAAAATGGAAAACGTTTCTTTATAAATCGGTCTTTATAACTTTAGTCTGCTTTTTAAGCCATCCTACTCCTTTCTGATGTCAGAACCAAAGAAAGAGAAGTCGAGAGAATGCAATTCAACAGTCAATAATGAGGAAACCTAATGTTACTTGAGCCTAAAATAGATTCCTTGAACTTGACAGTCACAAGTAATAAGTCCTATTTATTTCAGAGAGTCTATTTGAAGTAGGATTAACACGGGATTTACTTCAAACTAATCTTGGTTGGTCCCTACATAATTCACCAGAATAGGACAAGGTTTCATTATGGAGAGTGCATTTATGTGTTTCTTTTTTGGTTGTCTCTCAGTGTGGGCATGTATGAGCCTTTTATTCTGAATATATATATCCTGACTTTTAATTGTCTCAAGCGACAACATTGTACGTTTCCTGTTTGTTGTTCAATTCAAGGACAACTAAAAAAACCCAGAAGGTACTGTCTGGGTTTGTTGTAAAAACACTAAGATTGATTTTTTTCACATTGTCCGACAATGCTTATGCGAGAGTAAGTGTTCATCTATACTTTAAAATTAATGTGAGTCAACACCACATTAACTGCTATGCCTCAGTGCTATGGAATCCTGAGTACTATAGGTTTGCAATGTCTTTACCTCACTAAACCAAAATGCTCTTGATTCCACAGCATTAAGCCATTGTATTTAATGTGCTGTCAAAGTGCATTAATTCTTCGATGTAGATACATCCTACACACACACACAAATTGTGTGTGTGTTTACACTATAAATGTACAAATGCCATGCTTTCTGATATTATGTGACATGGAAATGGCTTTTCTCTTTTTTCTTGAGGCAAAGTTATATTTTAATAGAATAACTTTGATTTTACTGCAGAATAAATATTTCATTTGCTGTCAACTATGTTCTCAATGGATTGACATAAAATATGCCTATCACATAAAAACACACATTGTAGCCTTAATAGAAATATGACAGTATTAAATGGTTCTTGGGCTATAATGGACTAATGGGATTCAAGCTGAGTAATATGAGTGAGTACTGGGGTTGTACAAAATGAAGGCCTCCATTAGCTGAGCTTCTGCGATAGCCACCACATGTCAAAATGGTTTACGTTTCATCAACTTTTTCCTGGAGCTGAGGCACAATGACTGTGAGCACAAAGTGAGAATATGTCTATCACAGCAGCTAAGTTCACATTCCAGCAACTAGAACAATTCAGAGGGAGAAAAATCCTGAATTTAAATTCAGTTTAATTTTTACATAAAAGATTCACACATTGCAGTATATCCAGTACTTTTGTAACTATATTATTATTATTGCTGCTGTTGCTGTTACCATCACAGAAATGGGAACTGTTTTGTGGGGAACTGAGAAAAATAAATTTAAAGTGGAAAAGTGATGGAGAGAGAAAATGCAGGTTGAGTATCTCTTATCCAGAATTTGAAATACTGTACTCCGAAATCCAAAATTGTCCATATGGGTGGCTATGAAAATAAGTCCTGTGGTTCCTGATGGTTTGGTGTATAGTGTTCCCTCATTACTTCGCAGTCTGCTTTTCACTGACTCATTGTTTTGCTGTCTTCCTGGACCCAACCTGGTGAGTGAGCAAGCGAGGGAGGGTGGGTGAGTGAGCAAGCGAGGGTGGCAAGGGTAGCAGCAGCAGAAGAAGAAGGAGCCTGGCCACCTCTTCCAGGCTCCTGCTTCTGCAGCTGCTTCTGCCTTTGCAGCCCTCCCTTGCTTACTCACCCACCTGTCCTCCCTTCCTCACTTGCTACTCACCAGACCGAGTCCTGGTTCTTCCACCGGGACGTGGTCCGGTGAGTAGTTAGTGGGTGAGGGAGGGCCGCAAAGGCAGAAGCAGTGGCAGGCCACCTCTTCGAGGCTCCTGCCACCACTGCTGCCCTTGCCGCTCTCGCTCGCTCGCTCACTCACTTGCCCTCCCTCACTTGCTCATTCACTGGGTCGGGTCCTGGCAGCAGAACCATAACTTGACCCAGTGAGTAGCAAGCGAGGGAGGGAGGATGGGTGGGTGAGCGAGTGAGGGAGAGAGGGCCACAAAGGTGGAGGCAGCTCTACTGTATATAGCATCCTTACTTCACGGATTTTCACTTCTTGTGGGTGGTCCTGGAATGTAACACCTGCAATAAGTGAGGAAACACTGTACACAGACTTTGCTTCATGCACAAATTAAAAATGTATATAAAATGTGTATAAAATTATCTTCAAGAAATATGCATAAGGTGTTTATTAAACATAAGTGCATTTTGTGTTTAGATTTGGGTCCTATCTCCAAAATATCTTACTATTTATGTTCACACAGAACATAATCAAAAATCCAAAACACTTCAGGTGCCAAGCTTTTCAGATAAGAGATACTCAACCTATATACAGTTTAATGGCTAGAATGTGGCTGTAAAAATCTGCATTTATATAGAGAAAAGGAGGGTGAACACACCCAATATTGTTACCCAGAAAGAGACTAATTTCCTTTTCCTTAATTAGTAATCTACATTTCCCTCTTCCATTTAACCTTATTTGTGAGTTGTAAATTCTAAGTTCAGATACAAAGGCCAGGAACAGTTCCAAATTGTTCTTCTAAAGTAAGACTGCACTTAACAGGTATTTTAGCATGCCACCATTATTAGTAGTGTTATGTTTGCTGGTGGGCAAACACCTAAGCTCTGTATGTGCCTTCAAGTTGCTTGTTGATTATAGCGAGCCCATGAATTTCTTAAGGCTTAGAGGTGGTTTGGCTAATTCTTTTCTCTATAGAATACTAAAATGCTCCCCAGGAAAATCCTCCCCCTCCCCTCTCTCTATATATCCCCTTTCATTTTTTATGAATTTGTACATCCTTGAACAGTGAGATAGAATTATTGATTGCTTTCATGATCTTCAAGTATAATGCAGAGGGAACAAGATAAATGAATGATTTGTGCTTCACAGTCTCTACATGGTTCTTGCTAATCTTGGAGGATGTCTCTATAACAGATTGACAAGACTAGTGCTCTGCAAACATACCTTTTCTAGTCTTTTCTTGGTCTTACATCCCTCTGTATCCCACAAGTCCAGATTCCACTTCAATCAATCCTTCCTTCCTTTATAATTCATTTCATGTGAAGATAGGGATGCTGGAGAATTCCCCCAGTTAATGGATGCATTTCTGTGATCAGCCATGTAGACAGATGTGTGATGGGAAGATTACAGAGAAAGAATGCAGATTCTACACAATTTTTCAATGTATGTTTGCAGGGAGGGGGGTTATGCTTGCAAAATTTAAAATGGTTTTAAATCATCACTGACTTTTGTACCCTATACAATATTTGTATATGGCTGTGAGCATAAGTATACATCATATTGGGCTTTTTAATATGGAGCAGATAAACTCTTAATACAAATGTATTATGTTTTTAGTATTATAATGCTTTTAGTATAGTATTAAATTGCATCGTGATTGTTTTATGTATTGTGTAAACCACCTCGAGCCTACTGGAAGGAGTGGTCTATAAGATCGAATAATAAAATAAATAAATAAATAAACAAGTTATGTTCTCATCTATGTTCAACATACAAAGAATTTTCTTCCCAGGTTTCAGTTCATGTAAACTGAAGCAATTATGAATACTTAAAACTTGGCTTCCTTATTGTATTAGGCCAGCGCAATATTTTTGATTATGTACGCATGTGACCATTTGAAATTACCACTTTTGTACTTCCAAGGCTATACAGCCTCTCACCTATTTATGCAATAGGTACAATGACACCCCATAGATTCTGAAATTGTTTCAATATTTCCTATATAAAATATCTGGTTTGATTGCCTTCCTTTAATTGCAGTTCTGCCTGCACAGAAAAATGATTTAAGTATTATTGTTATTTTTTTAATTTTTTGCTCTCATCACCACAATCACCATCTATTGTGAAGAATACATTGTTGCCACAAATTAAATTTTATATTTGAACTTACCTTATTTTGCAAGAACTTCTTGGTAGATAGTTAGATACTAGGCATGAGAAAAAAGTTATGAAAATGATTCGTTTCGTAAGAAATTCGTAAGAAATGCTACTTAGAGCTTTTCCGCACCTGGAACGCCAACCAGGAAGTGGACTTAATTTTTCGAACTTCGGGGCCAGGATTTTCTTAAGTGTCGTTATTAGGTCATAGGGGGCATAGGGGGCACCCTCCTTCTCTCTCACCACCCTCCCGCCTCCCTTGCCAATATTATGGCAAGGCAAGCCCCAAACTCGCTCCTTCGCTCGGCTGGAAGGAGCCTGGAAAAAATGTAAACAGAGAGGATTACTCAGAAGTAAATCTGCAAAGGAGGGCACTTTGGATGAAGGGCCCTTCTTTGTGGATTTACTTCTGAGTAATCTCTGTTTACATTTTTTCCAGGCTTCCCTGCCTCTCCTGCCTGCCAGCCAGGATCTAAGGCATCAAAGAGTATTGGGGTGAGAAACCAACCTAATGTATAATACAATGAATGGTACTGTAAGTGCCACTGCCTAATATTATAAGTAATCCAACTGGTCATACCTACATTCTATGCACATGCAATAATACAGCAGTAATAACAATGGGTATAAGAAGAGGTAAAATTCAAACCGAAGTATTCTGACTGGTCTCTCCTCATGCGATGCAAACGGGGCTGGGGAAATTAGCCCGGGGGGGAAAAGCCAGCGTTTTCTGCTTGGGAGCACACCCATACATATTCTTGGGAGGGGGGATTTGCTGCAGAATCTTTCTATGAGGCCGGATTCTGCAGCAAATCCCCCAAAGAATATGTATGTGTGTGCACCCAAGCAGAAAACGCTGTCTTTCCCGGGCTAATTTCCCGGGCTCCCAGAGAAGAGCCCGTTTGCACCGCATGAGGCAGGGACCAGTCAGAATACTTCAGTTTGAATTTTACCTCTTCTTATACCCATTGTTATTACTGCTGTATTATTGCATGTGCATAGAATGTAGGTATATGACCAGCCTGGGCAAACTTGGGCCCTCGCTCCCTGGGGATCGGGGTGAGAGAGAGGCAGCGAGGAGCCAGGGGGCTCCTCCTCCTTTTTTTGCTGCTTCCAAGAATAGAATACCCCCTCCCTCCCTCCTTCCCTCCCTCCTTCCTATTTGGAGAGTCCCATATAGAATTCAGTGTGATTTATTCAAGTTTTGGCCTACAACTCCCAGAAATCCCAGCCAATTTACCAGCTGTTAGGATTTCTGGGAGTTGTAGGCCAAAACTCCCATCTGCAATGCGCATGCTCTGGCATACGAATTACTAACGAATTTCGTTAGTAATTAAGTTACATTTTATAACTTTTTGGGAAATTTTTTGTAAGTCTTTGATATACTAATCAAAAAAAAATCCCCCAATTAGATTTACGATTTGCTATTTTTGGGTTCTAAACCATGCCTATTAGATACGTACACTCTGACTGCAGCTTCATGATGAAATAATAGAATATAATACAATGTCCCCTCACTCATTTCTGGGATTAGGTTCGAGGACCTCCTGCAATAAGTGAAAAACCGCAGTGTAGCTATACTCTATTAATTTTAATATTTATACATTATTTTGGTAGTTATACAGTATTTTAAGTCTTTATGAACTTTAAAGTAAAGGAAAGGAAGGAAAGACCCTTCAAGGCTGCAGGGAGAGAGGACTGAGGGAGGGAAAGTGCCTTGGAGAGCGGCGGTGGCAAACCCTCACAAAACAGCAAAAATACCATGATGTATATTTTAAATTAATATTTTTTAAATCCGTGAAACAGCGAACCGCGAAGTAGCGAGGGAACACTGTATATCATAACTTCATTTGCTGAAGACTTCCATTAGCACTTCAGTCCACTCTTTCTAGACAAAATATGGATTGCCCATGTTTTTGTTATATGCTTCAAGTTGACTGTAGCTTATGATAGTGTTTTTAAAGGTTTTATTCTGAGAAGGGTTTGCACTTTCATTCCTCTCAGGTTTTGAAAGTATCCCTTGATTCATGTGACCCTGCAGGTTTCTGTAGCTGAGCATAGATTCAAACTCAAAGTCCAAGTCCAACACACAAACCACAACACCATACTGGCTTGCCATGCCTGTCTATTCATCATGTAGAAGTTGTGCATCAAAACTTCTCTTCCATAGCAAACAGAAGTCAGATACTACTGAAAGCCAGAAGGTTCAAGAGTTGGCCTTCTGTAAGATAATAAAATTACAACAATCACTACAAGTATTAAGTTGTACAACTGTAAAGCCCCAAAAGAATTTCAGCCAGATACCTTACACTACACTGGTACGAACTGTTAACTGTTTTGTTTTGCTGTACCGATTTGCTGTAACATGAAAATCACATTGGTCGGGTACTGCCGTTTTTTCTTATCTTGATTCTATCCGCAGATAATCTAAACCTGAGACAACAAGAAATGTCTTTTTTCATGTGAAATGTATTGGGTTTTTGGATCCTGGCTGGTTCTGCAATGATGCAAAGTGAAACAGCTAAATCAGGCAGTGGAATTGAGAAATATCACAATAGGGTACCAAATTGGTAGTTAACTCATTCATTCTGATTGCCTATTTGTACTAGCTAGGAAGGTTGATTCTGGAGCGTTTTGTCTCACATGACAAAATAACTTGGTTGGTTGGGTATTAAGCACATCGATTTTAGGAGACTGTATTTTTCCTATTCTTTCTCAGGCAGCAAAATGTCTTACCTGGAGTTCTTTTGCTGCTTAAAGAGGATAAGGGTACCTATATTGAGGTCTGTCCCTCCTGTGACAAGTGGAATGTAAGGAGGAAAGAGCAAAGTAAAGTTGAACAAATGAATATGTATGCAAACTGTTTCATCTGTTCTGAATGCTTTCTTCTCTTGAAGCTGACCAGGAACCACTGTATGTAAATCAGTTTAGGTTTGCAATGCAGCATGGCCAAAAATTACAACATTTGCTAATTCTCAATATAGTAATCATAAGGATAGGATAATATTATTCAAGGAAGAAACAGTAGAGTTATATGCATGCCTGCTCAACAATGCAGGCCTCTTATATTCATTGGGATTTATTCACAAGAAAGTGTTCATAGGCCTACAGTCTAGGAAGTATATGAAGTCTAATCTATCAAACAGATCTTTGCATTGTTATTCTCAGTGCTTTGCAAAGCTATCTTTATACTGCAGTTCCTAGAATTCCCCCAGATAGCAAGGCCAACATATATTTTAAAAAGACTGGATCTACACTGCCATATAACCCAGATTATCAAAGCCGATAACTCACATTATCTGCTTTGAATTGGATTATATGAGTCTACACTGCCATATAACCCAGTTCAAAGTAGAAAATCTAGATTTTATATGGCAGTGTAGATGTGGCCTAACTCTACCAAACTCTGGTCATTGTGATATATCACCACTATCTTTTGGTGCAAAAAACATTTGATCAAATTTTTATATTAAATTAGCCTTAAAATGTAAAACGTTTATTTGTGAAATTATTTGTGGTTTTTATTTATGTACTATATTGTATTGTTACTGGTATAGCCTGTTATTAGCTGCCTTGAATATATGAGGAGCATCCAAGTATAAATATTTAAGTAAAACTAATATGCAATGGAAAATGGGTTGGAGTATTTCAATTAGCCTTTGCAAAAATCTTCAATCTTGCTTTTTTCCCCTTTCTTCATATATCATTTCTGTGGTTCTGTTTTTTTTCATATTCACTTTCATGTCTTTTCATCATTTGGGTATGGAGAGCCATGTCAGCTATTAAGCTACTTGAGTTTCTTTTTCAAGATCCTCCTTCAAGCCTGAAATTGTGAAAGCCAGATCCCACTGAAAACTCCTACCAACTGAAGACTCCTTTTAACCTCATCCAGGGTATGCTAAATGTCCCTGGGTATCTTTGGTCAAATCTTACAGTCCTTTTGAATCTATTCACGTTTTATGAGTTTTGATTATGAAAGCTGTACAAATCCTCCAAGATTCCCTGATAAACCATCCTTCACTTATTATGTGGTTCTAGTCTTTCTCTTTCCTGTCTGAGGTTGAACTGATGTTTCTGAACTCAGGACATAATCCTTTGGTCCATTTTGCTGCTTCAGATGCCCAAATAGATCAAATGATTCTGATACCCTAATAAGCTTTACAATCCTACCCCTAGTTATAACACACACCTATGTCATTATATGGTAATTATTAGGCATGAGAAAAAAGTTATGAAAATGAAATGATTCGTAAGAAATTAATAAGAAATGCTACTTTTGAGTATTTCCACATCTGGAACACCAACCAGGAAGTGGACTTTCTTTATAGAACTTCGGGGGCCAGGATTTTCTTAAGTGTCCTTATTAGGTCGTAAGGGGGGGGGCACCCTCCTTCTCTCTCACCACCCTCCCGCCTCCCTTGCCAATAAGTATTATGGCAAGGCAAGCCCTAAACTCGCTCCTTCTTTCGGCTGGAAGCCTGGAAAAATGTAAACAGAGAGGTTTACTCAGAAGTAAATCTGCAAGGAGGGCACTTTGGATGAAGTGCCCTCCTTTGTGATTTTACTTCTGAGTAAACCTCTCTGTTTACATTTTTTCCAGGCTTCCTGCCTCTCCTGCCTGCCAGGATCTAAAGCATCAAAGAGTATTGGGGTGAGAAACCAACCTAATGTATAATAGAATGAATGCTACTGTAAGTGCCTAATATTATAAGTAATCCAACTGGTCATATACCTACATTCCATGCACATGCAATAATACAGCAGTAATAACAATGGGTATAAGAAGAGGTAAAATTCAAACCGAAGTATTCTGACTGTGGTCCCTCCTCAAGCGGTGCAAACTGCAAAAGGCTCTTCTCTCTGAGCCCGGGAAAAGGCAAAACCCCGGGCACAGCGTTTGCTGCCTGGGTGCACACACATACATATTCTTGGGGGGGGATCCCGGGCTCATAGAGAAGATTCTGCAGCAAAGCCCCCCCCAAAGAATATGTATGTGTGTGCACCCAGGCAGTGAATCCATATTCCACTAAATATGTTTAAGGACATTGTTGTTATTGTTATAAAACTCAACCAGTTGGAAGGGAACCCCAAAGGTATTATTATTATTATTATCCCTTGCTTGGCGAGAGGAGGAGGAGGGAGCAGGAGGAGGGAAGAAGAGAGGGAGACGCACACAGAGATGGATGGTAGACTGTCGCCTGGCTCACGCCACCGCCCCCACCGCCCCTTACAGGGGTTCAGCGCCCCCCAAATTCTCCTGGACCTTCCACCCCCCCCCCAGATCGCTCCACCACCGACCAGGGGGTGGTACCGCCCACTTTGGGAACCACTGATCTATAGCTATGATGTTGGGGGCAGTGAAGTTTGGACACCACTCAGGTGCCAGAAAGACCATTGGCCCATGGTAGCTGCTTGTGCAAGTATTGGAGATTAAATCTATGTGGCGACAGTCTCAAAGCAGAGAGCACAGGACTAATGGTCTCAAACTGAGTAGCTTCATCTCTAAACTCACTTTCATCGCTTGCTTTCATTTCCTAGACTACTATCTTCTAGAGGTATTTGATATGTCCTTCAGGTTAGTTAGGAATCTGAGAAAGGCATGCTTCATAGTTTTCTGCTTATGCTGCATTCCACATTCAACCGTAATAGCAGTTCCTACTAATAGCTTCATGTGCAGTCCCACATCATCGTTTTAAAGGCTGTTTTATTGGCAATTTCCCAACAGTATGGTGTAGCCTGTTGTAGGCCAGGACAATTAGTACATTGTAAAGTTGTGATCAGGACATAATTAGGAACAACTTGAACATTATTTTTGTTTTCAGACTCTTGAAAAAAGGTAAATAAAATACCTTTTACTTTCTCCTGATATTGTTCAGATTCTGTCCATTTGGACATTTTTGTGACCAGGGTTTTGCTTCTAAAGCTCAGCCTGTTGTATTTTTGTCTCTAAAATATTATCTCTCAATTATCACCGAGCACTGGTTTTGCCTCTTATTGAGTGAACCATTATTTTCACCTGCTGGTCTTTTATTATTTTCTGTGCATAAAAATGATTTTGAAAAAACTTTTTAACTGAATCATTGTCCACAATTGTTTCTCAACTTTATTCAGGAACAATGCTTGAAAGATACTATTAGTTTACTGAACCACAGAAGATGGTTTGTTGATCTTCGAAAGGAGATACACAGTGGGTCCTTGGAATTTCTTAAGGTCTGGTTTCAAGACCTGCCCCACCTTCCAAAAAATATAATCCAATGGCATAATAAAATAATGTCACTTGTATATAATGGAAAAATCAAGTTTTGTTTTTTGGCTTGTCTGAATTAATTAGATGCCCCATTAGAATTAATTACATGCTTCCACTATGAATCTTAACGTCATGTCCTTTGTTTGATGTCTGTTTTGTGTTTAATGTGTATTTTATAGAACTGCAGTTTTAATGTAGAGCTTTTATTTAAAGAAATGTATGTATGTTGAATTTTTGGGTGGATAATAATAATAATTATTATTTTTATTACTTTTTATTATTATTATTATTACCTGGGCTTTCCTTAAAGGCTCGGATTGTCCCAGGAATGAGACTCCACTACCATCACTCACCTTTTGGGGTCCTAGAGCCAAAGGTGTGGGAGCCCCTAAAACATACTTTTAAAGGTCCCCAGCTGTTATAAAATCTCTCCCCCCCCCCCCCCGAGTCTTCCTGGTGCAAGAAAATGTCATGCGAGGAGAAGGGGGAAGGGTGAGGAGGGATTTTCCTCCTCATCCCTCCCAACTCCATGCACATCATTTTCTCCTGGGTGGCGCCCAACCCCTCCCCCCCAGTCCCCCAAACAACCCTTAAAATGTAAGAAAAACTTACCCGGCTGCCATTAAGGTGGTCCTTACATCCTACTGGCACAAAGAAAGGATGCACCGGGGGGGGGGGGGGGTGCGATTTTTCTCCTCCTCCCTTGTTTCCTGGCACATCATTTCTTTGCAGCAGAAGAAAATGGCGGCCAGGTAATGTTTTGGGTTTTTTTTTACATTTTAAGGGTTGTTTGGGGGGGGGGGGTTGGGGTGGGAGGTTGGGTACCATCCAGGAGCAAAAAAATGGTTTAGGATAACAAATGGAGACTCATCCCCGGGTAGTTCTGGGTAGTCCTGGAACTAACTGGGGATCAGTCCCCACGGGCCCAATACCCCGTTAGACCTAGATCTTTCAGGAAGACCTGGATCTAATGGGGTATTTAATCATTTTAGAATAACCAAGGTTATTCTAAATCGATTCATTTTTGCCAAGAGAATCATTTGGATGCCCCTGATGAAAACCCAGACAGGTTTCAGTTTTAAGGCCTGCCTTGAAGGGCCAGTAGACTGTAAATTCCACTTGTATCTCCTCTCTCTAATCACAACGTCTCGGCTCAAATTAATTTTATATATGGAAAACTATAATTCTGATTAAAACCTTCTCCTCTTTTCAATATTCTTAACCAAATTTAATGGCTATTAGCTTCCTGGAATAATTTTACACCTCTAGAGGACAACATAGATATTTAGTCTATTGTATAGCTAAAGTTGTATCCAATGTATCAAAATTGCAAACATTTAAACTCTTGTTTAAAATTATTTGGATAGTTATTAAAGGTGTATGCATGTTGGAAGTATATTTGTTTCAAATTATATTTTGTGGTTCAGAAGGGAAAAAAGAGAGCCATCAAAAGTAATTTTAGCATTAAATTGTGTCCTTAGTAGTTTATTTTCATGTGCAGAAACGTCTTATATTACATCACCAGGATTACATCTTTGAACAGTACCCTCTTTTGTCCGAGGTAAATAAGACATATATCTTTAATAATGGAGTATAGGGTCTTTCTTTTATAGTTACAGAATATTATTACTGTTGCTGATTTATTGCCAGCTCCACAGGAATATTATAGTCATTACCAGACAGGTAAAGCTGTGCAAAAATATAGAACTATGAACATTTATTTCAGCAAGGACTAAGTGTACTTGAGATGTCACACTTCACCTGTGGCAATGATGCATCAAAGCATCCTGTGGTGTTCTGTTTGTTTTAGAAGTCAAGATGGGTCTTTTAATCTCAAGGCAATACCATAGCAATGGTGATGCTCTGCAGAGGACTTTTTACCCACACATATACTGTATTTCTGGATAATTTCCCAAAGAATCTTAAAGTAGCATTTGTATGCATTTGTCAGTAATATCATGAATTGCA
Source organism: Anolis apletophallus (assembly GCA_030556195.1). Lineage (NCBI taxonomy): Eukaryota > Metazoa > Chordata > Lepidosauria > Squamata > Anolidae > Anolis > Anolis apletophallus. The sequence goes on along the minus strand of JARBWK010000010.1, from coordinate 104,065,276 downwards.
AATGTAATAATTTATGGGGAAATAATTTTCAGACCCCCGGTGGTGCAGTGGGTGAAACCACTGGGCTGCTAAACTTGTTGACCAAAAGGTTGGTGGTTCAAATCTCGCTATTAGGCCCAGCTTCTGCCAACCTAGCAGTTTGAAAACATGCAAATGTAAGTAGATCAATAAGTACTGCCTTGGCAGAAAAGTAACAGCGGTCCATGCAGTCATACTAGCCACATGACCTTGGAGGTGTCTACAGTCAACGCTGGCTCTTTTGCTTAGAAATGGAGATGAGCACCACCCCACAGAGTTTGACACATCTAGCCTTTACCTTTACCTTAATCTTCAGACATGAAGATGCAGAAAATAGTATGGTCTGGCAGTCCCTCTTCTCATCCCCACTTAAAGCTACAAAGCCAACTTAAGACTGAGCTAATATTCTATCCCTTGGAAAGATTTGTTCTACAATAGGCAGTTAAAATATCAGAAATGAAGGTAGCTAGAAAGTATGAGCTAGAAGTATTGTAGCTAGAAATGAATAACATGAATCTGCTGTAAATAGACATTGTATAATATTGTGTTGACAATGATAAAACTATAAAAATATTGGGGAAAAAAGAAAAAAAAGAAAGTATGAGCACAATCAACTGATCAGAATGACCAAAGGTGAGATGAACTATTGCTAGGACCGCTGAGACCCTGTTGAATTCAAATCCCACACAACTTTTAAAAAAAATCTTTTTAAAGTTTAAAACGAAAGTACATGATTATGCTAAAATATCAGATAAGTTTGATAGACAGTACATATGTGGGTTAGTTAAAGAAAGCAGTATAGAATAACGAAAAGGTTTGGGATCTGTCCTTAGTGTCGGGTAAGGTAGGGATATGTGGTGAACAGTAAAAGATAGGATAGTAAAAACTTCTCCGAAAAACACCAATGTGGATATCCTCTTTCAAGGCTTCTCAAAGGAGGTTACTAGCTTGGAATAATTGGTCAAATTATAAAGAAATATTGATGATAGAGGAAGGAGAAATTAAGAAGAAAACACAGCAAGAATTGAATGAAGTAAACAAATTGATATCATGGTACCAATATTGGCAGATAAAAGAACATTTCAAGAAGGATAAAGAAATAGGATTCGAAAAACAGGAAAATTCTTGGGATGAAATTATGCAAACAGAGAACAAATTTACTTCAAAAATTCATGAAAAACTTCTAGAATTGGCAAAAGGGAAAGAGGAAGAGGAAGGATATGTGAAAAGATGGAAAGAAAACATAGGGAGAACTATCAAAAAGGAAAAGGAAAGTACCTTATAGAAGATACCAGGAAGTCAAGAACTCTGTACTCTCAGCTATCTGTTTTTAAATCTATCTATCTACATAGTTCTTTACTCACTACTACTTTTACTATCCCAAATCCCTCACATCTCAAGATGAAATTAAGTACAAATAGTGACACCCTAGTCTAGCGTTGTCTAGGTAGTGTATGTTTGTGTCCCTTATCTGCTGGAGTTTTGTGTCTGACATAATTTCTCATCTCTTTTCAACTCTGTTGTTAATACTGGCAAATCTTAAACAGCGGGGCATTTCTGGCAACTAAGGATGTAATCCTTTGCTATTAATAATTTAGTAATTATATTCTTGCTGTAATGAGGTCTTCAAAAATTGGGCGGTTTTCAAACATATTTGAGAGAGGTTCTGTGCAAATTCACACACTGTTGTTATGCACAGAGAACAATATTTTTGTATTGATTGTGAAAAAATATTATTTTCTAAGGAAAATTTGCTGTTTTCTATACAATGTGCAAATTTAGCATGAAGTCCCAAACTTTGACAATTATTGTCAGCCTAGGATTCTTTTCATCAGGGTTTCTCAACACTTGAGAAAAGGTTTTGGACCAGTTTTTTGAGTATTTTTCAAATATGCTTTTAATCCCTACCTAACACAGAGATCTGCCAGGATTTTTTTGAGGCTGGCCAACAGATAAGGATTTTGCCAGCCGAAAAGTGTTAAAACAATATTAAGATTGTATTTCTTCTCCCTTTAGGACAGTGGTTCTCAACCTGTGGGATTTCTGGGAGTTGAAGGCCAAAATATCTGGGGACCCACAGGTTGAGAACCACTGCTTTAGGATATGCAAATAAAAAATAGGGCCTTTCAGTTTCAAAGTTCATGCAGTTCAATGCTGATATATCACCCATTGCTTATTTTAAATGTATATCTGGGAGTACATGGGATTTCATTTGACTTGGGCTGATTCCAGAAATCCTTTCATGGTAACTTGTGTTTAAGGATATTGCAAATAGGAAACAGAAGTGTCACACTTCAGTAAGGGAGAAAGAGGATTAATTGATAGCTGATAGCTGTTTATATCTAAAATTTCAATGTAGTTTTATAAAAGATTAATGGCACAATCCTACACATGGGTATGTAATAAGTCAAAGATAAATCTCATTGTTATTAATGGAGCTTTCTCACTGGTAAGTGGCTAGAAAATTACAGCTATGCAGTTCCATCCTGACTCAAGGGTGTAACAGATTAGATATGAAACATTCTCATCGGCAGAAATGCCCTTTTCTTGCCCCATCTTAAAGATCAGTTGATGGATCGCTCTGCCACTAAAACTGCTTGCAGAAGAGCCAAAGGGGACAGGAGAAAGCATGAGGCAGGGGAGGAGCTAAATTACATAGAATCAATTCTTCTCCTCACCCCAGGGATACAACCACAATGTCAGCACAACATTAGAGCATGGGGAAGATAGTAATTTCTAACATCCCTAGGCTGAAAGCAACCACAAGTGGCCTTATATCAGCTTATAAGCTCTTGGCCATCTTTGTTCAAACTACACAGTGCTTTTCTTTGAGAAGAAATGTAATGAAAAATCACATTCCAATAACTGACAGAATTGGGATCTCCATTTTTGACATCTGCTAGTATTTGAAAGCTGAATTATGGCCATAAAGTGCTTCTAAAAAGAATGGGAAAACCTAAATCATATGTATTCCAGACAGGCATGTAGTCAGGGGGGGGGGCTAAGGGGGCTTCACCCCCCAATTCTCAGGGTGGTCTGCGAAAAGGCCTTACTGGTACATTATTTAAACTGTTATGTTTATTCATATCATGATCTGATCACCATGCTCATTATAGCCCACATTAATGGGGTTATTGGGATAACAATACAAAAGGTTTGCTAGGGTAGACCCTCTTCCACCCAGTCTCAGCCCCCCCGAAACAAACTCAGCCCCTCCTCCCCCGAATCAAAATCCTGGCTACGGCCCTGATTCCAGAAGGCCAGGGGACTGAATCTCACAAGGAACTTCTACTCAAGGAAGGTTGTATTTATTTACACAAGGACAGTTTCCCAGCCTCACTCAGTTTCACCCCTTTACTACCACATGCCCCTCCTCCTCGAGTCCAATCAACCCTGATCCCATTGTGAGGATCAGTGCATTTGGAGTAAACTGGAGGTTTTTCAAAACTGCCTTAAAGTCCTTGTAAAGTAAATGCTAAATTTCAGAGAACACAACTGACAAAGCCACCTCTAATACTCCTTGCCTAGGAAAACCCTATGCAATTCATGGGATTGCCCAATGGGGGTTGGACTAGATGATCTATAGAGGTCCCTTCCAACTCTGTTATTATTAATATTATATTATTAAGCCTGGGTGGCCATCCTCTGTTGGGGGTGCTTTGATTGTGCTTTCCATGCATGAAGGCAGAATGAAGATAGTAAAAAAAAGAGGTATTGTTGGGAACATAGATTCACCAAGAAAACACAACATTCAATTCAATACCCTGCCTTGTGTTGCTGGAATAATGTGAAATAAAAGTAAAGGAAAGAAAAAGAGGTTTTTAACAGAAATCTTTTTAAATTGTAAAGCTAGTGAACTGACTACATTTACGATTCGTCCATTTTCCGCATAAACATAAACATCTGATGGTTTACTGATTCTTGAGCATGAGCGAAGCAATTATTTTCTAAATTCAAACCACACATTTACGAAGATTTATCCTGAGCTTTACTGATAGTCATAGCAAATACAAGGCATATTGGAAATTGAAGTTGTTAGTGCTCGAACACCATGTTGGTCAGTATGAGTGGTATGCCAATAGCAACCAATCATAGCTCAGCTTTCATTTCTTATACTGCTGAGGTGAAATGACAGCTACTGTGTGATAGGTTGTTATTTCTTTTACTGCTGAGGTAAAAGGAAAGCTAGGCTGTGAGCGGTTGCTTTGGACAACACAGATTCCACTTTGTCTATTCCTGGATGGCTTGTTTTACTCTAAATGTGTGTATTCAAAAAGCAACATTGTGTCACATTTTCATTTTACGTTGTGTCGAAATGTCAAGTCAATCTGACTATTTTTTGAGTTCTGCAAGCACAAACATACACAGGCTGAGATTTTATATATAGTTAAAGAGTAATGATGGGGAGTTTTAAATTAAGAAAAATAGTTACTGTAGCTGCTCATTAATAATATCATTTTTGTCAAATAATTGTATCTTGCATTCATAGATTATTGTTCAAATGTATCTTTTGAATCAAAATCAAATAAACAAGGAAGTTGGAAACCAAGCTACCCTGCATTTTTATATAGAGAGAAGTATGTTACCTTTCTAAAATAAATACCAGCAATCTTCTAAAATTCTTCTAAAATTAATTCAGCTCCTTATCTATTCAACCATAATATGTTTTGAAAAGAAGTCATGATGCATGTTGTTGTCTACTTTATACTGAGATCTATTTGTTGACTGATCATTCTCCCACCCCCATTTTTTCCTGAAGAATCTGACTCTTCATAAATATGTTTTGCCAGCTGGCTCTTAGTATTGGGTAATATATCATTATAGTGGCATTACTACTAACCAACTAATAACAGCTCCAGATGGCAAGGGTGCACTTTGGGAGATCACAGCCAGAAAAAAACATGTCTGTCAAACTAATTTTCCCCCTACAAACTGCACTCACCATATGAAGCAAGGTTGTGGCTGTGTTCAGATCAACGACATTTGTACTGTTTTAATGCGATTTATATTTATTTGAATGGTATGTACTCTAAGGGTCAGAAGGAGTAAAGTAAAAAGTAAAAAAAGAAGGAAGAGGAGGGGGGATGGGGAGGAGGAAAAGTCTTATTGGGATACATTTTTATATATGTTCTTTTGAATACAAGTCCAAATCTGGAAAAAAATCAGAAAATATTTGGGAAAAAAATGTGATTACTCCAGATCTCCAGATTTCTAGACTAGGATCAACTTTGTAGTTTGAAGGGCCTTGTACACTATTTGAATAATAATAATAATATATTACCTCCCCAAGGAGACTCAAGAGAAGCAAAAGGTAATGGCTAAGAATTTGGCACTTCACTTACTAGTCACGTGAATGTGTCATTGTACAACAGTGGTGGGTAAAGTGCATCCCACATATTCAGGCCTGTACAATCTGTGGCCCTTCAGGTATTTGGGACTCAGATTCTCAGTTTATCAAATGCTCAGGAATTCTGGGAGCTGAAGTCCAAAACAACTGCAGGGCCACAGGTTGTGCAGGCCTGCTCAATATGTCTGCTCATCATTCCTTAGGACTGCTGGTGTTTTCAATACAACAGCATCTGAAGGAAAGCACTTTGCCCCCTCTACTGTGTAAGAATAGTGATGAGAGCAGTGACAGTTGCTTGTTCCTAGCACAGATAGAAAAGAAAAAACTAGCAATGGTAAGAAAATAGTACTTCTCTCAGAGAGATTACATCCTTAATTATGGTTGCTAGAGTTGTGCAATTTGGGTAAAACACAATCTGTTTTGGTGTCCAGGATTTTGGTGGGGACCCCAATCTGTTTTTTGGGAGCCTTCCCAATTTGGGAGGACAGAAATCTGTTTTCAATCCGGGAAGCTGAAATATTCATTTTCAGTCCAGCCCAGGCTTCTCTTCCCATAATTTTAGGCATTGTTTGTCCTTATATCCTTCATTAAGAACCAGATTAAAGGCATCAAAGTTAAGATACCACTCTTTCTGGGATAGTTTGTACTTATATTCTTCATTGAGCCCTGTATTAAAAGCATCAAAGTTAAGCTACCACTCTTCCTAGGATCCTTTCTTTTCATCTTTAGAAAAAACTGGGGTTTAAGGTGAGGGTTTAAGAAACCCAGCTTACTGCAATCCTTTCCCTTTTAGCGGCTGCCTCCCTCCCCGTACTCCATGTGTAACTGAAAGAAACAGAAAGCAGCCAATTTTTTTGACAGCCACTGTCCTGTTGCTGTTAAGAAAAAATGACAGTGGAGCCTATGCTGTTACAGGCGTCTGAACCAACATAACCAGCCAAAGACCATTTCTGAAAACGGATCAGTGCACAAGCCTAATGGTCGCTGCTGAGCTACAGTGTTGGCCAATAATACACCCTTCTGGGGCACTGGGGCCTAATCAGTTAACTAAACATACCAACCCACATATTCTTGGACTAACCTTTTTCAAGGCTTATTGCCATAACTACTGCCAATGGACTTGTCTACTTCGTTATGGTTTTTCCTGACTGCATAAATAAAATTTGATGAAACAATGAGTTATACTAAAATGGAAAAGGGACACTCATAACCTTATATAAGCTCCAGCATGCCTGGGCCCAGCTGAGGAAAGACTTTCTGTCTTTTCAAAAATATACCTAAAGTTGGTGGTGCATGTGCTGGACACCACAAGGTGCAATGCACTTTACATTGGGCTACCTCTGTAACAAGAAACATCAATTAGTTCAAACATGGCAGCCAAACTAGTTATAGGAACATCCAGGAGCGAGCATACTGCTCCCCCACAACTGAAATAATGAGGCAGAAAACCATATGGGAATGACTAAGGGCAACTTTATTTACTGAACCTATTTAGAATGTCTTCATAAATTGCAATAAACTCTATGTGAGGGATGAACTTGATGTAGGATAAGCTGAGGCAGTAGGCCCTCCCTGACTTCCTTCTCAGCTAACTTGGGTGAGAAACCTGAATCCTCTGAGCACAATGCTACTTAACATGAGTTGTTCCCAGGGTGACCCTTGAGTATACCAATGCCAAGCCATGCGGCTTCAGTGGGATTAGAAGTCCCATGCAGCTGAAGACCATTTCCACTCACCCCCATATTTGTTGCCTAAACACACAGGTGGAGGTTCCTCTTCCTAGTCTTCACCAAGCAGGGTGCCTTAGGCGCACACTGAATGCAAACTCCACCCCAGTTTTCCACAGCACCTGTGGTATTTCAGCCTGGTATTCATGTACATGTTGGGGATGATGGGATGGCTAGGGCTGAGGAGGATGCTAGTGATGTTGACGTGAATTCTGAACTGCAAAGTCATGTGCAAAGTGAAATGTCAGATGAGGCTAGTTCTCCTGAGAACGGCTCCGTTCCCATGGTTGTAGATGAACATTCCTGTGTGGAAGGAGATAACAGCCAGGCCGAGAATGGGACACCTGGAGATTTTAATGAGGCTCCTTCTGAGACTCCTTTTGACCATTGGGATAACATTCACACTTTTAGGCATGATGCCATTTTGAGGCGGAGTGGGCGGCTGGCAAATCGAAAGTAATTTTCCCTTTATTAGAGCTAGCTAGAAAATTAGCTTTCAGACTTCAAGCTTCGTTTGGATGTGTTTCATGTTATCTTGTCTCCAAGCTTTTGCCTGGCCTAGGACTGGGCCTGTTTGTTCCTGATTGATGCCTTGTTCTTCCATGGGATTTTATATCCAGCTATATGCCTTGTTTTTGATACTAGAAACTATTTGAACTGTACTTTTACCTGGGAAATATCTTCTACTTTTGATCTGCTTTTAACCCTTTTGTTGGACAACATATTTGCTTCAATAAAAGCCTATTCTTCATAGACTGCCTGCTGTGTGTATGATCTGGGGGGGGGGGGTTCTCCTTGGTCTGAGTTGCAACAGCACCGCCTATTTATGTTTCCACCTGACCCAATTATCCACACCTGAGCCTCCCTTCATTGAGAGACAGCAAGTAGCCCTCCCTTCCCAGCTGCTAGGGAAGGGGGGGGCATACTCACACCTATACGACTGTCACTCCATTGGTTGCCAGTTAGATTCCACGCAAAGTACAAAGTGTTGCTTTTGACCTTTAAGCCCTCCTTGGTTTGACTCCAGGTTACCAACAGGATCGTCTTATTCCATACAATCTTCCCTAAACACTTAGGTCCTCTAGGTAGCACCTACTCCAATCGGCTAGAACCCAACTGCTGAACTGTCACCCAGAGGACCTTTTCATCTGCTGTCCCAAGACTTTGGAATGACCTGTGGGAAGAGATTCAACAGCTAAATCAGCTGTAAAAAATTAAGACACAGGCACAACTTAAGACCTATCTCTTCCAGCAGGTGTATCCAGTCCATTTTTAACTGTGTTGTGCCCCACCTTGAGGAAAGATGGGTAAGAAATAAACATAATTTATTTATATATTTATTATTGCTGTTAACTGTGTTGTCCATTCAACTGTACATACAGTATGTATGTGTTTATAGCCTGCTTTCCCCCCAGTGTAGCACCCTATGAAGAAGAAAGCTCCACAAGGGTTTGTTATTGACATTACTGCTTAAAGTTTTACAAACACAGGGACACAGCTTTCTCTGTTGTGTTAATCCATCTTCTCCTGCCTCTAATTTTCTTCAACATTATTTTTTCCAGTGAGTCCTGTTTTCTTGCCTTGTGTCCAAAGTATAGCACCCTCATTCTGATTTTGAATTACATTTTAGTCTGTGTTTGCACCAAGACCCACTTCTATGTCTGTTTGGCAGTGTACAGGATCCACAAAACTCTCTTCCAGTGCAAGATTTCAAACAATTTGGTTACTGATTTTTGTTATGAATTACAAAATGGTTTGACTTCATTACAGATTGTTACAGGTTTGAAAATCTGCCCATCACCGGCCAAGAAAGTTATCAAATGAGTGGTCCAGAGTTCCAACCAAATATTACTTTGAAACAGTATTGTATACATTTAATTTATTTTTATTATTTTTGTCTAATCCCTATCCAAATCTCAGATATTTAAATTCTAGTCAGTGTTCCTTTCAGCAGACAAGATTTTTTATTTTTTGCTTAAACTCTTAATTAGAAAGCATAATTGAGAGTTTTAATTAGTTGAAAACAGCTACTGCTGCAGGTAAATTCTATTAAAGAGCGGAGCTTGCCTGAGCGGTGAATTTTCCTCCCTGACTCCCTGCTTGACTCCCAAGGTTCTGTTAATGTATTTTTTTTTGCCAATTACAAATGCATTGGATTCTACCTTTGATTTAAAAGTGTAATTCTCAACTAAGGATAACTAATTCAATAATTTAAATTACAAACCAAAAATTACATGTGGCCAAGGTCACCATTACACTTCTTAAATCAGCCATAGGCAATACTGTAATATGAAAGCAATCTTGCCATGTTGGGGGCAATTAGATTTTGAGAAATGAAACTGAAGGTATCTCGTAGTATATTGCCTCTAATGTACACTGTGTAGGTTTTTCTGCTGCAAATAGAACCGTCTTCTAAGTATAAATGTTCAGAGAAAATAAAATGAAATTATATTACATTACATATTGTTACTATGGGCCTAAATACCCTAAAGGCCCAGTACCCATCTGGTTTTTGAAGCTAAGCTATGCCTGTACTAGTTTGTACTTGGATAAGAGGTCACAAAGAACATCGGTTACTGTAGACTGTATTTTAGAAGAAGGAATGGACAAAAACACATTTGAGCATTCCCTGCCTAAGAAAAATCTATGAAATCCATAGGTCATCATAAGTCAACAAGCAATTTGAAGGTTCACAGACACATATGGAGATACTCATGTTTACTACTAATACCATCATAGATTTTCTTTTGCAATTCTGCTATTAAATCTTTACAGTTTGCTCTCAAGGTAATCTTCATGATTTTTACACCCTATGAGAAGAATCCACTGTTTTTTAAAAAAACCAGCACAAGCTTGTAAAACAAATAACTTCTATCCCCATACCATAGTCATATCAAAAACATACTGGTTCATGAGGTATGAAATAAAAGTTTAATTTCAGTTTGAAAATTAAATCATGAAATGAAGCAAAAGCTCACATTGCTTACCATAGTACAACTCCAACAAATTTTTGAGAAAGGATATGTTTAGCCTTATGCACCCGTTTAATTGCTTGGAAGGGGACATGCCTGCATTTTCTGATTGTCACTTTTATCATGTAAAGTTACATGTTTCAAGAGGAAATCCTGTCAAACCTACTAAGTGTTCCTACACTAAGGCAGATAAACTCCATAGATAGAACAGGTTCTTCCATCAAGACATACTTCTTTAACATGGGAAAGCAGCAATAGCAGGGCCTATATTCTTCAGCTTGAATGAGAAATATACTCTTACAGGATGTCTGAATAGGCCTTTTGTTTATTACCCTATCTCAAAACAGACCTTCAAACCTTCATGGCATATTGTGTAACTTTTAGGTTATTTACAATGTTATTCTCCTATTGATGTTCTGATTTTTTAAATTATATAAAATAATACATTGATTTGATTACCTGAAAATTTTACATATCTGACACACATTCCTTGTTTTAGAAAAGGACTTGGTCCAGCAATACACCATTCATGGCTATGGTTTTGACTGCTCTAACACTGTTTTTGTTCCAGCAAATATTCCAAGATCATTGCAATGATGATAATATATTTACATCTCTGCAATGAGTATGTGACCAGGCCAATCCCTTCTACACTGCCATTTGAAATCCAGATTATCTGCTTTGAACTGGATTGTATGGCAGTGTAGAAATTGCCCTAGTTTAACTCTGATATCTTCCACACTATAATGGGGTGAAGACTCGTGTAATCCTAAATCTCTTCTACATCTACATTTCTTCTTCATCATTACCATGAGGTCTTCTCTCCATTTTTAGACTTATGGAACGAAAACCGATGGCACAAGTATGTTGTTGAGCCACAGCACCTCCTTCCACAAATATTTATGAACTTCAATAAGACTTCAAAAAAGAGATATGATTTTCTCTTATTTTTAAAAACCTTTTCTGATATTTCCATGTTCTACAATGCCAAAGCCGCTGGAGGCTCTGGAATGACCCAGTATCAACTGTACTCATCAAATGTATTCTGAAGGCATCTGATTCTCCACTGTCCCCTATTTACATAAGCTCCTGGGAACAAAGATCACTGAACAAGAAAGGTCCCTCCAAAGTTCTCACAAGCCAGATAATTTCAGGTCCTTTTTGTAAGCCAGATGATCACTTTATCACAAAGATGGACTTAGGGTGTTTATTTATTTAACTATGACTCAAGGCTTACCATTCCCATGGAAGAGAGGGATAAAACAGATATTAAGACATTAGCCTTCTGAATAGGTAGCCAAGCTGCCGGTTATCCAGGATTGTCACCTTTTCTTTTCCGGGCCATGCACTGTTGTCTCTGCAGAATAGGATGCTTAAGTCAATCAAGGAATCATCTGAATACCCATGTCATCATCCCACTTAGTCTCATGCCCTCCTTGGGGACGTCTCTACAATGGACTGGACCTTTAAAATTACCAGTAATGAGCTTTTTTTTTTCCAACCATGGAAGTGAAAACAGGAAAATTTACGGCCAATCCCTGCATGAATCCTAGTCAGAACATTTTCTCAGCCAAACAGGAGGAGGCACAGGAAGTGTGAATAGCTGTCAGGAGTGTATAAAATGTCTTACATTTTTCAAAGGAGGTATGCTTGTACATTTTTAGCATTGACTCGAATTTGCACCCCCTTTGACTAAACTGTAACAAATCTTTGTAGTTTGTATTCAGGGTGCTTGTTCTCTGTACTGGTTGATCTGGCTTAGTGCAAGCTCACCAGACATGGACCTTCTTATCAGTGGTCCTAGCTGAGATCACTTTATCTACATTGTAAAGGTAATACAGTTTCACACCACTTTAACTGCCATGGCTCAGTGATATAGAATCCTGAGAGTTGTGTGCTGGTGCCTCATCAAATTAAAACTCCCAAGGTTCAATAATATTGTGCCATGGTAATTAAAGTGATGTCAAACTGCATTATTTATACAGTGTGGATGCACCCAGAGTCTGAGAGAATATTTCACCTCAAATTCATAGTAGAGGCTAACAAAAAAGGTAGGATATGAACCAGAGTCTTGCATTTATCTCCCCATTTTGCATCTCTTTAAAATGCAGGAATTATGTCACCTCAAACACAAAAATTACAATTACTAGTACAGGAGCCAGGGTGGTGTAGTGATTAGAGTACTTGACTATCATTCTGGATACCAGGGTTCTGATCCCCGCATAGCCATTAAAACTGCCATCTGATCTTGGGCAAGTCTCAGCCTCAGAAGAAGATAATAGCAAATCCTTTATGAATGAATCTTGCCACAAATAATCTGTGATGATTTTATCTTAGGTTCTCGAGGTCATAAATGACATGGAAGTTATACAACAACAACAAATGTGTTTCTTAAGATACCAAGATATTAGCAACTCTATCCTCCAGTTTCATCCAGAGAATAATTGTCCAGTTTAAACAGCATTCTGATAAAGCAGAAGAGGGAAAAAATCTCCTTTACAGAAATAAATAAACATTAAACATTTTGCAAGATAATGGTTCTCAGGTGTAATCTTCGCTTGCCTCTAATTGCAAAATACGTACTGCAAATTCCATATTGTATGAGCAAGGCCAAGTCAAGTATTTTAATGAATGGCTGAAGAGGTTTCAAAGTCCCTTTGGCCCAAAGAAGCATTTTTCTTCTCCCTGTTATTTGTTATGATCTTGCAGTAAGCAATTTTGCAGTGTAGATTATTATATTGCTTAGAATTACTATGCTGTTTTGGTTCAATTAAGTGATTTTTTTGAACCTCATTGTTTCTTTAAATATGGGAAGAATGTAACGAGTCCTGTTCAGGAGATAACTGCAGATACTTAAAATCAAGCAAGTTCAACAGAGTGGTACTGGTGATGCTGGTGATGTTGATGATGAAGACACTTATGGTAATGGTCATGAGTGTGATGGTGATTATGATGATAATGAATATAATGCAATCCCATGTACCATTGGCTTTTTGCATTTGAAGGTGAACGTTGGCAAGTTCTATTATTGACAAATTCCATTAATATGTTCTCTCTAGGAATCTCTAGAGCAGTGGTTCCTATCCTCTGGGTCCCCAGATGCTTTGGCCTACAAGTCCCAGAAATCCTAACAGCTGGTAAACTGGCTGGGATTTCTGGGAGTTGTAGGCCAAAACACTGGGGACCCACAGGTTGAGACCCACTGCTCTAGATGTTCCAATGCAACTTGCACCAGAAGGTTACCAAAGAGTAATGACAGATAATCTAAATGCCTAGACATAACAGTTCCCTATAAAATTGTAGGTATTTCAGTGTCATCTGTCAACAGTTATAGAATCATCCTGAAGGACTTGGAGGGTCCTAGAAAGGTGCTCTATGCTTGTATTGCAATGAACATTGAAAGAACAAGTAATTTACTAGCACCCTTTTGGATATGTTTTTTGCAGTATTGAAAGTTTAGCTTAAGGAAAAGATAATTGTAAATGATTTGCCAGATCAGGTTACCGGTAGACTAAATATTCACAGTGGGATGAAATTCTTGCCTCAAATCCTTTAAAAATCTAATGAATTGAATGAATTAAAATTCTATGTAGATGCATGCAGTCATCATGGGAGCAAAGTCTGTACAGTTTAATAGCAATATCTCCTTTTTAAAATATGGGCAATCTTAGCAAGTCAGGAAAAGGTATGGCATTTTTCTATTACATTAATTTTTGCCAGCTGTGTGCTACACTTCTGAACTTCAGGTAAACAAAGACTATACAATTCATTCAAAACTGGAGCAAGGCCATTAGCTACAGTTTTCTGGGTTTTTTTTTTTGCTCACTTACATATTCCACTTCTACATTTCTAGCATATTGATAAAACAATGTACAAAACATGTCATGAAAGGACCATATGTGTTATTTTATCCAAAGTATTTTTGTGCAATATTTTCAGATACCCATGTGTCCACTTATGCATCAGTAAAGTACCAAACAATGTGAATAGTAACGTTAGCAATACATCTCTATGCACAGTTACATGAATGATTCATTTTTGGTAGTGTTTTATTAATGCACACACATGTATATTGGAAACAAAAGGCAGCACATGTGGAGAAGTTGAATCATGCAGCAAACTATGCATAAACATTTAAACAGCTCTCTATGAAATTTGGAAATGAAGAACAAAAGATCCCTAAGGCAGTGGTTCACTTTGGAAATAAAATCAGATAATTTGGAATGCCAGCATTTATTTAAAGAAAAATTTGGACCAGGAACAGCATCTCCATGTTGAAATTTCATAGTGAATTTGATATAATGGTGTTGATTGGCTCTCACAACATGAAGGCATCACACAACTAGGATCCCTGAACAGCCAAACACTTTTTAATCAATGAACAAAAATTCAACACTTGCATATTAAAATGCACATTCCATATAAAGACATGACATTTCTGTGCTAGGTATTTGCAGCACATTTGACTATGCAGATATTTTATATGGAGACATGTTGCTGCTATGTGTCAAGGATCTGAAGAATGGGACAGCAGTCTCTTGCCTGTATTGAAAGAGAAATAGAAGAAATCTGATTCCCTTCTCAACCCCAAACAGGGAATCAACCAAAAAAGAGAATGATGGCAATTTTTTGCAATATGAAGTTTACACAGTTTCAACTTCATTTTTTTAAATGCTACTAAGGGATTGAATTTTCCCCTCTTCTTTGTTTTGTACTGACTTTCAAGAAGTTTTATTTGTATGGATTTAATGTTTTCTTAATGTATCAAATTTGACACATTTCCCCATTGATTAAAGCATTCTTGTGCATATTTTCAAATGATATGCATGTGTAATAAAATGAAATTCAAAATCCAGAACAGAGAAATTTATTGGCAAACGAAACCAGCAGGGCAAAAAATAAACAATCATACATGCTTTCAAAGCTCTACATTTTGGAAATAGCATACTTCTTCAAGCCTCCACTGTTTGTACATGACTCTGCTTGCTTATTATATGTATATGTATATTTTGGTATGCAGCTTTCCCTTTACTCTATGTTTCTTGAGTTTGTGGGAGGGGCTGCAGACCACATGATCAGATCTGGGACTGCTGGTGCTGACTTCATTTTAAAACACAGAGATACTTTTAGATATCGGGCTGTTAAGAACAAACACGCGTTGATGTTGATTATAAGAAATATGCCCTGTGTTATCTGCATAGAGAAACCACTTCAGATTCATATGTAACTGGATTGACAAGTTAAGTACCTGTATGCTGAATACATGAAGGTTGTGAGTAAACCAAATACATTACTTTTAATTAAGTCTACTTTATTTTTGTCTCTTGAGTGCAGGATATAATACTAGTTGTTTTTATGGGAGAGTGGATATATTTTTGGGCACTCTTCTGAAACTCTGCTGTTTTTATTCACTGGTTTTCCGAAAGGTTATGATCTCTAAAACATCATGCCTTTCCAAAACTACAGGTTTTTTTCACCAAGGCAAAAGGTGTTAAAAACATACTGGAAGAAAAAAAGTGATGGTGTAAGTGTTGGATACTTACATTCTGTATCAAATGTTCTTTCTGCTCTGGTTGATCAAGTAAAGGCAAAAACCTCCTCTTGGCCATATGTGGAACAAGACAAAATAATTGTAAAAATGTGAATCAAAAGCAGTGATTTAACTCCTCTTGGGTTCTGGGGTATTTCTAACTTTTGTAAAGCCATAGGCCCCTTTCTTAAGCAGAAAACACTGACTTTCTGATGAAGTTTTTGTACTGCTACATGAGGAAGAACCTTTAGGTGTTAGATAGGTAAAACTCAGCCAATTAATGTTTTCTATTTTTGCTACCTTTTGAGTATGACTCTGCATTTTGAAGCACTGATTTCCCATTTGTAGTGTTTCCTTTAGGACAAAAATGTCATCCTCTCAGTATGACTCTGGCCAAAAAAAGTTCTCTTTCCACTCAGCCTCAGCATGCTCTCTGAACTAGCTCCTTTTACCACAGGCAAGTTTCTTTCTCCTGGAGATAGTACACTTTTCTGTTAAGATTGAAATCCAGTCATAAATACATAGGTTGGTTTCTAAATATGCCAAGCACCTACAGTAGCTGTTCCTTTTGATTCCACATTTGAAGAGTCCAGGGGGCATTTCCAGTGTAGAATTAATGCAGTTTGACACTACTTTAACTGCCATGACTCAATGCTATGAGATTTTTGGTAGCTGCAGCTCTACAAGATCTTTAGCATTTTTTGATATCTCATTCCAATTGTGATTTGGACATTATGTCTTCAGTATGAGAATTTAGGATACTTTTGCTTCACTTATTATTAAAATAAAACAAATCTTTGTGTTTTATGATTTTATTTTCCTAAAGTGAGCTGTTGAGAAAGTGTTAACATTTACACAAATTTGGCAAGATTAATAATGCTTTGGAAGATATATTGGGTAATCATTGGATAATTCAGGAATCTCTGAATGGAAAAATTCTATAATGGTTTCCTAAACCAAATAATGTCAGACACCAGAATTTCCATATTTCTGTCTCAGAATTCCAATGCACTTTATGTGTGAATGTACGTTTTTATAGTATGATTTCAAACATTACTGGTAATTTGGAAAATGTACCTTCATATTGCACAGAAGAGACTATTATTATTATCTTATGTTATTTGCCTCTCTTGTGGCACGAGGTGGCGTACAACACTATTAAAACAGACAGATAAAACACAACACTCTTAAACGACATATACCAAGAGACAAACACCAACACCAATAAAATGAAGGTTAAAATTCACAGTTTATAAATATGTTGCCTGGGGATGGTGAGAAACCCACTCATCTGGAAAATGTCACTTTATACCAACACATGCCCTTCACACCTTCTTTAAATGTCTTGCTTGTTCAAGGAGTGATTTATTTCAGTTGGAGGGCATTGATTCACCTCAAGCACAGCTATAAGTGGATATCGGGAAGGATCAGTCAGTGAATTAAGAATGGACAGCTCTTAATCTGAAGTATTTTCAAAGTCTTTGCGTATAGGCAGGGTATTTCCCAGCACAACTGCAACACTGAAACATTTTTTGCTTTCTGATTTTCAATCAAAAAGTTTTGTGTGCTAAGATCTCTGGTAGAGTACAGGTTTTGCAGGCATCTACAGTTTCCATAGAGGTCAAGGCCATTGGTGGGGGAGGAGGGATCTTTCTTTTTCTATCCCACCACTGCCACCAATAATTATCATGTTTTACACCACACACAAATGGACTGGGCAATATATGACAACAAGGAAAGTGATTTAGATCAGTGTGGATAGTTTAGCTGTGGCTGAGCTATTTATTTATTTATTTATTTTAGTATGTGTATTTGAGTGAGTGAGTGAGTGAGTGAGGCTTGCCATGCTGGTGAGAGGCTTGACTTTTAAAATGTTTGCCTTAGGCACTTTTAAAATGTGTAAACCAATACCATAAACTGAATCCATTCTTCTAGTTCTTCAGCCGTCTCCCTCTGAGGTAAATCTTCTCTTCAATAACTGGACACAAGTCTTTATTATAATAAACTGAACAAGGAAATATTTATTCAAGGATTCTCAGGCATATAAATCTTAGTTGGTTACACAGTACTTCTTAGATGTTGTTACAACTGGCTTCTGTTATTACAAACACTTGAAACAGTTTCCGATATAACTCTCAGAATGGCTTATCCTTTTACCAGACTGGCTTGAACTTATTTCACTTCAAAATATTATTTCTTTTCAGTCTCCTGACTGACATTTAAGGCAACAACTTGCCTTTTTCTCCCTTCAGCTATCCCACTGAAGTTACAGAGTACCACTGGGGTTCCTTTCCCCTAAGGCAAACAACAGCTATTTACTAATTCACACAGGTTCAGTTGACATTCTGAATAACCAGGCTGAAGTCTTAAATCCCTTGGCTCAGCTCTAAACTAGCCAGAACCAACCTTCTCTTTGGCTCACCAGCCAAAGACTGATTTTTAAAATTAAAAACAAAATGTCTGCTCCACTCCAGTTGACAGTTGGCTCTGCCCCCTTTGGCTCCTGCTTTGGATGGATACATTTCTATTGCAAACTACATTGCTATGGCAACACAGCCAACAAGCAGTTACAGTTTAAACTGGTCTGCTTGCCATATTTATTCCTTTAATAAACATTTACAAAAACTCATACTATAATTAAACAATTTGTTACAGAAGGGAACTAAATACAGTATACTTCCCCTGGGGTGCTTTCTTTTTGTATGTAATTTTAATTCCATTTCATCCCAAAATATACAACATAAAGTAATCTATAGCAGTGGTTCCGAAAGCGTGTTCCCTGGAATCCTAGGGTACTGCAAAAGCATTGTAGGGAGTCTGCAAAAAGATCTTTTTTAAAAGCCTGTGCCAGAGTATGAAGATTTTATTGAAATTCAATGTACCTCTGCGTTAAGAATGAATTTTGAATCTGTGCCATTTAATGAGTATTGGGTAGGACTGATAGACATACAGATGTCAGTAGTCAGAAAGGCTATCCAAACAATGTTCCTCTTCATGTCCATCTATCAGTGTAAAATCAGGTTTTTTTAGCTCATACTTACACCAAATTCAAAATTATTTTAACTACAAAAAGAAAACAATTTAATTCTTCAGTTTAGGTGGGAATCCAATATTTTCTTGTACCAAAATAAAGGTTTTATTTATATTTAAGTTTTTTTCTTTTCCCCCAAACTCACTACATTATACAAGACTCTCAGGAAATAGAAGCAGATGTGTGTTTGTAATGCATAGGGACATAGTTAAGGTTCCAAGGAGGAAAAATCAATAGGAAGCTCTCTCTCTCTCTCTCTCTCTCTCTCTCTCTCTCTCTCTCTCTCTCTCTCTCTCCCCTTTCCACTTCCTTGCTGGCTCCTCCTTCCCACCAAAAATCAGATTAATGTGCCTAACAGTAGATCCATGTGACATTTTTTCCAGTTCTAGAGAGTTTTCTGCTGAAGTAGCAACTTGACCTGACAGAGGAAAAGCCATTCATCTAATGCAGGGGTGCTCATTAGGTAGATCGCGATCTACTGGTAGATCGCGATCTACCGGTAGATCGCGTAGGGCATCCTGGTAGATCGCAGACATGGCAGGAGGAAGGCTCAGTCCCGCCCCGCAGGCTCCCGATGCCACCCAGGTGCAGAAGGAGGTTGGACTGGATGGCCCTTGGAGGTCTCCTCCTATTCTAGGAACCTGTTGTTGTTATTGTTCTTATTATTATTATCAGAGGCTGAATCTGTGAGGAATGCTTTGATTGTGTTTTTCCCTTATGGAAGAAGGAGGTTGGACTGGATGGCCCTTGGAGGTCTCCTTCTACTCTAGGAACCTATTGTTGTTGTTACTATTATTAGTAGTAGCAGCAGAGGCTGGATGAATATCATCATTATTATTATGAATAAATTCAGGGGCTTATTATACTCACATTTAGTTGAATTCAGTCTTAAAATATATGGCTCTCACTGAAATAAATTTCCAAATATTTTGCTTGTATGTCTCTCTGAGTAGTGGGTAGGTAGATCATTTTGACTTGGTTGTTTTATAAGTAGCTCGCATGCTGAAAAAGTGTGAGCACCCCTGATCTAATGCTACCAACCTTATTCACTGAAGCATATTTAAAAATACAGAATTAATTGGGGAATTTAGAAAGTTATGTGAAATCACTAGGAAACAAATTCTCAATTAGTTAATCAGGTAGTTATTCCCAAAGTATACATATGACAATATTGTTGTGAGCAAATGCCACATTATAAATTTCTAGGGTGAGGTTGTTACATTAACCCAGATATAATTGATCCAGATATAATGAAATAAGGCAGGAAAGTTTCTATTTTTTAGTGATAATAAGACTATGCAGCATAATATAATGATGAACTCAGAACAGAGTCCAAATAAGAGTCTCAGTGCTTCCTTATATCTCATTTTTGTTCTGTTTTTCTTTCTCTTTGACATTTGAGGTTGCTGCTTTGGTAGATTTCCAGAAGCACAATGGGCTCAGGGGAATAAAATACAAGCACTTGCATTTGCTGTACATATTACTTGCTCACCTTTCAGGGAAAGCCTAATTGTCTAATTTTGTCCTGACATTCAGAACTGCTCCACTAAATGAAATAACAGAAACTGGGCTGGGGCGGATATTATCAATGGTTGCTGAAGCAATGAATAGTTCTCTGCATCTTTAAATGCTAAATATCAGTTTATTTATCCTTCTACATTGGGTCTCATGTAGAATTTCATCGTGTATTTTTTTTTTGTATTTCTACTGCTGCCTCTGCAATTTTTGCTGCACATTTTACCAAAAGAGCCATTTCAGCTTGCTTCTTTTCCTTATTTAAACTAGAAATTGCAACATTAGACATAATTCATTAACCATAAACATCCAATCTATTTATGTTAATAATGTGCAGGAAAAGTTTTTAACATGCTGAGTTGCAGTTATGTTATTTGTCAATGTTAACATTAGAAACTGTAAGACTGACCAAAATGTATAGAATAATTTTTTTGACACTGCTCTTGAGTGACACACGTTGTCGCCTCTTTCTGAAATACTCTTTTGGGAGATTAAACTGCCTTCTCCAAAATGGGACTTTGCACATATACATATCTCACAGACACTATCTGGAAGTTCCCTCAGACGGCCAGCTGCCCCTGGCTACCACAGTAAAATTTCTATCCAAGCATTCAAAAATGCCAGAAATGGAGCCATTGCAGAAACAGCTTGGTGCTTCTTTTAGAATCTCCCAGTGCAGACTATGGTCTTGCCTTTTGCCTCTACTCCGGGAAGGGGGTGGTTCCTTTTTGGTAAGAGTCCGGGTACATTTTTCCATGAAAAAGTTGTTTCAGGTTTTTGGTAAAAATTTTGAGAATTGTTCATAAGTAAGTAGATACAATGTGTGTATTTATGTGCACATGAATATTTGCCTGCATACTAGACATGAGAAAAAAGTTATGAAAATGATTCGTTTCGTAAGAAATTCGTAAGAAATGCTACTTTCGAGTATTTCCGCACCTGGAACGCCAACCAGGAAGTGGACTTTCTTTTTCGAACTTCGGGGGCCAGGATTTTCTTAAGTGTCGTTATTAGGTCGTAAAGGGGGGGCACCCTCCTTCTCTCTCACCACCCTCCCGCCTCCCTTGCCAATAAGTATTATGGCAAGGCAAGCCCTAAACTCGCTCCTTCTTTCGGCTGGAAGCCCGAAAAATGTAAACAGAGAGGATTACTCAAGTAAATCTGCAAAGGAGGGCACTTTGGATGAAGTGCCCTCCTTTGTGGATTTACTGCTGAGTAAACCTCTCTGTTTACATTTTTTCCAGGCTTCCCTGCCTCTCCTGCCTGCCAGGATCTAAAGCATCAAAGAGTATTGGGGTGAGAAACCAACCTAATGTATAATAGAATGAATGCTACTGTAAGTGCCTAATATTATAAGTAATCCAACTGGTCATATACCTACATTCCATGCACATGCAATAATACAGCAGTAATAACAATAACAAGAGGTAAAATTCAAACCTAAGTATTCTGACTGGTCTCTCCTCATGCGGTGCAAACGGGCTCTTCTCTTATTAGCCCGGAAATTAGTCGGGAAAAGCCAGCGTTTGCTGCTTGGGAGCACACGCATACATATTCTTGGGGGGGTATTTGCTGCAGAATCCGGGCTCATAGAGAAGATTCTGCAGCAAATCCCCCCCCAAGAATATGTATGTGTGTGCACCCAAGCAGAAAACGCTGGCTTTTCCCGGGCTAATTTCCCGGGCTAATAAGAGAAGAGCCCATTTGCACCGCATGAGGAGGGACAAGTCAGAATACTTCGGTTTGAATTTTACCTCTTCTTATACCCATTGTTATTACTGCTGTATTATTGCATGTGCATGGAATGTAGGTATATGACCAGCCTGGACAAACTTGGGCCCTCGCTCCCTTGGGATTGGGGTGAGAGAGAGGCAGCGAGGAGCTGGGGGGGGGCTCCTCCTTTTCTTTTGCTGCTTCCAAGAATAGAATACCCCCTCCCTCCTTTGCTCCCTCCTTCCTATTTGGAGAGTCCCATCTAGAATTCAGCGTGATTTATTCAAGTTTTGGCCTACAACTCCCAGAAATCCCAGCCAATTTACCAGCTGTTAGGATTTCTGGGAGTTGTAGGCCAAAACCATCTGGAATGCGCATGCGCTGGCATACGAACGACTAACGAATTTCGTTAGTAATTAAGTTACATTTTAGAAATTTTTGGAAATTTTTTTGTAAGTCTTCCTATTACTAATAAAAAAAATCCCCCCCCCCTTTGATTTTAGAATCGCCATTTTTGGGTTCTAAAACATGCCTTCTGCATACAAAAATACACCCCTTGCTCTCCCACTCAATTGCCATGTGTGACCCTCATGCTGAAGGCTTCCATGTCAGTGAGACATCACACCTTCTCCAGGTTTCAGCTCTAAAGAACTATCCAAGGCTCTGAGCTTTAACTCCAAAATAGTTCCCACATCTTGGCTTCCTCCTTTAAAGATTGGGCATTAACCCACTGACATCAGAGCCACCTGCGTTCATTGATTTACAGCCTCTTAATATTGAGAAATAGCAATCTTCTGGGTATATTATCTTTAATGTGTTGCAAGTCACTTAAATTGACAAACTGTAAGATCAGATAGCACTCTGAGGACAAAACATGGCAATGGCTCTTGCCAACCTCTGTCTCGTTAGTAGAAAGATAATCATATCAAATGAATTTCCTATCTAAAATGTCAATCAACTGATAACTGATAGGGTGATCTTGAAACCATAATTATCATTTCTTCAAGCATGCTTCTCAAGTGCCCCTCAGCCAGGAATCCTCTAAATTGGTTGTCATGCTTTAAATTCTCTGTCTCTCTTCATTGGCTTTACAAAATAAAAGCCACCCACTCAATTCTTTCCATCTCATATAAATTAGAAAATTGATAGGGCTTTTCTAAATTTACTTTTAAAAAGCAAAAAAAAATCAAGGGTATATAATTTAACATGAATTTAACCTAAAATTGAGGGCGGAACCTTCATGTAAATATTTCAATAGAGCACCCCTTAAAAGGGATTGGCTTGCATTGTCTCTGCTAGATTTTCAAAATGAACATGACTTTAAATGGGGAAGGAATTGACTCAATGCTGAGACCAAAGAGGAGGAACCTTTTCCCACCTAAAGACCAAACTCAATCGCACAGAAATTCTCAGAGGACCCCTTGCAATGGTGGTGACCAGAGGAAAAGAGTTAGGATTTTTTAAAGCATAATGCTCTCACACTGACAACAGCTAGGAGGTGGCACCTATATGGAAACTGGAAAATCACAAAGCCATGATATTATGGTGTTTGTTGTTTTAATATTCCTAGGAACCACATTTTTGAAAACGAAGGAAATGCCATGATAACACATTTACAAACTGCGATCACTGCAGATTCCCAAGATATAAATCACCAGGACATACTTCTCTGAAAGAGTAACTTAGCAAGAATTCACAAAAGCACAGTTCACAAGAATTTGTGGCAGGATTAGGCTGTAAGAGATTTCCACAATCAGATGAAGATGTATTCATTCAAATAAAATAAAGCAATGGTCATTGGTGTATTTTCTGCCAGCCAGAAAGATGGGTTATGTTCTTCAATTGTCATTTCAGAAAAAATATTTCTCTGGAGTAATTTTGTAATGCCTGACCATGGCATTATAATGTTTATGTGTGTGTATTTGCCTCCAAGTCACCTGTTGTTTATGGCAACCCCATGAATTTCATAGGCAAGGATAGTCAGAAATGGTTTTGCTAATTCCTTCTCTGAAATATAGCCTCAGTTACCTGGTATTTATTGGTAGTCTCCCATCCAAGTACCGATCAGGTCTGATCCTGCTTAGCTTTCAAGATAACCAAGATCTGGTGCCTTTAAGATATTAGATTTTGCATCATCTTTTAAATTTCACGTTTATTTTATTTTCAACCTTTGTCTGATGGGAGTTTCACACAGAAGTTTCATAGAGAATTTGTTGTGGTGTTGTAACCTTTGCTGTTTATTAGACAAGAGGTTATTTTCTTTCAACAGTATTGACGTGGCAGTTATTGCTTCCTCACAAAAAATTTTAATGCACTGGATTTTTAAAAATCTATCATGGGAAGTAACCATAGAAATTTAAAATGAAGTAGGTCAGATTGACATAGTGCACAAGGTCAAACATAGCTTTTTCTGTGTAGCCACATACACATTACAGAATAAAGGGAATTTTACATTCACTTGGTTCAGATGTAATGGCAAACTGTTATTTGATATGATGGGAGCAAGCCTTTTTCTCATGACTGCAGCCCATTGGTTTTTTTTATATATAAAGCTGGCTTGTGATTTTGGTTTGCACAAAGCAAGCTCAAACCAC
Organism: Anolis apletophallus; assembly: GCA_030556195.1. Classification (NCBI taxonomy): domain Eukaryota; kingdom Metazoa; phylum Chordata; class Lepidosauria; order Squamata; family Anolidae; genus Anolis; species Anolis apletophallus. Next base: position 104,040,829 of record JARBWK010000010.1, on the reverse strand, counting down.
AGGTGGCCAAATTCAATTGAAACAGCAAACCTTGGTTTCCTTATAAAGGAGGGCAGTTGAATGTGCTACAGGTAAACACCAAGATTGCTCTCTTCAGACAGAACATTGATTCAACCTTGGACAGAACAGAAACTGCCACTTCTCAGGCATTGTTGTTGTACAGCCTCCTCCCGTATTAAAAATGTATAATCCATTTGGCATCCAAATCAAATGTTTGTTGCTGTCATCATGTGTAAGAACATAAGAACATAAGAAGAGCCATGCTGAATCGGACCTCAGCCCATCTAGTCCAGCATTCTGTATCACACAGTGGCCCACCAGTTGTACACGGGGATCTCGAGCAGAAGGGAGGGCAAAACCCTGACCTGCTCCCGACCCCCAACAACCAGTACCCAGGGAAATCCTGCCTACCTCAACCAACTCCGAGGTGGCACTTGAATGTCCTTTTCAGTAACTACCGATACACTTGGTATCCATGAATCTGTCTAATCCTGCCTTGAAGTTGTTCAGGCTGACAGCTGTCACAACCTCTTCTGGAAGTGAGTTCCATAACCCAATGACCCTCTGGGTGAAGAAATATTTCCCTTTATTAGTCCTAACTTTCCTACCTTGGAGCTTGAGGGAGTGCCCTCTAGTCCTAGTGTTTTGTGACAAAGAAAATAATTTTCCTTTATTCACCTTTTCTATCCCATGCATGATTTTATACACTTCGATCAAGTCACCTCTTAAACGCCGTCTTTCAAGGCTGAAAAGACCAAGGCGTTGCAACCTGGTTTCATAAGGGAGCCGCTCCATCCCTTGGATCATTCTTGTTGCCCTTTTCTGTACCTTTTCCAGTTCCGTTATATCCTTCTTAAGGTGCGGAGACCAGAATTGTACACAGTACTCCAAATGTGGCCTTACCATAGATTTGTAGAGAGGTAATACAACATTTGCTGACCTATTTTCGATTCCCTTTCTGATCATGCCTAGCATAGAATTTGCTTTTTTCACTGCTGCAGCGCACTGGGTTGACATCTTCATTGAGCTGTCCACCAGCATGTGTCTAGCTTTGTTTCTAGCTTATGGCATCTGTAAGGTAAAGCTATCACAGGCTGTTCAGGGACTGAAAGCATATGACCAAGGGCCCTTCCAGACAGGGCTTTATCCCAGCAGCATCGCGTTTAAAACACGTGGATGTTCCTGGGGCCCTGTCCACACCAACCCCAGAAACTGAACACTTTCTGGGGTGGGTGTCCAGATGTCCTTCCAGGACTGGTCTGTGAGGACACTGGGACACTCTACCCCCCTCCCCAAAAGCCATAAAGGTAAGGTAAAGGTTTCCCATTGACGTTAAGTCCAGTCATGTCTGACTCTGGAGTGTGGTGCTCATCTCCATTTCTAAGCCAAAGAGCCAGCATTGTCCGTAGACGCCTCCAAGGTCATGTGGCTAGCATGACTGCATGGAGCACCTTTAAAAGCCATAAAATCCACTTTTAAAAATAAAAATACTTACCGAGCCTCCATTGGAGTTAAGGTGGTGCCAAACTTCTGCAGTGGAGATGCACCCTCCTTTAATGTCTTTATTTCACATTCATCAAATGATTTAAATTCTATGAAAGATATGCCCAACTTCAGGGGTCCTCAATGTTTTAAACAGAGAACCAATTCATGGTTCCTCAGACTGTTGGGTGATTGGACTATGGTTTGAAAAAAAAAACATGAACAAATTCCTATGAACACTACACATATTGTATTTGTAGTGGGAAAAAACCCATGAAAGAAAAATACAATATTTAAAATGAAGAACAATTTTCACCAATATAAACTTACTAGTGTTTCAGTGGGTAGTGTGGGACTTCATGTAATTTCATACTCAGGACCACCCTCAGTCTAAATGACCTTGTCAATGACCTTGTGGGGGGTACATCTGTCCCACAGGCCTTAGTTTGGGGACCCCTGCTGTAGTCTAACCAAACACCTGATTTTAACTCAATCCAACTTGAAAAGTCTCTTTCTTAAAAAAATTGGGTTTTTTGAAAATGAAAAATAAAATTTCTTTACCTACCATATTCATTTCCACTGTGCTGTGGAATGAGTATGGCCAAATTATGGCCAAATTATTTCTCATAATCAACATTATTAAATGATTGAGAGAGTTCACAAATACTAATCATTTTCTTATTATAAGTAACTCTGATGTGGAAGTGGCTTGGATGAATTTCAAAGACTCTTCCCTTACGAAACAAAGATGCTGCAGTGGTCTGTTAGCATTTAAAAAAAGACTCAGATGATACAGAAGAAAAACATTTAGCATCATTACTGGTGTTAACAAACATATATTTGCTTTCACGGTAGCCCATTCTTGATGCCTCTAGATTCTGGTCACACTATTGGAGGAGATTAGTCTTTTATTCATGAGGTTATTTGCATAATACAGCTTATTGCCAATTCAATCTAAGCAGCTAAGGAATCTAAGGAAAAATATTTTAAAATATATGCCAAAAATATTACTGTCTATTTTTCAGAAGAAATGAAAATCCATCTGAGAAAGGGTGGAAAAGAGAAGTGGTGGTCTACTGTACATTAGACATGTGGCATTATCATCCTATACTTTCTCACAGTCCCGATTTAATAATGAGACGCTGATATTGTGTTTTTAATGTTAAGTGCTAATTTGTATATGATGGGAATTGTGTTGATAATTGTTGATATGCTTGTCTTGGGCAGTTTTGCCATTTGTACACCGCCTTGAGTCGCCTTCGGTCTGAGAGAGGCAGTCTAGAAGCAAAGTAAATAAATAAATATAAATAAATAAATAAGACTGTTGCTGCAAAGGAAAAAATAAGTCAAAAAGTATTCTAAACATTTTGTTAATGAAAGTAAATAAATAACATTTATTATTTAAACTGTTATGTTTATTCATATCATGATCTGATCACCATGCACAACATGCCCGGATTACCCATAAGGCCAACGAGGCCATGGCCTAGGGGCGCAAGCCGAGGGGGGCGGGCGCAGATCATGGACCAAAAAAACTGGTCTGCGCTCCTCTTTCCCCCTTTCTCATGCCCCTCCTCGCTCCTTCTCCCAGCAAAGTCTCTGCTCTGTCTCCTCCGTCTCTCACTCTCTCGTGCTCTCTCTCTCTTGCGTGCGCATGCTCTCTCTTTCTCTCGCTATCTCGCTCTCTCTCACTCTCTCCCTCTCTCTCTCCCTCTCGCGTGCATGCTCTCTCTCCCCCTCGCTCTTTCTCTCTTGCGTGCTCTCTCTCTCTCACGCTCTCTCGCTCACTCTCGCTCTCTCAATCTCTCTCGCTCTCTCGTGTGCTCTCTCTCTTTCTTGTGCGCGCGCTCTCTCTCTCTCTCGCATGCACACGCTCTCTCTTTCGTGCACACCTTTGGAGCAAGTTTGCACCTGCTGCGCTCTCCCCAAGCCTCCCGACTCCCGAGGAGACCTTCAGAGCACAGCGGAGCTTTCCAGCTGGTGGGAATGGGGACCTTGGAGGTGGCGGGAGGTTGGCTTAAAGGGGTGTAATTCCAAAGTGTGGCCTAGGGCGCAAAAAAGTGTTAATCTGGGCCTGATGCACAATATATCCCATATGCATGGGCCTATTGGGATAATGATACAAAAGGTTTGCTAGGGTAGATCCTCTCTCACTCAAAGTCAGCCCCCCTCCAAATCAAAACCCTGGCTATGGGCCTCTAGATAGATATCTATATTAGTGAAGCCTGGTACACCAGAAGTTTCTACAAAGGCATTTTCCTTATGGAACTGTTTGCCTTAGCACTATATGGAAGGGAATCTACCTGCTTAAGAACATTAACCAACATGCAATCAGTGAAATCATTTTTGTTTTTACCAATGGTATATAAGTACTGGGTCCTTTTTTATTTTATATTAATGTTATTTTTCATTTCATGTGAGTTAATTTGTGGTAAATATTCGGGTCATGTTTACTTTTTCTTCTGCACTGCTTTCACTTTGATTTGTTTGTTGTTGAAATTATCTGACACCCCTCAGGCTATGTGACATTATTCAAAGTGTTCAGGTATTGTCCAAGAACTGTGAAATACTCTGGACAGTTATGTTACAATCTTTGTTGTATTCAAACAGCCTTGGTTGACATTAGTTCATATAGAAATTTAGACATTGAATTCAAAAACATTCCTAATCTAAGTAGTACCTGCATGTGGCCTTCCAGTCTCCAGTGTGGTGTAGTGGTTTGAACATTGGATATGAAACTGGAGACCAGGGTGTGATTTGGCCATGAATACACACTGCTTTATCTTTGAACAAGTCATACTCTTTCAACCTCAATGGTTGAGCTCCAGCTCCCCATGCAGGGACATGAGAGAAGCCTCCCACAAGGATGATAAAACATCAAAACATCTGGGCATCTTCTGGGTAACGTCCTTGCAGATGACCAATTATCTCACACCAGAAGCAACTTGCAGTTTTTCAAGTCACTTCTGACACGACAAAAACAACAACAACAAAAACCCTCAATGGTGAACCCTCTCTAAAAATCTCATAATAGATTCACCCTAGGGTCAAAAATGACAGAAAGGCACACAATAACAATAAGGTGCAAGGCCCATTGAGCAACAAATAGAGAATGTGGAATTCTCCAGCACTTAAACCATGCAGGACCTAACATTGTTGACTTCCATTTAAGTTCTACATCGCAACTATATAATTTAAAATAACTTTTTCATCTACAAATTCCAAAGTTTTTCAAAGTTAAAACTAATAAAATAGATCCAACCGTCAATGAGTTTACCACTGAAGAAATCCCATATCATATGCCACAAAGGAGCCAGTGAATATTAATAGTGGCTGGTGATAGAAATGCACCAATGAAACTCATCCCTGGATCCATCGAAGTTGTCTACTCCAGTTTAAAAATGATCTATTTTTTTGCTGGCAGAAGATGATTTACAACATAGCTTGTTCTGATGGTAGACAGTGTGGCAATCAGTTAACATCCCTAACTTATCCAAGATTCATATAAATTATAAAGGAGTGAGGAAATAAATAAAAAATGAATTAAAAAAGAATGATTTTGTCAAGGAAGAAAAAAAAAGCATTGTATTCAAAAAATGCTGCTAGAAATTTTGTACACCTTTGCCATAATCTTTACAAAAAGGTTCTGAAAAATGTAGCTGCTGGCTGGTTTTTCTTCATATCTTTTTGACTGATGTCAGAGAGTAATATTTCATGGGTGTGAATTTGCCTTACAATCTTTATCAAGCATAGTTCCTTTGGGCTTTTGATCTTCACTTTGATTTTTTTATTTGGATTTTTAGTCTTCTGTTAATACAGACTGTCCATGGCATGTATAAAATATTTGAATGTCATTTTCAATCCCTTCCAAAATGCTATATCCAAAAGTTTCCTCAGTGACAAGGAAATGATATGTGTGTCAAGAGCAGAGTTTAATATTTCAAAACCTTGCTAAAGCATTTATATCATTCTGTCATAAGCGGGTATTCGTCTTGTTGGTCAAACAGTTGAAATGAAATTATTTTAATGGCTTTAAAACTTCCAAAGAGTTTTATTCCAAAGTGGAGAATTTATACAAGGGCATTATGAAGCATCAGCAGCAAAAATAAATGAATGTAAATATAAACAATATCCCTTTTTAAAATGTTTGTTTGTTTGTTCACCCATATTTCTTTCAATCTGGGACCATGAGCAGCTCACAGTAAAGATTAAAACATATCCAAAACCACAATGATTAGAATTTACACATTCTGTTAGAAGCCCTTTCTGCAATCACAAATTCTTGGCCCAAAGCTAGTCTAAATATAAATGTATTAGCCTGTTAGTGGAAGGAGAAAGGGGAAAGGGACATAATAGTTTTCTCTGGAAAATAATTCCACATTCTAAGAATATCCACCAAGATCATCCTCTCTAATATCTTCACCAAAAAGACTGTATAATTGTATGTTTTTAATTGTTAATTTGTTATTATATGGTTTTGGGGGTTTTTTTTGCCTTGTTGCTTGTGTTGTATTGAGGGCAGAGACTGCCTGTGTAAACTGTCCCGAGTCGCCTTTGGGCTGAGAGGGGCGGTATAGAAACGTGACAAATAAATAAAAGACAAAATATCTTCTTTTATTCTAAGACACACTCCCCCATCCCATATAAACACATCTAAAAATAGATTTCTTAGGACTTCATCACATTACTGAAAGCTCTTGTACCATGGCTTCCCCCCCCCCCCCATGTTAGCACCATTGTTCCTAATAGAATATGGGAAGGCTCTCATCTTGTCAGAAGTGAGCCTGTCTCATCTGATGTGCGGCATGGGACTCTGTGGCTCAACTGGGGGGGGGGACCATCCTAGGATGCTGAAAAGTTATTGTGTGGTAGAGCCCTTATAATCATGTGTGCTTTTTAAATATGAGGGTTATCCAGAAAGTAACGTTACAAGGCACATTGCTCTCACAGAGAATTTTCACAGGGGAAGTTGTTATCACTGCCATGTAGCGGAAAGCCAGCAGAAGCAAACGAGGAGTGCCAGTCATCAGTAGCTCATCAACTAGCATTGTGGTGAAGGTTAGGGATTCTGTTTCCTTCCAAGTGCAAAGTTTGCACTATACAACACTACCTAAATGCTAAGGGCATGAATGCCACAACAATTCATCACAAAATCATTTCAGTTCATGGAGAGGATGTAATATCAAGACAGCATGTGACAAAATGGGTATGGAATATATTGTGAGACCATGAAGAAACTTCACAGAACCATCCAAAATAAACATCGTGGGATGCTGATGGTGAGAGTCTGTCTCTTTCATGACAATGCACGTCCGTACACCGCTCATGGAACACAAGAGTTGCTGACTTCATTTGGTTGGGATGTTTTAAGCCAGCCCTCTCACAGCCCTGATCTTGCATCCAATGACTATAATCTGTTCATTAAATTGAAGGAACACCTTGGTGGAAAACACCTTTCCGTCAACGACAAGGTTAAAATAGAAGTGATGAACTGGCTGAAAAAGACGGAGGGAAACTTCTATGACACAGGCATGAAAAGCACAATCCGACATGATTATGTGGAAAAATAATGTAATATGTATGCTACAATCCATGTAAGTTTTATTAAAATATATCAATTTTTTGTACTTTTAAAAAAATCTTATAACCTTATTTTCCAAATAACCCTTGTATAACATCAACAACGATAACAAATATTTTATTCCCTGTGCCTTGAGGTAGGATACATAATTAAAACAAGAAATAAAACATTATTAAAGACATACAACAAGAAACAAAGTTGAAATACAAGTTAAAATCCACTGATAAAATACAGATTAAAATTCACAACTTAAAATTGACCTGCTAGGCCTGCCAGAAGAGTTGCGTCTTCAATTAAAGCATTTTTTTCTGTTGGGTAGTACTGAAATTAGTGTGCATCTTACAATCAAATGTGTCTTTGAATAGAAGAAATACGGTATCTGTGGTAGTGGTGGAAATATAAGAAAACACCTCTCCAATATCTTAAAGGTCAGGTGGGTTCATATAGGAAAATGTGTTTTTTTTTCAGATATCCTGGACTAAAACCATACTACTTGCTGCTATTCATTTCAAATTAAATTAAAATCCTGTTGTATTTACCAGTGCAGATTCTTTTCATCTGTTGCTTCCTGTAGAAAATAGAATGCTGCACAACTGCAATTGTTGGACGACACTTTTATTTGCATTTTGCTGCCTTAATCCTTACAGAGGTCTGCTTAGCAAAAAGAAACAGAGGTGGTAAGCTCCTGCCAGGATATGTGTGGATAATGTACGATTTCTGTTTTGAGCTGGCAAAAGGGTACCATACCTGGCATAATATTATGGAAGCTTGAGAGCATTCAGCTGAGTCAAGAAAAAAAGTGGAATTGGCTTACAGAGAAACCTTTAAGTTTAAGACTTATTGACTGAGCCACCTGCCTGTTACAGCCTGGGAAAGGTGGGGATATTTGTCAATCTGAGAGCTGGGGAGGGGAAAGTCAGAGCTCCATTTCTAAAACTAGCTTTCACTATTAGACTTCTGAGGGCAAGTTGCCAAGAGGGAAAGTGCAGCCTCTGAGATATAGCTCTTTTTACTTAGGACTCATTAGTAAAAGGCAGCTGTTGGTTCATTCAGTATTAATGTCAGCTTTAATGAAAGGCACCCACTTGTGGGAAAAGGTGAATTCAGAGGACAGGGGAAAGAGAAAGAGGGAAGAAGGAAGAAGCCAGAGAGAGAGAGAGGGAGGGAGAGGGGGAGGGAGAGGGAGGGAGGGAGGGGAGGAGGAGAGGGAGAGGAGAGAGGAGAGAGAGAGAGGAGAGAGGGAGAGGAGAGAGAGGGAGAGAGAGAGGGAGGGAGGGGGAGGGAGGGAGGGAGAGGGGGGAGAGGGAGAGAGAGGGAGGAGAGAGGGAGGAGAGGGGGGAGAGGGAGGAGAGGGGGAGAGGGAGGGATAGAATATATATGAAAATAGGAAATAATAAGACAAAATTATGTGCAACCTCTAGGGAAAAGGTTTGAGTAGTCAAGCAAACTGTCGTTCTCCATATATAAGCCTCCAGCACACAATATTTGTACTTAATTAGTAAAAGAAAAATCAAAGCATGAAGAACATTTAGTTATAAATCATATTATAGCTACCTGGTAGATCTTCCAAGGTTTCTCTGAAAGCATTGCTGATGTGCAACCATGACATCATAAAGCTCAGAACAAACTATTTATTTTTAAAATTCAAATATATAGTCTAGTATTAGCAATTTTTAGCATATTATATTTGCTGAAATGTCACAAAGAAACTGAAATAAAGCTGTAAAAGTAAGAATGCAATTAACAAAACATTAAAATGTATTATAGTAAAAACATTGGGAATGGCTACATTGAAGAGAATTTCCTTAACTTTTCTGAATACCACAAGAGTTTGGCAGATGTATCATAATTATGAAGGGAATGCATTCCACAATTTGGTACCACCATAGAATAAAACCTTTATCATGGGTATGAAAAACAGTCCTCTGTTGATGTTCCTTCTGCTGATCTTAATTTCTGACATTTGTATAACGAGAGGGTTTTGCCTGTATCAGATTGCAACTCCACGCTAACCAGCACAGACAATGGTAAGAGCTCCTGGAAGTAGTACTCCACGCATTCACTATTTCTATGCTAGGACATTTAGGAATTAGTTTCTATACTGAAATGAACTCCAGTAGAGTCAAAACCCAAAGGATGTGAATGACATCCTTTGAGAACAGACTGTGGAGTCAAAGCCCTAAATCAAATCTGGTTCTTGCTGCTGTAGTTAAATAATTGAAGAGAATATATTTATTTGTATCCATGCCCATGTCTGTTATTCCAAATAAAATATTCTGGTTTTATTTGAATTTTGATTTTGAATATCATCTGGGATATTTCCTGTATCTCTTTCCAGTATTTCCTTACTTTCACGCATTCCACCACATATGGTAGAACGTTCCCTCTGTAAAGGGGAGACAGTGGAGGATCCTGCCCTGGAGTTGGAAAGAAGCTGTTCCTTTAAAACACTAGCAAAATCCAAGGATGCTGAATCAAAGCAAGCACAGAGAAACATGTGAAGTAATTGGAAGGAGGGAGAAGGAAGTGAAGGAGTGGAGAGAAGAGGGAGTGTGGGAGAGGAACAGGAGGCTCTGTTGGACTTGAGTTGCTGGCATGCTTGAAATAACAGAGTTGCTGACAGAACTTCAAATGGCTGTCTGAGACTTGCTTATCATAAGCAAACCAACTGAATGCATGATCATGCTTATGATGTTCCCCTGCCTATGGGGATGCTGGACCTTCTCACAGTGGCCCAGCTTGTGTTTATGTGTTGTGTGTGTGTGTATTTGTGTATATACAGGTCCTTCTCAAAAAATTAGCATATAGTGCTAAAGTTCATTGTTTTCCATAATGTAATGATACAAATTAAACTTTCATATATTGCACACCAACTGAAATATTTCAGGTCTTTTTTTGTTTTGTACTGATGATTTTGGCACACAGCTCCTGAAAACCCAAAAATGCTGTCTCAAAAATTAGCATATTTGGTGGAATGGAGAATGCTAATTTTTTGAGATATGTATGCCAAAATCATCAGTATTAAAACAAAGAAAGACCTGAAATATTTCAGTTGGTGTGTAATGAATCGAAAATATATGAAAGTTTAATTTTTATCATTACATTATGGAAAATAATGAACTTTAGTACTATATTCTACTTTTTTGAGAATGACCTGTATGTGTGTTTGTGTATATATGTGGTTTTGTGCATGTGTTGTAATATATTTTTGGGGTTTTAAGTCTTTTCTGCTGTGCTTTTCAATGTTTTTATGAGTGACGGACACTCATTGGCCTGATAGGTGTATTGTGTCCAAATTTGGTGTCAATTCGTCCAGTGGTTTTTGTGTTACATTTTTATTTGTATAGATTCCCAGCTTCTGTGGAGTCAAATACAGTCGGTGCATCATCTTGTACCAATTCTCTTATAGATCTATTGCATAGGTATATTTTAACTGCTTACTCTACATACATTCCCATTCATTACTTTTTATTGGGTGGCCTATATTGGCTGCCCATTTTATCATCCATTCTTTTATTTGTTCTGTTTCTGTGGACCATTCCAAAGGTTGTTGTGGGTTGGGGTTTTTTTTGGCAAATCTTTGCTATATCTTTTTCTCTGTTAGCATTATTTTATCCAAAAAGGAATCTTTATAAGTGAAGTCATTTTTTAAAATCTTGATTATAGTATTCCTTGAGAATCAAGAATCAAGAGATGTTTTTATATAATTGGTTTATCTCTGTTTGTGTTCTCATCTTGTAAGTTCCATTTTGTTTCTTCAAAGTTTCTCTGTGTGGGTCGTTTTTCCCATTCTAGTAATCTTTGTCCTGCTTCCAATGGGTGTAGCCACAACAGGGTTTTAGTATATAGACTTTTAAAAATATCTTTCCCAAATTTTTATTAGGGTGGATCTTATGAAGTAATTCTTAAAGTTTTTCTCAATTTTGGTTTTTTCATACCAAAGATAGGCGTGCCACCTGATTCTTAAATCAAAACCTTCCAAAAGTTTTTTCTCTCTTTTCAGTGTAGCCCAATACTTTATCCATATCAGTCCACAGGCTTCGTCATATAATTTTAAGTCTGGTAGACCTAGTCTTATTATCTTTGTCTCATCTCTCAAATTGCATGTTTCACTCTAGGTTTCTTCCCCTGCCAAATAAATTTTGATAAGGCTCTATTTCATTTTTTTGAAAAATTTTATATTCCTAATTATTGGGAGGCCTGATACTTTTCTGAATTCTTATATTCTGATAAGCCAACTTTTATGTTATCTATTGCGTCTTCCACAATGCATATCTGTGTTCTTGATGAGCTTGAGCAACTTGTCAGTGATATCTTGGAGAGATGTGCAAGGAAGATAGCACAGTTCCCAACCCAACTTCTCAAGCTGGTGCACAGTTACCTCTATACTCCTGAGGAATGAATCCTCTGCCACCAGCACCTTTTTTGTTGCTGCAGTTGGTGGTTAGGTTGACTCTTTTCCTCTTATCTGTATACCTTTATAAAACGGAATGTTTGTATGTGTGTGTGTATGTGTGTATGTGTGTATGTGTGTGTGTATGCGGAGGGCGGAAGGGTGGATATGTGGCAGCTATTTGCATAAAGTCCTTTGATTGGACAGCCTCGCCACTCCAAAATGCTAAGGCACCAGACAGAGGGCATTGATAACCACTGATTAGCCAGCAACCCAGAATCCAGGCCTCTACATTCAAACAACAGGATTTCTTCCCACTGAGGGGAAAAAAGCCAGCAAAAAGCCAGCAATTTCTTCCCCCAGAGTTCAGGCCTCTACATTCAAACAACAGGATTTCTTCCCACTGCCAGCAACCCAGGGCCTTTACATTCAAACAACAGGATTTCTTCCCACTGAGGGAAAAAAAGCAGCAACCCAGAATCCAGGCCTTTACATTCAAACAACAGGATTTCTTCCCACTGAGGGGAAAAAGCCAGCAACCCAGAATCCAGGAATTTCTTCCCACAGGCCAGGCCTCTACATTCAAACAACAGGATTTCTTCCCACTGAGGGAAAAAAGCCAGCAACCCAGAATCCAGGCCTTTACATTCAAACAACAGGATTTCTTCCCACTGAGGGGGAAAAAGCCAGCAACCCAGAATCCAGGCCTTTACATTCAAACAACAGGATTTCTTCCCACTGAGGGGAAAAAGCCGGCAACCCAGAATCCAGGGATTTCTTCCCACTGAGGGGAAAAAGCCAGCAACCCAGAGTCCAGGCCTCTACATTCAAACAACAGGATTTCTTCCCACTGAGGGAAAAAGCCAGCAACCCAGAATCCATTCCATGCAGGCCTTTTCCATTTTTTTTTTTTTACTCCTTTCCTTTTACACCGGTATACTTTCACAGGCCAGGGCGGATATGTGGCAGCCACTTTCACAGGCCAGGGCGGATATGTGGCAGCCACTTTCACAGGCCAGGGCGGATATGTGGCAGCCACTTTCACAGGCCACAGCGACCAGCGCGGGTGATGGACCTGCACCAAACTTGGTACACATAACCCCGCCTATGACATGACCCACGTATTATGGGATTTGTAGTACTTTCCAAGACTTTGGTTCCCACAGATCACTGAGGCCACCAAAAAGGACCAATACAGACCACACTCAGCACACACAGCCCCCATGACACACTCTATGTCCTGGTGCAGTTCGGAGGAGGGTGGGCCATGGATGATGGGACTTGAAGTGCCTCTACTCACTTCCAAAGTCCGCTGCAACCCTCATCCAATCACTGATCGAGACCAAACTTGCCATACATAACCCCCATGACTGCCTTCACGTCCTGGTGAGGTTTGGGGGAGGACTGACAATGGATGATGGGATTTGTAGTACTTTTACACCCCTCTGTTCCCACAGACCACTGTGGCCCCCAACAAACACCGAGAAAGTCCACACTTGGCACACAGAGCCCCAGTAACCCACTCTACATGCTACTGAAGTTTGGAGGGGGACAGAACATGGATGATGGGACTTGCAGTACCTTCCCTCACTTCCCAATCCTGCTACAAACCTAATCCAATGACTGATCAACACCAAATCTGGCACACAGAGCCCTCATGACCCACTCTACAGCCTGGTGCAGTTTACTGTGAGACGGACCACGGATGATGGGACTTGAAGTACCTTCACTCACTTCCGAAAAACAATGCATCCCTCATCCATTCACCAATACAGACCAAACTTAGCACACAGAGCCCCCATGACCCAATCTACATCCTACTACACTTTGGGGGGGACGGGACACACAGAGATGATGGGACTTGCACTACCTTCAGTAATTTCATGATACCACTGCAACTCCCAGTAATGATGGATCAAGACTAAACTTGGCACACAGAGTCCCCATGACCCACTCTACATCCTGCTGCGCTTCTCAAATAACCCGGGCAGGCCCGGGTCCCCAAGCTAGTACAAAATATTTTGCTACTGCTCTCCTGTTTGGATCTCTTCAGCACCATTTTCCTCAAGATGTTGGAAGGAGTTGCTCAGTTGGAACAGTTCCAAATCATCTATGCGTGGTGCACTCCTGACAGTGGCTATCTCTCCAGGTTGCCCCATTAGTGTTACAGCTCTCTTTGTTTTCATTTGCAGTTTCTTCCAGCTGGTTCTGTAGGATCAATTCTCTCTCTATTCTATTCAGGAAGTCCTTGTGTTCTCTGTTGTGTTGAAGAGTCTCAAAACAAAGCTGGAGTGTGCCGTGCTTCTCTTCCAAGAGAGCCACCAGTTTAAGTGTGATCAGTGAGGTTTTCTACAAGAAGGCAAACATTGCAAACCCATTGTGATATACAGTCAAGGATCCTCTTTTTTCCATCTCTTCCTATAACTGCTCCACATTTTCCAAATTATAATAAATGCTGTTGATATGACTGTGCACACTGCTGGTCCTCAGAGGCTGAGCTTGAAAGACTGAGGAAGCAGTTGTATAGTGGTATCTAGCTCTTCGTTCAAATAAGCCAGTGACTCTGCAGAAGCCTCTTATTCTGTGTGCTCAGAGAGCACATATGATCTAAAACAAAGTATTTAAAAATAGAAAGAGTTAAGGATGACATCTCCAAAACACAGCTCACCTTCTGCTTTCTCCTCTGAAGCTGTTATGTAAATCCAGTAATTTTTCCCTTTTTGTTCTCTCTGACTACCTTTCATGACAAGCTGTACATACTTCTGCTAAGAGTCCTCCAAACTCCACTAAAATCAGGAAAGGATATGCCCCCTCCCCCAATCATTGGGATAACACTTTTATATTGTGAGTACAGATAGAGCTTCCCGTAATCTTTAAGAGAGAAACAGAACTTATTTTGTTCACTTCTTTGAAAAAGGAAAAAGAGTAAATGTGTGACATAAATGCATTTCCAATAGAAACCAGGCATTTTGTTGCTAGAAGCAAAGGAGATGATGCCATATTCTATGCAGGGAAAGTCTTACTTTGCCATTAGCCAAAGGACATAATATCTGTCAATGAACTTTTTGGCAGCACACAAAGTAGGTATTCAGAGCAGATTACTTGGAAGTACAATTCTGTATTGCAGCACCTCAATACTTCATCTCTGCAACATCTGATGAATGAGGAAGTTCCCACACTTTGCTAATGGTAAGACCACCCTGATGAAAATGTAATGGGGTCAAACTGAAGTGTCTTTCATTAATTATAGTTGTTGAACTATATTAGTGATCAGTTACACTAAAGAGGAATCAAATATTGGAGAAAGAGAAAGTATACGTGCTAGAAGCAAATATGACAGTATGAACTTTACTGAGCAGAATGTCCATTAAGGCATATCCTGGAACTATTTTAACTAATTTCCTATTCTTTTAGCTTTAACTATTGAACTGTTTTATGTGTTTTATGTGTAAGTCGCCCAGAGCACTGACGTGGAGGGTGACTCATAAATAATAAAATCAATCAATCAATCAATCAATATCCACATTCAGTATGATTTTAAAAATACTGTGATTACCTTTGAATTATATCAAATCCCCTTGCTTGTTAAATGATCACTACAGTAAGCATTTTATGCTATATTCATGGTGTTGACTATAGATATGAATGTAAGGAATACACTTCTTTAGTTGGTCAGTTGTTTTAGACATAGGGAGGACAAAGCACTTTCTTATTGAAGATCCTTCTTTCCAAAAGGAATGGAGGGGGAAACCCTGATGTGAATTTAATTTAGAAACAAATGCAACAAAATATGGTGATGATACATAAATCTAAGCAACACATAAGCCTTTCGCAGGTCTCTGTACTGGTTGTAGTCAAGAATTTTGGAAAAGGGAACACAATATGAATTGTTTGGTTTTGCAGAAAGGGGAATGAGAGATACAGATCATTTATCTTACAGGTCACTCTGCTACCTTGTTTGTCTCTAGGCTATTGAAAAATGGATGAAAGAAGTTAGTGTAATACTAACACAAAAATGAGACTCAGATATATGTTGTGTTTTTTAAGAAGTTTAAATGGCAATGTTTGTTTAGTAGAAGAAAAGAAAAGAAGACAAAATATATCTAGTGAATTTCTCACATTCATGGTAACAGAGCACACAGTATGACTACAGATATGATCCTAGCATCTAATTTTACTTTGGAATGTGTCGTCCTCATTTGATAGCACTTCAAAAAATATAAACAAACTGAAAGTTTATCTTTGATACCCCATTTTAGCTTTTTCACTTTAACATGTGTAAAACTGAAAGGAGAATTACAAAAGTCCAGCAGCTGGCATTTTAGTGATAGACAATTTCACCACCAAGTCAGTTCAGAAATGGACCACCAGTTTGAAGTTTCTTTGAAGAATATTATTAACAACTGCAACCACAGAGCTATCAGCTCAAATCAGTGGACTCCACTGTCCCACATTCCATTAAACCAATGGTTTATGCACTTTTGACTCAATATTGTCATGTAACATAAAAGGTTTTCTACTGGAAGGGGTAAATGACAAAGTTAAGAATCAGGAAAAAAAATATCAAAAATGTCCAATAAATGAATCTTTCATCAATGGGGTAAATCCTCAACAGTGGGGGTTCAAGAGTTAGAATCGGTGCTTGTTATCTTAGATCAGCCATAGTTTCACAGCTTACAAATATTATCCTGCTATTTTAAAAAGCTTGAATCAAACCATCTTGCATGCATTTCCAAGAGAAAGAGATTCTGATGTAAGATAAAAACAGATCATTCAATGTTGTTTGAAATCAATAAGGATGCTCTTCTCATGCTTTCACCAAGTGTTGACATTTTACATTACAACAGAGGCTGATAAAGAATCAATCAGGCCACACACCTACTAACATGAGCACCGTGGCTACTGTTAACTTCCATCCTATATTGTTCAGTTCATTTATTCTTCCACTAAAATGCCTTAGAGTCTGTGATCTTTATTAAGCTATGGGGTAAGTAGAACTACAGCATTAGCAACAACAACATATTAATTTTTACATATAAATTAAACTAATGAGTGGATATGTCTGTCGAAATAACTGGCATATTTGGAATGCTTTATTCTTCTTTTTCTAAGACTGAATGGAGAAGATCTAGGAATGTGTAACTTGACCTTGGAAGTATAAACATTTTGTGCAGATAGATGTAGACATATCAAAACGGTTTCAACCCCTGTAACTGGAAAGTAGAACAAAATCTCTGAAACAATCAAGCAAGTTTGATATAAAGCGCTGGATGCTGGTCTTCTGTCTTTTATTTTTGTCAGTGGCCAAAGGAATAATGCTTTGTTTTGTCTTCATGAATTTCATGTTCCAGTGAACCCAAAGTTCTTAGAGAGCAGGCCAAACTACTTGTGTCTAAAAGAACTGCCATAACCCATGGTTTGTCACATCTCCATAGTAGCCCTTTCAAATTAAATCCCATGATAACACTACGCAACAAAATTAGAAATATTATCTGTTCCTGGTTGAAAAGAGTTATTTCCTGTTTAATTGTGCAGTATCTACTTTGAAATAAGTTTGTATATTCAGAAAATTTCATTTTTCTGGCTGCCGCAAACTATGTTGAATTGGCTGAGCCTCTACCAGATATTCATTGAAAGACTATAGCAAAATGTGCTGCAGGATAAACCTTTTGCATGTTTTTTTTATGATAGAACCAATTAGGAAATTATATTTATAACCCAGGGACAAAAAATGTGTTACGTAATGTAATTTCACATTGAATTGTTTTCAGAATTGCCTTGTTTCCAGAGAAGTTTCATGTTAGTCTTCTGCATAACAATCAACCACATTTAGCAGCTCTCACAGATTTTGTTTACTTGTTTAGAAAACTGATTATTTTATGGCTGCCAAAGTAAATTTAATGATCAACTGGTAGGGATTCTGAAGAAAAAGCATAGGCAGGCATGGTCTATGTGTTATCATGCCTGATTGAGAGTACAAGGACAGTCTGGCACAACATAAAGGTAGCAAACAGGTAATGCACTCAGTGGATGTTGTCATCATACCCCTTAAAGGCATGATGAGACATGCTGCTATAATCTAGATTTATACTGCAGCTGCTGTCTCATTTCATGATATCACTCGTATAGTTGTAAAAAAGGCTTGCAGGTAATGGAGAAGTAGAATAAAACAACAAGCAACCTTTTAAAATAATAGAGATTTAGTGAAATATGTGTAGATCATTTTCAATATTATATTCATAGCACTGTGTTTTGATATTGCCCATTAAAGGTATATTATTTTCAATAAATATCAGATTTCTCCATTTTGTCCTAGCGTTCACTCACAGGAATTTTAACTAAGAGAAAACATGCATACTTATACTGATGTTTTATGTGGAGACTTCTTTTGAAAACTTCACATTTCACTAAACAAAGTGCTGTACAATGTCAGTAAACAAATGGAGTATGTATATCCTACAGAATTATCAAAAGGTTGGCTACACTTATTTTACAGGGGGTTAATAGAACATGCTATTTTTATTATCATTCACTGTCAAGGTGGCTTTGACTTATGACTATCCTACAAATAACAGACCTTTGTGAACCCCTGTCACCAATAGCCCCGCCCCCTACTTTTGCTGAGCATTTTCAATTAGTCATTATTCCTAATGGGTTGTCCAAAATGTGATAACTTTAGTTTAGTCATCTTGGGTTTTTTTAAAGAGTTAAGACTTGATTTATATCAGACCCATTGATTAGCTTTATTTGGCAGTCCATAGTGCTTGCAGAACTATCCTCCATCTCTACCTTCAACCTGCTAATGAATTGGTTCTCTCGTTTACCTTTCTTCGTTGTCTTCATTTCACAAATATACATACACATTGTAAATAGTATGATATGATAGTATGATATGAATAACTCTGACTTTGGTATTTAATAATATATATTGCCACTGAGGATCATACCTAGTTCCATTACAGTTGCCCTTCTGACACCAAGATAATTTCCAGGTTTTCTATTTCTCTAAATTGTTTCTATCTGTATACCCCCATCTCATTTTTAAAAGGATACTTTGGAAGATGGAAGGACGGTTTCCTAATGCACTGGTTAGATTCATACTTAGAGTGTTACAAATTATAGCAGCTTGACAGTACTTCAGCTGTCATGATTTCATTCTATGAAATCCTAGGATTTGCAATTAGATGAGGGACTTAAAATTCCCTAATAGAGAACTCTAGTCCAATCTCTTGAACTACTGTTTTAGAGTACTCTATAGGATGGAATTTTAAGTACCTCACCAAATTACTGATCAATTGATTAAATAGGATGTATCCATAGCAGTTAATGTAATATCAGAGTACATACAGCTATGTTTTGACTTGGACCTGAAATAATCACAACATTAAGTGAATCGGACCTCCAGCCAGTAGAAATCCCATAACACATCTCTTGAGCACTGGGAATGTGGCGCAGCTGGCTGGGTGTCAGCTGCATAAGATCTCTACCCGGGTTGGGGTGAGCTCTCGACCAATTTGTGTAGCTCGTTGTTGACCTTTGCGACCCGAAAGACAGTTGCAACTGTCAAGTAGGAAATTTAGGTACCACTTTGGGGGGAGGCTAAATTTAACTGATTTCTGGAATGTTAAATTGCCTCTATGTCTGTCTATATATGCTGTATGTCAATGGCATTGAATGTTTGCCTGTATATGTGCATTGTGATCCACCCTGAGTCCCCTACAGGGCGAGAAGGGCAGAATATAAATGATGTAAATAAAATTATGTCCTCCCACAGTGAATTTCCCTACTGGTGGAACAGAGAGGAGGGCTCCTACAATAGATCTCAGTTTTTGGTAGGTATGTGCCAATATGTTTGAGAGCCCAAATGGGGGACGTAAAGGTGGCTTCATGCCATCCTGATTTAGCTTGGGATGGCATGTAGCCCCCCCCCCCCCACCACCAAGGGAAAGCCTGGGGTTTGGGTTGAGGTTGGGGACCAAAACTCATGTGGAAACGGGTTATTTTACCTCATTTCCTTTGAGTTTTAGTTATGTCTGAAAGTACCTTAAGCTGAAATTGCCATACTTTGGATATATCATGAGAAGCTATGACTCATTTGAACGTACAATTATGCTTGGCAAGATGGCAGGCAGAAGGAAAAGTTGAAGTCTACATTACAATAGAACAGACTCCACAAAAAACATTGGCAAGACTTAAACAGGGTTGTTTATGACAGTGTACCTTTGAAGTCTCTCATTCGTAGGGTGGCCATAACTCAAATGTAATTTGAGGCCAGTTAACAACAAAGTCTCAAAATTGTCTAGGTGCATATTGTCTGTTCTCATTGTATCCAAATATGAACTAGATCGATTGGTTTTCTGATTCAGTATAACATGGACTCTTAAGATCTCAATTAGACTATGCTTTATCTACAAACATGCCATATAGATATGTGCTTTGATGAAGGAAGAAAGGATCTGTAAGAAACAAACCCAATCACTTTCACAGGTACATGCAAAAAAGAAAGAAGATATCACAGTTTTAATTTTTAAAATCCCCAAATGAATTGAGATGAAGAAATGTTACATTAAAATTGCTACTAAAAATCAATATATAAGTCTAGCCGCTTACAGGTTTGTGAACTAGCAGATGATGGTTTGACCATTATTAACAGTGCTGTATATATTTTTTACATTTATGTTATTTTACTGTGACATGCCAATTAATTGGATAAAGACTGCTGCTGACTCCTTCAGCGGGATTCAGCTCAGTCTCCCTGCCATTTAAATTTACCACTGTATGTCTCATGTGTCATAGTCATGAATTCAGGCAAGCTCAAATAAGGAAACTTTCAGGGTCAGAAACAGGATTACACCTACTTTTGCACGGAGTCAATCAGTCTGAAAACTACTGCTAATGAGATTATTTAGGGACCGTACTTAAGGCCCTTCAGAAGAGTTAGTGAAATTACATGCATAGCTCAATGAGTTCCTGCTTATGGCAAGAGTAACACTTTCTGCTCACTAGAGAAATTGCAAAAGGGATGATGAAAATGTGACACATTACACCGAATAATGCGTGCACATTGTTATCTGCAGCTAAGGTGGAGGAAATGATATTTTATAACTTAATGTATGTGATGGCACCATCCCTTGTTTAGGGATAAAATATACGAAGGATGGAAAGGACATTACATATTTTTTTCAAGATGGTGAATAAATGAGGCCACCGCCATGGGATGACCCACATATGTATTATTGTTCATTTAGTTAGGCAGTTGAATAGCAGATAGAGTAAGCTATTGTATGAGCAGGGTAAGGTGATATTAAAATGGATTCCAAGAGGAAGCTAACTTATGGACCACAGTCAAAGAAAAAGCATAGCTATATGGCGAGCTTTAGATCCTATTCCCACATCCTAATACTCTTCAAATCAGTAGCTTTCCTAGCTGAGTATGGTGGCAGTTGGAGCTCACAACATCCCAAGAATGCCAACTTGGGGGAGGCTGTTTTAGATTACTAAATAAAAATGAGAAATATTCAACTAAAGTGAGGTGGCTAAATATCAGCCCTCCATATGTTTTGGGGCTTCAACTTGACTTTATTGGGTAAGAGTGATGGTAGTTACAGTCTTACAATACCGCAACTATTTGTTGTTGCTGTTGTTGTGTGTCTTAAAGATGACTCTCATCTATGGCACCCTAGACTGATCCAATCACAGAGTTTTCTTGACAATATTTGTTCAGAAGAAGTTTGCCATTGCCATCCTCTGAGAGAATATGACTTGTCCAAAGTAAATTGGTGAGTTTCATGGCTGAGTAAGGAGTTAAACCCTAGTCTCCATAGTTGCAGTCTAGTGCTAAAATCATTATACCACACTGTCTCTCTATACCTCCACAAGATTTAATAGCTAGTACTAACTAAACTAAACCAATTGAATCAATGAGATTTACTTAAGTGTTGGTTGTTCATTTGTCAGTTAATTCAAGGGGTCTGCTTTGAAGTAACAAGAAGTTTAGGTCATGTCAAAGTTGTTGCTGTTGCTAAACCAGTGTAAAGGAATAACAAAATATTAGAAATCCATACACCTGTAGTTTTAATCCTTGCTAAATCTGTTTTCTTACTTACCATATTTTTCCCACCATAAGACGCACCTGCTGATAAGACGCACCTAGATTTTAGAGGAGGAAAATAGAAAAAAAAATATTTTCGCTCCCCCTCTAAAATCTAGGTAAGTCTTATCAGCAGGTGCTTCTTATCAGCTCTGACGCGACACTGGTTCGCTCCGCCCCTGGCTCCTTTTCCTTCCCTCCGCCCTTTCCTCGAGGGAAGAAAAGGTGGGGGGAAGGAAAGGAGCCAGAGCGGAGCGAACCAGCGTCGCGTCAGAGCTGACGTGACGCTGGTTCGCTCCGCCCCTGGCTCCTTTTCCTTCCCTCCGCCCTTTCCTCGAGGGAAGAAAAGGTGGGGGGGAAGAAAAGGTGGGGAAGGAAAAGGAGCCAGAGGCGGAGCGAACCAGCGTCGCGTCAGAGCAGACGCGCGGCAGCTCTGGTTCGCTCCGCCCCTGGCTCCTTTTCCTTCCCTCCGCCCTTTCCTCGAGGGAAGAAAAGGTGGGGGAAGGAAAAGGAGCCAGAGGCGGAGGCGAACCAGCGTCGCGTCAGAGCTGACGTGACGCTGGTTCGCTCCGCCCCTGGCTCTTTTCCTTCCCTCCGCCCCTTTCCTCGAGGGAAGAAAAGGTGGGGAAGGAAAGGAGCCAGAGGCGGAGCGAACCAGCGTCCCTCCGCCGCCACAACGGACCAGAGAAGAGGAGAGGCGGCGACAGGGTGAGTATATCGCCGCCTTCCCTCTGCTCCAGCGCCTCCCCCCCTGCCTGCATCTTCGCACCATAAGACGCGGCTGATTTTTCATCCCACTTTGGGAGGAAAAAAATTGTGTCTTATGGTGCGAAAAATACGGTATGTCGGTATTAAGTGCACCTTTTTAACACATGTCTTTCAGATGTTAATGTGAATCAGCGAGCATTTTCATGAAATGTCATTGAGACACCATTCCCCCATCCCGGTTTCCTCTGTGTTTTAGGGCATATGTAGAAGGGGTCTTAGAAGAAATAGAAGACAAACATCTTTTAAAGCTCTACAAAATTTCAAAATGCTTTATGAAAGCTATCCAAATATTTTTTTAAATAAAAGTTTCCCAAATGACCAGCCTCAAACCAATTTGTACTAGTACAGGTATAGTTTTTTTCTTTTTGCTGTTGTTAAGCTTACTTATGCTCCCTTTTGTGCATGGATATTCATTTCTTATATATTTGTTATTTCATATTTTTAACCATTGCTTTATCTCTGTTTTAGAAGTTGTTCCTTTCTTTTCCCATAATAATTGTGGGGTGGTTTAGTTCTGGTTTAGTCTTTCTTTTCTCTTCCCTTAAGGTTGTTTTCCTACAGTGTGTGTGTGTGTTGTATTCTGCATAATGAACAGGAAAGCATTATGTACAGAAAGATTGGTTTGGAGCCAGCATCAGTTTCCAACAAACAGAACAATCTCTAGAAATGTTAGAACCAGCAAAGCTTTTCCATTAGATAATTCAGGGGACGCAATCTTGGCTAATTCCTCTCTTTGTTCTTGAAATGTCCCATGCCTGTCCCTTCCCACAAAGTAAACTCTGGTCCATTTATTTAAAACTTTTGTACCCCGATCTTCTCACCTCAATAAAGGGACTCAGACCGGCAGACCCAGACCCATTGGGGACCCTTTCCAAACACTAGGGGAGATTTAGTTAATGATCTTTCAACCAGTAGGAGCCTCTTAGCAAAGTAAAACCCTGGATCCAATCCAGTGGATGCAGTTTTTTTTCTGGGTGGGAACATGTATTTATTTATTTATTTATTAGTTCAACTTAATATACCGCTCTTTCTGGTGCTCAGAACGGTTTACAAGGTTAAAACAACATATAAAACACATAAAAACATAGTAAAACCCGATTAAAACCCCCAATCAAATCCTGTTCCCAACAGTGCTGCAAAACAGCATAGAACAGTCTCGACACAATGGCGGAGGCGCGGCAGAGTGCTGACCATAACAGGCACTGGCTATGGGCCGAACACCTGTCTAAATAGCCAGGTCTTAATGGCTCTGCGGAATGGTAGCAGGACCTGGATGACTCGAATCTCCTCAGGGAGGGGGTTCCAAAGAGTCGGCGCAGCTACAGTAAACGCCCTCTACCATGTGCTGGAAAGCTTGTAGACCCTAATACCAGGCACCTCCAATAAGTTGAGCCCTTCTGAGCGCAGCGATCTCCTGGACACATATGGGGTAAGCCGCTTCCTCAGGTACACTGGCCCCAAACCATATAAGGCCTTGAAAGTTAGAACTAACACCTTGAAGAGAACTAACACCTTGAATGTAAAATTTGCAGTAATACATTGTCTTAAACCCTTTAAAGTATCAGGCCACCATTTTCTTCTGTTTGGCAACCATGAAGACTCTTTCAATTCCTTTGGTTACCTCTAATGTGTTTTCTGGAAGGATAAGGAGTATATGTTTTGTAAAATAAGATAACAACTGATAATATTGTTATTATTTTAGTGTGATGAGTACTGTTAATCATTGCTTCTCAAGAATTGTTTTTGGAAGATCATTTTGAGGATTTTTCCCCAAAAACTATTTTTCTAGTCATGGCAGTATGAAAGAGGATGTGGCAACTCAAAGATAATGTATTAGTGAAGTCTCGCAGGGAAGAAAGATGAATACTATGTATGGTTTTCTTTTTACTAAGGGCCTTTTAGCATTGCTTCCCAAGGAGAGTGCCCTCGCACTTGGCAGCAGAAGCAGCACAGAAGCAGAGGTGCCCTCTCCTTGGCCCTCCTCCTTTTCCTTCTTCATCCGAGGAGGAGGACAAAGTGGGAGGAGAAGGAGGAGGGCCAGCCTTGAGTAGGGGCATCCCTCTTTCCCTCCCTCCACAGACTGGCTGCTCTGGGTCACTCAGCCATAGCTCCCTTGTCTTCCTCCTTTTCTTCCTCTTGCATGGTGGCAGGTGGGGGAGGACATTCTCCTTGCTCCTGCTCCAACCCCTCCTCCTCGCCCTTGTTGCCTTCAATGGGCCCTGATGGGTGCAATCTGCTCCCTGCCCATTCTTCCCCAGGAGGATGAAAGCTGTGTGAAGCTGGTGGGAGTGGCGCTGGCTCTGGTGAGGTGGCAGGCCCTGACAAGCAGAAGAGCAAGAGGTGAAGGCAACTTGGGACGGCTAGGAGGCCAGCATGTGCTTCCACTGCCTCTATTTTGCCATGTTACACAAATGTAATGCAAACCCCAATTGTCATGACCCAGTCTGACTTCAAGCGAGACCACAGCCATGTTACACCCAAGACTTTAGCTAGGCCAGAAAGCAAGCCTCTGTAGAAGCCTCTAGTTCAACCAACGTTCAAGGACAGGCGCAGCCTAGCTCCATCCCGGGCCGATAAGAAGCGAGGGAAAAGTGGAGACGGGTTGCATCCCCTCCAGGTGTGAGCACTAATGAGTTGACATACCATCCTGATGAGGGAGGCATGAGAAAGCCCAGCTGAGGATCTGTCCATGAGAACCAGTTATGACGCAACTTGCGTCGTAAGGATCAAAGCCTTGTGAGGCCTATTTAAGTTATGACTCAAAGCTGTGCGGCATCTCGTGCCAATGTTCAGTTTTCCTTGTCAAGTTCCATATACTCTAGTTCCAGTCCGGGCCGGTGGGCCTTCAAGTCCTCGTACTCAAGTTTTGCCAAGCCTTTGTTGCCAGAGACTTTCCGGGATTTAGCCCTTTAGGGCATCAGGACTATTTTCCTCTCATTGAACCTTTTTTACTCCTTGGACTATTGCATTGCAATGTTAGATGCTGAGGGCATCTAAGGACTATATTTTTCTCTCTTTACTACTTTTCACTTATTCTAAATAAAGCATTTAATCACGGCTGGTCTCAAGTGGTTTACTGAGGGATCCTTCAGGTCTACGGTGCAACACCAATTTTGGTATGGCCATGTAGCCAAAAACAGTATGTTTTATATTCACATAAATACAGTAGTTTAAGAAATATTGCATATTTATCATTTGTTCTATTGCATGTGTCTCAAGGTACATAATATGTCACCACTGAAGTCTCTATTGTATGGCATGACTAAAGATGATCTCGGATTGTGCCACTGTGAAATTTCATCGTTTGATGAATAGAAATTAAATTCCAAAATGCATTGGGCTCATCCACAGAGATTTGGGAGAATACAGACAACATCTAAATATAAGCCTCATTAGCCATTTGGATACAGATGGACACAGAGATCCAGTTAGCCTTCCAAAGCTGATACATTTCTATCCAAACTTTTTATATAAGGAAAACAAGGAAGCAGAAGGAGCAACCGAATTTTATCAGGATTTCCCATACCACTGTGGCCCTGGGTAGTGTTGAATGGCCCTTTGCTCGAGATCCCCTGTCTCAGGAATGCTGGACTAGATGGGCTGAGGTCCGAAATGGCTCTTCTTATGATGTTCTTATGTTCTTATGTTCTTATGTGTCTCCCTAGGCTCTTATCATAAGTGTAGTTATGCAAGATATGATTAATATTAATGTATCTGTGACTTTGAACTTTTATGTCTGATGTCCATCATCTAGCTGTATTGTTTCAGAATGGAATTTTTGGACCAAGATTCTGAAATCAGTCAAATTCTGTGGCATGTTAAACAGTCGAAGTCAAATCTCAGTAGCTTCCATGCCGTTATATTGGTACTGGGATATAATTCTTCATTAATTTTCTTCTCAAAGGTAGCAATAAATAATTTCAGAAATTGCCTCCCCACTTCAAGAATGTCTTTCAAAATCATGCGGTTTTTTAATGCTATTTACAATTTAGGATTCATTTTGAAGGGGAAAACATCACATATGGTTCATGTGATTGGATCATGTGATTTTACTGTTTTTATTAAGTGTTTTTAATTTTTATGTTTAAATGTCCTATTATTTTATGGAGAATTTGCCCTATTGTATTTTTTGCTTAGACATATGTTGTTTGATTTATGATTTGGTTTATGTTTGTGAGGCATTGAATTTTGACATTATTTTTGTAAACCACTTTGAGTACCCCCAGGGGTAAGAAAAGCGGTATATAAATACTGAAAATAAATAAATAATATGGTTGTTTTGCACTTAGTCTTTTTTGCATGGAAAATAATAACATTGATACAGAAATCTTAATTTGCAGAAAATGCTGTGAGTAGATATTAATTTTGTGCAAAAACCACACAAAGTTGATTTCCATAGAAAATAGCATTTTCTTCACGTAACACTGATTTCTACAGAAAATTGTGATTTCTGTGAAAAACAAGCACATTTGAATTCTGTACAGATTAGTCCCAAATTGCAAAGATTCTCACCAATCTGGGATTCTTCTTGCTGGAGATCCTGAACCTTATGGTTTTAAAATCATTTTTAATACTGTTGAATATTTTTTCCATTTTTACATTGGAGCCTGAGGTGACTCTTGAGATTTGTGAATAACCCTGATTACAATACTACATATTCATTTCATATGAGCTCAAGTATAAATGTTCCCATATAGTCAATTGTGAAGTATGTTTCCAAAAAGTATCAAATCCAAAAATAAGAAATAATAATGAAAAGTATGTTATAGGTAGCAGCACACTGTTGGCTAGGAGTAAAATATTACACACAAAACAGAATTATATCAAAGAGCATTTTATAGCAAAAGAATGCATATTTTCAGCACATTTTTTTCCATTCATGTAAAAATCGTTCAGGTGGATTTGGTACCCTTTGTTGCGCCCCAAGGACCTGGAGGACCCCTCAGTAATCCGCTTGACACTGGCCACGTTTCAAAGCTTTATTTAGAATATAATATATAGTAAAGAGGCTAGGAGTATAGTCTAAAGATGTTTAAAGCATCAATAGATAGCAGCAATTGTTCAAGGAGGCAGGAAGCAAGATTATAGTCCTTTGGTATATGCAGGAACAAAGCAAAGAGAATCTTCTTTCCCCAAACAGGTTAAATCCAGGAAAGGCAAATACTTAGTTTAAAGCTTTCGCAAACAAAGTTCTTGGCAACAAAGTTCTTGACAGGCCCAGTGACCGGACCAGGTTCGATGAAAAATGCAAAGTTGACGAAAGATACCCATTGTCTCTGGGGCCGTCTCTATATAGGTCCCAGGGCTTTGATCTGTTCGACGTGACTGCGTCGAACATCAGTTCTCAAAACATATCCCAGCTGGCCTCTTCAGGCCTTTCACATGAGAATGGTATGCGGCTCCAATTAGTAGAGGCACCTGGGAAGGAGAAGGGAGTCGTACCATCTCCGCTTATCAGGCCAAAAGGGAGATGAGCTTTACTTAGCCTTGAACAAGGAATGACCTCGGAATCTTTGCAAACACTGCCTGGCTGCAGTTTATCTTTTGGCCTCAAAGAATTAACATGGCTGCGGTTTTTAACCCATTTGTATCTCCCTCTACACACACACACACTATTACACACACATATGGGGGTTGTTACATACAGATTTGTGTTGACACTATCATAGAGTTCAAGAAAATGCAATTTTCCTGCTTCTTGGCAGATGGTTGGACTGGATGGCCAACTCTATGATTCTATGATTTTATGAGTCTAAGATTTGTCATTTCCCTCCTCTACATTTGAGAGAGTATACATTGCCCAAGATCATTCAACTGACTTCGACAGTTGAATTCAAAACTCTGCTTTCCCAGGGCCTTAGTCTGATTCACAAACTACTACACCTCGTTGATGCTCCTTCTCTCTATAGCTGATTTTTCAAAAATAGATGACAAAACAACTCTGCTTTCAGTGATGACTCCTGAGTTATAAATCTCATGGCAACATGAAAAAGTGCACTTTTGTGCTTTAGGACAGTGCTTAACAATATCTCTAGATGTAATAGAAATGGGAACATTTACTTTAGAGCTGCAGAAATGTCTGCTTTCTACAGGTAACATCTTCCAACAAAGTATTATTGCCCCTAGCATATCAATTCAACCACCACGAACATTTGAATCCTCTGGAGTTCTGTTACGTTTTGTGCAGTGTTTGGTTACAACAGTATGTGTGTATGTGTGTTCATTTCTTTTAAAAATGCAAGTGCTATGGGAAAAATGGTATGAAGGTTACAAACACAGGCCACTCAGTATAGCTGAGAATAATATGATTAAGTCAAGAACAATGGGACAGTTTAGAACTGGGCCCATGCAACTCATGCAAGTCAAGCTTTCAAGTAACTTCTTCAGTGAGAATGGTTATACTAATCAAAAAAGTCAAGTATTTTTGAGAGACTCCATCAATGTGACTAAGTCAACAAAGTTTGTAGAACCATAGTTGGAAGAGATCCCAAGGGCCTTCCAGTTCAAGGTATTCTAATTAGTTAAATACTGGTGCTTTCTAACTTTGATTTTGCTCATTTGCTCAGCTTTTAAATGATAAATCCCAGAATCCCTAGCCAGAACAAAAAACACACAGGATAGTTTCTTCTCTCATTATTCTATTCTGATATAGAACTTACAGTAAAATTCACCCCATATCTTCATGATAGTGACCAATCTGGGAGAACTGTGTGAGATGGCAGAAATCCATATTATTTTTGTTTCTGCTTTTGCATGCCCCCCCCCCCCCCAATTCTGGTTTTTTTTGGGGGGGGGGAACCAGGAGATTCAGGAGGAAAGTGTTCAGATCCATAATTCAGGATCTGGAGTTCCATTTTCATTCTGATAAGATTTGATCCATTGGCCCCAATAAGGAAACTTTCGAGACTCGTTTCTATATAATTTTTAGGCTTATCAGGATGAAACTTGGCACGCTTGTAGGAAACATTTATGAATACAAGCTTCCCAAGTTTCAGAACATTTCACCAATCCACTGATTTTTGGGAAAATATTATTATTTACTATAACATTTATTTTTAAAAACCAAAAGACTGGTTATTGCTATGTTGTTATTTAGGAATGTGGTGGGTATGGCTGCTGAATTGAAGGAATGGTGCAGTTGTGGACATATGAAGGATGGCAGACAAATACTAGATAGCTGAAGGTTAGAAATAGAAGAGCAAAAAAGGTGTGAAGCACTGGCATGAATAAGTATTTAGTAAGAATCCATGGAACATAAAAAAATCGATTCACTGTAAAAGTCACATGTATTGCATGTTAAAAGAAAAGGAATGTTTGCTACTCAGTAACCAGGGCTGCCTGGGTGAAAGAAATACCTTAATTACACTTAATTAGATAATCAATTAGTTAAGCCAATTTGACAGTAATATATTTTGACAACACAGTTAAAGAACTCTCTATAATGAAACCAAATTCAGAGACCATTTTTTCAATGACAATTCTATTTATCAATTGATGGTGTTTCAGATGATGTCTTTATATTATTCCATTTTCTATTATGGTAGTTATTGCATTATAATGATGTTCTACCATTCATTTTTAGGTGTGCTTGGCAAGTGCTATTCAGATTCTTTTAAACTTTGTATAGTTACATTTATTGAGTCTGTGCACAATTTTGTGTGAAAGTGGGCACTTCCAGACAGTGCAAAAATCCTTGTTTTAGAACTGAGTCAAAAAATAGTGAGATCTGACAACAGATTCACACATGGACTTGTCAGTCCTGGGATATGGTCCCCCGTCATCTTCACATTCTTCTTTTGAAGCAGATCAAGATGGAGGATTGTCATGCCCCAGCCTGACTTCATAGCCCAGCCACACAGACACCATGTTAAAGCCAAGTTACCAGCCAGGCCTGAGAAAGAACCTTTGCAGAGGCCTCCACGTCACCGTACTCAAGTACCAAGCCAAGCCATTGTTTGCCAAGGACTTATCTCGGATTTTTAGCCCATTTGGGTTTCAAGACTATTTCTTCATTTATTGGATCTTGGACTCTTTTATCGCCCTCTGAGGCCTTGGCAACCTGACCCCCCTGGATAAACCACACAGCAGCTGAGGTACAACGGGTTTTATTGATAATAGGTAAGTATAGGAAAGAAGGGTTGGAGGCAATCTTTATAGTGCCCCAACTAGCAGCAAACAGGAATCAGCAAGGCATGGGTGCTCCGCAGTAAAAAAGGAGCACAAGCGGCAAACGGGAATTCAAGCCAGATGCAAAGTCTCTTGGGATCCCAGCCAAAGCAAGTGAGGCTGGGATGTTGATTAAAATGCAAAGAATTCAAAAGGCAAAAGAGTCTTTTCAGGAACAATCAATGGGTTCGACGATGAACTGGAACAAGGCAACACTGGAACAAGTCAGCCCGCAGTAGGCTGACTGGCGTGGCTTGGTGGAAGGCCCGACTGGCCTTACTCACGAGATCTTTACCCAAATGCGTTGTTGGTACAAGACACTGGCATAGGGGTCTGTAAAGCAGAAATAGTGTTCCTTAGTTGCGTCGCACGTCAAAAGCTAAGATTGATGATCCTTAGTATGTTTTGTGAACTCAGTCCTCTAGGAATGCGGAGCTTGTTAGCAAGGGCCAGCTGGGCTGGGGAGTTAGGCTTGTTACTCCCGTGGCCCGCTTCCATTATCAGGGGAGGCAGTGATGGTACAGCCTTGAAGGCCTATGTTATGCTTGCATCCCTACTCTTCACACGGGAAAGGCACGGGAGGCCCTAGCAAGGTTTGAGCAGAGCAAGCTGGTTTGAAAGCTGCACTCTTGATATCTTGGCTGGAACTTCGCTGAAGCGAAAGTGACGCCTGAGGCCCTTGAGGTGTGACATCTTTAAAGACTATTGCCTTGCAATACTTGGATGCTGGGAGCATCAATGAACTATCTTTTATCCTTTTTCCTTTTTATTATCTATTCTAAATAAAGCATTTAATCACGGCTGCTTCGTGGTGGTTTACTGAGGGATCCTCCAGGTCTAGGTTGCAACAAGGCTAAACGGGGGACATCCAGCTGAAGTTATTTTTTAAAATCCCTCTGTTATGCATTGTACTGTATATGTGCCCATGCAAACATCTTAATATAAACACAAGCATGTGTGCATATGAGGTCCAGTGCATAACGGAGGGATTTTTTTAAACAAAAACTTCTGTTGGCTCTCTTTTTTCATCCAATTGTTAATTCATCCTTTGTTTAAGATTATAAAGTGTAAAAGAAAGAGTTCAGAGAGTTCTAATTGCTCTCGATTTGTTCTTATCTTAAACCACTTGTGTGTCTATTTGGCATACCAATCAGCTGTTTCAGGCTTTTAAAAAATGCATGTGCACTGAAGCAATCTTCATGGAGGGAATGGAAGGAAAGCACATTTTTGGATGATACAGGATATATATCCATGCAAATGCATGCTTTTTTCAGACTGAATCAGGTTTTGAGTGCACATTTTTAACATGTGCTTTCTGGCTCTTAACCTGATCAATCTCACACTTTGGTTAAACATTATTTAGCCACCCCGTCTTTTAACCCAGTTACTTCTGGGTTTTACAGCATGTGTAGAAAGGTCGAGATTCATAAATCACTGGATACAAACCAACCAGTACATGCATCTGCCCAATATCTCCATTTCAAACTTACATCTTCTCCATCCCAACCCAAATATCAACATTATTGAATATTGCTATTTCAGAGTCTGCCATCTCAAATTACTTAGTAGCTCCAATGTAAACAACTTGTTAGGTATTGATTTGATAGAAACATCCCTTGTGGCTTATCTGTCCACAGTAAATTGGACCTTGATGAGTGTTGGTAGTTTGGACAACCATAAATTGAACTGTAAAAACTTGAATGTATTTCAGGCATCATATCTTCTTGATGGGATTTAGTAAATGTCAATGAAAACCTTGGTTATGTCTGTTTTATATAACCCGGTGGAATTGCTAAAGCAAAGCTATTATATTGATCATAATAGGGGCACTGAAGGTCAAAATTAAGTATTTCTGCTGTGTCTAAACAGTTACACCATGTGTAACTATAGTCAATTCTCAATTTTATTGAAAAATGGCTTTCAAAAATAAAAGTGCGCCTTTTCTACTCAAGATAAAATGGAAAATGTTATTTCACTTCATTTCTTCATTTAATTCCTTTCCTTTGCTAAAATGAGCTTCTTTTACTATGTATAGCTTTTAGGATGCTCCTTTAACTGTGTGTGTGTGTGTGTGTGTGTGTGTGTGTGTGTAGGGAGGGGGCTGCCATGGGAACAGCATACTTTGATGCAGATATTGGATTCATTGTGTCAATCTCTTCTCTTTAAATACTACAAATTGAGCTTTGATGGCTTACACTGAAGAGTCTTTGAAGTCTCATTTGAGACATTGAGGTAGTTCTTGAACATGATACTTCTCTGCTTTCTCACTGTTGAAACATTGCTTAGGGCAATAGTGATATCGGTGTCAAAAGGAATGTAAAAGGTACAACATTGCTTTTGTTCAAAGGAAAATGATGGAGTGGGCTGAGTGGCAGTAGTCAAGATTTATTGGATCCTGTCATATATGCCTTATTTTGAAGAGGGTAACTAGAAAACAAATTTTGAGTCAGGAGCGACTTGAGAAACTGCAAGTCATTTCTGGTGTGAGATTTTTTTAAAAAAAATTTTTTTAAACTTTATTATGAAAAAAGACATGGAACAAAAATAGATACAGAGCTTCACAAACATACATCGTACCATACAGACGATGGTGTGAGATAATTTGTCGTCTACAAGAAGGTTGCCCAGGGGATGCCAGAATGTTTTACCTTCCTGTCGGAAGCTTTTTTCGTGTCCCTAAATGAGAACCTAGAACTGACAGATGAGAGCTCATTCCACTCCCCAGATTGAACCCCTGACCTCTGAGAATGCTTGTCATAGATGCAGGTGAAACATCAGGAGAGAATGCCTCTAGAACATGGCCATATACCCCAAAAAAACTACAACAATGCAGATTGAGATTTGGTCGCTTCAGATAATTCGGATACTTTCTTGATCTATAAATCAGTGGAGCTGGAGAAGTTACTGTTTAAGAAGAATGGATATAATGATATTTTGAAGCCATCCAGAAACGAGTAATGCTAAAGTGACTCTCTGGGACTCGTGCCATGATATTCATTCTTCCTACAAGTAACTATTCAAATAAGCTGTAAATCCATCTGACTCAATTTGGGATTTGTCCAAATCCACAGTACACCCCTAATTTCCTTGGCTGTTGTGTTATTACCTTTAAAAAAAGTCTCTGTGTTGCTTCATCAAAGTTCCCTGTCAAGTCTTGTCCATTTCATCAAAACTTCTACTCACCCATCTAGTCACAATATAATAAAATATATCACTCATGGGCTAGTTCCTGATATGGTGCCAAATAGACTCCAGTGTTTTCTAAAACTAAAGAATGATGATCTAGTCACACAGGAATTGACTTTTTGTATTGATCCAAAAAAAAATCCCACGGGGGAATACTTGCTTATTTAATATTTTCAATAAAGCATTGTAGGGGCACACATTTACATACCAGCATTTAATATCCTCTGCAAACATTTGAATTGATCCATGAATGTATATTAAAAGGTGTTCTGATAACACTTCATTTTAAGCATCCTGTTGGTATTGGACTAATTTGGTTTTTATTGGAGTAGCACTTATCATAACGAATTCATCTGGTATTTATGTGACTGCCACTTTTCCCTTCAGGTATCCCATTTTAATTTATAAATAAAATGCTTCTATAACAGAATAAGAAATTGTCATCAGCCTCATTAGGAAATTCATATGTGTAGAAATGAATGTGCAGCTAGGTAAAAGCAGTTATAAAATTAATTATAGTGATTTCCATGGAATGGCGTTATATATACAAATGCAATTTATTCCACTCATGCTGCTCTCCAATTTTGTGGCTGCCATTCATGGACCATGGAAATGTGCTGGAATTTGTATTAAGGAATAAAGAAGTCTCTGACATACAGAAAAATCAGGGAAAATAAAATTATTATTGTCTTTAGAGTAATGATCTGTCCATCATGTGTTTTGAAATAATATTCTCAATCTATAGATGAGAATTGTTGTCAAATGTAATAATTTAAAAGTGAAAAACATTAATTTTGCTTGATTTTTTGGACTGTTTTTACTTTTTCAAAAGAAAAATAAAAAACAGATAGCATTTTCTAGGGGTGTGCATGATATTGGTTGGATGTTCCGGATACGGTGGTTATGGCTAACATTGGCAAGTGAATCCCTGGAGGGTGCTGTCACACTCCAGGGAACCTGGACTCTCTAGATGTATTCACACAACACCAGCACTTGAAATATAGTCATTTATTAGAAGCAAGTAATATCAGCAATATATTGAATAATAAAAAGGTAAAAAGAAAACACATCTATAATGCAAGCAGGAAGGTTTCAGTAGCCAAAGCAATACAGGTGAAATAAATCCAATAGAGTCCCAATGCGTTCAATAGAGTCCAAGAGAATCAAAGTCCCAAAAACTTAAAACAGAAACTTCCATAGACAAAGCAAAAAAACTTGAGTCCCAAAGCAAGATGATCTTCCTGCACCGACGTTGCCAGAAAACTGGGGGTCACCACAGCAAGTAGCAGTAAAATAGTCAACCAAACCACTTTCGATTCTCTAATTAAAACATAGGCCTTGAATTTTGCCAATTAAAATTCCTTCTCTGCTGACTGCACTATAAACACAGGTGTTACTTATCTTACTCTAGTTTACACAGACAAGTTCCCAGAGAATCTTTGCTCATGAAAATTCCCATCCCGTGTATCAGTTTGCACTGCAGGTCCCACAATTATGATAGCCAAAGAAGCCACAAGCCCAACAGGTGCTCACCAATGCTTCCTCTTCAACCTGGAAAGAAGTGATGAGTGGAGTGCTACAGGGTTCCATCCCGGGCCTGGTCCTGTTCAACATCTTTATTAATGACTTAGATGAAGATTTAGAAGGCATGATCATCAAGTTTGCAGACGTCACCAAATTGGGAGGGATAGCCAATATTCCAGAAGACAGGAGCAGAATTCAAAATGATTTGACAGATTAGAGAGATGGGGCAAAACTAAGAAAATGAAGTTCAACAGGGACAAATGTAAGATACTCCACTTAGGTAGAAAAAATGAAATGCAAAGATATAGAATGGGGGATGCATGGCTCGAGAGCAGTACGTGTGAAAAAGATCTTGGAGTCCTTGTGGACAACAAGTTTTGCTGCCAACAATGTGATGCGGCAGCAAAAAAAGCCAATGGGATTTTGACCTGCATCAATAGGAGTCTAGTGTCTAGACCCAGGGAAGTCATGCTACTCCTCTATTCTGCCTTGGTAAGACCACACCTGGAATCACAGTGTGCCCAATTCTGGGCACCACAATTGAAGAGAGATATTGACAAGCTGGAATGTGTCCAGAGGAGGTTGACTAAAATGATCAAAGGTCTGGAGAACAAGCCCCATGAAGAGTGTCTTAAAGAGCTGGGCATGTTTAGCCTGAAGTAGAGAAGGCTGAGAGGAGACATGATAGCCATGTATAAATATGTGAGAGGAAATCATAGGGAAGAGGGAGCAAGCTTGTTTTCTACTGCTCTGGAGACTAGGATGCGGAACAATGGCTTCAAACTACAAGAAAGGAAATTCCATATGAACATTAGGAAGAACTTCCTGAGTGTGAGCGCCGTTCAGCAGTGGAAGTCTCTGCCCTGGAGTGTAGTGCAGGCTTCTTCTTTGGAAGCTTTTAAACCAAGGCTGGATGGCCATCTGTCAGGGGTACTTTGAATGCAATTTTCCTGCTACTTGGCAGGGGGTTAGACTGGATGGCCCATGAGGTCTCTTCCAACTCTATGATTCTATAATTCTATGATATGAGGCAGGTGAATGAGGCAGTCAGAGATGGTCAATAATAGGACATGTGTGTGTGTGTGTGTGTGTGTGTGTGTCAGAGAGAGAGAGAGAGAGAGAGAGAGAGAGAGAGAGAGAGAGAGAGAGAGAGAGAGATGTGCTAGCTCCGTATGTCTCAGTGCCACTGTTTAGTACTTAGGGAATGGCTCATTTTTTGAGAATTCCTTGTTCTTCAGCATTAACTTTTTCATTGTTTAACATCATTCAGTCCTTCTTTTATTTTACTAGCCATTTTTCTGGGGAGGAATGGATGGACCACTCCTTCATAGCAAAATTACTAGTTAAAAAAAAGAAGGACTGAATGATACTAAGTTTCTCCTCCTCCTCCCTTTCCCCTCTTCGAATATCAGTCTCTGCTATTCCTTCCCTAGTCCTATATTCTGGCTTGTGTGTGCCTGCACCAGTCTAGCAGCCTCCCCCACCCCAAGCCCTTCTTGTTAGTTCACCTCTTTGAATCCCTCTCTCCTAAAAAAAATCCTAAAAATAACTGGATGACCCAAACACTCTGAAACTTAGAGGGCTTCCAGTGGTAAAGGTGTTCTCCAAGTATGGTCATTTTCTTCCTAATAGCCATAAATTGATTTTAACTGGTGTGTTTTTAATAACTGTTTGTTTAATGTTGTTCTTAATTAATTTGTTAAGTTGTGATAGCACCAATTAGTGCTTGCTGTAAGGCCATCCTGAGTCCCCCCTCGGAGGTGAGAAGGGCAGGGTACAAGTGTATGAAATAATAAATAATAAATAAATGAGAGGAAGAGGAGCCTTGCCATTTCCCCCATTAAAACCAATGGCTGGATTTCCACGTAAAAATGGAGCTTTTGGCTGCAGATCTGAGAAGTGGCATTTCCGCCCTCCCAATTTCAGGAACTACCCAAAAAACAGAATGGGATTCCACCAGAAAACGGAACTGAAAATGGGATGCAGTTTCCCTAAATTCCACACCCATAGCACTTTCTCATTTGTTTCACAAACATTCACAGGCTCTGATATTTATCATTGTCTATATTAGGAAGCAAGTATATAGTCTGGGGTATAATATACAAAGATTTCCCCAAATTTCAGTGCACAAAGGCTTTATTTTCTATTACTGGTTGGCTTTATAGTACTTGTAGCAATAATCACCTTATAGACAATTACCATTTAAATGCCATTTTCACTGTGATACATTAATGCACACTGCTGAAATTTAGTGCTGGCTATTTTTGAGGCCATGTTGAGATAAGACTCACTTAAAAGGCATTTAAATGGGAGGCAATATTCTCTGGTCAACTTGGTAGCCCATAATGAAGGCATTGTGATGAAAAATAATGTTCACAGTGGTGTCTTAGACTCTACAGGCTTGAAAACAGCACTAGTCAAGAAGCCTGAGGTGTTAACACAGTAGGTGTCAATTGCTTTGGCATATAGCACAACAGGGCTCTACCCCTGAGAGAAGGAGTGTTAAATTTCATGTGCAACATTATGAATCTTATACAGTATATCTGTAATTCAGACATACATATATAATATTGAGGATCCCAGTTCAGATTAAAAATAATTGATTGAGTTATACCCACATACAGTACCTTTCATACATAAGAAAAAATGTGATATTCTAAATGTTCTTATGGGAAATGTGATTTTGATCATTCAGTCATTCATTTCTAAATTGAGTTTATATCTCACCTTTCACCCTGTTGGGGTCAAAGGAAGCAAAATGAGAGTAGAAATAATAATAAAAGAGTAGTAAAAGAAAAGATAAACAGGAAAAAATATTGGCAACAATACCAAAACAGAGGAGTATATGACTTTCACATGTTTAGGAGTACAGCTTCTCTATCCTCTTAACATTTTTGGAAGCTGAAATTTATAATAGTTGGAAGGCCAACAT
This sequence comes from Anolis apletophallus, assembly GCA_030556195.1. Taxonomy (NCBI): domain Eukaryota; kingdom Metazoa; phylum Chordata; class Lepidosauria; order Squamata; family Anolidae; genus Anolis; species Anolis apletophallus. The sequence goes on along the minus strand of JARBWK010000010.1, from coordinate 104,002,707 downwards.
TTCCTCAACTTATAACAGCATGTTCTTTCTACAAAGGAGAAAAGGTGGAAATTGCCATTCTGTTGGCAGAGTTGGTTACTTGGATATCCAAAGAAATAATGTTTAATAAATTAATGAGACCAGGCTTGATGACTATGCATGCCCTAATGAGCTAATTCTGGCCAAGTCTTTAAAAACTAAAGTTTGTCTTACTTGAATAGCCAAAAGATAATGTATCAAGGGACAACTTTTAAGATTTCAGCTGTTTCACAAACCACTATTTTTCTAAACTAGTAAATTTCTCATAGCTGGCTAAACATCTTACTGTTTATTTACAGCCAAACTGTGTTACACACATTTAAAATGTTTCTAATTGAAACTCACCTGTTATCCAATTAACATCCTGTTTAGCAACAACCTAGTTGACATTAACTTCAGCAGATAGCACTGTAGTCATTAACCTTTTGCATTGCCTAATGTGTTTTGTGTTGCTACCTGAGCAGCAAAGGTCAAGTCCAGAAACCAGCTGTTTCCAGAGCTATTGATTAATTTTCCAGCCTGAAACTTTGATGTTCTTCTCAACTTAACTGTTGACTGAAACAACAGGGCATGCTAATAATAACCACAACAATCTAATAAATACCTGACCAATTTCATCTTATAGTGTATAGACAATAAAAAGTTAGACTTTTAAAAAAATTCTGGAATCAAAATAAAATGCAATGAACAATACCAAAAAAACCCTGAATAGATCAGATATTCCTGAAGATTGTGCTTCCTACTCGTGCCGTCATGCCCAGGCACTCAAAAGTTGGAATTACGATGTGCTTCTCTCTATAACCTGGGGGACTGCGGGTGCCTTCCCTCGAAGCTCAGGGGTCCCAGCAAGCAAAACCACTTCCGGTTAAAGTCAAACAAAGTATTTTATTTGGACAAAGTCCTTGGCAGACTTGGTACAAATTCTTGAGGTTACAAATACGAAGTCAACTTACAAAATCATGTAGATGTTTCTTCAAAGATTCTTAATTTTCCTTTCAGTTGCTGGGTTAACTTCCTCCAATGGTAGAGAGATCCTGAGATGCTCTCTACCCTAGCCCTGAGTTGCTATGTTAGAAAGAGCAGGTCTTTCCCTATCTAAACTCAAAGCTAGCTTGGAGATGAAGCAGTTAGAGCTTCTTCCAATGGCAGAGAAATCCTCAGATATTCTCTGCCCTAGCTCTGAGTTGCTATTGTTGAGAGAGTGGATCTATCCCTACTCTATTCAGAACTAGTTTAAAGGCAAGAGATTAGTACTTACGATGGCTTGTCTGAGCTGGCCTGGCTTGACCACAAGCACATAATCTGAGCCTCTGACTATCTTGCAGAAGACTGAGAGGACTTTCAAAATGGAGATCCCATCCCCAGGAAAAGGGGCAGGCTCCAGACCAAAAGATACTTTTGCAAGCCAACAGCACCAAATGATTTGCAAGCTGTCTGCAAGCCTCTTTAATGGTTAACTATCAGGGTGCCAGTGAGTTTGTAACAACCCTGGAAAAAATGCAAAAGGATACTATTTCCTATAACTATGGGGCAATGCAAATCAAACATCTGGAAGACGGAACACTCCCCACTTAAATTTCCAGGATATGGAAATTTACCACATCAAAACAAGCAAACACTTTTGCAATATATAACAATACAACAATATAAAACGTATACACTTTCAACAAGCAATACAAGATCGCTAATTGGCCGGTCTAAGACAGACACTTTGTCCAAGCTAGCCTGGAGGGGTTACGTGACCCCCTGTTGAAACTAGTCAACAGCTCCCTTGAGCAAGGAGCGTTTCCAGGGGGTTTAAAAGAGGCAGTGGTCACTCCATTGCTGAAGAAGCTGAGTTTAGACCCATCGGTCCCTTCCAACTACCGCCCAGTGTCGAATTTACCGTTCCTGGGCAAGGTGGTTGAAAGGGCAGCAATGAAGCGGTTGCAGTCCTACCTAGATGATGCAACTTGGCTAGACCCCTTCCAGTCCGACTTCCGTTCAGGGTATGGGACGGAGACAGTGTTGGTTGCCATCACAGATAAGCTGCGTTGCCAACTCGATCATGGTGGATCGGTGCTGTTCGTGTTATTGGACCTCACGGCAGCATTCGATACTGTCAATTTTGATCTTTTGACCCACCGTCTAGCTACGGCCGGGGTGAGGGGGACAGTTCTTAATTGGCTGTCCTCTTTCCTCCGGAACCGGTTCCAGAGAGTGAGAAGGGGCGAGGTTGTCTCAGGGGGTGCCCCTCTTCATTGTGGGGTCCCTCAGGGGGCAATCCTTTCCCCTTTATTATTTAACATCTATGTCCGACCACTTGCTCGGTTGGTACGCAGCTTCGGACTGGAGTGTCACCAATACGTGGATGACACCCAGCTCGTTCTGGGGATGGAGGGCCGACCTGACTCCATACCCGATAATTTCCATCACTGCCTAGAAGCCGTCACTGGATGGCTGCAAGCCAGTAGGTTGAAGTTGAATCCAGCTAAGACGGAGATCCTGTTGCTGGGTCGTCCGGGGGCGAGTGGGATCCAGCTTCCAACCCTGGACGGGGCGACTCTTCGCCCGTCATTATCAGTCAAAAGTCTAGGAGTCACGCTTGACTCCCATCTGACGATGGAGAAACACGTCTCCATCATAGGAACAGCATTCCATCATCTCCAGCAGGCGAGGAAGTTGGCTCCCTACTTGTCCCGGCATGACCTAGCCACAGTGGTCCAAGCCATGGTCATCTCAAGACTGGACTACTGTAATGCTCTCTTCATTGGCCTTCCTCTGTCGGTGATTCGGAAGCTTAAGCTGGTGCAGAACGCCACAGCCCGGCTTGTGGCAGGTCTTCCATCTCGCTGCCACACCACGCCGGTCCTGCGGGAACTGCACTGGCTCCCAATTGAGCACCGAATCACCTTCAAAGTGCTGCTTTTAACCTTTAAGGCCTTGAATGGTCTGGGGCCGGTGTATCTAAGGGACCGCCTCTCCCCATATAGTCCTCTAAGACCACTGAGATCTGAATCACTGAACCTCTTGGTGGTACCAAGCTATGCTGCCTTCCATCTGACCACAACCCGGAGGAGAGCCTTCAGCGCGATCGCTCCGGTGCTGTGGAAGGCTTTCCCTCCTGCCATTCGCGCGATGCCTACTTTACTGGCCTTTCGTAAGGCCTGTAAAACTCACCTGTTTATTCAGGCTTTTGCCTTACTCCGCTTTTGGGTCGGAGTAAGGCAAAGGCTCCACATTTTGGCCAAGGGCTGTGACCCTATGTAGTAGACAGGCATCACTGCCAGTTTTTAACTGTGGATGCATACATCCAACCATGTTTTAATATGTGTAATGTATGGTTGTATTATGTTGTACTGTGTTTTTATTGATTGTATTGTTTTTAACTGTTGTGAGTCGCCCCGAGCCACTTGGAAGGGGCGACCAAGAAATCCAAATAATAAATAAATAAATTGTGTGACCAACCTTTTGGCATTGACTACCCACAGACCTTCATTTCTGAGGGCTGCCTTGGTTAGTGTCCTACCCTGATGATGGATCCTATCGTGATGATGGCGCACAAGCAGCAAAGCAATGTGACTATTGGGGGGGGGGGGGTATGATGATGGGATTTTTTGTGCATATCTTAAGTTTGGCCTTGGCCAACCTACAGTACCTCCAACTCTCAAAATACCCTCCTTTGGGGCAATGCAACTATGGGGCAATGCAAATCAAACATCTGGAAGACAGAACACTATTTCTGATTTAACTGTATGCTGTTCTGACATATAGTAGAGTCTCGTTTATCTGACATAAACAGGCTGGCAGAACATTGGATAAACAAAAATGTCAGTTATTGCAGAGTCTCCTATTGTTACCCGTGCAATGCAGTGCTATTTACCTAGAATACTAACAACAGGGACATAAAAGAGTTAAAGCAATGCAACTCCTCTGGGCTAGAGCAGCCCAGCAGGAAGTGTCTGGATGCAGAAGAGGCATGTGGAAATCACAGAAAGAAGGAGGGAGGACGCTTCTGCTTCTGGTCCTGCATCTCCCCCCCCCCCCTTTGTCTTGCCTTTTTCACTTATTGGGAATTGAGATGGAATGTCTGATAAGCGAAGGTTGGATAAGCAAGACTCTACTGTATGTGCAAAATAATATGACAAAAAGGTATATCCAGATTGTTTTATAACCTTGATTAGTAAACTAAAAAGATTTCCCAATAAATTAGAAAAGCTTGTGTATTACCCACTGTTGTCACCTTTTTGAGCAATGATCTAATTATTATTATCATTCTCATTATATTTACTAATGGTGTTTTCTGTCCAGTATGGCTTAACTGTCTGATAATGCAACAGAGCCAGTCAAGTCTTAGCTTTTTCTGCTGCTTTAGTGTTTTCTCTCTCCTGCTTTAAAAGCTTTATATGCTGGACTTGCTCAACAGAGTGATTGACTCTTATGAACTCATCATATTAGCCAAGTGAAGCATCCTGCTTTGCTGTGGAAACGAGAAGCTGTTGGGGAGAATCCATCACCTCATGCATCACTCCCTCACAGTGACGTTCCCTTATATCACAGGGGGAGCATCACCTGGGCAGTACCACATGGGAAGCCTCCCATGTTGAGAGTGAAGTGTCAAAAACACTTCCACTCCAGTTGGAGGAGGGACCTCCGCAGGAAGTTCCTCTGTGTCATATGATGAACACCGTGCCCTTCCATCTTCCAGCTGGAGAGGAAGTATCATAGGAAGTGTCCAGAAGTAATTATGATGGGGTCATTAGTACCTCTAGTACAGGGGTGGGCAATTACTGGCCCTCCAGGGGTTTTGGACTTCGACTCCCAGAAATCCCAGCCAGTTTACCAGCTGTTAGGATTTCTGGGAGTTGAAGTCCAAAACACCTGGAGGGCCGGTAATTGCCCACCCTTGCTCTAGTAGATGTGAAGAGCGTTCCTTGGTTATAGACCAGTAAGCCATCCCTTTGCATATACAAGCATTGCAGCAAGCTTTATATTGAATGTTGAGAAATAAAATACCAATTTGTATATATTTCTTTGCTATATAGATAAAGAGGATAAATAGATTCACTTCAATCTGATTTGAGGTCTGGCTTTGGCAAAGAGACATCTTTGGTTATCCTGATGGCAGAACTGGACAAGGGAAGTGTGCCTCCCTTGGTTTTGCTGTACCTCTTGGTGGCTTTGTATGTCATCCATAATGGTTTCCTCCTGGCCTGACTACCTGAAATGAAACTGTTATGTTTTGCTTCTTATACTATTTAAAGTGTTTTATAAACCACTGGAAAATATTGGTTGCAGTTTTGTGGTCCAGTGCCACCAGCACTTTGATTTACTAGTCCTTTCCGCCACAGTCCAGGTAGCTGTTGTGGTTCTAAACCTCTGCCTGTCATAGCTTATGGACTAGAAGAGGGCAAAAAAAAAAGAAACTTTATCCAGACAAGACAGAGCTTCCTCATAACTGTACTGGATTACATTCTTCCTGAAAATACAGGTTCAGAGCTTGGAGGTGCTCATGTTTTCAACCCTGAGCTTGGTTTGTATTTCCATAGTGAAGACTTGTGGCTAGGAGTGTATTCACACAGTTCAGCCTTGGTTGGTAGTTGGATACATTTCTTGAGACATCAGATCTGTCCACATGTAGCACATACCTTAGGTTAATCCTATTTGGATTAATGTAACATGCTCAATGTAGGACTGACATTGAAACTGGGCCTATGATCAGATGGTCCAAAGAGCTGCAGCTCAGCTGGGTTGTTAATTGGAACTGATCATAGAGAATACACAATTCCTTAGTTCAATATGGTCCAAAAGGCCTTAATGCCATTTCACACTGCATCCAAAGAAATGGACTTAAATATATATTGATGTAAAGATAAATTAAAAAGTGCATTGCTAAAGGTGCTGACACATTTTCTCTTTCTCTCTGTCAATTTTTCTCCTTTTTATGTTGTCCTTTTCCGATAAATATAGGTAGAGATGAAAGTATTGATGCACTTCTAATATCTTTGAAGAAGCCTTGGCTATTAATCATATCCACTGGTCTTTCTCATCTTGGAGAGTTCATATGAAGTGGAAACAGTAAAAACATGAATATCTAACATTTTCTCTCTCATCCCATTTTACACTGTATGTAAATATGTAATACTGTGTGTTTTGCCCAAAACAAGTTAGAAAATCCAGAGTAGTCAGCGAGTTATCTGAAATGGTTCTATTTCTGATAGTTTCAGAAAAATATAATTCTAGGAAGTTATTGAAAGCATAATGGCAATAAATATCCAAGGCCAATCAGTGGTAACTTTAACCCTTAGGAAAGTTGCTTTGTTTTGCTTCACCATTCTCATTTTAGGACATGCATCCAATTTACATCCAGTTCAACAATTCAAAATTTCTTGTTCTAGATGTGAGATGCCATAAGTCATGTAAAAAAGCAAAGCATTCTCATAGTGTTGGTGCTTCTCACTGAACTATTGTGGGAAGCATTGTGACTTGAAGACTAGTTTGTAAGTATTGGTCATGAACCAAATTACATCCTGATAACAAAGATGTTGTGAACTTCCATCACATCGAAATGCAAGCTGCCAATTTGGCAGCTGAAAGTTTCCAAAAGGATAATTGTGATGCTGATCAGAACTCAGGTAGGCTTTCATCATGCCAACCTGAAAGATGGACTAGTTAAAAGCTCTGAGAAATAATAACTTGCTTTCATGGCAAATAATAATTTGCTATGTCATGCATAAATAAAAACCATAAGTGTTCTTTCATAGCAGTCATTTATTTTTAGATACCCCAGAGAAATATTCTGTCACAATCATTTGTAGCTTTCACCCTTCATTACTGGATACCACAGAATTCAGCAGAAGATGAATCATGCCAGACACATTTAGGATTCAAATGAGTCACCTAATATGGACAGTAGTGCAAAGTTCTAGAAAACAAGACTCATATTTTACAGTGAAATCCCCCTTTAATGAATTCTTAGTCCTTGAGGGTTGTGTTAATTACATAAAACAGAAGCAAACAATGACCCCAAGTTTTATAGCTAATAACACGTCTCCTGCGACGGTACTCTCACTGATATTTTGCACAATATTAATGAAAGCTAACATTAGACTATTTTTATTTTTTTTAAACTGAAACAAATTGTTTCTTCACGTGTAATAATATTGCATTAATGAGTCTTAGGCTCACCAGCTTCATCTTTTCTGACACTAGGACCAAAATCATGTTTTCTTTTTTTACATATACACAATTTTTTCTATGGAAGCAGCTGGGCATTTTTATAAAAAGCAGGATGTCCATATATAATTCAAAATAGAGAATATGAAGTTGGCACCATTGGACATGCAGATGTGAAGTTGCAAAGGTGTACATTTGCACAACATGCATACAAAACAAGGACTGTGTAGCATAATCAGTGCATCATCCCATACATATAGTTATGCTACACAATTCAGATCTAGGGTCTTATCCACTTGATTGCATGAGAGAACCACAAACCATTGGGATGTAAACTGGTACTGGAAATCACTGATAAGGATGGACAAATTTCTCTCTAGATTTCTTCTGAAATAGTACCTGTGATTGCATTAGAGTAGTGGTTCTCAATCTTCCTAATGTTGCAACCCCTTAATACAGTTCCTCATGTGATGACCCCAAATGTAAAATTATTTTCATTGCTACTTCATAACTGCAATTTTGCTACCGATATGAATCATAATGTAAATATCTGATATGCAGGAAGTATTTTCATTCACTGGACCAAATTTTGCGCAAATACCTGATAACGCCCAAATTTGAATATTTGTGGGGAGATTGATTTTGTCATTTGGGCGTTGTAGTAGCTATTATTTATGCTTAACCTACAATCAAAGGGCATTCTGAACTCCTCCAATGATGGAATTGAACCAAACTTGGGACACAAAACTCCCATGAACAACAGAAAATACTGAAAGGGTTTGGTGGGCATTGACCTTGAGTTTTGGAGTTGTAGTTCACCTACATCCAGAGAACGCTGTGGATTCAAACAATGATGGATCTGGACCAAACTTGGCACACAGACCCAACATGGCCAACTGTGAATCCTGGTGGGATTTGGGGGGGGGGGGGGGATTGACCCATGATTTTGGGAGTTGTAGTTCACTCACATTCTTATGCATTTTCTAATGGGAGCATTAATAAACAACAAAATGAAATATTGACTTTTTTCTTTAAAAAAAATAGTGTTACAAATTACCTAAGTTGCTGCTTCTTCTGCTGCTGCTCCTTCTCCTGATGCTGCTGGGCCACTTTCAGTCCTACATCACCTGAGCACTTTTCCCCCTGCCTTGAAGGGACTTGCTGGCACAAGCCTCCCTCCAGCCTTGTGTGCTCTCCCTCACCCATGTATGCACATCACACTGTCCTCTACCGAGCATGCCTACTCTCCCCTCCCCACTTGTAATCTCAGAAATAGCCCTCCCCTTGGCTGAGAGTCTAGCTGAGAGGCCAGCCAATTACAGCAGGAGGATGGCTTTTGGTGGGAGGATTTGCCATCTGTTTCCAAAAAAGAAAGAGAAGGACAGGCAGAGAGATCTTCAGTCTTCTCTGCCAAAGGGGTTCCTAAGACCATCAGAATTATGTGTTTTCTGGTGGTTTTTGGCGACCTCTCTGAAACCTCCTTGCAATCCTTCTGGGGGCGTCAAATGTGAGGATAATTTTCACCAGAACGGCTGTACATTGCAAAATGTTTACATGTTACATCCTCATGCACCATACCCATATATAGAATAATATTACATCAAACGTCATCTTGTCATCAGGATTTGCACTACAGGATACAGTGTTATAATCCCTTACAGTGTTATAATTAGGGTTGCCATATGTCCCTTATTCTAAGGGACGTCCCTTATTTTGGCCCTAAAATTGGTGTCCCTTATTTCCAGGCCCTGTCCCTTATTTTTTTGACTAGCAGGACAGGACTGGGCGGGGTTCACCAGGGGAATGCGCGCGCTGTGGTTTCCATGGCAATGCCTGCCCGGGGATTCCAACTCGCAGGGCAGCCTGCGCCCCCGTTGGAAGGAAGAGGCGATACAGGACTTTTTCAAAGTACAGTAGACTAATTAACCGTTACCCAAGGGAATGTTGGATCATGTTGGATAAAGATAGTTTCTGCTTGCTTGAGAGTTACTCTTAAAATAGGCCTAGCTGTGCATCCCAATACTATACAATGCTGTGTATCCCATACTATACTATAGCATTAACTAATGACATAATAATCATGAAGATGTACTGTCTTATAAAATGTATTTTATTTTAATGTTTAGACAGTGCACTTTTAAAGTCAGCAAAGTCAAGTACTAAATACAAATGGAGAAAATAAGGTAGTTCTGATAATGTTTTTTCTGCATGACAAAGCATGCAGAAACATACCATGTACTGTTAAGAGGGTGTAAGTCAGTTTCTTTTGTGAGTTTCAATCATTATCTTATTCTGTTAATAGAACTATTTCTACCTAATGTTTGAGTTTCAAGTTTTTAATGAAGTGTCCCTTATTTTTGTGAAAAATCCCGTAAATGTCCCTTATTTCTTATATAAAAAATGGCAACCCTAGTTATAATCCCTTACAGTTGCATCCAATCTTCTTGTGAGGATAAGCCCACAACATCCCAAGTTAGCTTTAATTGTAGGATTTTAGCATTAAGATATTTCTTTTGGCTAGCTAAAATTAGCATCTTAGAAATTTCTTCCATTTAGTTCTAGTTTTGCCTGCACAGCTACTCAGAAAAGATCTGTTCCACTTTCTATAGGAACAGCCTGCACATCATACCTTCCATTAATATTCTCCAGGTTTCACAATCTAAATCCTCCCAATTATTCATTGTTGGCCACCACTTATTGTTCTCATCACCCTTCTCTGGTCACATTCTTTCTTTTTTAAAAATATCTTTATTAAGAGGGTTTTTAAAGTATATACATAAAATAACAACGGTATAGCAAGAGAGCAAGAAAAAGAGAAAAAAGTAGGGGGGAGAGAGGGGGAAGACAAGAAAAGTGTATGAATAGGGAGTAAGATAGAAGTAAAGATAAGAAATAGAGAGTATGCAAAGAAAGGCCTGAGTAGTGGTTCTAAAAGAAAAGAAAAGATGAAAAGATAAAGAGAAATGGTCACATTCTTTTACATGTCCTTGTGGTGCCCAGAACTAACTAATTCAAATGTGGTCTGATCAATACAGAATGTAGTAGAACTACTATATGTCATGACATGGTGATTTCTGGAGCACTGGTTTATATTGAATGATAAATTTTTCTGTGGTTAAATCCCATTTTAGTTCTACCTAGAGGAGCTCTATTAAATCAATGAAACTTATAGACTGTAAATGTTGAGTTAACAAGTCCCATTCAACCAATGGATCTACTCTACTTGACAATAATAACCATGTTTAACCGTTATTAGAGAGAGAGAGAGAGAGAGAGAGAGAGAGAGAGAGAGAGAGAGAGAGAGAGAGATTTGAATTCAAATGCTACATTAGTTTCTTGTTTTGTTTTTTTGGAACAAATTAACATCTGTTGTCATAACAGCAACACACTGCCCAAAATTGCCCATTACGTTACAGCCACACCAAATTGACTGCTTGAATGAATACTGAGTTGATTTGGCACATGTCTGGAAGATACTGAATTTGAATTTATTGTGGGAGACAGAAGTCGAGCGAATGAAATTGCCCTTTGTGTTCATGAACCAGTGAATATCATGGTTCAGAAGTCTGTTTCAATTACTGTACTTTAAAGTACAATTGCCATCCATAAATGGTTGTTGCAATTTCAGCAGCTGTTAAGTAAGAGGAAGTTGTCTGTGCTTCTCATGCTTTACTTTAGCAGAGTAAAACTGTGGATCAGTTTCATCTACAAAGGCATGGCTTTGTAATGAAATTCATTCACATCTGAATGTAAGTGACTACAATTATATTACTCTTTCAGGCTGGAATCCAGAGAGTGATGTACATGCATGTAAGTTGGGATTTTTTCTGCAAAAAGCTCTCTGTTAACTTCATGTGCAGTGTCCAAGAACTCTTCCCATAGGCAGCTGTCAGGCCTTGGGGCGCTGCTATGGACATTTACTGGCAGGCAAATGCATAGAGGTGATGAAGCAGCAACAGTCTTGGATCCAGGTTTGCAGGCATGAGTAAAGAATTGTAGCAGTGCCCCCAGGGCCTGATGACTGTGTTACAGCGAAGGGCATGCAAGATGTTATGTCTTCCACACATTACTCTAGGATTGCCCTAATTATGTTTCAAATATATTTTATTAATATTGGCTGCTATTAATTGCTGCAATTACAGCTTCACACTCTAGAACAGTGTTTCCCAACCGCTGTGACGTGGCACACTAGCTTTTCTCTGCCATGAGAAAAGCTCTCTGCCCCCTTCCTTCTCCCCTCCTCCTGCCGAATTCCTGCTGCTTGGGGGAGGAGGAGGAAGGACCGGGCGGCAGCGAAGAAAAAGAAAAAGGGGCCGGGGCGCCGCCTCCTTCGGCCGTTTCCCCAGCCAGCCTCCAATCTGCCATGACTCCCACCATGACTCTGGCCCCTCACTCGCTGAAGCTGCACGGAGGAGGAGCCCCGCCCACTGAAGCCCGTCCACCGCTCATGCTCCTCCTCCGCATGGCCTGGCTCCACCCCCTCCCCCGGCTTCAGCTCTTCCACAGCTTCTCCAGCCTTGAGGGGGGCAGTGCCAAGCCAGAGGTGGCAGAGCCAGCACAATGCTGGCTTGACACTGCCCCCTCAAGGCTGGCAAAGCTGTGAGAGAGCTGAAGCCAGAGGGAGGGGGCGGAGCATGGCACGGCCTGGCTCCTCCCCTGGCTTCGGCACTCCCAGCAGCTGCTCCCAATAGGCCACCATCTCCCAGCCATTCTTTACTGTGTTAGAGTGTCATTTTGTGTCATTTTGGTTGGTGGTGTGCCCCTAGATTTTTTTAATGCTAAAAGTGTGCCACGGCTCAAAAAAGGTTGGGAAACACTGCTCTAGAATAATGGCTCTGTATTCAGTACGACTATGTAGTCTTATTGGAAACCTATGTAAATGGCAGCTCCTTCAACAGATCAGGTGAAGGAGATCCAACCAGCTTCTGATCAGAGAGCATGGGCAATTTCCACCACCACTTCTCCTGTAAGCGAGTGAGCCTTTGACAGTCTTAAGCAGAACGCTGTTACAAGTCTTTCTTGAAGTCTCATTCACTTGTGAGAGAGGATAATAAATAATAATAATTTATTTGTATTCCTTCCTATCTCCCCTAGGGGACTCAGGGCAGATTCCGGTATATAACACAAACATCATCTTCCTTGTGCCACAACTAAAAGCTGAATAAACTTTCTTTGCCTGATCTGGTTGCTGGTACTTAAGATGTGCTGTGATGGTGAGAATAGGCCAGGAGATTTTAGTTACGTCTCAGTGTTTAAGGGTTCTGCTCTTTAAAAATTTAGAAGCATGAATGGTCTGCAATAATAAATAGTCCAAGGCCAAGAAATTATTAATCAGAACAAGATCCAAGTGTAAAAGTCAGTGAAAACTCAAAGGGTTCTAAATTCAAGACACACGACAGCAGGGTCTAATGGTCATGAGGTGGACTGAAGTTGATTTCAGTGGCCTGCTTTTAACAACACTCGGTTCAGCACATGCCCACATGGCTCACAGTATTTAGGGAGAATGTCTCACAATTGTGGGGATGTAGTCTTTTGCCATGCCTGAGGGTCTGCATCAAATACTTAGTTTTGTCTTCACTCACAAGAACTTCTCAGACTCCCCTCTTGCTGACCTGGAGGAAGATAACTGGTGAAGGAGAACTTGGATATTATAGGTCTTCTAAGGAACATACATTCTCCAGAAAGGTGGAGATTATGTTTAGTACTGATACTTTTTATGATATAAATAACTATTGAAACTTTGCTCTATTTTTCCACCCTCCCACAAAGGTACACTTACATTCTGAAATCATTTTTACAAGAAATATCATCTGTCATTTGTGTTCTTATTGATCCCTATTGATGTAGGGAAGTAAAGAAGAAGGTTAGATTTTCATCCTTTTAAGAAAAGAATATCTTAACACATTAGGACATCCTGTCAAGAAAATGCTCAGCTGCCACAAGTTTGTATGTAATTCCAAAAGAAGACACCTCCTCGCTCCAAAGTGTTTGAACATAAATTAATGTGTTTTCTGGAAACACAAGCATTCTAATGATAAACTACAATGATTTAAGACCATATATGTGCATTTGCCTATGCTTTTATACTAAAAGTGTTTTTATATGCCCTTTAAATCTGCGCCACAAAAATAGTCTGCCATTATAAGCTTCAAAATACAGTATGGACCTCATCACATGGATGAGGTCCCATGGCTCAATTGACCACCCTTTTGTGTTGAATCAATAGGGTAATCCCAGTGGCCCCATGGTTGTCTATGGAACATGGGAAGCCTCCCGTGTTCTGGGGAAAGTGTCCTGCCATGCTGCCACTGTATTTTGTGTGATTGGTGGCATGGGACTCTAAGGAGGAAGCATCTTGCTAATGTGTTAGAATGCTAAATTCAACTTGTGGTGGTAAATGATCCTCTCATATCCATAGAGGATATGAGATTTAACTTACCATGGACACAGAAAAATCTGGATAATAGTGAACCATATTAAAAAGAATTGGTTCCTCCAGAAGTTACTTCAGAGTGGCCAGAAAGGAAATCCATCGACATGGCATATTTTGTAAGATGAGAGTAGATGAAATTGCAACTACAGTTCTGTGGGAAATACTACTGTATATGAAAATTACATGTTGTGTTCTTGGTATCAAACTTGATACAGATATATGTTCCGGTGGATTCTAAACATCTGCAATATCACACAAATTTAATGCAAAAATGTTGAAGTGGCAGCAAGTTTTTAAAAAGTATTAAGAACTGACAGATTTACCATTTCACTCCAAGTAGTAGTTGTGGGTTTTATGTATTTTTTTCAGCAAAAGTTATTTATATCTGATATTCAGACTTATCTGGAAAATAAAGACCTGTTTGATTTAAGTACTTTCTGAGAAGTGGTTTGAAATAGGCTTTCCTTCTCCAATAAGACCTCTAGCAGTGACAAAGTTATGTTCTCCAGTGTTAAATTTCATTATGAAGACAGAATGCTGCAATGCTGTTCAGATTCTCCCCTAGCAGTTCCTGCAATTTAAACGTTGCTGTATTCCAGGGATTCTGAAAGAACTACATATTCTTAAAGTGAAAAGAAAAGAGAAGGCTATTGCACTGCAAAGGTTTGTAGGGTAAAGATCATATTCCTTACAGCTCATGCTATGAACTAGTTTTGATTTAAGAAACAATATGGTCAGGTCACAGGAGGGGATTTTTGATAATACTGTAAGATAGAGATTCAAATCTTTTATTCCATTCTCACATGTCAAGAGGGATATTACACACACACACACACACACACACACACACACACACACACACACAGGTATGTATACCAGAACTTTTTTGAGGAAGTTTCTGAAAGTGTGCATTTTGTGCAAAATATATTGAAAGAAATTGCTCTTTCCATTTTTTTTGCACAAAGGTGAAAATCTCATAAGGTCTTTATTTATTTATTTATTTATTTATTGGATGTGGGGACTCAGCACATTGAGAAGACCATTCTCACTGAGGATTGGGAAATTTGTGAATGTTCTTCATATCCCAACTGTAGGACTTAGGAGCTTCATTAAGGCCAGGGAAATGTAATGAAATGTCACTACGCCCTCATTTTTATTTTCATGCTGAAAGGCAGTGGCAATGGGTAAGTGTACTGAGGGTACATTGCAAGTAAACATTATGCAACATCCTCATAGGTGAATATCTGTTAAGGCATCATTTTAGACTTGCTAATTTTGTACAGAACGAGTCTACATAACACCTTTAAATCTGGTCCTAAAATAACAGACTTATTTATTGTACATAAGCAATAACATTTGCCAGAATCCAGAAGTGCCCTCTGTGAACCAGGAGGATGAAAAAGGTCATTGGTATTGAAGTAGTGAAGGAAATAAGGCATTGAAGAAATGGGTTGCTCAGAGCCAGTAGATTCTGCATTCCTTCCATAGGGTTGCCTGTTCAGCAGCATCCCAGGCCCTAAAGTTTCCCAGCCACATCCCAGGCCCGGAGACTTAGAGATACCCTCTGTTAATTTCATAGATGTGTATATGTGTGGTTTCTCAAGCGTAATACAACTAATGAACACCAAGTCTTGCAAATTTTAAGCACTGATTTCAATGGAGAGGGGAGCACACTTTCTTTCTTCTTTTTAAAAAATGATTTTTTCGAGGAGAGGGGAGCACACTTTCAGTCGGTGCTTTCGAGAACACATGGAACTTACAGGCCTACCTACCAAAGGTTTTCCAGGCTTTTCTTTGAACAATAATTGCATTTTCTACAGCAGCATGCAGTAGCAGAGAGCTTTAAACCCCCACACAGACTGGATCTACAATACCATATAATCTAGATCAGTGTTTCCCTACCAGTGTGCCATGAGTGATCATCAGGTATGCCGTGGGAAATTGGAACCTCCAATATCCTTTCTTCCCCCTCCCGCCGAACACTTTTTCTTCTCCATGCGGGCTCCCTTCTTCCCAGCCTTGCTCTGCTCGCTTTGCCTTGCTTTGCTCTGGGGCGAGTCTGCGCAGTAGCGCCCGCATGGGTCACGTCTTCCTCCCTCCCCCCCCCCCTCCTGAACACGCTCACGCTGCCCCCTCAGATCAAAATGGCAGCAGAAGTGGCAGTGTAGAAGAAAAAGTATGTGTTCGACAGGAGGGGGGAAAAAGGGCACGAAGAGAAGGGGGAGGAAGAGGTCTCTCAAAAGCTAGCATGGGCAAACTTGGACCTTCCAGGTGTTTTGGATTTCATTCCTAGCAGCCTCAGGCCCTTTTCCTCCCCCAGCCACTTAAGCAGGAAAGGGCCTCAGACTGTTAGGAATGGTGGGAGTTGAAGTCCAAAGCACCCAGAGGGCCAAAGTTTTCCCATGCCTGTTTTAGGGACCTTAAAGTGGTGAACCTCCTTCCAACATTGTGATTCTGGATAGAAAACAAACAACAACATAACATTGTTTGAGTCCACAGTGCTCTCTGGGTGTAGGTGAACTACAACTTCCAAACTCAACGTCAATTTCCAAGCAACCGTTTCAGCACTTTCTGTTGGTAATGGGAGTTCAATATGCCAAGTTTGGTTCAATTCCATTGTTGCAAGAGTTCAGGATGCTCTTCGATTGTGTGTTAACTATACATCCAGAAACTGTAACTCCCAAATGTCAAGGTCTATTTTCCCCAAACTCCATCTGTGTTCACATCTGGGCATATTGAGTATTCATGCCAAGTTTGGTCCTGATCCAACATTGTTTGAGTCCACAGTGCTCTCTGGATGTCTGAATGTCAGTGAACCACAACTCCAAAACTCAAGGTCAAAGCCCACCAAACTCTTATAGTATTCCCTCTTGGTTATGGGAGGTCTCTGTGGGAAGTTTGTGTCTTTCTGCCATTCCTGCCAGGATATCTATGTTGTGTTTATCGAAACAGGCCCAGGTTTCACACTGAGTGTATAAATACATTTAAAAACATATTAACTGTATGTATTGCTGTGTTAGAGTGTCATTTTTGTGTCATTTTGGTTTTTGGTGTGCCCCAGGATTTTGTAAATGTAAAAAATGTGCTGCGGCTCAAAGAAAAATGAAAAACACTGATCTAGATTATGAAAGCAGATAATCTAGATTATTTCCTTTGATTAATTTACACAAGTATATAATCCAGTTCAAAGCAGGTAATTTAGATTTTATATGGCAGTGTAGATGGAGCCACGGCATGCTTCCAGACAGCACTAAATCATGGGTTTTAGTGAGGGGAAAAAAATCCCGGGACTTCAGGAGAGGTCCACATACAGACCTGTTGGTCCTGGGATTTCTGCCTCCATTGTCCATACTTGTTGCTTCCCCCCCCCCCCCAAGATTTAGAGGTTCCCAAGATGGCCGTAACAGGACTTCCACTGGAAACTGGCAGTTTTTAAAATGTCTGTGAGATGCTGATATGAGGAGATTCGGTTATGTGGATCACTGCAAAGGTTCCATTCTATGTGCAGGCCAGAGAAACTGTTCACACATTTCATAAAGTTTCTGGCATGCAAACAAAGTTTACGGTGTAGGAATACTTCTGTCCAAGTCAGCACTATACACAACACACACTTTGAAGCAAGAAACAGAACTTTGTCATTATCTACTATTTTTAGAGCCTGGCTGCCTAACCATCTGTCCAGACAAATTTGGCTGTGTACTTGTGGCATCAAATAGCAGGGTGCTGATCCTGGGTTATACATGGCTGTTACTTATTGCTCTTCTTGCGAAAAGATGTACAACATTGACTAGGGGGCCACAACTTTGTCCTGGCCAGAGAAAATGAACACGTATAATGAAGTTTCTGGCACACAAAGTTTTTGTCTTCTACTCAAGTGTAAACTTTTTTAAAGGAACTCACCAATTAGGAACAAGCATCTTGGGGCCCCCAAGGGCTGGTTTCATATCTGTATTTGTATTTGGTTGCCCTTTACCTGCATGGGCCTTTGCCCTATTGTCCCATTGTTCTGCCATGTGGGCACTTAGGGGCTGAGTTGTGTCTTGGCTCCAAACCTGGCATCACCACCCTCAACTCCTCCTTTTTCCGGAGTTTACCTGAGGGGCTGGACTTCCTTTCTGGCTTCATTCCAGAGACCACATGGACACAGCAAGGTGGAATCTAAGCTACTGCTGTGACAAAGCATCTTAGTTCACCTATTAAGCCTAACCTTCGCTCTCAACCGAAGCCTGCAGTACAAAGGAGGCTCTGTCCTCAACATAGACTGTGGATTTTGGGGCTTATACAGGACTTTGCGAGCCTACAAGCTGGAGAGCAACAGGATACCTGGGATCAAATAGAGGTACCATCACTCTGCAAACAAAGAGGCAAGTGATAGCTTCCTTTTTCGAGGACTTCCTTTGCAACCAACTAAGCATTTTGGGCCACCAGCATTTTTATTTATTTATTTATTATTTATTTATTTATTATTCAGGTTTCTATGCCGCCGATTCCCTGAGGCTCGCGGCGGCTCACAGGAACCGAAGGTACAACTACACACAAGCAATGCGATAAAACATCTAAGACAATTAAACAGTTAAAACAGCAAAATACAAAACCCCCAGGTACAGTTCAGAAATTAGATAGCGTGACACCCCAGGACAGCGGCTAAAGCGGAACATGGGCAGGACCTACTCACCGAAGGCCTGCTTAAACAAATAAGTTTTGCAGGCGCGTCTAAACGGGAGCAGGTCCTTTATAGCCCGCGTTCCAGCCGGGAGGGCGTTCCACAGCGTAGGAGCTATAACGGAGAACGCCCTCCGGCGAGTAGATGTCAGTTTTTACTGGTTGTTATTCAATAAATCTTGTTTGGTTCACTACTTTTGAGTCTAGAACTCATCCTTAAAGCTATTCCAGGGCTCCCTGTATGTGGGATGGCTTTACTCTATCTTCAGGGCCATAGTTTGCATGTCCATCTCTTTAAAGCCTATTTTTATGCCCTGAAGGCAGAAGACCGGAAACAAACCCAAATTTTAAAAATCCCATTATTTCTGATTGCAGGGACATACAGACATATGAAGATTCGGATATTTGACTCAAAACCGCAATATTCTCGCACCCAGAAATCTTGAGTTTTTTTGCCTTTTGTAGCGATTGCTTCCAGGTCTACAGGAAACTACATCTGGCCATCCTCCTATTTGCTGCAGAAGTTCCTGGGATAAAGATAGTTTCTGGATGAGCCCACAGAGAGATACTGAAATTCCCCTTGAACTGTAGAGAAATAAACCTAGTACAGGACTTAAAACTGGGAAACCAAGCTTTCCCTCAACATCCCTGTGTGAACCCAGAAGAAGTACAGCTGCTAATACCTTACATCAACATGATTACAACCTCAGTTATGTATTGCATGCCAGGAGGGATAAATACACTGGGTTTAAATAGGATTATATTGGTCCTAACAGCATGAGCAATGACAGAAGAAGAAAATAAGTACGTTGGAATAAAATACTGTTGTTTAAGGATGAAAATGGATGAAAACACACCCATTTGGGCAGGTAATATCTATTATGTCTGTGAATTACAAATGCTTTCAAATGAGTGTTAGCAAATTCACTGAGAAGGTTTACATCTTTCTTGCTGTGTGCATTCAGTATTGCTACAGTTAACATTGAAACTGCACCAGTTATTAAGAAAACATGAGAAAGCTCTGGCAGAGATATGCTAGAGACCTACTTTACACTTTAGCTGTGCTATGCCATGGATGTGATTATTTGCTGCCAATGAAATCAAGTGTTTTCCCAAACTACATTGCCATGTTAAATCAAATGCTTTTCTTGAAAAGCATTTGTTTCTCAAGGAGGTTTGGCCACCAGCAACCTTCCCAGCAGACATGTAGCTGGGGGGGGGGGTTGAGGGCTTCCCCCCCCCCCGAAATTATCAGGGTGGTCTGCAAGAAGGCCTTACTGGTACATTATTTAAACTGTTATGTTTATTCATATCATGATCTGATCACCATGCTCAATATATCCTATATGCATGAGGGTATTGGGATAACGATACAAAACGTTTGCTAGGGTAGATCCTCTCTCACTCAGCCTCACCCCCCCAAATCAAACTCAGCCCCCCCCCAATCAAAATCCTGGCTATGTTACTGCTTCCCAGTGTTCTTTGAACTGCAACTCCTATCAGATTTCTCATTGTCAGTGGTGAAGAACAATGGGAGCTGGAGTCCAAAAACAACTGGTGTGCTATAAGTTTCTTGCACCTGTTTCTAGTCATTCTGTTAAAAGATAAGGCAGTGGTGGTTTACACACATGGAGTAGCTTATTATTGATACCGTGTTTCCCAAAGTATGACACCCCGATTGTAAGACGTATCGGGGTGTCAGAGGGGTCGGCTTATATAAGCCGTACTCGAAAGTAAGAGGATCGCGGGCGGCATGGCGTGGCTTTCTGGCTGGGCGACGAGGGGCTCAAAGGGGCCCGGAATCCTCCTCCTCCCTCCTTCCAGCGGCGCCTTCCATCCTCCTCCTCTTCCTTCCAGCGGCGCCTTCCATCCTCCTCCTCTTCCTCCCAGCGGCGCCTTTCCCTCTCGCTGGTTCCGCCCCTCCCTTCAGTGAAGGGAGGAGGCGGAGCCGCCGCCGGCGAGAGGGAAGAAAGCGCCGGCGGAAGTCCCGCCCGCACGGTGACTCAGGCGTCTTTCCCCGCCGCCGCCCCACCGCCCGCGCTCCAAACACGAGCGGGGCGGCGGCGAAAAGCACCTGAGTCGCCCTGGGGGCGGGACTTCCACCGGTGCCTTCTTCCCTCTCGCCGGCGGCGGCTCCGCCCCTCCTCCCTTCAGTGAAGGGAGGGGGATCCGCGAGAGGAGAAGGCGCCGGCGGAAGTCCCGCCCCCAGGGCGACTCAGGCGCTTTTCGCCGCCACACCGCTCGTGTTTGGAGCGCGGGCGAGCGGTGCGGCGGCGGGGAAAGACGCCTGAGGCGCCGTGGGCGGGACTTCCGCCGGCTCTTCCCTCTCACCGGCGGCGGCTCCGCCCCTCCTCCCTTCACTGAAGGGAGGGGCGGAACCTGGCGAGAGGGAAAGGCGCCGCTGGGAGGAAGAGGAGGAGGATGGAAGGCGCCACTGGGAGGAAGAGAAGGAGAATTCGGCCCCTTTTGAGGCCCTCTGGGAGCCTCTCGTCGCCCAGCCAGGAAGCCACGCCATGCCGCGCGGTAAGTCTTACTTTCGTCCTTTTTGGGTACCGTCGCCCAATATAAGACGTACCCCGAAAGTAAGCCATATTGGGGATTTTGGGGGTCAAAAGAAAGTAAGACGCTGTCTTACTTTCGGGGAAACACGGTAGTAGTAGCAGTAGTAGCAGAAGTGTTTTGGATTTTGGAATGGGGGGGGAATTTTGGAATACATGTTTTTGCACTAAGGTACATAAAGATATTTTGTAGATGGAACCTAAGTTTCAACAGAAAATGTGTTTATAGCCTATACACACAGGGTATAAATGATTGAATATGCCTATTCATTTTATGCATGAAACAAAGCTTGCATACACTGGACCATCAGAAAGCAAAGCTGAACTTTTTCAGCCACCATGTGATCAATTTAGGATTTGAAACTATTTTGGATTAGGAAATGATTGATAATGGATCCTCAACCTATAGTAATATTTATAGCTGCCGCCATACATCACTCTCCCAACAGCTAGTTCCATGGATAAATATTATAATCCTCATTGAAATCTATTGGGTTTTTTAATGCAATGTGAGGAAGGTTAGTCTATGTTAGACGCTTATTTCTATGCAGACCTCCTTGAAATAGAAAGAAGTGAGGTAGATATGAACCAAGGAACCTTCAGATTGATTGAGTGAGGAAACATATGGCAGTCAAAAATTCATTGAATTATCCCCCAGAAAACAGCTTGTCAATTGCCCGCATTACTTTTGGCTGTCAGGAGAGTTCCAGAGCTAAGGTTAGTAAGTATACACTTTGTATTTTAGGCAGAAAGCCTCTGACAGCTTTCTGGTAAGGCTAGCAAGACCTCTTTATTTACGTTTTTAGTGTATTTGGCAGATACATCTTTTAAGTGTGTGTGTGTGTGTGTGGGGGGGGGTTGTACTGTTTTTATTTTATTATGTTTTGAAGTATCTTTTAGTGCTACTTTTAATTTGGTTATAACACTGCATTTAACTTGTGTTTTTGAAAATAGAAATTTAATTTAATAGTGCTTTAACTTGTGTATGGACAGTTTGTTAAAACTGCATTGTGCTCTTAAAATTTTGTACATCACCTTGGATCCTATGTTGGGAGAAAGGAAAATATGAATTAAACTAGCTGTACCCGGCACGCGTTGCTGTGCCCTTTTTAGGAGATGCGAGGAAGTGCAATCATCCACGGTGTGGGCTCCTCTGAACTGCAGTTGGTTGGAGTGTGGGTCATGGGGGGGCATGGTGTGGCAAGTTGGGTCTTTATGGGTCTTGGTTCTGGGCCGCAGTGGTCTGTGGGGAATGATGGGTTTTGAAGTACTACAAATCCCATTTTCCATGGTGGTACTGCAAGTCCCATCATGCATGGTGGGGGTTCTGTGTGCCATGTCTCTCTCTCTCTCTCTGTGTCTCCCAGTGTATCTCAGTCTATCTCTCTCTGTGTCTCTCTTTCTCTCTCCTTATCTACCTATCTCTCTCTCTCTAACTTCCTGTGTCTGTCTCTCTCTCTATCCCTATCCTTATCTATCACTGTCTGTCTCTCTGTATATTATTCTCCATCACACACTCTATCACTTGCTTTCTCTGTGTCTATCTCTCTGTACTCACTCAGTCTGTATCACCCAATCTTTCTCTATCTATCACTCACTCTCTCTATCCCTATCTATCAATCCCTCCCTCCCTCTATATTTCCCCTCCTCTCTCTCACTCTGTCCCTCCCCTTCTCTCTCTGTCTTAGTCTGTAATTCCCCCCTCTCTCATACCCTCTCTCTCTCTCTCTCTCTCTCTCTCTCTGATTTCCCCCCTCTTTATATTCCTCTCTCTTTCTCTCTCAGTCTTTCAACCCCCCCCCGATGTCTTTCTCACTCTCTCTCTATCACTCACCTTCTCTCTCTCCGCCCGGGTGGGCCCCCTCCTCCTCTGCTGCGTCGGCCTCCTCGCCCGTCTCCCTGCCGTTCCCGGGCCTGGCCTGCTCGGGCGCCAGCGGGACCACCTGGGAAGCTACCGAGGAGGCCGCGGAAGAGCCGGCCACAACACCGCCCCACACCTCCTGAGTCAGCCGCGGCCTGGGGCAGCCTCGACAACGCTGCAGGACGGCTTAAGAGGCACCACAGGAGCCAGGGCGGCGGCGCCCGACGTCCCCATCTCGGAACAGCCCGGGGTGCCGAACTACAGTTCCTGAAACCTCCGCGCCGGAAGTAGGCGCTGGGCTACTTCCGGCGCGGAGGTTTCTGGGAACTGTAGTTCGGCACCCCGGGGCTGTTCGAGATGGGGGACGATGCGGCGCCGCCCGTTCCTGGCTCCTGTGGTGCCTCTTAAGCGTCCTGCAGCGCTGTCGAAGCTGCCAGCCCGGGGCCGCGGCTGACTCAGGAGGTGTGGGCGGTGTTGTGGCCGGCTCTTCCGCGCCTCCTCGGTAGCTTCCCAGGTGGTTCTGGGAGGGCGGTGCGGCGATCTCCGGGCCTGCCTCCCGCCGTGGCGCGCATGGGCAGCGTCGGAGGCGGGCTGCGAGGGTCCCGGGGAGTGGGGAGTGAGGGGGAGGGGATGTGTTGGTGGGTTTGGGGAGTGGGGGTGCCTTGTGCGCCTGCGCGGTTCTCCCCTGTCTCCAGCGCTCGCGGGGCAGCGCATAATGGGAGTCTATGGGCGGTTTTGGGGGCTGTTTTTGGGGGTTCCAAGTTAGTGAGGTGGGTTTTTGTGTTATGTCTGTACCTCGTGGTCTGGGGAATGTGTGTCGTGGGATTTGTGTTTGGGGGGGTTATGGTTTGGGCGTGCATATCCTTCTTTGCACGACCACGTCTCCTTTATATATATAGATAAGCAAATATTAATTTTAAAATAAATTTTGGAAAGCCTAGAGAGCCCCTATTGTTGATAGGGGATCATGTCTCACTATCCATCACCTGATGAGGTTAGAAACACTCAGAAGTACTTGCCTATTATAGCTGGAACAATTCTTTGTCCTTGTAGAGTAGAGATATAAATCTTATTCAGATTTATGTTCCCTCCACCTCCACTCAATAATAATAGACATCACGTAGCTAATCCCATAATTCCATATCCTTTTATATCAGTGATACAATGACATATCCTGACGTGAAAGCACTCAAAATGACAGTCCCTTATAGTTAAATTCACACAGAAAATCCAAAAATGCAGATAAGTGCTGTCAATGTTGTTGAACGAACTGGTTTCAGGGATTTTGATTGCCAGTGGGAACAAGACTTTGTATAGACTAAGTGTCTATAATTGGCCATTTAATACCAAGACAAACTTAAATAATTCACATAATAACAAACATGGCTCAACACAAAGGGCCCTCTTACATACCCATCAATTGCCCCAATTTGACAGGGGCAACAGGAGTGCATATACAATTCAGAATGAATATAGTTTTACACCATTTCAGCTACCACGGCTCAACGCTATGGAAACACAGGGGGTTTAGTTTTGCAGGGTTTTAGCCTTCTCTGAAAAAGAGGGCTGGTGCCTCACCAAACTGCAAACCCCAAGATTCCATAGAATTAATCCATGTCAATTAAAGTGGTGCCTAATTGCATTCATTTTACAGTATTGGTGCAACTAATGGAATCCTGTATTGTACCACTATTTTCATTTTATCTCTTCTCACTTTTCCACTTTGTCCTTAGCTTATTTCAGTTTTTACAAACTGAGTCCAAACTGCAAAAGCAGTTATCTCAGTGCATATCCACACAGTGCCCAAAATGGCCACTTTTAACTGAGGTGCCCAAACGACGCCTTCAGTAAATGTGAATTAATTCAGGACAAAGCAGGAAAATCCAGCTTTCTCCTGAATCATTTTGACACCTGGATAGACATGGGACTTTCTAGATGTAGGCCCTGTGTGGATTAGGCCCAGGGATCGTGTTGTGTGACTCCTGGACCCAATTCACACAGTTGTCTTTGAATGTTTAGGATCCTGGAGCCCAGAAAACTGAAAACAGCATATAAAAATGATGTGGCAAGAGAAAGAGTGAGGAGGAAAATCTCTCCTCGCCCTTCCCCCCCTTCTCCTGATATGTTATTTCTATGTGCCAGGAGAGCTCCGGCACAACTTTAATGGTCGACAGGTAAGTAATTTTTGCTCTTTAGCCCTTTAGGGGGGATTCATGTCTGGGTGCCCTGCCAGAAGGTTCGGCATGGTATCTAGAACACCCCCCCCCCCCACACACACACAAAAGCATGGGTTTGGGAGGGAGGTGTATGGACTCTAATCCATGCTCAATCAAGTTTCTTAAACCTGATTGGGCATGGATTAAAGGCCTGTAAGGAACCGACCTCAGCAAAGGAAGCAACCAGGAAGTGGATAGAGTCCTTCCCTGTCAATTTGGACAAAAGCACACTTTTTCAGCTTCTCCTAGCTTATGTGTTCTTCTTCACT
Source organism: Anolis apletophallus (assembly GCA_030556195.1). Lineage (NCBI taxonomy): Eukaryota > Metazoa > Chordata > Lepidosauria > Squamata > Anolidae > Anolis > Anolis apletophallus. The sequence goes on along the minus strand of JARBWK010000010.1, from coordinate 103,977,535 downwards.
TGATAATTTTTGCTATCTTGAACACACACTGATGTTGCTTGGCCGCACACATCCTATTCCTCATCTGGAAAATGTTGGAGTACATGCTTTCTCATAATGCAGTAAGAGGACTGTGACTGCTAGAACTGCACCGTTAGGGATCCTGGGACTGGCATTTAAGGCAAAGTATTTAACATTATATTTCCAATTTCCCAATGCCCTACAACTGACTATAAACCTCAGGATTCCATAGGATGTTGTTATGGAAGTTCAGCAGAGGTCCTGAATAGGTCTAAGATTTTGTTGCTAACAAAGTTAGTAGATACACACACACCCTCTACTATCAGGATTATACATAAATTAAATGAAGCTTGAGAGGGGTAGCAGATGAGGTTGTTCTGCTACTTAAACAAAATATTTGGTTTTAAAAACAACCTTATGAGCCCTTGCTTCTAAACACTGTTTATAAGGATGAATAATGGTTAAGGTTTTGGGACTGTACTGCTCTTCCATGCAACCTTGTACTCCTTTCCTTTTCTGTGACCCATTTTGATTTTATTTCATTAGAAAGGCTTCCCTCTATGCATATGAAACTTTTTATTCTGATTTTTAATCCTTGTTTTAAGCCCCAGAAACACCTCTTTTCAACCAGGGAGTTCTTAACTTAATGAAATTAAATTAATTGCACGGATGTACTGAGGCCTCCTAAATGGACTTATTTATTTATTTATTTATTACTTGAGGTGGCACCTGGTCTTCAGGTTATACCAAGTCGAAAATCTTATAGTATATTTTGCATTTATTTTACCTGCTTGGTCCTTGTCTATAACTGTGTCTGTATTTCTACCCTTGAACATGATTTATGATTTCCTGCAGCTTCACATTTAACTCCACTCAAAGCAGGTGGCATTATAAATACTTGGTATTAATGAGCTGAGAGCCATTCTCTGTCTCCTGATGGCAGAGTCCCCTGTGGCTATCCTTATCCTTACAAATGATCATTGGGTCTTCACATTATTCTCTTCAAAGTGTCATGTCAGTCCAGCTTTGCCCCGAGAGAAATAATAAATCACATTACGATAACAGGGAGGTTCTGAACCATTGTCTCTAATTGAAGACTGGTTCAGTTTGTTGGTAATTTAAAGAATGACAAAATGATTCCTATCAGTTCATCTTTAGGCTATCCAGGAAAATAATGTCTCCCAATTCCCTCGCTGAGTAAGCTATCTAAAGGTAGCAAATGCAATCTGAATAGACCTCTGTTTTTAAATCTTCCCTGGGTATTAGTCAACAGGGCATTAGACATCCTCATGCGGCATATCATGATATATTATATAGCAGCCTCTTCTTATCTGCTGGAATTTGGTTCCATGATCCCACATGGATACCATATTCATAGATGCTTAAATCCCTTTATAATGAATATTGTCATTTATTTAAAATAACAAAACCAAGGTTTGATTTTTTGATTTTGGGGGGAATATTTCAAGACATGGATGACTTAATCTGTGAGTGCAGAATCCATGGGTACAGGGGGTTGACTGCATACTATATACTAATTAGTAGTAGGCTTGTTTGATCAAGGGGGGGAAAGGTTCAAAAATCGTTTTGGATGTATATTCTTTATATATTTTGATTATTGTTTTATTTTCTGTTTTCATTACTCTTTCCCAACTATTTTCCTCCAGGGCAAAACCTAATTCTTATCTTTCTTGAAATGTTCTTTTATCTGTCTGCATTGGAGCCAGGTTGGGTTTGGATATGTTGCTTTTATATCTTGTTGTGTTTTCAAGACTACTACTTCTCTTTCTCTTTTTATCATTTTGTTATGGTTGTGCCAAGCTATCCATTCTAATTCTCTTCTTTGGTAGGATTCCAGAGGATAGACCCATAATGGAGTTTTGCTGTAAAATCTGTTTTTATATTTTTCCCATATTTTTATTAGTGCCGATCTAACGAAATTATTTCCAAAGTTTTTTTTCAATTTTCATTTTGCCATACCATACATATGCATGCCATCCCTTTCTCAAATCTGCTCCCTCCAAATTTAATATTTTTTCCTTCTTCAATTTTATCCAATCAGTAACCCATGTTAGGACGCAAGACTCAAAATATAAGTTTTTGGGCAAGACCTCCCCTACTTTTTTCATATGTCATAATTTTTAAATCTATCCTTGATTTTTTCCCTTGCCATATAAATTTATGAATATTTTTGTTCCATTCTTTGAAAAAAAATATTCCTTAGTATTGGTAGATTTTGGAATAAGAAAATAATCTTAAGTATCATTTTTATACTCGCAATTCTGCCTACAAAGGATAATTTAAATTTTTTCCATTTTTCCAAATCTTTTTAAATCTCTTTCCACTTGGTTCCGTAATTGTTCTGTAGAAGCTGGGAATTCTTTGAAGTTATGATGATTCCAAGATATTTTATTTTAGATACTATCTGTATTTTCCATTCTTCTTTTATTTGTTCTAGTTTTTTCTTTGGTATGTTTTTTGTAATTGCTTTTGTTTTTTCCATATTTAATTTGAAACCCGCTACTTCCCCAAATTTATTTATTGTATCTAGCCAATTCTTCAATGTTTTGTTTGGTTCTTCAATTATACAAATTATGTCATCCGCGAATGCCCTACACTTATATGATTGACCACTTGTCCTTTTCTTCTCTTATTTTATTCAGTAAAATTCCTAAAGTTAGTATAAATATTAAGGGTGATAGAGGGCACCCTTGTCTCAATCCTCTTCTGATCTCAATTGGTTTATTTTTTTGACCGTTAATTATTATTTTTGCTTGTTGGTTTTTATAAATTGCCTCAATTGTATTTTGGAAGAAGTACCCTATATCAATTTATTTCATAAGCATTTTTTAAAAAATTCCAAGGGACATTATTGAATGCTTTCTCTGTGTCCAGGGTCAGGAACATTACTTCTTTTTGAATGTTTCTTTCGTAGTACTCTATCAAACTTATAACTGTTCTTACGTTTTCTCTTTGATGTCAGTTTGGAAGAAATCCAGTCTGTTCTTCTTTAATCCAATTTACTATACATATTTTAAATTTTTCTGCTAATATGCTACTAAAAATTTTATAATCCAAATTTAATGTTGATATTGGTCTATAATTTTTTTATCTTATTTCATTCATCATTTTTTCAAATATGGTGTTATTTCTTCCTGTAAGACTTTATAATGTTAGTCCATCCAGCCCTGGAGCTTTATTTGTTTTCAAATTTTTAATTGTTTTTGTATTTCTTGTTCTGATATTTCTTTATTTAGTTCTTCTCTTTCTCTCTCTGTACTTTTTAGAATTTTCACCTTTCCTAGATATTGCATAATTTTTTCTCTTTTAATTTGTTCATCTTGATTTAATCCTTTGTAAAAAAAAATTCAAATTGATTCTTTATATCTAGTTTCTAGGTATATGTCTTATCTTCATCTTTGATTTTTGTTATATATCTTGTTCTCTTTTTTCTCTTTCTTCCATTTCAAAATATTCTCTCTTTTTTGTAATATTGTCAATTTATTTCTTGGTTTGGTTTTTCGGATCTCTTTTTAACTTTTCTTCTTCTCTTGTTATCTTGTCCATCATTTCTTCCATATTTTTTGTTTTCTCCTTTCTCTTTATTGCTTTCTGCTGTATAAAGGGCCCTGCATTACTGCCTTACTTGTTTCCCAAAGTGTAAATAATCTTGTACCTGAAGTATCATTTATTTGAAAGTATTCTTTCAGTATGTTTTCATGTTTTGCTATATCTTCTTTCTTTAGTAAATTTTCATCTAATCTCCATCTCCATCTTCTTACTCCATATCTAATTTCCATTTCGATTGGGCAGTGATCAGAGTCAGTTCTCGGTGTTATCTTTATCTTCTAAACTGTGGGCATTAGCAAGTTTGATATCCAGATCATATCTATCCTCGATCAGCTTTTATGTCTGGCCAAGAAATAGGTGTAGTCTTGTACCCCTTCATCTTTTGTTCTCCATACATCTACAGTCTATAAGTCTTTTCACATATTTGTTAAATATTTTGGCATTATCCCTATTTTCTTTGTTCCTCCATTTCTCTCTCTCCCTCTCTCTGGTTCTATCCAAATTGCTGTCCTGTACACCATTAAAGTCTCCTAAAATTATTAGCTTATCAAATTCTTATTTTGCTATATTTGATTCTAACGTTTTCACAAAATTTGATTTTGCTTCATTTGGCGATTGATAATGCATATTAATACTTTATTAATACAAAGTGTTGATTATTACCTTCAAAACCCTATGTGGTTTTTGTCTAGGTCACCTACTAGATCAGGGACCCTCAAACTTTTTAAACAGAGGGCCAGGTCACAGTCCCTCAAACTTTTGGAGGGCCGGATTATAATTTGAATAAAACATGAATGAATTCCTATGCACACTGCACGTATCTTATTTGTAATGCAAAAATACTTTAAAACAGTACGATAACTAAAATGAAGAACAATTTTAACAAATATAAACTTATTAGTATTTTAATGGGAAGTGCGGGCCTGCTTTTGGCTGATGAGATAGGATTGTTGCTGCTGCTGCTGCTGTTGTTATGTCCTTTCAAGTCATTTCAGACTTAGTTTGACCCTGAAAGAGGGCCGAGTAAATGACCTTAGAGGGCCATATCTGGAACTTGGGCCTAAGTTTGAGGACCTCTGTACTAGATAATCTTTGGGGAATGTTCATTTACACTAATCAGCCAACGATGGGTTTCTCCCAAGGACAATTGCTAAGCATGAGATGGGACCAAGCCAAGGATCTCATTAAGCAACGGATCCTGGACATTGAGCGCCAATCTGACCTAGCCTGTTCCCCAGCCTTCATTGTTAGTGAAGCCACTAGATACCTCACTGCCTCCATGGCATACCTAACAGACCTGGAGGTGCCCAAACACCGAAGGGCTTTTACCCTGGCAAGATGCCATGCCCTCCCATCGGCTGTATTGGATGGGAGGTATGAGAAGAGCGACTTCAATCAGATAATATGCCGCTGTGGGTCTGGTCATGTGTAAACAACTGAGCACATGCTTCTTCAATGCATGTTCTACAGAGATATTATATCCAATCTCATTGACTATGGCTTTTAAAGTACCGGGCGCAGTGAAAGATGTTATTCCACCCTGTTGCTTTGGACTCTAACACTGCAATGACTTACAGTGTTGCTAAGTTCTGTGCTGCTGCCCTTAATATCAGATGGGTGATGATTGACATCGTAAGGCAACAATATCCTGTCTTTTAAAATATAATTTTATACTGATTTCTAGTCTGATTTTAAATAACTGTTTAATGGGGAGTTGTCCTTCTCCTCTTAGGGCGCTTGTGCCCGCTTTGTGCTGGTCTATGACCATAATAAAGTTTTGATTGATTGATACACTAATCAGCCAGGACTAGATTGACAATGATCACACAGAAGACATTTTCTTCAGCTACCTCTAGATTGTGAAATGACTTGCAGAAAAAGATTTGACATCTAAACACTCTGTCTGGGGTTAAAACAGCATTAAAGATTACTCTTTCCCAGAAGACCAATTCAGATTATTTTAGTTTTAATTTTAAATTATGTTTGTTTTAATATGTATTGATTGAATATATATTCAATATTAACTGAAATATTTATATTGTTTTTCCCCATCTCAGTCCATGGGAAGAGATGAGTAAGAAATAATGATGATGGTGATAATGATTATAATTTACTAGATGCAAAGAAATTTCACCAAAATACATAAATAAAATCATGTTCTAATACATAACTATCTGACAGAGAAAATTTAGTTTCATCCAAGGAGATTTCTTAGACTTAGTTACATGGCACAGTGGCAGACAAAAATAAATCCTTTCAAGATAATGTAAATGGAATAAAAGGTTAGGCAGTCTCTTAAAAAAATCAATGTGGATGATTTGTTTATAATTGTTCATTCTCTCCACTTGTCAATGGGTTGAAAAATGATCATTTGAGAGAACTGTGCTCTCATGTCATCCTGTGTACATACCAAGAAAGGTATTAGAAATAATTTTCACCCCACTATAATTTAATGCAATCAAGTTTTTAAAATGTGATTGCATTTGCACTGAAGTCCACCCCCTCCCCCAGATAATGTATGCTTCCCTGGGGAGGGGGTGTTGGGTTTCATCCCTGACTGCACAAGTCTCCAGCTCTCAATGAGTAGTTAGCCTAGATAGACTGAGGGATTCCTCCCCAATTTCCTCTAGCTAGTTTGTTTTAAGAAGGGGTTAAGAAGGGGGGTTGTATTACTCATCTTTGCATGCCACTATCTCCACCCCTTTGAATACCTAGAAATGTGATCTCTTTAGGGAAACGTAACTTCCTCTTTTTAAAGGTATGTTTATTGCCCTGGGCTGGCCATGTGGCCTGTCTCCATTTTCTGGCCTCTTCTCCTTTTGTCTTCTTTAGAGTGAGGAGGCATCTTGCCATTGTCTAAAGCAAGATGTAGTAGATAAGTGTTACTTTTATTATTTTTCCTTTTCCTTTTCAGTGAAACTAGTTAGCTCCAAGAACCTTTCCTATCTAGAATGGATTTCTCTTATCTTTAATAAACATAATATTTTTGATCCTATGAGTTGTGGATCTGCAATCCTGTTTCATCCTGTTGAATGGAAGTCAATCCTTGCTCACCACATGTAAGTTTCTGCTGTTTTTGAACAGTGCATCCTGCACTCTGCTATATTTTTGGTGGAATCACCCCCAGAGAGGGTTATTTTTGAGCCTAACAGCTCCTGATTCCCAACAGGGGGCCCAGATGCCCTGCTGGGATTTTTAGCAGGACACCCGGACACAAAAGAAAACCCCCTAAGACTTTTAAAAAGGAAAATAACTCACCCAGCCTCCATTTCTCCTTCTCCGGACCTCTCCTCAGTCATACTAATGATAGCCTGGAGAAAGGTGTGTGAGGGGGGTGGGTGGAGAATTTTCCCCTTCCTCCCCCTTCTCCAGGTGTGTCATTGGAACAACCCAGGAGAGGTCTGGGGAAGGGGAAATGGAGGCTGGGTGAGTTCTTTTCCCCTTTAAAGGGCTTTTTAAGGGTTTTTGGGAGGAGGTGGGGGGGCTGTCTTGGGTTTCTTGGGCTCCAGGAGACATCTGTGTAGATTGGGACTGGAAGTTACACAACACAATCCCCAGGCCCAATCCACATAGCCCCTACAACTGGAAAGACATGAGTCTTTTGAAAGACCCACAACTTTGCAGCTGACAAATTACCTTGGGACAAAGCAGGGTTTTCCTGATTTGTCCCAAAACCATTCACGTTTACCTGTGGCGTTGTCTGGATGCCCCACTTAAAGAAGCAGGAGGGCATGCTTAGGGCCTGTGGGGACGGCCCGTCAGTTTCAAGGCACATTGGTAACAGTGCATCAGTGGTTTGTGTATATAGTAATGTAACAACAGCCTTTTACTGGATATGGATCTTATGAAATGGACCAATTTTAATTTCTGCAGAAATAAGTTCACTTATGAAGATGTGGGTTCTCCACAAAAATCTAGCCTTCTTCTACTGTAGAATATTTATGTATTTATTTATTTACCATATTTAAACCCTGCCCTTCTCAACTCCAAAGGGGACACATGGCAGCTTTACTCATAGACAACTAGCTATTCAATGCCATAAAAACAACATACAATTAAAATAAACATTTAAATTTAAATTTAAGTTAATACACATTAAGACATTTAAAAACATTACATCCACTATTAAAACCATGCAATCAATCCACAATTGTAATCCGGCCCATTCCAGCAGTCGTTGCACATATTTTGTATCCATCTATTGCGCCACAATTATTCTCTGAAAGCTTGACCCCAAAGCCACATTTTCACTTTCTTTCTGAAGGTCAGGAGGAAGGGGGCTGATCTAATATCACTGGGGAGGGAGTTCTACAGCTGCAGGTCCACTACTGAGAAAGCCCTATCTCTTTTCCCTGCCAACTGCATCTGTGAAGAAGACAGAACTGAGAGCAGGGCCTCCCCAGAATACCTTAATCTCCATGATGGTTCTATGAGTTCCAACATGCTCCCAATGGAAGAAATTTTACTTTCCTCTGAATGGGATCAATTTCATAACAGTCACAACATACCAGTTTTGCTTTATTGCATTACGGTTCACCAAAAGCAGTATGGGACTGACGACATCAGCACATTGACCAAAATCAGCAGCATATACCAATTCATCTCTATTTGCCCTATCAGAGCCTACTGGCTCCCATCCCACGACATAGAACTACTTCCGGCAAGGTTCTGTGGCACAAAAGGAGAGGAACTGGTGTTTGCTGCCATTGCTGCCATGGTGGGGGTTTTTTTGCCATGTTACATTAGCAACAATGGGGGAAAGCTGGGTGGCAGAAACTTCCCCCCATGTAATGAGATTAAGAGTAAGTTGGGAGCTAAGGGGCATGGGGCAATGGGTTCCCCACGCGCCCTGCTGGACTTTACCAGATTTGCCACAATCTGTGGCAATTCCGGAGCAAATGTGATTAGGTCTTTAGGGATTTGTTGTAAACCTTAATAACAAGATCAATAGATTAATTGTTTGTCTTTACTCTTTCCATAAGGGAAGATTCTATAATATATAGCATATTTTGGAAACAGACCTCAAAATTACAGAAAGCCCCTTCAAATATCAGAGTAAAACCCAGATAGACTCGTTTCCTCAGTGAGAAGGATATCACAAGTTTATCCATGCAGCTTGAAATACTGTGATGTGGCCTGTGCTTTTAATTTAAGAGTAGAATTGAAAGTCCTTTATCAGTCCTGGAGCTTTGTGTCAACCCTGATATGCACATAGCCTCATCTTCTAATATGGTATCTTCTGTGAACTGAAGTTTGGGCATATTGAGAATCATTGCAACAATTAGAAAGCACCCTAGATGTGCTAGGAAAAGATCATTAGACAGTATACACTCAAAATTATAATAAACAACTTTAATAAAATGCTCATGTAAGTCTTAAAAATGAAGATTGATTTGGGCAAATTTTGCTTTAAAATGAGATTTCCACATCCTCTTGCAAACAGTTTAAAGAAGGCCTCTGCTAAATTTCTTTGGTGTTTTCTAATTATTAATGCAAGCTTTTAAACAAATACATGCTTGCCAGGATATATTTGTAATGGTAACTTAGCAGAATCCAACCAGAAAAGGGATTGCTTATGGAAAACTATGCAGCAGAGTATAATACTGCAGTGCAAGAGAGGTTTTTTTGTCTTTTCAATATGCTAATCAAACCATGTTCTGGCCACCTTCCCATCACTTAGCTGGATTCCTGAAGCAATTTACAGACATAGTTTATTTATTTAAACACTTCTACCCCAAGATATTGCCAAAAGGCTCCCAGAATAGCTTACAAGAGATGTAATATGACAGTTCTTGCCCTCAAGCTTACAATTTAAATACAATAGGATACACAAGGGGGAAATTATGGGAAATGGGGAATGAGGGAGGAAAGTAAGTTGGCACTAGATGGAACTAAATTCAAGAAACCAGTTGCAATAGCTGATGTTAGTTGCAAACCATGGGGTTAAATATCTTAAAGTAACCAAATCCAATCTGCTCCTGGTGCTAAACCAGGTCAGCTCTGCTTAGTATGTAAAAGGCAGATTTCAACAAATGGTGGGTGCTTTCAGCTATATTTGAGTGGAGGGAACTGGCAAAATCATCTCTTGGGTATTTCTTGCTTAAGAAAATGTAATGAAATGCATGGGCTTACCAGAAATTGGCAGGTGACTTGAAAGTACATGCACAGTTGAATACCATCCAAACTTTCACAGACAAGAACATATGTGGCCAAAAGTGTGGCCAAGATGACAAATATTATTAATGATGGCCAAAGCCTTGTACCTTTCAGTTTGAGAGAGCATTAGAAAGTTAGGTTAGGGGCTGAAATTAAAATAAATCAGAAATTAAAATGCCCATACAGTTTGATTTTTTAATCAAAGTTTACAGCGATTGAATATATATATACTAGGCTTATTTGATTTTTTTTTAAAGCTCAAAATTTGTTTTGGATGTAGGGGGCGATTTTCACAGGAAAAAAAGTTCAAAACTTTTCAAAACTTCTGAGACTTCCGAATCCTTTGTTAATGGTTTTGGAGTATTATTTTTTGTTTTATTGGGTGGTCTTTACTTTCAAAGTAGTTGTTTTATTCCAGAAAAAAGGGAGGGGGAGCAAATGGAGGAAATTCATCCACTGGGTTTTAAATTGCCCCCCCGGGCTCATGCGGGGAGATGGGGGGGAGGAGGAAAGCCATCCACTGGGTTTTTAATCGCTCCCCAAGCTCATGCGGGGAGACTGGTGGGAGGAAAGCTATTCACTGGGTTTTAAATTGCTCCCCAGGCTCATGCAGGAAGATGGAAGGGAAGAAAGCCATCCACTGGGTTTTACATCGCTCCCCAGGCTCATGCAGGGAGACCGGTGGGAGGAAAGCTATTCACTGGGTTTTAAATCGCTCCCCAGTCTCATGCGAGGAGACGGGAGGGAGGAAAGCCATCCACTGGGTTTTAAATCGCTCCCCAGGCTCATGCGGGGAGACGGGAGGGAGGAAAGCCATCCACTGGGTTTTTAATTGCTTCCCTGGCTCATGCGGGGAGACGGGAGGGAGGAAAGACATCCACTGGGTTTTTAATTGCTTCCCTGGCTCATGCGGGGAGACGGGAGGGAGGAAAGACATCCACTGGGTTTTACATCGCTCCCCAGTCTCATGCGGGGAGACGGGAGGGAGGAAAGCCATCCACTGGGTTTTAAATCGCTCCCCAGGCTCATGCGGGGAGACGGGAGGGAGGGAAAGCCATCCACTGTGTTTTTAATTGCTTCCCTGGCTCATGCGGGGAGACGAGAGAGAGGAAAGCCAACCACTGGGTTTTAAACCCCTTCCGAGGCCAGATACCAGAAGTGGGGAAAGGTTGAATCATTTCTGACTCACTCATTGCTTCCTAACAGAAATGGCAGAAAAAGCTTCGGAAGGGCAAAGGGACTTCCGTTTTCCTTAAAAACTTCAAAATTGCTTGAAAAAGCAAATCTTTCTGAATTTATTCTGAATTACAAAAATTATGAACAAACCTAACCATGTCTAATATATACTCCTCTTATTGAATAGTTTACTAAACTATTAAAGAACTGAGAGAGGAGGATCCATTTTGAAAGTTAACTAATTTACACTCATGACTAGGATGCAATTGCTGGTCCTGCAATCTAAGTGAATGTGGCAATGTTTAGGACAGTGGTTTCCAACCTGTGGGCCTCCAGGTGTTTGGGACTTCAACTCCTAGAAATCCCAGCCAGCTTACCAGCTGTTAGGAATGGTAGGAGTTGATGTCCAAAACACCTGTATGCCCAAAGGTTGGGAACCACTGGTTTAGGATCAGAAGTGACCCACAGGGTATATTTTACCACAATTGACTTACCTTCATAAACACCATGGAAAAGACCAATATCTGCAATTCTGTGCAAACCCAAATGTTTCCACAAATCTTGTCTTGTCATCTGATGACAAAAGACCCTTCCACACAGCCATATAACACAGAATATCAAGGCAAAAAAATCCCATGATATCTGCTTTGAACTGGGTTATCTGAGTCCACACTGCCATATATTCCAGTTCAAAGCAGAAAATGTGGGATTTTATTCAGCTATGTGGAAGGGGACTAAGGTAGCTACTAGCTAACTATTAAGTTAAATGATGTATAAAAACAGAGAATTTTTCCTAGCTAATTAACTTGAGGAGGATATTACTTATAACCAGGCTTTGTGTTCACAATTAATATAATGATATCTTGCTTTGTTTAAACATGTTTAATGCTTTTATTCCGGCAAGAGCAGCTATTTTTGAAGCTGATGTTATGTCATGTTCCTATATGTTTTCAGTTTTGCAATGGTTCTATTTTAAATTATGTTAATTTGATCTATGTACTAGCTGGCTTTTTTTTGTAATGTTTTAACTGTTACTTGCTGTAAGCCACCCTGAGTCCCAGGAGAGTGGGTGGGATATAAATAAAACTTATTATTATTACTTTGTAAGAAAAAAATCTGTGGGACTTAATAACCTATATATTAAGGCTGTGCAATCAATGAAAGAGAGTGGAAAATCATTTTGAGGGTGTTTCCAATTGTGTGGACAATATTTTTTTGTAATTAGAATGAAGAAACAAGCCCCTCAGAAAAGTGATTTTCCTCCCCCCTCCCCCCCTCTCCTGGCGCATCACTTGTACGCACTGAGTGAGCTGCTCTGGGGGTATACTGCACGCCTGGTAAGTTTTTCAAACTTTTCTAAGGGGTCTGGGGGCTTGGGGGAAGAGGGTGGGTTTTCCCACAGTTTACCGGGCTTATTTAGCCCGGTAAACTGCAGGAATGGTTTTCTGGACTGTAGTCCAGACACCGGAAATAGTGCATTTATCCTGCACCTTCCAAGAACGCACGGAATAAATATCAAATTAATTTGCTACAAACCAGGGTTTTCCTGGTTTGTAGCGAATTACTTTTGGACTGTCCAAAACATTGTCTGGACAGCCCCTCCTTTATTGCCTGAGTTCCCGCAATAATGTCTCTATCTGGATGAGCCCTAGGTGTATGGAGATTAAGCATCTCAATTATGGTAAGAGAAGGGCAGGATGAGTTTTGAATCACCACTTTATGCTCTGCCTCCTACTGAGTGTGGAAATAATGACTTCTAAAGCCACATATCTGATCTAAAAGAAAAAAGGTGAAGAAATCTAGATAAGGAAAAATGATAGAAACTTTTGAATTTTGTGGCATTCTTCTAGTAGAAACCTCAAAATTCGAAAGTGGAATTAGTTTATTAGTTTATTTATTGCCTTTCTGCCAAAATGGGAAATGATCGCCACTTCAGTTAATTTAATCTTACCTGTCTTCAGAATTCAATAACAATGCAAATCTTCCATTCTCTTGTGGTGGGTGTGACAGGTTACATTATGCCTTAAGAAAATCAAAGGGGTTTAAACTGAAGGGAACATGACACTATTGATAAGTGTGAGAAGCTAAGGGCTCAGTTTAATCCAGCGTGGTTATGAATTTCAGTTCTGTAGGCAAATGTCTCTAAGCTCTAATAGAAGGACTGTTTTAGAATATGGAATGAGAATTTGAAAATGGGATTGTGCACAAGCCAGCATGGGGTTTCTGGAGTGGAGACTGTTATGATGACAGCTACTCTTGAAGAATATATGGGACAGAAATAGAGTGGTTCAGCTTCGTTTGTGGAGGGAAAGCTGTGCATGATCAGCCACTGGATCTGTATGATTGCATTCTTCATGCAATCTCAGTTTTCCACTAATAAGCGGGTATGAAAAGATTTCTGGTGACTAGATATAAAAGACAATGTGGTCTTTGAAGCTTCAATAGTTATTCAGAGAAGGGAATGCCCCCCTTCTCCCCCTTTCCACATGACAAGTTATACTGCATAAAATCCCTTTTTTATTCAGCATTATCTTTTTATGCAGTTGTTGAAGATACTCCTGACTTATCCCCTTTTAAACAGAATTTGACTAGGCATGAGGCACAGAGTTTACAACCCACATTTCCAAGAACGTCTTTCCATCTCTTGCAGAATGAACAATGCTACTTGAAAAACTCAACAGAGAAAATAAATTTACAATTTGAAAATGCAAACCATTTGAGGAAGCAACTAATCTAAATAATTTTTAGTATTACATGTCAAGCTTGCATAAATTTCATGTATATGCAACATGTCCTCAAAAAAACATCATTTTGCTAGCTTGCCTCTAGGTGGCAACACTAGTGTCTGCTTTTAAAATTTTAAATATATGAGAAAATATTTTATTTTGAGGAAAAGCAATACTTCATATTATCTTAATGAAATAACTGGTAAAATATGTTTATCTTGCATTTACTTTGGAATCCTTTGTTTGTTGAACTATGCAAAATTCATTAGAAGCAAAATCAGACGTTAAGTACTTTCACTATTTTTCTAGCAGACATTGGAGATAATATTGAGAGAATGAAAGAAATTTTTAAAAAAAATATTAAATTTAACCAATGTTCACAATATTATTTATATTTATTGAAATAACATTAAAATAAGAATGGTGTGAAAGTAAACATGACAGATTTTCCCATACTTACAGGGAACTATCGGCACCAAAATAGCTAAGAGGGTTGTAGAAGTTATCTTGAAATTCCTCTTTCAACATCATAAACAGTATTACCACAATTACCAGCATTACTTACTTGCCTTTATCATAAGCATTCTTGTCCTTCTTCAAATATTATACCCTTCTAAAGGTATATGCTGCAACAAGTAAAGTTCGTCATGATAATTGTTTTTTTATAGGCATGTTTGGCTCTCCTAATCTTAGTCAAAACTTAGCCAGCTAACCCTCCTTTGAAATACGAGCACGATCCTTGCATGTAAAGTAATCTTGAGAGCCAAGAATGTTGCTGTGAATTTTTGATGACCCCTTCCCGCAAAAACAAAATAAAACAAAAACAACCTCACAACCCCTTTCCGTTACATTATTTCAGACAGGTTAGTAAATAGGTTTTTTGAGAGGTTTAACAGGAGCTGTCTATTTTTCTATGAAAAAAAGGATTTCACATAGTAAATTTTGATTGATAATCATGGCTCACATTAACCTTGTATCCAGGAAGCCCCCCCCCCCCGGTTTTAGGCCCTCATTTACATCTTAAATGCTTTTGAGGGAAAATGTACACACGCACACGGTTCCCCAAACACTCTTGTTTCACCTTTCCTCCTTTCTCTTAGGACCTTATCACAATAACCAAGTGAAGTCACCCTGTGTATTGATACCTTGTGGTCCCGCTTTCCTCATCACATGCAAGAAGTGTTGTGAGGATCCAAGCTTGCTCAACTGGAGCCAACACAACACAGACAGGCTTCTGTGTTTGGAGGGCAGCTTTTTACGATACTTTCACTCTGGTTGTGGGTGGGGCCTCTGCTGGACGTCCAGTGACATCATTTGATGGGCAGTATGTCCATATGTTGCTGGACTGGTGGGGAGGCATCCTAGGATGCTAAAAAAAAGCTCCGTGTGATGAAGTCATTAGATAATAAATAAATAAATAAATCTTTATTTCTATACCCCCTTCTCTCCATGAGGGGACTCAGGTGGTTTACACATAAGAAGGTAGACATTCAATGCCTAAGTGAGAACAAAACATATAAAAACATATCAAAATACACAATAGGGCACAATAATAACAGTGAGCTTACCATGAAAGAGTAAGCATTAAGATATAATTATAACAGAATATTCAGCAAGACATACTTAATTAAAACATAAATAAACATTACAACAAATGCCCTCAAAACAGTTTAAAATACAGTTACATTAAAAATGGCTGGCGCTGGTGTTCCTTTAAGATGTATTGTGACAGCCATATAGTGCAAGTGAAGCTGGCCAGCATTCCAAATGGGTAACGTGTTTTAGTCCTTTTAGGGCAGTGGTTCTCAACCTTTCTAACACCGTGACCCCTTAATATGGTTCACCTACATCTGGAGAGCATTGTGATCCCAAATAACTATGGATCTGGATCAAACATGGCACAAATACTCAATATGCCCAAGTATGAACACTGGTAGAGTTTGGGGAAAATAGACCCTGACATTTGGGAGTTGCAGTTGCTTGGATGTATAGTTCACCTGTTATTAAAGAGCATTCTGAACTCCAACAATCATGGAATTGATCCAAACCTGGCATACAGAATTCCCATGACCAACATAAAATACTGGAGAAGCTTGGGGAAAATATACATACCTTGACATTAGGGAATTGCTATTGCTTAGTGCATTCTGGAGGAGTCTAGGCCACATCCGACAAGGAGGTTCGTGCCTCTGGCAAGCCTGGCAAACAGTGAGAGCTGGATGCAGGAAGATCCACCACGCTGCGTGGCCTTACATGAAGCCTCTTGCCTGGCTGACATCTCTGCCGGCTGGCAAGTGACAAGAGCCAGGCGAGGGAGTTAGACCAGGCCTCACATGAAGCAGCCCGCGCCTGGCCCGTACGCTTGATGGCTGGTGAGAGAACAAGGCAGGCGAAGGAGCCCGTGCCCTTGCTGGACGGTGAGAGCACGAGGCAGGCGAGGGAGGCTTTGGGCGAGGCCAGGCCTCATGCGATGGAGCCCTCGCCTGGCTCGCACTCTTGCTGTTCATCAAGAGCACAAGTAAGATGAGAGCGGCTTCGCGAAAAGCCCGGCTTTTTGCAGAGCCTTCCTCACCTGGCTCGCAACTCCATGGCAAGAGCCAGGCAAGGGAGGCAGCCATTCTTAGGAGACGAAGGGGGTGGGGGCAAAGGAGGCGGCCTCATGACCCCTTCAAAATGGCCAGATGACCTCCCTGGGGGTCGCAACCTCCCAGGTTGAGAACTGCTGTTTTAGGGTTTTAATTTGAGTATTTTAGAGGACCTAATTAGATTGTGGCATATCTTCAACATGCTCTGTGCTTTTTCCTTTCCGTTTTTCATTGAATGTAGCATGTCCTAGAGATTACTATCTTTTAATCCCCTAGATATGTGGTCAGGAGATATCTGATGAAATATGTATTATCCTTGTACAAATCTTCAAGAGATCTTTCATTTGAGCCCATATTTTCCCTAATGGTGTAACAGGGGTCTTGCTCATTGGAGTTGCGCCAGCACTCCTTTCCAGAGAAAGACTCTCCTGGACATGCAAAATGATGCATATGCCTTTCTCTAACAAAGCATGACTCTTTTGTTTGCTTTCTCCTACATAAAATGTTTTTAAAACCTCAATTTCTTTCTCTCAAATGTAGGATAACATCTGTAAAGGTTTTACCAAAAATGAACTGAATATATTTCTCATCTCCCTGAATTGGACAAATTCAACATATGCAAGTATCTCCAGTATGATGAGGAATATGTGCCTGCATGCCATGTCACTATTCAAAATGAGGAACCTGTCAGAATTCTAGTTCAGCACCACCTACGGTATATCAATGAATACACAGAGATACAAAGCTAGACTTTCAGCAGTTCTGTATTCAAAGCCCTCTGTCTGGATGGGTGAAACTGACAGTTTTGCTCACTCCTACATTCAACATTTTTCAGTATCAGATTCTTCATTTTTAATCCATGAAGAAATCATTGAACCATAGAAGGTTCTCATCAAAAAAAATTCTCATCATACTGTATATCATCTTCATCCCAAAAGGAAGAAAGGAATGAAGGGCCACAAATGTTCATATGGAAAGGTCTTTTCTGTTTCTAAGACATTGGTGGATTGGGGTGTACTCATTGTCATATTCAGTTTCCTTTAATATGTAGGGGTTTTTTTTAAAATAAAAAAAGCAAAAAAAATCTCGTTAGAGCTATACCTTCTAAAAGCAACGAAATTGGTACCACAAGATCAAAACTTGATTTTTATTTCAATTCTAATAATGTGTTAGATATTATACTATAGCAGGGGTGCTCACACTTTTTCACCATGTGAGCTACTCTTAAAGCAACCAAGTCCAAAAGATCTCTCCCTCAGCCCCGATTGGCTGAGAGGCATAGCAATGGCTTTGCCTCCTGGTAGTGTTTGTTTGCTCTGTTCTGTGAATTAAAACTATGTCACAGAGAGTTATGACGTTTGCACAAGTTACAAAAAAATACCAGGTGAAAGTTTCTATTCTCACATTTTTGGCATAGCATGGACCTAATCAATTAGATCTGGTTTAATACAGACAATCAAAATTTTGCACAGCCCTAGATAGTTGGGCCAGTTCAGTGATGGGACTGGCTACAAATGTGTACACAGTCATCTCATGTTCCCTGGACTCTGATGACCCAGGGACATGGGATGACATTCACTGTCCCTTCCTGTTCTCTTTGTCATAGGGATCAATAGGTATAAATGTGTCCTGCTAGTCACTTGTCACTTGGTGTGGCATTGGTTAGAGTGATGAAGCAATTAGAGAAGGAGTGGGAAGAGGAGAAGGCGATTCCACCTCTCCCTCTCATTGCTCTGGTATCCCGAGCAACATAACTCCAGGTGACCAGCAGGAACCATGTCACACCCATTGGCAACCTCAACAAGGAGAATGAGAAGGGAAGGCAAAGGTGGCCAGTGTCAAACTGGGTTCATTGGATGGTAAGAATGCCCTTCTGCCTTTGCAATGGCTGGAATAGTGGTAGTGCAAATGGTCAGTGTATATCTCATCTTGTACAGTTAAAATGGTTGCATTAGATTTAAAAGGTATGACTTCAAAATACCAGTTCAGGGACCAGGATGTCTGCCACACTTGGTAGCAACAGCACTGGGCATGTCCCAGTTTATACTACAGGAGGGCCATTTAAGTTTCTCCCAGGGAATGGGAGGAAAGACTAACCGGCATTCAGACTGCCTTTTGACAGATCCTGGGTCTATACCATTCCAAAGAAACTAAACTGTAGCTAATAATTTTGTGACCACGTTACTACATTGTCCATCTCTTCCATATCCCAACTGGAACTTATGACACAATGCAATTATTTCCAACTGCCATTTCTGTCAGGCTGGTAGTGCAAGGTAGACACAAATGAGATGTGAAATATGACATATTTAGCAATAGACAGTCAATTATTTTCTTTTTGTGGAAGAGAAGCGGGAGGGAAAATACTATTAGTGCATTTATTGTTGCGACTCTCTCCTTGTCAAAAGGGCAATTTAATCCTTAATTCCATATTTGACATTTTGAACACAGTTCTGATTCCAGAAACCTACAGTTTACCATTTTGAGACAAAGCTATTAAAAGGCAGCATATAAAGTAGTAATTCTTTTAAGTTTCCGAATAGCATAGGGAAGCTGAGAGTGTAGCCATGGAATAATTGTTTGATGAATGCACTCTTTCAGTTCAGTCCGCACAATTACGCCAGAGTGCTTGAAGAACTCAAGTGACTAATTGGAAGTAAAAGCCAATCTGTATATTTAGCAGAAGGATATAATCATGGCTTTTCCTGGAATGTTTCATTTTAGATTGTTTGTATGATTGGCTAATGCATTAGGGAAAAGGCTAGCATTCCAGATCTGCTAGCTCTCAGGCCCCTTTTACACAACTGTATAAAATCCACATTACCTGCTTTGAACGGAATTATACGGTAATGTAGAGACAAATATAATCCAGTTCAAATCAGATAATGTGGATTTTCCGCTTTGATAACCTGGATTATTTGGCTGTGTGGAAGGGCCCTTAGTTGTTCCGAAAATTTCTTATTATTGGTGAGCATTCAAAGACATGACACAGATATATAAAGTCTGGATTGATTTAGATTCTTTTGGAAATGTAATTCATTATAATCAGTAAGTCTTGTGTACAACTAGATATTTAAGAGGACCAAAATATAGTTTACAAATCAATGAAATGAAGTGATTCTAAGACTGTAGCTTGATTTCTTTGTAAACTAGAATACCCAGTGATCCAAACAGTGCTTTCTTAGTGTAATCGTCAGCAATTGTTAAATACCTCTTGAGTTCTTTTGCCATGCAAAGCAAAGCACAGCTCTGGAGATGGGGGAAGGGGAAGCCATTTTTCTGTTCTGGCTCATTCATCATCAGACAGACTTTTAGCTTAATTCCAAATGTACAGCTCCATTTTCTCCTCTGTTGCACTCATTTCATTGCATTCTCTGTAATTGCAAGCAGAACTTCTGTACACATCACCTTTTTTAAAGGCAAGGTGATGACTGAGCAAAACCAGGGAGCAACTTAATACTCAGAACAACATCTTCAAATGTGAAAATACATCAAATCAGTTCTGTGCTCCTACTTGCA
Source organism: Anolis apletophallus (assembly GCA_030556195.1). Classification (NCBI taxonomy): domain Eukaryota; kingdom Metazoa; phylum Chordata; class Lepidosauria; order Squamata; family Anolidae; genus Anolis; species Anolis apletophallus. The sequence continues at coordinate 103,957,803 of JARBWK010000010.1, read as the reverse complement.
AAGGCTTCGCAGAGTGGTTCCAACAAGATGAGAAGGTGTTAATGAGCCATCAAATCCAGCTCCATAATGACATATGGCTTACCATATCTCCACTTACCTTTCATTAAAGGGTTGCAATAAACATTCCAGTCACAATCCTATCTGTGTCCTGCACATGTGCAAGTTCCCCTACATAAGGGTTTGGACATCTTTGGTCAACACTCAAAAGTATGTATTTGATTCAAAGCTGTACAGTAAGCTCTCCATTTTTGCATGGGTCAGAGCTGCAAAACCCTATAAAAGTGAGAAAAACTTGAATTAATCGGCTATTTTTTTTATCTGAGTGTTAAAAAAAAACATTTTCCAAAAGATTTTGGATGTCTAGTGTAGCTTCCAGCAGGACTGATCCAGTAAACCCTGCTCCAGAGCAACATTGCCATTTCCGGACTCTGAAGATGCACACTCAGTCTTTTTAGTAGCCTTTAAAAACTTTAAAAGTTCTGTTTTCAATATGATCATTTATTTAACCCATTGTATTTTGTACTAAAAGGGGACACAATGGTGCAGCAGATTAAACCGCTAAGCTGCAAAACTTGATAATTGGTTCAAATCCACAGGACAGAGTGAGCTTCCGGTGTTAGCCCCTGCTTCTGCCAATCTAGCAGTCCGAAAACATGCAAATGTGAGTAGATCAGTAGGTACTGCTTTGGCGGGAAGGTACTGGTGCTCCATGCAATCATGCTGGCACATGACCTTGGAGGCATCTATCGATGACACCGGCTCTTTGGCTTAGAAATGGAGATGAGCATCACCCCCCAAAGTCAGACTCAACTAGACTTAATATAACGGGAAACTTTTACCTTTACCTTTACCTTTTTACTATCAATTCCATTTATTTATTTATTTTTGCATTTTGACCGCTCTTCTCCTTGCTTAGGGATTCCATATTGGAAGAAAAGTGCCAATAAAATTTAACCCCAAAACCCCACAACAAATAAATACATTAAAACACATTAAAATACAGTTCCATCCCAATGACAATATTCACTCCATAAAAATATTGGCCCTCTTCATCCATTCCATTAAAATCCCCGTCTAATTCCATTTTGCATGTTGACCCTTCCCTGCTTAGATTCCATATTGGAAGAAAAGCAGAATAAAATTTAAATAAATAAATAGAATAAATATATTTAAAAGGCAAATTGCCACTCCCAATGACTTTGAGGAAAGGCAATTCACCTTTTTTGTTTTGGCAGTCTAGAGAGTCTGGAAGAGCCGAATGCCACAGAAACAGTCCTGGGGCTCACATGCAATTCGAAGGCTGCACTTTGCCTATCCCAGACCTAAGTAATCCAAATCTGCAGTGCAGTGTAAACACATTTTGTCTTCTTTTTTTAAACTGATGATAACAACATATATCAGAAAGGAACATACCTAACTAGAGTACTGAAAGAATAAGAAATTGTCTTGATCAATGAATCCCACAAGCAATGTTGAGATGGATATATTGATGTCCAGTCATCAGAACATGCACATTCAATGTATAGACATCATTTTCAGAGTTAGTAATCAGGTGACCTAGTGACAAATGGAACAGCAGTTCTGGTGATATTTGCTAGGTGGCTTGTTTTTTATTATTATTTTCAAGGGAAGATGATTTTCCGGTGATGAGCTTGACATAATGACAGGCAACGGTCGCACTTCCTTTCCCAATACACTTCTCCAAGTGGGTTCTTTTGAAAGACTGACAGTAAACAAGCACAGGCTTTGCTACCCGAGTGTGGAAACTTCTGTTTCTGGCTGTCTCTGCCTTTTATTATCTTACTAACTTTTATGCTGGAGGTATGTTGCATGGGTCAGGAATCTCTCCCTGGTAGACATCATAGGTAGACATTGGCTGTCTCGGTGAAAGCAAAATAAATATGATGTGGTTGTTTATTGTTACAAAAACAACTTTGTCCTATTCTACACTGCCATATAAAATCCAGACTATCTGTTTTTAACTAGATTATATGATATTGTAGACTCATATAATCCAGTTCAAAGCAGATAATGTAGATTATCTGCTTTGATAATCTGGATTATATGGTAGTGTAGAAGGGGCCTTAATCTTGTGGATTCAACTGCAATGAGAGCGAGAGGTTTTTCTCTGTTATAATTTAACAATTGTAGAAATAGCCAATCAATTCTAAATGCCGCTTTTGAAGAGTAGAAAATGTAAAAAGTTTATAAAAAGTGAAGACAGAGGGCCCAGGAAGACAGTTCTATCTTGTATCCTGTGTTATGCTTATAATATAATATAATATAATATATATACATATAATATTTATAATATAATAATGTAATACAATACAATACGAATAATATGATATTATAATTATATATTATATATTATATGTAATATTATTAATATTACAGTGTAATGGTATAGCACAATATAGTAATATATAATACTGATATTGTTGTATGCTAATAATATAAAATATTGTATGTATATCTATATATCTTGTAAGCCACTCTGAGTCCCCTTCGGGGTGAGAAGAGAAGCATATAAATGTCATAAATAAATAAATAAATTTTAATCTTTTTCATTATCTAAAATCTGTGATGGAGTACTCCTAGCATGTAAACTTACCCCCCAAAAAGCACACACCCTCTAATCCTCTCTTCTGATCAAAGGGCAGTGTCCTTGTCATACTAAAGACTTATAGCACCATGATGCCACTTTAACTGTGATGGTTCCATCCTATGGAATTCTATGACTTCCAGTTATTATCATTATTTCATACATAATTACATTATTATATTATAAATATAATAAATCCCTGGCAGAAAACCAAATCTAATGTGTGTCCAGCACTGTGAGTAGGGCCAGATACCATTTGGGACAGCCCCATGGTTGCCATGGAAGACATGAAGTCCTGAGCCACTCCTGATAGGGTGGACTAGGCATGGATGTTGAAGTCCCCCAGCACTAAGAGCCATTGGGATTCCAACGCCAAGCTCAAGACCACCCCAGCTAGCTCAGGTATGGAGACTGTAGTGCAGTGGGGTGGACGGTACACTAACAGAATCCCTATTCTGTCCCGGTCACCTACCTTCAGGTGGACACATTCAAAGATGGTTGACTGTGGGATGGGGCACCTGGTCAGGGAGATGGACTCCTTATAGACCGCCATGACCCCACCTCCCCGCCCTCCAGGCCTTGACTGGTGCTGTACGGAGTAGCCTGGTGGACAAAGCTGGGTTAGATTTACACCTCCAGCCTTGTCCAACCAGGTCTCCGTAATGCACACCAGGTCTGCCTGTTCATCCAGAATTAAATCCTGGCTGAAAGCTGTCTTTCCAATGACAGACCTGGCGTTCAGCAGCACCATCTTCAGCCTGGAGTACCCAAATTTACCTTATCAGGAGACCAATTTGGAGCTATTAATGTATTGATATGTTCCCTACGCCAAATTAAAGGTCTCCCTTTCCCGTACCTCCTCCCCTCCCATATGGAGGCCCCTTGACCAATGGACCTTACCTCTCCCTCCGAGCACTTAACTTCTCTTCTATCCTCATATGGCATAATGCTAACTGATTGAATTGCCCGGTCTCCAGTAAAACTTGGCACTCCTCCCCACCCATCCCCCTCCCCCACCCCACATTCCTTTAATCCCTCCAGTCCCCTCCAACTCCAACATCGTGCAGTAAAGTGTGTCAAATACAATTTTAATTGGATGTTATATATTTGATATTTTAGCTATTGTTTTAAATGTAAATTGTTATTTTAATTGACTTTTTGGGGGCATCTAATGGTTGCAGATTGTGAGGCCGCCCTGATTGTGAGGCCACCCTCCAGGGTTGAGAAAGACAGTATACAAATGTATGAAATTATCTTAGTCTCCAAGGAGGGTCATAGAGGGAGATACATTTGGACAAGTAAGCTGATGTCAACCCCAGTTCAGACCCTGAATTGTCAAACCTGCAGAGAAATTATCTTTTGCATTATATGCTATTGAACTTCATCCTCCCCGGTGCCTCTGGGATGTTCTTTGATCCACACTTCTCATGTTTTATAGGAATAAAACTACTTTTTAAATGTGTATGACTGAATTTAGGCTAAAGGGGGAAATAAATGTGAAAATACTATTCTAAGGAAGTGACAATTCTGACCTTATAGTCATTGCTCATTTGGGTTTATCTCTGATACATTGTATGAGGACATTTTGCATTTAGTTTTTTTAAAGATGGAAGGATTACATCTAATTTGTTATATCTTTTTAAAAACCGCTAATTGACTATCATGGTAGACAAAGTAGTGAGAAAAATAAAGCTGTCAAGTCCTAGAATTAGAGCTTAAGGGTGTTTCAGAAAGCTACTTAATTTGCACATCGTGGAAAAGGTTGTTTAGAAGACTTACAACATTTTTAGTGCGGCCAGCAATACTACACTGGTGTGGTGTCTAAACATTTGAAAATGGGGAATTAACATTTTCTTGCATTACAATTAGATGAATAAAACACAACTTTAAATTACTTATGAAGGAGATTGATATTGGACTTCAATTTCAAAATGCGGTTGCGGCAATTTACCAACATCAAAAGGCAAAGATTTGGATAAATGGGAGTGCAACTAAGGAATTTGGGATAGAAAAGGGAACCAGGCAGGGATGCCCATTATCCCCACTTATCTTTATTTTTGCACTGGAGACACTCTTAATGAAGATAAGGCAGAATAAAGAGTTAAAAGGTCTAAGTATACAAAAGAAAGAGTACAATACAAGAGCCTTTGCCGATGATGTGATATGTATTGTAGAAAATCCAAGAGAGAATATATTGAAATGGCTGTCGACTATTGAAGAGTATGGGAAATTGGCTGGATTCAAGTTGAACAGGAAAAAGACAAAGATCATCACTAAAAACATCTCCAAACCAGATCAAATGGAATTGCAGGAACTAACGGGTGTCCAAGTGGTTAATAAAGTTAAATACCTAGGAATCTGGATCACTGCAAGGAATCTCCATCTACTGAAGGACAATTATATGGAACAATGGAAAAAAATGAAAGAAGAATTAGAACAATGGAAAAGACTCAATCTCTCCTTACTGGGAAGGATTGCTGCTGTAAAGATGAACCTCTTGCCAAAGATGTTATATCTATTTCAGAATTTGCCTATACTAAGAAATATGGAGATCTTTAATGGACGGAGAAAGGACCTGACTAACTTCATATGGAAAAATAAGAAACCAAGAATTAATTACAATATAATGATTATGCAGAAAGAAAAGGGAGGCTTTGGCCTGCCTGATTTAAAAATGTACTATGAAGCATGTGCCTTGGTATGGGTGAAAGATTGGGTGCTATTAGCTAAGAGTTCAACTCTAACTCTTGAAGGTTTTGACCTGCGGAAAGGTTGGCACTCGTACCTTTGGTATGAAGGAGCTAAAATAGAAAAAAAAATTGGGAATCATTTTATTAGATCCGCTGGTTAAATCTGGTTAAAATATAAAGACTTTATGTACACAAAGACACCACTATGGCTTTCACCTCTAGAAGTGAACCAAAGAAGGTTATTGGGTTGGACAGAATGGCCAAAATACCAGGATATGGTGACACAAAAGGAAGGTAAATTAGTGATGAAGACACAGGAGGAAATTGCTGGATTATATCGGAATGTATTATGGTTGCATTACTTCCAAATGAGAGAAAGTTTTAACAAAGATAGGGTTAAAGGATTTAGTATGATGGAAGGCCCGTGGGATAAAATTTTAAAAAGTGAAAGAAAAACTATATCCAAAACATACTCCATGCTCCTGAACTGGGTCTCAGAGGAGGAGGTAATTAAGCAAACTATGATAAAATGGGCGAGAAACATTGGAAGACCCATTCAATTAAGGGAATGGGAAAGGTTGTGGACGAGACAACTCAAAATTACCTGTGCAACTGATCTAAAAGAAAATTGGTTAAAAATGATACATCGATGGTACATCACACCCAAGAAATTAAATATAATGTATAAAAATGTGGAAACAGATCTTGTTGACAATTTATATTTTGGAATGGCATAATTTTGGAGAAATTACCCCCAATTGTGAAAAACAATCCTAAATATTAACATTATGTTCTTGTTGTTGTGTGCCTTCAAGTTTTGGACTTAAGCCAACCTGTCTCAAGGTAACTACTAAACTATATTGGCTCTTGTTGCACTGGATGATTTGTCATTTCGGGGGTTTGGGGGTGCTTTGTCTCTCTGTGTGTGCATGCATGAAGGAAAATCTGGGTTTTGGTTGGAGATAATTTACAACAAAGTGCACAGAACTCAATGGGATAAAAGGTTGTTACAAGTTCTTATACTAAAGGTAAAGTTTCCCCTTTACATTAGGTCTAGTCGTGTCCAACTCTGGGAGTTGGTGCTCTTATCCATTTCTAAGCCGAAGAGCCACTGTTGTCCCTAGACACCTCCAAGATCATGTGGCCAGCATGGAGAACCATTACCTTCCCACCAGTGTGGTACCTATTGTTCTACTCACATTTGCATGTTTTCGAACTGCTAGGTTGGCAAAACCTGGGACTAACAGCGGGAGCTCACCCTGCTCCCTGAGTTTGAGCTATCGACCTTTCAGTCAGGAAAGTTCAGCAGCTCGGTGGTTTAACCCACTTGGCCACCGGGGGCTCCTGTTTTTATACTAGGGACATAAAATCTCGTGGGGATTTGCCAATATGGCTGGGGTATGTTGTCATATCAAGCCTGCCTGTTTTGATAAGAATGGGACATATTTTTCCACATTCCTCAAAACTGTGCAACTTTTGATAAAACATGCCAGTTTAGACAACAGGGGAAGATTCAAATGTCTGAAAGTTTCTCATGAAATAACTTTTTTATTCATTTAAAACTAATGTATTAGAGAGAATACTAAGTTTTAACTTTTATCCCTGTGCTTTAGAACTCATCACTTTAACTTCCATGGCTCAGTGTTGTGGAATCAAGGGAATTACAGTGCTTTTCAATGTTTTTAGCCTTCTCTCCCAAATAATTTGTGTGGGAGTATTGTTTATGTTTTTCAAAAAATAATACAGATATCTGTAAGGTGATTGGCAACAAGAGTGATATGCATGTTGAAGAATGATTTATACCAAGCAACACAACAGAGAGATATAGTATTAAGGCCAAATGGCAACAACTGAAAGCATTTTGGCAAACAGAGGGACACAAAAGGCAATGGGTTTTTTTTTCTGCTAAGTGTTAGTAGCGGAATAGGTTGTGAAGGCCATCATATGTGCATGCTACATTGATTGAAGTTAATGGTCAAGGAGTGTGCAAAACAAAAAAGAATTAGAGTGCATCTACACTATAGAATTGATGCAACTTGACACTATTTTAACTGTCATGGTGTGAGCTGAAATTTCACAAGGTCTTTAGTCTTCTCTGGAAAAGAATGTGGTGTCTCACCAAATTACAAATGCTAAAATTCTATAGCATTGAGCCATGGCGTTTAAACAGATGTGAAAAATGCATTAATTCCAAAATGGAGATGTACTCATGGAAGTGCTTTTTGAGACTATTAAAAATGTTATCGCTGCCTAAGTGATATAATCCAGCAAAGACTGAATTTTGACATCATGGTCCAATTCAAGTGGCACCAATAAAATTTTAAAAATGCATAAGTGTGAATGGGCCAATTTAACCCTAACAACATTGTAATTGTATTATTGAGAGGCACCAGTAAGAAAACTACCGCTCCCAAAAAGGAGGAGATGCTTAAAACAGCCACCGTGTAGCAGTTTGCCTAGAGATAATTGAACAGTGAATGTAGTGATATCTTGTTACATGTGAACTCTGTGTGCTGAAAGATTTAGGGCCAATCAGGCTGTGCATGATCAGGGAATGCATCCAACCCAATCAGAGAATGCATCCAACCCATTAAAAGTGTGAAGGAGATAAGGTGAGGTAATTGGGAGAGGAGTATAAAAGTTTTTTTTACTGCGCTATAGGGGCGGCAGTCTTTTGTTTTTTGATCTGAATGGTCAAAGGCTGTCCGTCTCACGCTGATCAGCTTGAAATAAAGAGTCTTGTTTTGGATTTATCTGTCTCATTGATGTTATTCCAAATCTTGTGGGCTCCGCAACCCTAAACAAATTATTTGGTGTAATCGTGTATCAAAGTTGTTACTTTTGAGGAGATCTCATTGTATACCTATGAATTCTGCTTGCGCGCATTAACAAAGTGTATCTTGGGAACTGCATTAGGACATGATTCTGCTTGTCTGTTTTCATGTGTTTTCCTGTTTGGGTTAAACTAGAAGTGCCATGCAATCTGGAGTTTCTCTGTGATTATATGGGGAAATTGTGTAACATGCAAAGAAACCAGCCTCAAACCAGGAATAATATATTTTTAGATATACATTTTTCTATTCAGAAGAATTAATGGCCAAACATCTGTTGGGAGACCTTTCAGAACCTAGGGATTTTTATAGACAAGAAAGATTATCCAAACTACAGTCTAGTCACTTTGCATGTGGGACAGGTGCACATAGAGCTAATAATTACCAATTCTAGTTCTGATGGCTTGTTTATATAAAACAAAGAAGAAGAAAACATTGTTCAAACTTCTTTTCCTCCAGAATGCCAGTAAGAATCACATTCACTGTCTTGTTTCTTTAGCCACAAGCAGTTATGCGAATGTTAGCAATTTTCATAAACACTGTTCTTAATGCAATAATCCCGTTTACATGAACAAAATTACACAATTTGTAGAACTCCTTCAAAATTTATCTTTATTAAGAAATGGCACAGTAAAAGGATTTGGGACATTAAGAAAACTTTAACAGGAAAAGCAACATATGGTTGTCCCATCTTCCCAGTCAAAGCATAGTACATTCATTTGTAATAGATGTGAAAGCATGCACATATGTTTGCATGTGCAAAAAGATATGGAAGTGCTTTTAGTAAGCATGAATCAGTTTCTCAAAACAGGCTTTGGCTGATTCAGCTCTTTTGGCTCACCGTAATGGTACAAACGCCACTGACCATTTTTTCCAGCGACCATGTAGCTGTCAATCATAGTTACTTTCAGTTTCATTCAGCTACACGTGGAGCGCAGAAAGGCAGCCACGTGCTCGCATGGGGAGTTTCCCTGTGAGCTCTGCCTGTTGAGCCAACCATAACAGAAGGAAGCCATGATGTGTTTTTAGTCAAGCTGGGCCTCCATTTTCTTGTTGTGAGCAAGCTTCTGAGAGAGACAGATCATGCTCCAGTCTGCTGGTAATCTAAATTCTCAGTGCCACTCACAGCTCTGCATCACCTGTCTTACTTTTTGACTCAAATAGCAATAAATAAGTATTTCTACACACTTAAGAAACTGCCACTGATGGTACCCTTCAAGCCAGGTCTTATTGAAGGATATGAGGAGAAACAGTCCCAGAAAATGTGGTTTGTTAAGTCTGGTGCCTTAACCCAAGTCTTATCGAAGGATGTGAGGAGAAACAATCTCAGGAAAAAGTGGTTTCTTAAGGCTCATGCCCTAAAAATGCTGGAAAGGGGAGCCTCAGAAGTTCCGCCATTGCTGCCAATGGCTGGAGCTTCCCAGAGTGAAATGGACCTTTTGGCTGCCAGATCAAAAAATAGAATTTTGCTCACCCGAATTTGGGAGGCTCCTGAAAAATGGATTTTGGGAGGGGAGGGAGGGGGGACCAAAAACAGACACTGAAAACATCATGGGGTTTAACTGAATTGCACACCCCTAGTGTTTTTCCCCACATCCACATAATCATGTACACCCCAAAGAGAAACTTACACTTAAACAAGGTAAACAAGGTAATTGCTGGAAGAAACATTAACAACTTTAGATATGCAGATGATACCACTTTGATGGCCAAAAGCGAGGAGGAGCTGAGGAATCTTCTAATCAAGGTGAAAGAAGAAAGTGCAAAAGCTGGGTTGCAGCTAAACATTAAAAAACCAAGATTATGGCAACAAGAATGATTGACAACTGGCAAATAGAGGGAGAAAACGTGGAAGCAGTGACAGACTTTGTATTTCCAGGTGCAAAGATTACTGCAGATGCAGACTGCAGCCAGGAAATCAGAAGACGTTCCTTCTTGGGAGGAGAGCAATGACCAATCTTGATTAAATGGTTAAGAGTAGAGACAGTAGAGACATCACACTGGCAACAAAGATCCGCATAATTAAAGCAATGGTATCCCCGTAGGAACCAACAGATGTGAGAACTGGACCATAGGGAGGGCTGAAGAAAGGAAGATAGATGCTTTTGAACTGTGGTGTTGGAGGAAAGTTCTGAGAGTGCCTTGGACCACGAGAAGATCCAACCAGTCCATCCTTCAGGAAATAAAGCCCGACTGCTCATTGAAGGGAAGGATAGTAGAGGCAAAGATGAAGTACTTTGGCCACATAATGAGAAGAGAGGAAAGCTTAGAGAAGGCAATGATGCTGGGGGAAATGGAAGGAAAAAGGAAGAGGAGCTGACCAAGGGCAAGATGGATGGATGGTATTCTTGAAGTGACTGGCTTGACCTTGAAGGAGCTGGGGGAGGTGACGGCCAAAAGGGAGCTCTGGTCCATGTGGTCACGAAGAGTCAGAAGCAACTGAACGAATAAATAACAACAATGTTTGATAACGTGAAATGGCAATGCATAGAAACCATAAAACTGGACAATTAGTTCCTGTGCTTTAGGATGAATGCAATCTGGATAATTCAGAACCTTGGTCCAACCAGGATCATACCAATTGAAGCGTCTTCCTTCAGGAGGTAATACATCACTGTACTGTTGATCTCTATTCCCTTGCCCAGGGGAAAAGGGTGGCTTTTCCTTCCCTTCATGCAATTTTTCCCATAGGAAATGAATCATGCTTCATCTAGATGGGTACATGTGAAGGATCTGATGCTTTAATTGGCTCTCTCAATTCCATACATATAATATATTAAGCAATGCTCTGGCTACTATGTTTGACTGCTTTGGGTTGTTTTAGGGGCAGGGGCATCTGCAGAAGCCATTAAACACATATACATCCAATTTTTTCAGCCTAAAATTTCACTTTTTTCCTGAAAAAAATATGATTCTGTGAAGTTTGGGGAACTTGGGTGTATGGACTTCAATGAACTCCCTCCCCTCCACCACATGTTTCTCACTTCTGACCTATATCAGCAAACTGAACCTTTGGGCTTAACTTCAGTGAATTTCAAACACCCAAAAGATAGATAGAAAATCACTTCTGAAACAGGCAATTTAAAATGCAACTTATGATATTTTATGAAGATCCTATGTTCAAAGACAAAAATGATAACTCCACCTTTGGGTATGCCTCAAGTAGCTCTTTGGATCACATGTGTGAATCTGGGATGAATTTTAATTTTTTTTCATCAGCATTCTTCTCTAAGATTTCTGTTTAAGGGATAAGGGGAATTAATCTTCACTAGTCAGAAATATGACACTCTGCTGATCCAGAGTGTGATATTTCAGGTCAGCATCACTGGAGGCTGAACTCCATTCCTCTGAGCTAGCACAGAACCTGGATGTTGGCTGCACTACATGGCCTTGAATTAGCTCACTGGCTGACTAGTGGCTGCATGGCTGAGTGGAGGACTGTTTCACTGTGACCCTTATCTAACATCTGACAGTCTAGAGTTTGCAGTGACCCCTGGGCAGAAAAAATGCCACTGAACGGTGCTCAGTGCCTGGAACAACAATATCCTGAGCAACAATGTAATGTGAGAGAGGGGAGAGAGAAAAGGAGGAATTGCCCCATTGCCAATAGGTGCAGAGTGCATGCCTGTTGGGCACTGTAAGCACCAGATTGAAAGGGCAAGGTAGGTTTCTTCCCACACGTTTCCAGACTGGACAAGCCCAGGAAAAATAGAATGGCAATGTGAACAGCTGCAGCTGTTGCCAAATAGCAGACAGCATTGCTGCTTACATGGGTTCAAAGTAACATGGTTTTCTCTATATTTTGGGGGAAGCACTGGAGGATCCTGCAGCCTCTGTTAATACAATACAGGGCTGCTTTAAGCATAATCAGCTCCATGCATTGTTCAACTGTGATGAAGCTGATTCAGCTCCCCTTCAGGATAGTATCAGTGAAGATTAGTGAAGAAGTTGGCAGTTCCTATGTAAGTCAGGTAGTTCCAATCTGGTTTTCAGTCTAAACTCTGAAGATACCCAAAGTCCTCAACCTTATCCCCTAAAGAGCTTCAGCATTTTTGATACCTAATGTAAAGTTCAGTTTATAATTTAGCCCTGTCCCTAGCAGGGACGAGGGACAGGGCCTTCTTGACGGTGAATCCGCCTATGGAACAAACTCACAACTGAGATAAGATCGGCTACCTCCCTCCTGGCTTTTCGAAAGAAATTAAAGGCATGGTTCTGGTACCAGGCTTTTGGTCAATAGATGTAAGCAGCACCTTAAAGGGACGAATTGCAATCATGATATGACTAATGAGACTGGGTTACTGTTTTAATGATGGCTTATGTATGGTTTTAATTATGTATTGTTTTAATTATGATATGTTTAAATTATGATTTTATAATTGTAATTTTGTAATAACCCCTTAACGGGGCACAAATTAAGCCATCCTTCGGGGGTTGAGAAGTGATGGGATAGAAATACGGCAAATAAATAAATACTTGGCATTCCACTGACAGATAAACTACAAGGCACAACTCTCTGAAAATGACAACTCAAGCTTCTATCTACACAAAAAAGTTGTCTCAGGAGCCCCTATTCCCAATACATTTGGGACAGAGATGCTGAATTTTTTGTGTGTGTCTCACTGGACTAAACCAGTCTTCAGTTTTAGTTATTTTTGTGCAAGAACATGATTCTTGAAGTGTTTTGGAAAAGGCCATGAGACCTGAGAGGCTGGATACCTGCTTAGAAAATGTTAAATGTTCAAATCCACTCATCCAGTACTGTCCTACTGAACTTCCTGTGACTTTAGTGCCAATTGGGCAGAAAACAGAAACATTACAAGCGGTGTCTCTGAAACTCCCTGCTGAGGCAGCCTAGGCTGGTCTTTCTTAGCTATATTTCCTCTAAAAAAGATATTTTATTCCAATAAGATTTTTGCAGCTAAGTTGGGCTGCTACGGAAGAGGAACGCAATTGGGTGAAGAAATTTTTATTACCTTTATTGTTGCACTTTAATTGGTGTTTCATTTGTCTTATGTTTTAATTAATATGTTTTGTATTTGAATGATAGTAATTTATTTCATTTTAGGAAATCAAATAACATCAAATGCTGTTGTAACCATTACTGTTTGGTATTATTCATGAAACTCTGTATATAAGAAAACTTCTGAGGTTCTTCCTGGGAGGTCTAGTTAGATGTAACTCTGCTTTCCTTAAACAGCAGACATTTTTTATTTAAGAATTTTTTAGTTTTCAGTGTTTTGTAACAGATGAAATTTTTATGGGAAACATGGTGCTTTAACTTTTTTTGCCTTTTTTTAAAAAAAGAAACATTTACTTTGATTACATTTTAATTTTTGTGTTAAGAATTGTTTTGAAATTGTATTGTGCTTCGATGTATGCTCCTTGAATCCTTTGCAGGTTGAAAGGGGAAAAGCTGGGAGAAAGGGGAAATAAGACAGAAAGAAAGAAAGCACAACACACCATTTTTAAAAATTTATTAGTTTATACCAGGGGTGCTCATTCGGTAGATCGTGATCTATTGGTAGATTGTGTAGGGCATCCTGGTAGATCGCAGGCAGGGCAGGAGGAAGGCTCAGTTCTGCCCCGCAGGCCCGATGCTACCCAGGTGCAGAAGGAGGCTGGATTGGATGGCCCTTGGAGGTATAGGAACCCATTGTTGTTGTTGCTATTATTATTGTCAGAGGCTGAATGGCCATCTGTGAGGAATGCTTTGATTGTGTTTTTCCCTTATGGCAGAAGGAGGTTGGACTGGATGGCCCTTGGAGGTCTCCTTCTACTCTAGGAACCTATTGTTCTTGTTGTTACTATTATTAGTAGTAGTAGCAGCAGAGGATGAATGAATATCATTATTATTATGAATAAATTCAGGGGCTTATTATACTCACATTTAGTTGAATTCAGTCTTAAAATATATGATATGGCTCTCACTGAAATAAATTTCCAAATATTTTGTGTTTATGGCTCTCTGAGTAGTGGGTAAGTAGATCATTTTGACTTGGTTGTTTTATAAGTAGCTTGCATGCTGAAAAGGTGTGAGCACCCCTGGCTTATACACTAAGAAATGTAGGAAAATCAATGTACTACCCTTTGTTTTGAACATCACACCATTTGGAATACACAAAATATTTTATTTATTATTTATTATTATTTATTACTTCGATTTTGTATTCCGCTCCTCCCCACAGGCTCGGGGCGGATAACAACAATATATATGGGCATCATGTCACAGACATGCAGCCCTACAATAAAAAGCATAAAACACATTAAAACACAATCCAACACATTGCGAGGTGCAGGGTGACATACATAGGTTTCTTGAGGTACAGTCCTTCTGTGTCTAATTAAAAGCTAATCCAAAGAGGGCGGTCTTACAGGCCCTTCTGAATGGAGCTAGCTCTGAGATAGCTCGAGCGTTGTCCGGCAAGGAGTTCCACAGCACTGGGGCTGCTACAGAGAAGGCTCTCTGTCTGGTCACAGATAGGTGGCAGGAGCGGACCGATGGTATCGTCAACAGATTCTGTTCATCTGATCGCAGCGATCTCGGGGATAAATACGGGGTAAGGCGGTCCCTCAAGTATGCAGGCCCTAGGCCGTATAAGGCCTTAAAGGTCAGTACCAACACCTTGAAGGCAATTCGTTACTCGATAGGAAGCCAGTGCAGCTGCCAGAGGATGGGCGCGATGTGCTCTCTCACTGACGAGCCCGTTAGCAAACGAGCAGCGGCATTCTGCACTAGCTTGAGTTTCCGAATTGTCGACAAGGGAAGGCCAACGTAGAGGGCGTTACAGGAGTCTAGTCTCGAGATGACCGTTGCTTGGATTACTGTCGCCAGGTCGCTCCTGGACAGGTAGGGCACCAGTCGCNNAGCCTGTTGTAGGTGAAAGAAGGACACCCTGCTGACCACAGAGACCTGGGACTCCATGGTCAGCAGGGAGTCCAACTGAACACCTAAGCTCTTAACCGAGGATGACCGGCTAAGCCGCTCGCCATCCAGGGTAGGCAACTGGCACCCACCCAGCCCAGGGCGACCCAAATATGTTGCATCTATTCTTCTGAAATGCTATAGGTTCCTTAAATTACCGTTTCTTTTAACTGTACTGCATGTAATAAGGGTATAGAAACAAGTAATTTTAGAAAATTTAGTCTCACTGTGAGAAAGTATCTGTAAACTGCAGTTTTCTGAAAAATACATGTAGTTCAGGACTTACTATGTACAAAACTAATATAGGCTTCATCTGCACAGAAAACATTAATTTCTGCACAGCAAAAAGTATTTTCTGTACAGAAAATGCTGTTTCCTGCATGAAGAAAACATGTTTTCTGAACAGAAAAGATCATTTCTAAATTTAGCATAGCATAAATTTCTAATTACACAATTACTATGTAAGGAAAAACAATTTCCTAGCAGAAAATGTTACTTGCACAGACAAATACAGGGTTTTTTGCACAAAAATACCCATATGTGAATTTTGTACAGAGTAAGTCTCAAATTACAAGGGGACACTCAAAAATACATTTTAATATTACTTTCATCCTTAGTTTAGTTTTCATAAAAACCACACAGCAAATATTTGAATGTCCAAATCAAGATTCAGCTGCAGACTGGGAAGTCTCAGAATATGTCTGAAACTACTGGAGTTGTCTAATAGTTTCTGAAACTATTGGAGCTGTCTAATAGTTGGCCTATTTTCCAAACAGTTGTATTTGAATTGGAACATAATTTTTCATTTAATGCAAAGTTCATATGGATTTGTTTAAAACTGCTTAGAAATATAGTTAGATATGCTACAAGTTTGATGACTAAAGTGAAATTTGAGATAATATCATGAAAAAAATGTTTTTCTTATATTTTTGAATGAAATGATTCTACATATCTAGTCATCATCATAGGCAATCACCCATGGATGAATATCATTGTCTTTCAACTGTAGAGTCTTGGCAGTGGACCCATTAGGGACTGTAGAGATCTATTCTGGATCTGCATGTTCTTTTGCAGTAAGACAATTGATTTCCAAGTGCAAGGCAGTTTTGAGAAGGGTTGGCTTGACTTGCCTTTCTCTTGATACCTTTCTCCCTTTCGCTCTCCATTCATGCCTCTTTGAAATCTACAGCATAGTTGGTAACAGCTGATCTCCAGGTTCACTGGAACACACAAGGTGACAATACATCGAGGGGTATATATGTACAGAAGGAAGTACATGCTCTGTTACTGGAGTACTGGATGATTAGGTAGATCATATTGTCATATAATAAGGCAGTGATGAATATAGTTTTAGTCAACTGTTCAGTTAAAATGCACTATACATTCTCCCTCTTAAAAAAAATACCGAGTTTCAAAAAACCTAAACTTTTTGTTACAAAATTGTAGCAATTGTAGTTCCAAATAAATTGTCAAAAGCAACCATTCATTCCAATGTAGTGAATGACTGCTTTTAAAGACATTTTCATATACAATCCAGTTAAAGTAGTATTTTTATGTCTCGTTGCGTTCAGTGAGATAATTAAGCCCATATTTAATTCTTCATTTCACTTCAGTGGGTTTAATTTTCACTGGCTCAAGTACCTACAATGTTTGCAGGGAATACCAAAACATGTTTACTGGAAAAGAAACCTTGCCAGCTTCAAAGAAACCTGTTTCAACATTAGCATACATTGAAGTGTGATACACAAGTGTATCAGTACTACCATTTTGAAGGATAGAGGGGTTTTCAGGAAACACCCCACCCCCCAGAATTTCAAGAAATGATGTGAGAAAAATATCTTCTAGTGATAGTCCCACACAAAACTCCATATCTATTGTGCTGCAGTCTCTTTTATCCCATCATCTTGAATTGACTTATCTCCATCATCTTAATAGGTTGAGACACCCCATTAGTATAGAAGCTTTACTTATCTACTTGAACATAGACTAACCGTTTGAACCTGGAAACGTCAATTCAGAACTAAGTTCAGTACAATTAGATTGAATTAAATACATTTCCAGGATCTGGTCCAATTAAGGAACTCTTTATGTTGTGTGCATTCAGGTCATTTATAACTTATGGGAACTCTAAGGTGAACCTATCATGGGCTTTTCTTGTCAATAATTGTTCAGAATGGGTTTGACTTTGCCTTTCTCTGTAGCTGAGAGAGTGTCACTTGCTCAAGGTCACCTAAAGTTTTACATGGCAACTCAGGACTCAAACTATTGCACCACTCCTGTGCTCGTGGGACTAAAAATCCATAACTGACAACTAGATACACTACCAACAGAATTCCTGGCAATTGTTTGGGGCTTTTGAGAATTAAAATGATACAAGTTTAGGAACACCTGTTCCATACCATAGATGCAACAAAATAAATATAACATTTATAACCTTTAGTGCCCAAAAATGGTGGGAAGCAGAATGAAGATGGGACAAGACAGTACTAGATTAACTTCCAGTGACTTTCCCCATGTTAAGATTTTTCTGTGGAGGGAGTCTTTCATTACTATCTCCCCTCCTCCCCTTCTTTAAATGACAAAATCATGCTATTTAAAACAATGGCAGCATAAATGCACATGCAATAAGGAAGAATTAATTAAACATGCCCCAAGGAAAAAGAAATGAACATAGAATTATTCACACAGTGTCTTTAAGGGGAAATTACTTACTTTTTTACCAGCCATAATCTATAACACAAGACCATTGTGTTTGTCCCCTACTTTATTCACTTCCACAACTGTGTGACCTGTTTTTTGTCATTTCTTTTCAGTCCAATATACTATGTCCTTTAATGAGCATTCATTTCTACCAGGGATGGGACCTATATAGTCCTCCAGATGTTGGGGTTGAAAGTACCAAAGCTCATCACCACTATGGTTGCTGATACTTTTGGTTTAATAATGAAAGTACTGCATAATTCTGACCCCTGGCCTAAATAACCTAGAACCCATGAATTATAGTAGGATGATTAATTTTTCTTCAATGCAAAATATTGCAGAGCCCTGAGTTGAATAGATATTTCTAGATTTTTGGTGAACTTTTTATGATTTGCATAATTCTGCAAATGATGTTACTATTATCCATAACATCACTTTTCCAGAGATATTTTCTAGTGTATGTTTTGTTTTCTTTGGTTTTTTAAAAAAAGCCTTTATATATATATAAGGACTACATCTCCTTTGTAGATAACTATCTAGGACAGTGGTTCTCAACTTGGGGTTCCCAGATGTTTTTGGCCTCCATCTCCCAGAAGTCCTAACAGCTGGTAAACTGTCTGGGATTTTTGGGAGTTTTAGGCCAAAAACATCTGGGGGCCCAGGTTGAGAACCATTGATCTAGGACCTATATATCAGTAATGGAAGAGATTGAGACTGAGTAAGCTAATGAATATATACAAAAATCCAGGAGCAGCTTTAGGCTACTGTATCATTGTGGTATTGAATCCTTTAGAGGGGTTAGTTCATACTGCAAAGTTACAATTCAGATTGTGGGACTTATCTGGGAGAACACAGGGTTCAACGCCATAGTTAACCCTCTTCAAGTTTTGCCTGAAAGCTAGAATTGCCATGGATCCCACCAACCCTTCTGCAAATGTCTCAGTTCCAAAGGGTGGTGTTTGTTTCGTTTCGTTTTTGTTTATTTGCTTCAGTGGTGTTGTATATGGGTTTCCTTTCTCCAATTAATCTGTGCATCAACTTTGTTATACAGATCAAGCTGAGATAATGATTGGTCACCCTAGGCATTTTGTGCCACAGTGAAAAATTGAACCTGAATCTTCATGGGCTGTCTGACACTTTAACCACTAAATAACAATAGTACAAAATACAATATGACTACACAGAGTTGATTGAATAACATGCCATATCTAAACCCAATTCCCATCCCAACACTCATTGGGATTATATTTGTCCTTAATTTTAAAAGAAAGACTCCCAGTGATTCCAGTGAGAAACATTTTTCTAGCCTAATACCTTCAGGGACTGGAAATGGGGAGAACAGCTCGATCAGGACAGCCTTTGACTTTCTGATTCTACTCACTGTTCTCTTACTTCAGTGGGCCTCCATGCTCGCCTAACAACTTTATTATACAATCAACTACCCTGTTCATAAACATTCTGTCATCATACCAGTTCAATTGAGAGATGCAAACCATAAGCAAAACACATTAGTGGCTGTCAGGCAATAAAGTGATCTACGTTCTTCCCACTCAGAGGATCTAACAAGAAAACTGATAGTGCTGCAGCCTTCTTGATTAAAAATCTTATCTCTGCATTCTCTCTGGAAAACTTGTCTAGCAAGAAAGGTTGTAAAGCAAAGGAAGTCTACTTTTCATTTCAGCAAGGAAGAGCTGGATTTATGGTAAAATTATAGCGAATATCAGGTAGAAAACAGTAGATACCTTTTTTGAAGTATGAGTTCAATGGTGAACAATTACAGTCAAAGCGTACACAATGGCAATTTTGTGCATAAAAGACTTATTAAAGGGGCACATGTGAACCCTTTAATTAAAGTAAATTGCAACAATGAAAAAATTAGAAGTGTTAGAACTCTATACCTTTTAAGAATGCTGAGATAATAACTTGGTATTATGATTCCATGATCAGTTTAATGAGGTTTACAAATGTTTCAAAGTTATCCCAGAGACATAGGTAAGGCAAGTTAAGAAGTGCTGAAATTTAACATATTTATCCCCTTGATTCCACATTTTGCTCAGTAATATTTAAAATACTTGTTTCAGAATTGGGTGTAAACTAGAGAAATCCTTCATACAGGTTAGTCACAATTGGTTTGGTGACATTCAGAACATTGGTTCAACAGTTATGTTAAGAATTTCCTGCTATATTTATTTATTTATTTATTTATTTATAAATGCGACTTGGTAGACCGCTCTCTCTGGAGCCCAGAGCGGTTTACAGCATAAAATCAATAAAAACATCAAAAACAGATAAAAGACGTATACCCAAAAGCCATATGCCAGCAATGGTTTCCCGAAACTCTGGAATGTAAGCTCAACAGTGCTTTCAGGGTGATTTTATGTTTCAGAATTAATCTAGTGCAGAACATATTTCTTTAGTTCATGGATTATGAACTCCCAAGGCCATCCTTCATACTATTACACATACAGAGAACATAGTATTATGACAGGTTGTGCCTGGCTAATGGTCCCCAGCAGAAATTCACATGGCACTTCCTGAGGACCAGAAAGGATTCTACTCCTGATATCCTGGAAGAAGTTATATTTATGTATATGTATCAGTAATATCACATGACATCTTGGGAAAACATTTCCCAACAGTCTTTGCTCTTACCCATGGCTTTAAGTTTAGAGTGAGGATTGTCTTTCTGGTTAGAAAAGGAAAAATATGGATAATGAGAAAAGGGATTATATTCTAAGATCGGTTCTATGAAAATTGCTGGAATTCCAGTGGGGGATTAAGAGGAAGAATAGATTACGTATCTATTCTAGCAGTTTGGAAACAAATCTAACTCTGAGAATATTGCTTGCTATACAAGGAGTCTTTAAGGGGAAGCCCTGAGAAAGGAAGGCCTACTGTACTTTTTCTAAAGTTGTGATGTCTGAACTGTTTGTATCCAGTTCTTTTATCCATTTCCACAGGTGGTTATGGCCTTCTCTGTTTACCAATGTCATTAAGATATGTGTTTCTAGTAATTCTTGGAACTCACCAGATTTAGCATAAAGATTACTCATACCAAAGTGTCTTCAGTACTTGCCTTCCATAAATATCTTTCTGTATGATGCGGTACAACTGGAATGACTCTCAGAGTAGATTGCATTCATGTTTGGAGAGAAAAGAGACAGTCAACTATCCCCAGATTTACAATCATACTACAAAAGAAAATGATAACTGAATAGATAACAGGAACAACAGAGTTCCACAGTTTGCAGGATAGCAGTTGAAAAGAGGTAAAGCCCACTGGGGTTATCTTCCCAGAAAGTTTGGTGGTGCTTTGCTTTTCTCGTTATATGGAAATACAACTGATCAGGGGTGTGCAAAACATCATAAATCCATTTTGTTTTCATTACGTTTTCATTTCAAATTTCAGGTCCTCCTCTCGTACTGTTTGTGACAAGATTTCTGGAGATTAGAAGGGGGTCTGTTCAGATTCGTAATTCAGAATCTGGAGTTCTGTTTCCATTTTGGGAAGAATCTTCCCAAAACCGGAACCAGAAGGAGGGGGCACCTAAAATATGAAACGAAAACAGAACAGATTAATGCCATTTTGAACACTCCTACAATTGATACAACTGATTGTTGTTATACCATGTCAGCCTTCATGCCTATTAAGATGTATGTGGAGAACCTTTGGCCCTCCATATGTTTTAGCTGACACTTTCCATCATTTCAATTCAGCATAGCCAATGGTAAAGGAATAAAGCTGCACTCCTAAAATATCAAAGTCTCTCACCCTTGAAACTAGTGGCATGAAAAACTGTTTAAACATTGAGGACTCATTTTTATTTATTTTATCCTGGGGTCCATTCTGTCTTGACTATATTTCTGGGACTGGGATAAGAGCACACAAACTATGTGGTTATACACACTGTTTGTGCAACAAAATTTATATCACACAGAAAGGGGTGCTCAATTCTTCTCACCTCTCCCTACATTATCCTGGTCATACACTGACTTATGAAACAGCTGAGTCTTTCTCAGTTTCTAGAGGAATCTTTCAGTGAGGTGACCCGTATCTTCTCTAAGCAGAATGTACTGCATGTGCAAGTTGTCACAGTTTCTATGAGTCTAAAATGGCTTTTTTATATTAAAAAATAGGATCTCTTAAGATGTGGAACCACCCAGTTTCCCTGATTTTACAATCTGCTTTGAAACTAAAATTTGATTACTATTATATGGGGAAATACCAATTTTATTGAAATATGGGTTTTATTCCAATATATTCTGCTGCTCTAAAATCTGGGTCAATTCCATGGATGTATATGTATTTTTCGGATTGCAGCCTTAAGTTACATAGCTTTTGCAGTTACAATCCAGATGTAATTCTGTTTATGAGCAAGGAAAGAAGGCAGCCAAGTGAAGCAAAGATGTCATACAGGATAATTTGTCATATATATATTTATAGAAAGCGGGGGAGTCTTTAGAGTGCTAGGGGAATTTTTCTCAGTTTTGAATTAGCATAGTTGGATCTCTTGAATTTTCCAGGAACTTGCCATTGAGTGGCACAAATAATAGTTGAATGGAATTAAACGTAATCCCCTAGGGGAGATAGGGCAGTATACAAATAAAGTTTTATATTATTATTATTCCCCCTAAATAGATGATTGTGTGTCAAAAGCAAATTCATGCCCCCAAAAAACTTGGTACCAAGAGGCAAATACACTAGTGAAATATGTTAACAGAGAAGGGTATTACATCTTGACCTGGCAATCAGTGGGCCAAATAGCTCTGCTGTGCTATGATTTTTCCATATGTAACGTTCATTTCATAGTTTTCTGATCTGCTGGGTTTGAATTCAGCATAGCCAAATGAGAACAGACAAAGTCCTTGAAGGTCAATCTCATTTTTAGAGCAAACTGCTATCAAAAATTAAAAGACCCATTCTGTGCATTGGCTGGGGGTTTTTTTGGTTCTTGACAATTACAGTCAAAACAATTTTTATTAGCAAGCAAAGCATTTTTCTGTAAGTGTGCTCCTCAATATCATTTCAATCTAGTTCACATCCACCTAAAAAGCAATGAATTGCCACATTTCTGCTGATCCTCAGCTTGAAATAATCTGGCTAGATTAAAATTTTGGAAGAGCAAATGGCCAAGAATCCAAGCAAATCAAGTCTGCACTCGAAACAAAGCACACTTGCTCAAGCTGTTGTAATAATTAAATATAGAAACAAGTTAGCCTAGGATCTAATTGACATTCTGTCACTTGAAGCTGATAAAGTAAGACTGGCCATCCTTCTAAAGACTAAACTATAGTTCAATCTGAAGTTTTCAAATTGATTTGTAATTGCAAGGCAAATTTCTGAGGCATATATTCTGCCTGGATCCAGGGTCAATTTGTGTTAATCTATCAATTTGGCTGGTAGGTTATAATTCCACTCAGCCCACCTGCAAATAACATTTCTATAAAATTCAAATATTCTCTAGTACACAACAGCCATTGAATTTTTCATTTCTTTTTTTATATATAAACTTGAACTCGCCTTGCTATGAGTAAACGAAAGTCTCAGAGAAGTTAGTAGAGGCTACAGCCGAGATAAATTCATCTGTTAAAAAGCTATATTTAGAAAGTTCAGAGAACATATTTCGGTATTCTGTGTGGTCCATCATCAAGCTAGCAAAACACCAGCTAAGAAACAGCAGGAGAAGGAGAAAATTCCAAACAATCAAACAAAAAAGTGAATATGTTAATATATAAGATGAAAAACAGAATAACCAAGCCTCAAGGCAATCAAATATGACTGGTAACAAACCAGGTAATGTAATACAAAGTATATCTCTGGCATTACTTCGCAAATGAAGATTCTTAGGAAGGACTCATCCCATGCTTTTTACAAGCACGTTGCTGACTAAAAAGGCCAATCTGAGATAGGCAAGTCTGGTTGCAGAAAGCTCAGCAGAAAGTCTCCTTGGGTGATGTTGTTTCCAAGTTGCGGTTCTTTATGCGTTGTCGTTTCTCTTTGAGACCTGTTCGGCGTGTCTTCTTCAAAGAGGCTGCAGCATTGTGGATAATGCATCTCCATACCTCCCGATGTGAGGCCAGGGTGGACTATCTTTGGTGATCAATCTGGCCAAGCCTGAGATGTTGTTTCAGGGAGTCCTTATATTTCTTTTTTGGGGCACCTCTCTTGTGCTGACCCATGGTGAATTCACTGTAGAGTAGTATCTTAGGGAGGCGGTGGCCCTCCATCCTGGAGACGTGCCCTGCCCAGCGCAACTGTGTTTTCAATAACATGGCCTCAATGCTGGTGATCCCTGCCTGCTCAAGGACAGCAACATTTAAGAACATAAGAACATAAGAAGAGCCATGCTGAATCGGACCTCAGCCCATCATCTAGTCTAGCATTCTGTATCACACGCCACAGACCTGGGAGATATCTAAGAATTTGGAAGCCCTCTCCTCCCTTCCTGAAAACAAGCAGGCTTCTAGGCAGGTCCCCCAGCGTGAGGAAGTCTCTTTCTGTGGGGTGCCCTTGAAGAATGCCTCCGAGTTGCGGAAAGAAGATCAGCCCATTGGGCTGTCTGGGCCTCCTTACAACCAGGCTTCGCCCAGAGGCTTACTCGGCCCAATGGAATTGGGTCCTACCGTGCCTCCTCTTACTCCAGTTTCATCTACAGTGGTGATGACAAACCCCCGGGCCAACAACTGTGTTTTCTACGGAGATTTGGATCTGGATCTTATGGACACTAATCCTGTGCCTCCGGAGATCCCCTTCCGATGACTGTTGGACACTCCACCGCTCCCGACCCTTCAAGATTCTTTAGAAATCAAATATCCTATAAATATTTGCTCCTGGAATGTTTCAGGTTGGAAAGACCCTCTCGGGAGCGATTTTAAGAGCTTCTTAGCAGGCTTTCAGATCATCGCTTTACAAGAAACCTGGATTGCTGAAAACAAAAACCCAATATGCATCCCGGGTTTTCTTAGTTGGTGGGTCCCGGGCCAAAAAAGTGGGAATAGAGGAGAGCCTCAGGGGCCTCTGTCTTCTGCTTAAGGAGGATATTCTCGAAGCCGGAGAAAACTTGTATAGGGATGATAATATTCACCACTACCTAGTGGTCAGAACTCTACTGGAGGGCTTGAGTTAATTATCATCAATGCGTATACCCCCCTAAACTCCCCCCTATTACAATCCGGTACAATGGCTACAATTGGAAATCCTGTTAGAAGACCTTTCCTTACTATATAAGGATGCTACTGTTATCCTCTTGGGCGATTTTAATGCTAAGCTTGGTCCCTCCTTACATTCCTTTATTCAAAAGGAAGGTCTTCCAGACTGGTTTGCAACTTCCCACCCCCACTGGTTTTCTAGGGACCAGAAGTCAAACAAGGCCGGTGCTTCATTAGTTTCCTTAATCTGTAAAAACAACCTGAGACTATTAGGTGGTTCGAATGTCTTATCTCCTTATCCCTTCACTTTTCACGCTAATCTTCACAGCAGCTCCTTGGATTTCATCTGCGTATCCTCCGATAAAGTAAATCTTTTTTTCTCATCATAAAGTGCACACTATGGAGGACTCTGACCACCAACCGGTCAGTACTCAGTTAGCAATCTTGCCTTCTTGTATTCCTCCAAATGATTTAGGCCCGCTATCGCAGGCAACGCTCTGTAAAACAAACGTCTGGCATGGCACTGTGTCAACCTAGACAATATCCAAAAATCTATCGACTCTGACGATTTTACAAAATGGGCCATAACCATTAAAACTCCTTCCCAGGACTGGCCTGCAATAGACAGAGCATTCGCCAACATCTGTGGCAAACTTAAAGAACTTATGTCTACCAAAATTATACGTAGGGATAATAAGGGTTCTTCTGTTCTGTGGTTTGATAGGGAATGTCATAAGGTTAAAAAACAGCTCAAGGCTGCTATAAGACTAATGAAAAGGAATACAGCCCCACATTTCCACGCCAACATGCTGCTGCTAAGGCGAAATTATAAAAAATTAATTAGACTGAAAAAGAACAACTACAATGAACAATTATGGAAAGGATTGGAGCTTGCAGCGGCTGGTAAAAATTCAGTGCTTTTTTTGGCATAAGGTTATGGCGTACTAAAAGAAAGCCAGGCTGAGTCTGAGAACCCAATTCCAGCACATGTGTGGGAAGAGTATTATCGGCAGCTATTCTCCTCCCATAACTTACCTTCTAGGCAATCCACCCAGGAATTGGATGGGTTGACTAATTTACCTCTCTGGCCCCCGGTCACGGAACAAGAAATTCTAAATATTATTACTTCTCTGAAACGTAACAAGGCCCCAGGAGATGACTATCTGCCTTCGGAATTGTTTATAGCCTACAAGGCCTGGTGGGCCCCTGTTTTAGCTGGTTTATTTTCATATATAAATGATACAGGATATATACCAAAGGGTTGGAATATGGCGATCATTATCCCCATTCACAAAAAGGAGATAAGAAAAATCCGCCAACTACAGACTTATCAGTTTATTGAATATTGTGGCCAAAATGTATGCAAAGTATCTTCTATGTAGACTGGAGGAGTGGGTTACTGAAAATGGAATCTTGGTGGAAGAGCAGTCTGGCTTTAGACACAATAGATCGACAATGGATAATTGTTTTGTCCTAAATCACTTGATTTCCAAATACCTAGCCAAGGGTAATAGACTATATGCCGCTTTTATAGATCTGTCAGTGGCCTTCGATTCTGTTGATAGGGAAATCCTTTGGGACAAACTCCAATGTATGAATGCAGACCCTAGATTGATTTTGCTGATCAAAGCCCTATATCATAATTCTCAGGTGACTGTGAGATTTGGTATTGCTGGTGACCGAACTGGCCCTATTAACACCGGCAAAGGGGTCAGACAATTCTTGCCTGTATTCTTGCCCCCCTGCTATTTAATCTGTATGTAAATGACCTTCCAAATTCGCTTAGAGGGGCGGATGTCCATATGCCTAAAGTAGCTAACTTGCAAATCAACTCACTTCTGTATGCAGATGATATGATCCTACTCTCCTACACCTAAATAGTGATGAGGAGGTTATTAAGAAAACTTAGTGACTACTGCCTTAGAAACGCACTAAAGATAAACAAAACCAAATCAAAATGATGATCTTTGGTAAACGCCCTCCAAAATGAAATGGAAAATAGAGGCGAACAATTAGAACAAGTTAGATCCTTCACTTACCTAGGATTAGACTTTGCAGAAAATGGTCTATGGCATAATCATTTCCACAGGTGTTCAACTAAAGCCAAGGGCAGAACGAGCTTACTCTTAAAGCTGCTGAATCAACGGCAACCGGGCTCCCTCGTTCCCCTTCTGAAAGTTTATAATCACAAAATCTCCCCGCTGCTTCTTTATGGTTCTGAAATCTGGGGTGCAAATAATACTCCTCTCTTGGACAAGGCCCAAGCTCAACATCTGAAGTGGTTTTTCGGGGTCGATAGAAGCTCCCCAGCAGCGGCAGTTAGGGCGGAGTTGGGAATGTTCTCTATTAGCACACAATCTAAGATCAGAGCCTTTAACTACTGGCTCAAGGTCATGGAGATGGAGCGTCTCGCCTCCCAAAATTATGTTTGCTGGAACAATCTAGCAGCTCTTATAAATCGGGGGCTGACCATTTGTTTGATTACATCAGAAGGTGCGGCATTCAGGTAATATTCCCAGTCCACCTATCTGGTCAAGAGTTAAGTAAGCACTTCAAAGAAGTGCGTCAATGAATTAATGACATTGCGGCCCAAACCGATATAGACTCTTTGGGTTCTACTGTTTCCCTGAGATGGTTGAGTGGTTTTAAGAAATCCTTCCAATTAACCACTTACTTACAGCAAGGAAGGTTACACCACCTAAGGAAAATTTTCACTAGAGCCAGGTTTGAGCAATTAGATTCAATGGTGAGATATGGGAGGTTCAAGAAAATTCCCTATGAAGAGCGTATCTGTATTTGTGGTGCCCCTGAGATCGAAGATCTAACTCATCTTCTGCTCTATTGCAAAATCTATCAAATAGAGAGAAAACAACTGCTAGAGATATTTCTCGTGGGAAAAAATCATTGGGACCCTCTAGCAAAAGTCTCACTTCTGCTGGCCGGCTCCAACAAGCTGATAACAGATGCTACTGCTCGTTTTCTCTGTAAAGCCATGAAACTAAGATCTGATTACATAGATGCAATTGGAATAAATTGTGTTGGAGATGAGGACCTGTGAATTGTTACCACCTCCCTTAGAATCAGGGGTTTAATTGATGTAATGGTCTAGAATTCTCCTCAGATTGTTTTAGAATCATTGCAATGTGTCTGTGTTCTGTGTGTATTTGATATGGCTTCTGGCTAATCAATAAAATTGTTGTTGTTGTTGTATCACACAGTGGCCCCCAGTTGTACACGGGGATCTCAAGCAGAAGGGAGGGCAAAACCCTAACCTGCTCCTGACCCCCCACAACCAGTACCCGGGGAAATCCTGCCTACCTCAACCAACTCCGAGGTGGCACTTGAATGTCCTTTTCAGTAACTACTAGGCATGATAACAAATCGAAAAATGGCGATTCTAAAATCAAATGGGGGGGGGGATTTTTTTTATTAGTATATCAAAGACTTACAAAAAAATTCCCAAAATTTTCAGAAATGTAACTTAAGTACTAACGAAATTCGTTAGAAATTCGTATGCCAGAGCATGCGCTTTCAAGTTTTGGCCTACAACTCCCAGAAATCCTAACAGCTGGTAAATTGGCTGGGATTTCTGGGAGTTGTAAACAAAACTTGAATAAACCACACTGAATTCTAGATGGGACTCTCCAAATAGGAAGGAGGGAGGGAAGGAGGGAGGGAGGGAGGGGGGTTTTCTATTCTTGGAAGCAGCAAAAAAAAGGAGGAGGAGCCCCCCTCGCTCCTCGCTGCCTCTCTCACCCCGATCCTGAGGGAGCGAGGGGCCCAAGTTTGCCCAGGCTGAGAGGAAAAGGAAGAGGCCTGAGGCTGTGAGGAATGGTGGGAGTTGAAGTCTAAAACACGTACCTGGAGGGCTGAAGCTGGCCCCTGCGATGGGGCAAGGGAGTGCAAAGGGGAAGAGAAGCATCTGAGAGCGCCGGGAGAGAGAGGAGAAGCGCGTGTGTGTGTGAAGCAGGCCCCTGCAATAGGGCATGCGTGGCAGCAGAGCAACGGGGAAGAGACGGAGGGGGGGACGCCTGGAGAGAAAGGAGAAGCGTCTTGCGCGTGTGTGTGTGTGTGAATCAGGCCCCTGCGATGGGGCATGCATGGCAGCAGAGCAACGGGGAAGAGAAGGAGGGGAAGCCTGGAGAGAGAGGAGAAGCGTGCGCGTGTGTGTGTGTGTGTGAATCACTTTCCAGAATGCATTGCCTCTACCTAGCAGCAGCGTCACTTCCAGTTCCCCATAGAAATGCGGGAAAAAGAAGAAGCTGAATGAAGGCGGGAAGGAAATGAGGGGGAGAAGACAGGGAGAAGTGAGTAGTACAATAATTAATTAATTAATAATTAAGAATTTCTAACGATCCTAACGCAAATTGTTGGCCTCACGGACCGTAAAGGAAGTCTACTTCCTGGTTCGGGGCAGCGATCCGTAAAACAACAAAAGTCCCATTAATTACGGATTTCTAACGAATCAATTAGATTTCCGTTTCAATTTTAGCATGCCTAGTAACTACCGATACACTTGGTATCCATGAATCTGTCTAATCCTGCCTTGAAGTTGTTCAGGCTGACAGCTGTCACAACCTCTTCTGGAAGTAAATTCCATAACCCAATGACCCTCTGGGTGAAGAAATATTTCCTTTATTAGTCCTAATTTTCCTACCTTGGAGCTTCAGGGAATGCCCTCTAGTCCTAGTGTTGTGTGACAAAGAACATAATTATTCTTTATTCACCTTTTCTATCCCATGCATGATTTTATACACTTCGATCAAGTCACCTCTTAGATGCCGTCTTTCAAGGCTGAAAAGACCAAGGCGTTGCAACCTGATTTCATAAGGGAGCCGCTCCATCCCTTGGATCATTCTTGTTGCCCTTTTCTGTACCTTTTCCAGTTCCGTTATATCCTTCTTAAGGTGCGGAGACCAGAATTGTACACAGTACGCTAAATGTGGCCTTACCATAGATTTGTAGAGAGGTAATACAACATTTGCTGACCTATTTTCGATTCCCTTTCTGATCATGCCTAGCATAGAATTTGCTTTTTTCACTGCTGCTGCGCACTGGGTTGACCTCTTCATTGAGCTGTCCACCAAAACCCCAAGATCCCTTTCCTGGTTTGTCTCGGAAAGCTTTGACCCCATCAATTGGTAGGTGTAGTTGGGGTTCTTTGCCCGATGTGCATGACTTTACACTTGTTTAGGTTAAAATGCATTTGCCACTTTGTTGCCCATTCACTCAATTTCAAGAGATCTTTCTGGAGCTCTTTACAATCAGTTTCATTTTTAACTACCCTGAACAATTTAGTGTCGTCTGCAAACTTTGCTACCTCAGAATTCACTCCTACATCCAGATCATTAATGAATAAATTAAAAAGTAACGGACCCAAAACTGAACCTTGGGGTACGCCACTTCTCACCTCTTTCCACCCAGAGAAATGTCCATTTAATACCACCCTTTGTTTCCTACAGTTTAGCCAGGTTCCAATCCAGGACAAGACCTGTCCCCTGATTCCATGGCTGAAGAGCTTATTTAGGAGCCTTTGGTGAGGGACTTTGTCAAAAGCCTTTTGAAAGTCAAGGTAAACAATATCAATTGGGTCCCCTTTATATATGTGTTTATTTACACCCTCAAAGAATTCTAACAAGTTAGTAAGACATGATTTGCCTTTGCAGAAACCATGTTGATTTTCCTTCAGCAATGCCTGTTCTTCTATGTGCCTAGTAATATTTTCTTTAATAATGGTTTCCATCACTTTTCCTGGAACTGAGGTTAAACTGACTGGTCTATAATTTCCTGGATCACCTCTGGATCCTTTCTTGAAGATCGGTGTTACATTTGCCTCCCTCCAGTTCTCGGGTACAGTGCCTGATCTTAGAGAAAGGTTATATATCTTAGCTAGAAGTTCAGCAATTTCACACTTGAGTTCCTTAAGAACTCTGGGGTGGATGCCGTCTGGACCTGGTGATTTGTTGACATTTAGTTTAGTAAGGTATGTGAGAACATCCTCCTTGTTTATCTCTATCTGTTTTAATTATTTTAATTCCCTCCCTGAAAAAACTGACTCAGCTGCAGGCATATGTTGTCTGTCCTCCTGTGTGAAAACGGAGGCAAAGAAGTCATTTAGCCGCTCAGCAATCTCTTTGTCTTCACTGATTTTCCCTTTCTGACCATTGTCGTCAAGTGGCCCAACTGCTTTTCTAGTTGGGTTCCTGCTTCTGATGTACTTAAAGAAGTTTTTGTTATTTTTTAATATTTTCTTTGCTATATGTGCCTCAAAATCTCTCTTGGCTTTCCTGACTGTTGCTTTGCATTTAGTTTGCCAGAGCTTGTGTTCCTTTCTGTTCTCCATTTATCACATAGCCAGTTCAGTGTACATTTAGGATTGTGTGAAGACAGCGCTGATGGAAGCATTCGAGGAGTCGTAGGTGTTGGCGATAGGTGACCCATGTTTCAGATCCATATAGGTGAATAGACAGTACGATAGCTCTGTACACACAGATTTTGGAGCTTTGCCTCAGGTGTTTGTTACTCCAGTCTCTTGTGAAGCCTTCCAAATACATTATATGCCTTTGCTAATCTGATAAATACTATCAAACTCCATAATAATACAAGGCAGAATAATAGCAAACACTATAAGTGAGCACTATTAATGTGTGTGTGTATATATGTGTGTGTGTGTGTGTGTATGTATATATTAGTGTTGGTTTAGAACCCCAAAATTGTGGTTCTAAAACAAATGGGGGCCCCATTTTTTTTGGATGCTTAACGTAATGAATTACAAAAAAAAATTCAAAAAATTTCTTTATTGATTAGTAACTATTACAAAATTTTGTAATTGGTTCTAAATTGTCCAAAGCAGAGAAACAGGTATGACACTGTTTTAAGCACAGGGAAATCAAGGGACAACATTTTTCTTCACCTCTGGAGTGCAATTCACTGGGACCTCTTATTATTATTATTATTATTATTATTATTATAAATGCCTGGGCCTATTCGGAGGGAAATATAAGGAATAAATATATTATATTTAATATTTTTATTATTATTAGAATAAAATGCCCAGGGGCCTCCTTCCAGGAAATTCTAAGGAATAAATATATTATATTTAATATTTTTTATTATTATTAGAATAAAATGCCCATGGGCCTTCTTCCAGGAAATTACAAGGAATAAATATATTATATTTAATATGTTTATTATATTTAGAATAAAATGCCCATGGGCTTCCTTCCAGGAAATTACAAGGAATAAATATATTATATTTAATATTTTTATTATTATTAGAATAAAATGCCCATGGGCCTCCTTCCAGGAAATTACAAGGAAAAATATATTATATTTAATATTTTTATTATTATTAGAATAAAATGGCCAGCGGCCTCCTTCCAGGAAATTACAAGGAATAAATATATTATATTAATATATTATTATAAAATAGTTGCCCACCTTCTCTAGAGCTCTTCTCACTCCAGCTTTTCCCCTTCAGTTTTCCAAGCCACTCTAGGATAGGAGCTCCGTTTGAACTCTATGGCTTTTCCTTGATTTTGCACTTTTCCTTCTCCTCTCCGTGCTGTTTTTACTCTCTGTTCCCATTGTTTCAGCCTTCCTCATGTCCTTCTCACCTGTCCTTCTATCTAGGCTAATTTCCAGGGGGTTTAAACGGCTTTTTTCTTCAGTCTCCCAGCTGCTCTAGGAGTAGCGCTCTGGATCTCTTTATGGTTCCGGCTGCTTTTTCACTTCGTGGAGGAAGGCCTTTCACTCAAATTAGGCTCCGAGCATGGAAAGGCCCCGATCTGACTGTGAGTAATATCTGGAAAGCTATTTTGGAGGGGAACATTTTCCTGTTGGAGGGGCATCCGAAATAATTACAATAAAAACGAAAATTTGGCCCCTCGAAGTGCGTAAATTAAAGCAGGAAAAGTGCGGTAAGCCTCATAATTAGCCCTTTGAACAGATCGATTACGAATTTAATTATTTTCTTTTTACGAAATACCAACCCTAGTGTGTGTTTATATATATATATATATATATATATATATATATATATATATATATATATATATGCAACTTATCCCAAACAACATACAGTATAACAAGGGCAGTTGCATAATAAACAATATATTTGAAAGTGAAATTTCATTATGAACAAATAAGTCATTAACACATAATGGTCCATTCAATGTTTGTATAAAGAAAGGTCAACTACAAGGGTGGGTCAAAAAGTAATGCCTCCATCACTCTAACTTTTATTTCTTTCACAGCTACTGGACTATCTATGCATATTATGTTAGAGGTAACCTTAATCTACTGATATAGTCTTTTCTTTTTCTGATTGACTGAACCATGAATCTGAAGCTAAAAGAAAGAGTCATAATTGAATTTCTGTCAAGGAATGAAGGTTGTGCACCTAAGGAAATCCATAATCGCTTGAAGAATGTTTATGGTTTGGCCCCTTCTGACTTTTACCTGTTTGGACCTCTGAGAGGCAACCTATGTGGTTTCAGATTCAATGACTTGAATGATGTTAAAACAGCTTTAAAAGCATGGGTCACAAAGCAAAACCCTGAATTATTCCAAAATGGTTTTGATGCCTGGGTTAAATGATGGCGCAAATGTGTACAAATTGATGGTGACTGTGTTGAATAGTAGTTTTGTGTAGCAACTTCTACTGTTATAGGTTCATTCATAACCTTTTTAAGACATAGCACGCATGTGTCTGTGTTCTGTTTGTATTTGATATGGCTTCTGGCTAATCAATAAAATTGTTGTTGTTGTTGGCATAGCACGCAACACTTTTTGACCCAGCCTAAAGTCCACAAGCCATTGTATCATCATATCAAATGATGAAAAATTCTACAGACTGTAAAAAAAAGCTACTTTGACTACTTCCACAAATGTGGAAGTATTAGTTTTCATCAATATTTAGATAGAAATAGCATTTTCCATAATTATCCAAAGATCCTATCCTGATTTGTTCTCGATCCACTCCTTTGGGCTTCACGCAAATCTACCATTTGTCAAAGATAATAGGTGAAATATTTTGGAATCCAGAGATCCTGAATGGTAAAGAAATTAATCATCGTAACCAAAATGTAACAAAAGCTAAATATAAAGCAGATGAAGCAAGTAATATTTTCACTTGTAAAGTCACATATACAAGCATGGAAGTTATTGATTTTTTATAAAACTCAAGCCAAGTTAAAAATATAACTCACAGGTGGCTTGATAATAGAGCAGCTGAGCTTTTTTGGAGACTAATTAAAGGCACAAGCCAGATAAAAGGATGTACACAATCATGAGTAATGCAAAGAACAGTGTCGGAACATTCCTCTTGAAAAATAACTGGCAGAAAATAAAACTAACCAATACTAAGAAATCCTATGTACATGACAGACAAAAGGTTTTATAAATAAATGGATAAATCCAAGCAATCATTTCAGCCAATGGGTGCAATTGACTGTAGCATCCGAAAGGCCTTTCTTTGGATCTATTTTCTTATTTGGCAAGGAGATCCATATGAAATTTTTAAAAACTGAACACAAATGCTTATTGTAATGGAATGTTCAGAAAATAGGCTAAATTATGATTTCAAATCTCACGTTTATGTTCAGTAACACTTGATTTAAGAAATCTTACTTTCTCACCTTGATCACAGACACAGAATAATATGTACTACAACATCTAAGTTGCAAATGGTAAAATATTGTTATCTCACCTTAGTGATAAATTGTGTGAATGCTTAATCTATAATATTGTTGGCAACAAGAATGGTGTCCATACTTTTGGAGGTCCATTGTGACACGAGGTGCCTTCTTAAACTAAGGAAAGTCAATGTTTAGTCATATATTCTGCAAACACAAACCAATAATGGAGAGTGAATCAAATACCAGTGTTTGAAACTAATTTGTTCTATTATATGAGAAACATGGTTAGTATTTGTTGTTTCCATAGGTAGAAACAGTGAGTTGTTGTAGGTTTTTTGGGCTGTATGGCTATGTTCTAGAAGCATTCTGTCCTGATGTTTCGCCTGCATCTGTGACAAGAGGATGTTTGCCACAGATGCAGGCGAAACATCAGGACAGAATGCTTCTAGAACATGGCCGTACAGCTCGAAAAACCTACAACAACCAAGTGATTCTGGCAAATACGGTATAAACAGTTATTTAGCAATGGAATCATGTAGGGATTCCCCAGATTATGTCTATAATTATTCCCAAAATGATATAAATTATTTCACATAGCAGCAACCAGTGTAAAATATAGCACAAACTGTCCTTCATGATTCATGCAATGGCCATTTTTACCATTATTGTTGTTATAAAACAGACTTCACACACCAAAAGGAAAGGTTGCAGAGCTCATTGGTAATCTTCTTTTGAGTTCTTTGCCAACCTTTCTTCTTGCTAAAACAGAAGACTGTAAAAGAGGCACTGATAAATAAGAATAATACATCACATAAGCACAGCTCAAGCCTAACTTGTTTTTTCTTTGAGTAAACCTGCTTTTATGTGGGGGGCTATAGCTTCCCAGTGTGGTCTACCTTAAAGGACAGAAAAGACAATTTTGTTGGATTATTAGTGTTAAGTGATGCATGAGAAAAAGAAAGACCTTTTTAAACAACAAAACTCTTGTAGAGGAGACCTTGCGATTAATCAATCGCATCAGATTGGCTCCAGGGAAGAGCTGAATTATTTAAAATTAATGAACTGGTAGACCTTCTACTGTATAAAACAAAGTATGGTAAAGTAAGTGTGAGATTGGAGCAGTACAAGGCAAGGATAAAAGATCTTCAGCCTAACCCAATACATATTTATTTACCCAAAAGCTCAATTAAGTTAATGGGGTTTTCTTCTGAGAAAATTAACCCTAAAGCCAGGCCCCATCTACACTGCCATATTTAACTGCATCATTGAAATGCACCATATGAGTCTACACCACCATAGAATGTAATTCAATGCAGTTAAACTATGCTAAGAAACTGAATTATATAGCAATGTAGATGAGACCTTCGGCTTAACCTACACTGCCAGTTGATACAGTTTGAACTGCATTATATGATCAGTAGACCAATGTAATGGAATTTGAACTGCATTGAACTGTATCATATTGGTAAAGCAGTTCAATGCAGTTCAAACAGAACTATATTTGTCTACTTTACACTGATCATACAATGCAATTCAAACTGCATTTTTGGCAATGTAGATACAGCTAAAGGGCCTCGTCATACTGATACCACCCCTCCCCGGTTTTGTTTCATTTTGATCGCAATCACAGGTGAAATAGAAGGCATGTGTGATACCTTGAGGTGACCCATGCAGACTTCCTCCTTCCCCAATCACATGGGGGCATCGGGGCATGGTGCGTTGGCATCCTGTCCCTTCCCCAATCAGACAGGGAAAACATTAGATGGGGAAAGGTCAAAAACAGCTTATCAGAGTAGCTGGATTTGTCTTCCCTTCCCACCAAGGTTGCCTGTAGAACATTTGATGTTGGTAAGATAGTTAGTCATCCAGTTAGTGAGCCAGCAACCAGCTAGATATCACCCTAAGAAGAATGAGAGGAGCTAAGGTGTGTGTGTGTGTGTGTGTGTGTGTGTGTCTCAGGAGAAAAAAATGTGTATGAGAGGGGCATTCAAGACAAATGTCATAAGGGTGGAGGCAACTGGAAGTCCTCAGTATCTACCAAAGGAAATTTCATCAGGATGTCATACAGTGGGTTGAGCATAGGACTATGATGATGATAATAAACTTTATTTGTATACCACCCTATCTCACCTCAGAGCAGTTTCCACATATGTAAAATAATACAAAAACATACAATATAAAACAGAAGAATAGACATAAACTGTTAACACAACATATACATTAAAATCAATTTAAAAACCATTTTGCTCTCTTCTTCATGCTAGTTAAGCTACCAGGGGCAAAGATTTCAATAAGGGGCCTAGACTATTTGGAATGGGCTCTTGGAGACTAGGGTTTGAATCCCCACTTAACTGTGAAACCCACTTGGGTAAGTCACACTCCTTCAGCCTCAGAAGAAGCCAATGGCAAATCTCTTCTGAACTTATCTTACCAATAAAACCCTATTATAGCCTGGAAACTACTTGAAGGCACACAAGAAAAACAGGTTATCATACAAGTTATGCCTTTTGTCTAAAGCAAATAGATGAAAGAGCTCTCTCCTCCATTGCTTTATGCCACATGTTAATAATGCATAACATAGTGTATCTGCTTACTTCTTATTCTGACAATATTGCTTTGGGTGTGGGTAATATCTCTGACAAAATTTCCACTAGGGGACCATATTGCTTTCGGTGTGGGTGGGTTGTCAACTCTGAAAGAACCATGTGATTGCCCTTGTCACTATACAGTACACCAAACTTTAGGTGACAAGATTCTTCTCACATAATCTAGTCTCAAGTTGTATAATCATTTCCCTCCCTCTCCCAACCTTTCAAATAGCGAAACCCGGAGTGTATTCCTGGAGTTCCCTTAAGGGGAAACATCTCAAGTGCATTCTAGAATTTGTAAACAACATTCAAAGGGAAAGACAATATGAAAATATGTATACGAAGTGACTTAGAAATTTGCTTACCATATCTATCTTGTTTGTGCACATTTATCTATGAACATAAAATGTAAAAGTGCCCCAAGATGCATAAGGAGCCATTTTATTTTTTGTAGAAAGAGTAGAGAAATATTGCAGATGCTTTTAAATAAGAATAAGTGTTTCCCCTTTATTTTATGTTTAGAAAGTCTGTGCAATAAAAGGCTCTCCAACAAAACTCTGGAGAAGAAGAATGTTTGTATAATTTTAAGTTACGAGTTACAACCCTATTCTAATTTTCAAGTTTGTATTTCTCTATGGTTGTTTCACTGCAAAATAGTCACCAAATCAGATTAAAAACTCCCCTCCCTCAACAAAAGCTCCCCAATTCACTCAATATAAATAATAATAATAATAAACTTTATTTTTAACCCGCCTCCATCTCCCCAAAATGGACTAGGGCCGGCTAACATGAGTCCAAGCCCAACAAACAATGCAAACACAATTGAACATAAAACAGCAAAGGAAAAAAATCATAACAAAATATATAAAATGACAAATAAGATAAGCAATATAGCAGCACATAGTATTATCAACACAGTCTCACCTGAGATTTTGGTGAGAAATTTGTAATGGTTGTGGAGCAAGTTTTGCTTTCTCCCGAACCCTGATATTTATTTATTTGTTTATTTATTTGCTTCATTTATATTCCGCCCTTCTCACCCCACAGGGGACTCAGGGCGGATTACAATGTACACATTACATTTAGACACGCAAACACACAAGACAGACAGAGGCAATTTACCATCTGGCCACCAGGGGGAGCTGTCGCACTCCTTCATTCATCAGTTAAATTTAGCCTCCCCACTAAGTGGTACCTTAATTTCCTACTTGACAGATGCAACTGTCTTTAGGGTTGCAAAGGTCGACAACAGGCTACACAATAGGTGAAGCACCCACCTCGACCCGGGCAGGTCTCGAACTCATGACCTTCTGGTTGGTAGAGATCTTATGCAGCTGACACCCAGCCAGCTGCGCCACATTCCCAGTGCTGATAGGCTTCCATCCCTCCCAAAGTCCTGTCCCACCATCCAAAAAGTGGGAAATGGAACATCCAGGATTTTCTCTGGGCCTGTTTTCAGCATATAACAGACTTCTTTCAGACACAAGAAAATAATCAACCATTTGTGGTTTCTAAAATAGGCTTTTAAAATTCCAAACAACCAGGGTGGCATGTGGGGTTATGTTTAAATACCAAATTGTATATCCAGAGATTTCTGAGTATCTCATTTGACTTGTGGAGGGCTATTTGGGCAGATGTGAGCTACTCTATCTATCAGTGCCTTAGACCAGAGGTGTCAAACTCATTTTCATCAAAGCTCACATTAGCCATATGGTTGTCTTCAGAGACCCATTGAATCTATGGCTGGCGAATCCCTGACTATTTTAAAATAGTGGTCAATATGCTTTAGTTTTTACCCAATTTGGGTCCCCAAATGTTACTGAAAGATAACCAGCATCACTTTTGATTATCTACAATGTGGGCTGGGGATAATGGGAATTACAACCCAATAGCAGTTCAGGCTCTAAGGATGGGGAAGGGTTAAAGGACATTTTAAAGCCAGACATATCCACAAGCCTTATGTTGTGGTCCATCATCTTAATGTGGGTCAGATTTGTAAAGCACGTGCCTTAGACTCATTTAAAATAATACGTTGGATTCCTGCCTACTTTAACAAATGAAGAAAAAAAATTACATTTTGATTTACCATATCAAAATGTTGATAGGATTTGTTATAAATGTTCTGTATTTTCAAAATGCCATCGTTACAAATATGTATACAGGCTCCCCCTGCCTTTGGATGCCTCATTTTCTGATAACTGTCTCTTTCAAAGCTTGAAAAATTACAGACTTCCATAAATCTGATGAAGGATCTGCTTTTTCATCAGTTCTTCTCTTGCCTATAAGGATTGCTCGGAACTGCTTACACACATGCTACAGTTTACGAAACCCAGTTTCCCTTCTTTTCTTCTCTTATGAAATTTACATTTCTTGGCAGCCAAAATGCATTTGTAAGCTTTAAAAACATAGGTCCCACTTTTCAGCCAGTTCCACTATCCAACAGTACTGCAGTCCCTTAACCATGAGATAAGCAGGGCCTCCTGTAATGAATTTCTGTTACACCGAATAAAGGAAATATAGAAAAAAGAAGCCTTCTTTGAGTTAGTTATTTCTGCCATCATTACTATATGTGGTTAAAAGGAAAATACCTTCTTATCACTGAGCAACAAGCTAACACTTACTTCTTATTAAACTAGCATTTTCATATAAGTGCTTTGATTCTTTGACTTGGAATATAAACATTTTCCACAGTGTTTGGCCATGATAGACCAGTGGGTGTTACGTTTTGAAGTCTTTGGTAGCTTAGATTTCAATCTGAGCCTGTGAACTCCTTTTGCTCACCCACTTTATCACATTCCTGAGTGTGTCAGATAGTGAAGTTTCTCTTTGCTCTTTCCTCCCTAGCGTCTGTAATACCTCCTAGCAGCATTTCAAAGGCAAGGCATGGTGGGGGTGAAAATTCCCCTAGTTCACAGCTACTGCCAAAGAGTAAGGAAAGAGTAATGGGAAGAAAGAGTAAAAAAAAGTCCACGAGCACCAAAAACAACAGAGAGGAAGCTTCGACATGAAATGGATATAAGGTAATGAGGTCATGAGTTCAAAGAAAAGAGGATTGGGGTACTTTAAGTGTGTCTGGAAATAGTGATATCATTACTGTTTTATAGCATTCTTGAGCTTTGCTTATAGTTGCTAGTCTACACGCTTTGAGTATCAAGAGAGGTGCCACAGTTCTAGAATGTAAAGAGTGGTGTCTCGAAGGCACAGTGACATCTGTTGCCCATGGACAATGCCAATTCTTGACCAAAACTAATGGCCATATAAGGTTATTTCTCTTTTCTTTCTGACTCTGACTTTTGATAATCATACTTCAGTTGGCACGCTCAATGGATATATTGCATTGTAGGAAAGTGGGTGGAAATGCATCTCAGCAACAGGTAGAATGTTTTATGGTGAATCAAAGTAATAACTTCTTGACCATTATTTTCCTCAAAGTTTGATATAAACTAAAAACCCAGTTTCCCTTCTTTTCTTCTCTTCTCTTATGAAATGCTATGTCTACCTTGCCTTTTTTAATGCAGCTTTTATTGTGGCCTCAACACATGTTGCATTGTACAACTTTGCATTGCATCTATTCAGGGACTTTCATTTA
Source organism: Anolis apletophallus (assembly GCA_030556195.1). Lineage (NCBI taxonomy): Eukaryota > Metazoa > Chordata > Lepidosauria > Squamata > Anolidae > Anolis > Anolis apletophallus. The sequence goes on along the minus strand of JARBWK010000010.1, from coordinate 103,917,088 downwards.
AATGCAAAGTTGGGAGGCTGAAGCAGGTGAAATTAAAAGTAACTTTATGGCTGAAGAAAAGAGACAATGCAAGGCTTTAACTTAATGTATCAAAAAACTAAGCCAGATAAAGTATTTTGTTCCTTCCTTCCTTCCTTCCTTTCTTTCTTTTGAAATAAGAGTTGCTGTAGAAAAGACTGATAAATTGTCCCTAGAGTAACTAGTCACTGGATTATAACAGTGAATCTCATTTGCCTCAACAACTGGAGACAGAAACATGAATTTTATGCATAGTCCACTTTCCAATATCTATGTGGACCAGGTAATGAGAAAGATCTTTGTCCATTGTGTATGAACTATGAAATCTGGACTATGTAATCAGATTTAGCAAAGGATGTCTATTTTATTTCAATTAGTAGAGTCCATCAGTTTCACAGCCGGCTTCCAAGATCTGCTGAAATCACTTCATCTAGGTCACCAAACATTTTTGCCTTGAGTCCACATTGTGGGCATGGCCAAAAGGATGAAGCTAGGAGGGAGGGGGCCGAGCACATGTTGGGTGGGTAGGGCCCAGGAAAGGGTGGGGCCAGGAAGGGGCAGGGCAGGGCCCAGGTCATGCTCAAGTTGTCCTCTCAGCATAAGGATGGTGTTGTACTCCAGGCCAGGAAAAGCCCTCTGACTTTAAAACAACCCAACTGAATAAAAATGCAAGCAGTTTACTGAAGATAATAAAAAAGCATTCGCAGTAAAGACACTTCATAGAAATAAGTAAATCCAAGTAGGTAGAAAGATAAACCGCAACAAATAATCCAAGAAATCAATCAATCAGAGTTCATGAAAAACTAACACAGGAACTTCCAAGGTAAAACTCCAAACTTGAATCATGAAATCAAACAAGACATAACTTGAATCTATCCAAGGAAAGGCTACAAGGTTCAGGACAAACGTCTTAATTCAAATCCAACGTTGCTTCGTCTGGCTACAGATTATGTATTTATTTATTCACTTATTTACATAATTTATATTCCGCTGTTCTCACCCCGCAGGGGACTCAGGGTGGATCATAATGCACATATACAGGCAAACATTCAATGCCCTTTGACATACAAACATGTAAGACAAGGCACTCATGTAAAACAAGATTATGTACTTTGCACTTCAATCCCCTAATCCAGTCTTTCTCAACCAGTGTGCTGTGGCACACTAGTGTGCCGTGACGGACCTCCTGCTGTGCCGCGAGAAAAGCTCTCTGCCCCCCTTCCTCCCCCCCTCCTGCCGAACTCCTGCTGCTTGGGGGAGGAGGAGGAAGGGCCGGGCAACGCAATAACTCTGTAGCAGGACGGGTTGACACAAAGTCAACAATGCAATACCCCACGCGGGGGAAAGAGAGGACATAAAAGACCTTATACCCGGGTGGAACCCAACAATAACTTTGATCCCAAATAAATTGGTGTTCCTAAATTATCCTAGGATAGGGAAACCTATAACAGATAAGACACACATGGAACATCTACTTGACGTCATAGGTGAGGTTTTACCAGGGGCAGTGATGAAATCAGATATATTAGACATTGAATATTTGGACTACAATAACACTAAGGTACATGCCCTTGTAACCTTTAAGGATCAAGACATAGCTCATTTCATTTATCAAACCAAGAACTTTTTTGCTAGATTGGACCTGATCCTTACTAGATTTTTTGAAGATCGATCAAAACCCAGCAGTCTACTGGAGCTGGATAAGAGAGGAGTCACAGCAACAAATCATTCAAAAATCTGCAGATTGAGAACTGTAGTCCAAAAGTTAGCAACACCAACAAAAGTCATGCAAAGGACATAGACACTTGGACTGACATGAGATACCTTGGGAAAGAAGAGTTGGCTAACTCTCCACCCATGGATCGTGTTCCCTTTACCCCCGTAATTAAGATCAGCAAATCGTGGAGCTCAAATGTGAGTAGAATAACATCAGAAATGGATAACATCACAATTGCAGAAGGTCCTAAACAGAAAAGTCTGGCTGAAACCAACAGAACAGGATGATATAATTGGCCCATAGGCATACCTCCCCAACAACAAGCTCACTTATCCATCCTTTCCTGGAATATTGCGGGTTGGCGGGTAAGCAGGCTGAACCTGAATTTCTAGGATACATTCAAAATTTGCCCTCATTTTGGTGCAAGAGACCTGGGCACTTGATAACATAGAGTTGCATAACTACGAATCGCACTCACTTAATGCCAAAACTAAAACCAAAAGAGGCAGGGCATGTGGAGGAATCAACCTGTTGGTATCCACAAAACTGAAGACCAAAGTTACTAAGCTAGAACCCTTGCTGCAGTTAGCCTTTGCTACTCTTATCACATTTAACTCTACCAAATACCTACTATTTAATGTTTATCTCCCACCTAGGAAAATTAGAAGTTTAGTCAAACAAGATTGGCAAAAGCTTGAGGAATATATTGATAAATGGGCAACCACATATCCCGATGCACTTGTGATAGTAGTGGGCGATTTCAATGCCAGGCTGGGTCACAATGACTCTGACCTCTTCGACTTTTTCCACCAAAACCATTTAAAATCTGATCCCGCCCATCCAATACCAGAGAGAGAATCTAGGACGCAGGTCACAACTACGCGGGGCTATGCTTACTACATATGTCCAATAATTTAGATCTTGTAATCTTGAACGGCTCTGTGACTGGTGACAAGCCAGGGGAATTTACCTATATAGAAGTGAATTTCTTGGATGTCACTGTTTATAAGAACATGGATTATTTACAGATTAGGAATTACCAAAAACCCACCAATCAAAACACTTACCTCCATTTCCAGAGTTTCCATACACAGAATCTTAAGAGAAACCTCCCATATTATCAATTTCTGAGATTAAAAGAAATTCCTCATCACACTTTGACTTTAAAAGGATGCTGACAAGATGACCACAGATTTCATTCAAAAGAGGTTACCCAATCAATTTGATTAAAAATGCCCGAAAAAAAGCTGAAATCACCAATAGGAATCACCTCTTTACTAAAACAAACAAGACAAACCCCCAAAGAATCATCTGGCCATTGACTTACTCTCCTCACAGCAATGCACTCAGATCTATTGTGAACAAATACTGGCCACTTGTAAGCAACATTGATGGCCTTAACAACATACCTATGATTGCCTATAGAAGAACTAAGAATCTTAAAAATTATTTGGTACACACCGAACAACGCAGTCCCGCGATTAGAAGCACTCTATCGCCGGGTACAGTAGCATGTACACATTGCTCAGTCTGTAAAAACATTTGCACAGATAAACAAATTTACAGCCCATCTAAAAACAAACACTTTTGGGTAAAATCTTTTGGAACGTGCATTACCAAAATGATTATTTATGCCATCCAGTGCAGTTGTGATTTAATTTACATAGGCCAATCGAAAAGAGAGCTCAAGACCAGATTTATTGAGCATCGTTCGAAAATTAATAACAAGAGTCTAGATTCAGCATTCTATTCCCATTGTGTCCATATGAATCACACACCTGCCTCTTTAAGAGTCAGAATCCTGGAGAAGGTCAATCCAAATACTCAAAGGGATACAAGTGAGCAATTAATTAGGCTAGAAAACCTATGGACCCTCCGCCTAAACACAGAATGGCCAGCTGGCCTCAATGACCCAATCTGCATCAGCTCCATGCTGTTATAAACTGTATGATTCCTCTCACTCAGTACCTTTGGGTCACCCTATCCACATGGTATAGGGTTATGTGCATCTCTCTACCTGATATGGTATGTATTATACTTGTAATGATTATATGTGGCTGTGTATTTGTGTTATTAATGTACTTGGCGGATATTCATTCCTTGTAATATTTATATCTCTAGTGACTACTGCTTGGTATAGCTACAAGAGCCTTGAAAAAGGGAGCCTATGGGGCCTCCGAAACGGTTTCAAAAAACCGCGGAAAATAAATAGCATCTGCTGGCCGTCGGCTCTGCTAAACCTCCAAGCCTCCATGTGAAGAAGAAGCCACACCGCCTCTTCCTCCATGTTTAGTCTGGGGTAATTCTGCCCCTTTGGAGCATTGAAGCTCTTCAATCGGACCTGCTTTGTGTTTCTTGTAATCCAACCCACCCGCTTGTGATTCCATCACCCCCTCCCGCGTCATTTCCAGGGATTCCCTTACTGTGGCTTTCGGCTCAACTGAGCACCACAGGGACGCGAGACCGCCAGGCTGGATTGACAGGACGCCCGGGATTCCCTTTTTGCTACACGGGATTTCCCATTCAAGTTTATCATCCTTCCGGAGATCCCGCGACACCACCCCTACGTGCTGGCGTCACCCACAATAACATTGACCTCATGACGTCCGCATCAGGCGCAGGCAAGCGTCATCACTCAGCGCCTCCTCTCCCTGCTCGCGTATCGGCCCATGCTGAACGCGAGCCGCTATACAGCTTCACACAGAGAGCGGACCCCGCCAGCAACTATTCGCCATAGGGCAAGTACTTTTTGGGAACGTATTGCATCCGGCGCCTGTTTCTTTTTGTATCTATGTATGTTCAATGGGATACACTATGTGTTATTTACACTATGTAATAATATAGAGACATATTTTGCATACATTGGTTGTTTTCCTTGATCTATAACACTTAGCCGATAGAGTCTGATCCCATTTGGCATTTCCACACTGCTGTTTGTGTTAATTTACCTATATGTCAGGCTCACGAGCCTCAACAATTGACTATATATTAGTTTCCTATAGAGGACTGGATCTAATCGAAAACTTTAGGGTTGACAAACAGCTGACCAGTGACCATCTACCTTTAGCACTCAACCTAAAGACCTGTGACAGAAATACTTATTTGGAACAAACTCCCTCCTGTGAAACACAAGAGGGACCAAGGACTATCAGAGCAAAATGGACACACAATTTAGATATGGCAGTTAAGAACGCCCTGCAATCTGATGCTCTTCTTCAAATACACTCACAAATACTTCAAACTACCCAACCAGATGACGTGATGCCACTCTACCAAAATGTGATTGCGCAATTACAACAGTTATTGACTGCCAAGCACTGCAATAATATGAATAGGAAAGTACACACACATAAACCTTGGTTTGACAGTGAATGCAAAGCCCTTAAAAAAGACATGATGAAGATATATAAAACATACAGAAGCAAGAACTTATGTCAGATACCTCAGGATTGGTTTACCATAAAAGCAAGATATAAAGCAGCAATTAAACAAAAGAAGTCACAAGCCCAGAAGAGTGACTGGGACAAATTAATTGCAGCTGCAAAGTCCAATAATTCAGCTCTGTTCTGGAAAATCGTTGCAGGAGATATCAGACATGGTGCCCTCAGCGTAGGCTGCCACATTACAGCACACTCATGGGAAGAACACTTTAAAAATGTATACATGTCCAGCACGGTTACCACGAGGAAGGGCAATCCGGACATAGATTCAACATCCAGTTGGCCCCGGGTAAATGAATCAGAGATCAAGAATTTAATTAATAGGTTAAAGCCTGGTAAGGCCCCTGGCTGTGACAATATAACGGCAGAACTTCTAAAGACAAACAAGGACTGGTGGATACCAGTCTTGGCACGTCTGTTTACCAGGATAGACCAGACAGCCACATTCCCTACAGAATGGGGAATAGCCACAATTATCCCGATATACAAAAAAGGAGAACGTTCCAAACCAGCAAACTACAGACCAATCAGTTTGCTAAGCATTGTTAGCAAACTTTATGCTTCTCACTTACATCTAAAGCTGATGGACTGGATAGACCAAGAGAACATTCTCGAGGATGAACAAGCTGGGTTCAGAGAAGGACGTTCTACCCTGGATCAATGTCTAATCCTACAGCATCTAGCAGAAAAATACTCTGCCCCGGACAGAGGAGCATTATACACAGCTTTCATTGATTTCAAATCTGCGTTTGATCTGATCCCGAGAGACAAACTATGGAAGAAACTAGAGTGCTCATCAATAGACAGAAGACTCTTAATCTTAATACAAGGGCTATACCACAACACCTCACTCAGAGTAAGGAGGATAGACCTGAGAGCTGCAGCTGCAATACTGGGGAAATTTACAGGAGGCCAACAGGACGGGGAATCCAACGGCAACGCGCTAAGCAACAGGAGCAATAGGAGGTGTCGTAAAAAGCCGCAAACTACGGAGATATCGTAGAGAACTTAGAGATAGTAAAAAAACGCGAGAATACGCGCGATTTCGGAGGAGCCATAGAGGTACTAATAAAGAAAATATAGAAAACCAGGAAGTGGGAAAAGAAAGTGGCAGACCGAAGAAAGGACCAAGGAACCAAAAAATAAAAGAACCCTGAACTTGAATCAGGGGAATTGACGAAGGGGTGAAATAGGAAGTACCAGTTAAGACATCAAAAATTGATAGACTGACAAAAACACACAGAGGCCCAGTTACAAAGGGGAAAGAAATGTCCTTTACATCCATGGCGACCAGGAAGAAGCCAGATAAGGAACCAAAGAACCAGACTGTGAGAAGGGACTCTCTACAAGAGGAGGTCCAGATTAAAGATCAACTTAAAGACCTAATTTATGAGATGAGGAGGCTGAATGACGCAGTAGAGAAAGGGGCAGCTGAACGCAGACAGATTAATGAAGGCCTAAACAGTTTAAGGAAAGACATGAAAAAAGATGTCACAACAATCAGAAAAGAAGTAATTGCTTTATATGATAAAGTAGATGCTCTTCAGAGAAAAGAAGATGACCTGAAAGGAAAAATCGCACAAAATCAGGAAGATATAAGAGGTTTTAGCAAAATCCAAGAGGAACTGGACAAGAAGACTATTCAACTAGATCTTTTCCAAAAGGACTTTCAACTGAGATTGAGAGGGGTACCGGAACAGGGTAGGGGGACCCCGGAAGAGGCTATGGAAATAGCACTAGAAATGACAGCCTCAATTCTCCAAAAAGAGAAATCTCTTGTAGAGGACAAAATTGACAAGGCTTACAGAATCCATACCTCATACTCGAGAAGGAATAAATCAGAGCGGGATATCCTAGTTCAATATAACTCAACTAAGATCAGAGAAAATGTCTTGAAGAACCAAAACAAAACACCGTATGTCCTAAATGACAAGAGAATTATAATTCTGAGAGAAATTCCCAATTCAGTGTTGGAAAATAGGAAAAAATATTATTTTCTTACAGATCTTCTGAAACAAAAAGAGATCCGATTCAAATGGGAGAAAATAGAAGGCCTGCAGTTTACTTTTAAAAACGAGAAATACTGGATAAACTCAAAGGAGAAAGCGGAAGACTTCTACCAGAAGTGGGAGCATCTGCTTAATCCTAAACCGAAAAGGAGAGAGAATAAATGGGAACAGAAAGAGTCAAAAACCCAACGTCCTGCAAGGAAGTTTGATAATTCTAAACCAGAACGACAGGAAGACAAGATAAAAGGCCAAAAACAAGACCAACAAACTGAAGAGGAAACCGACCAAGATGCAATTGATGACGACAATCCGGAACCGGATACTTCAGGAGAAGAAAGCACCCCGGAGGAAGAAGAACTATAAGACAATATGGAGGTAAAATGTCTTTCTTTGAATGTAAACGGGCTAAACACACCCGAGAAAAGAAAACAAACTTTCCATTTTTTGAAAAAACATAAGGCGGCAATTTACGCCATCCAAGAAACTCATATAAAAAAATCCAACTCGGATTTGATTGAAAACAAGTATTTGGGAACACTCTTTCAATCTTCAGTGGAAAAAAAGCATAGGGGGGTGGCTCTATACATTAAAACTGAACTAAACCCAAAGCTGGAATTTAAGGACAATGAGGGCAGGATGGTGGCGGCTTCAGTTATTACTAAAGGAAAAAAAATTTGGTTATATGTCTTTATGCTCCCAATGGCCCGAAGGTTAATTTCTTTGAATCTTTAAATGAAAAAATGTTAAATGTTGAATGCGATAGCTATATGATTTTGGGAGACTTTAATGGAATTATAAATCCAAATCTTGATAAAAACTACAATAATCCCAAAAATAAAACAGCAGCCAGTAAACTGCCAAAAGCCTTCTTTGATTTAGTAGAAAATTTTCAATTGAAGGACTCCTGGCGATTTCATGAAAACAATTCCAAAGATTATACATTCTTTTCAGGAAGAAGGAAAACCTGGACAAGAATTGATATGTTATGGGCCTCAAAAATATTATTTCTAATAGCTTCAAAGCCGTAATACACCTGAGACTCATCTCTGACCATGCTCCTATTGAATTAACTTTTAAATTTGGATATAAAACTCAATTTTGGAGGCTAAATGAGGGACTTTTAAAAAATGAAGAACAAATACAAAAAAATAGAAATCTTCTAAAAGACTACTTTACAATAAATGACCAACCAGAGGTAGAGCTAACCACTTTATGGGATGCTAGTAAAGCGGTCATGCGTGGCCATTTAATAGCCCAGCAAAGCCATATCAGGAAGACTAGGAATGCAGAATTGGCTAGATTGCAAAAAGATTTGGAAATGACAGAAAAAGAACTAAAAGGGAATCCAAAAAATCAAAACATTGTAAACAAACTACAAATAATAAAATCACAATTGAACTTGATAACTTTAGAACAGACTGAAAGGAAAATAAAATTCCTGAAACTTTGAACTAGCAAACAAACCAGGGAAGTGGCTCGCTCATCAGTTTAAAAAACAGAAACAAAACAATATTGTTAACAAAATAAAAAAAGGGGATAGAGAACTTACTACGGATAAAGAAATTTTAAAAGAATTTAAAACATTTTACCAGGAACTCTATAAAGGAGAAAATATAAATAAAGAAATTACACAAAATTATGTGAGTAAAGAGAAACTCGATAAGGTGAGCGAAACTACTAGAGAACAACTAAACAGACCAATCTCAGTTAATGAGATTGAAACTGCAATTAAACAATTAAAATCTGGAAAAGCTCCAGGTCCTGATGGATTCTCTGAAGCTTATTACAAAAAGTTGAAAGATGTACTCATTCCCTATCTTAGGAAGGTTATGAATAACATCTTGGAAATGGCAAAATCCCCAAATCATGGATGACCGCAAATGTTATTATCTTCCCTAAGGAGGAAAAAGATCCGAAATAATAAGTAACTATCGCCCCATATCCCTCTTAAATCTAGATTATAAACTTTTCACAAGTATTCTTGCTTCTAGATTTAAGGTGTTTTTAAACAAATGGATTGGGACAAATCAAACTGGCTTCCTTCCCAAAAGACATATGAAACAGAATATCAGAACGGTAATAAACATACTTGAACATCTAGATAAAAATATTGGCACTAAGATCGCCCTCGCCTTCATTGATGCGGAAAAGCTTTTGACCGGGTAAACTGGGACATTATTGAAATTCTTATGAGGGAATTGGATTTGGGTACCAACTTTATTATGGCTATTACAAATATCTATAAGCAACAAAGTGCATCAATTATTGTAAATGGATCAAAATCAGAAGAAATAAATATACAAAGAGGCACTAGACAAGGGTGCCCGCTTTCTCCCCTTATCTTCAACTTTATTTTGGAATTACTCCTTAGAAAGGTAGTGGAAGACAAAGAACTCGAAGGCCTGAAAATAGGAAAAATTAGCTACAAGATCTACGCATTTGCGGACGACCTTGTTTGTATAATTGATAACCCGACAAAAAATATAAATATATGGCTTAACAAAATTGAACAATTTGGCGAGGTCTCGGGCTTTAAATTAAACCGGAATAAATCAAAAATTATTGTAAAAAATATGGGAGATAAGGAAAAAAAACTAATCGAATCAATATCAGGGATGGAAGTGACTAAAAAGACCAAATACCTAGGTATTAATATTACTTGCAATAATTGTCAATTAATTAAAAACAATTACGAAAAAGTTTGGACAGATATAAAAAATGATCTGAAGAGATGGAAAACTCACAATCTATCCCTCCTCGGAAGAATTTCTACAATTAAATTGAAAATATTTCCAAAGATTAACTTTCTCTTTCAAATGCTCCCAATCCTAAAAAATAATTACATGTTGAAAAAATGGCAAGCTGAACTTACCAAATTTATCTGGCAAGGTAAGAAGGCGAGAATCAAGTCAAAAGCTCTTCAAACAGGAAGGGAAAAGGGAGGCCTGGGAATGCCAAATTTGACTAAATATTATCAAGCTAACTGTATAGAGGGTTTAAAATACTGGGTGGAGCTAGATAACAAAGAATTACTCAACTTAGAAAGCGATGGCCTGAAATTTGGCTGGCATGGCTATTTAATATACGACAAAATAAAACAAGATAAAGGTTTTAACAATCATATCATCAGATCTTCACTCCTTAGAGTATGGAAATTTTTTTAAAAAATTCTGTATACTAAAATTCCACTATGGACCTCCCCAAGTGAGGCATTTAAGATTAAAAGAAATGAAGACGAACATAGATTAATTTACAAGAATATTATCGAAAAAGATAGAGGTGATATTACGATAAAGAAATTAGAAGAAATTCCACAATATAAATTGAATTGGTTCCACTATCATCAAATTAATAAAAGATTTGAGACAGATAAACAAACTAGTTGGGAGTGGAATGAACCAAGAGGCGAGAAACTCTGGCTTAAATCTAAAAACAAAACAGTAAGCCTAGTGTATAAATTCTTACTCGAGGTAGATGAGGAAAAAAACCCTGTAAACGAGTATTTATCCAAATGGTCAGCCAATCTAGGCCAAAACATACCCAAGGAAGAGTGGGAAAAATATGGAAAATCAAACAGAAGTACACCTATTCATATTATTTAAAAGAAAATATGTATAAGATGGTTTACAGGTGGTATTTAACTCCGTGCCAGCTGTCAAAAATCTCAAAAAATAACAACGATCTTTGCTGGAAATGTTCGCAAGAACGGGGCACTTTCTTTCACCAATGGTGGACCTGTAAAAAGGTTAAGAAATATTGGAACTCTGTCAATAATCTGATTCAAGAAATGTTAAAAATGACTATCCCAAACAAACCAGAATTTTATTTGTTGAACATTTCAGGACCACAAACTAACAAGGAAACTGAAAAGTTACTCACATATCTAACTGCGGCAGCGAGAATTGTTTTAGCCAGATATTGGAAGACATCGGAAATACCCAATGCCGAAGAATGGCTAACAAAAGCTTTAGAAATTGCGGAACTTGATAAACTTACTTATTTGCTTAGAGAAGATTCCACCAATCTCTTTGACAAAACATGGGCTCCTTTTGTTGAATTCATGAAGGCGAAGAAGCTTGTTAGTCTTAAGGGGCTAAATATTTAAGTTCTTATAATTTTTGTAATCTCCCCACCAAAAGAGTTAAACAGGAATATCTTTATTCGAGATGAGAAGTCAACATCTCTTTTAACTGTGATGTATGGTAAATGTTGTTCTGTTGTGTAGATGGTAATTTGTCTGTACGGATGGTAAACGTGGGGTGGGGGTGGGGGAGGGGGGCCCTAGGTCTTCCTTGTGAATCTTTTTTCATTCCTTTATATTCTTCTCATTGTTATGTGTTTTCTTCAATAAAGCTCTTTTAAAATTAAAAAAAACAAAACAAAAAAAACAAAAAAAAAGAATTTTTATTTCACCAAGGGAGGCCAATATATCCCAGCTGTCACAAAAGTGTTTGCAGCGAAAATAATTGCCCAACTTCTGTACGGCGCACAGGTATGTGCCTTCAAAAAATTGGACACTTTCGAAAAGTCCAAACCAAATTCCTGAGAAGTATCCTAGCAACTCCATGCTGCGTCCCGAATAACACCCTACGCCTAGAAGCGGGCTTACCTTCCATGGAGGCACGAGTCCAGACTCTTACACTAAACTTCTGGCTAAAGTTAAAACACTTACCCAAAGGACTGGCCTCTTTAACCCTGACAGACTCTTTTAGGTCCACATGGAAAAAGACGATTCTCAGAAACCTCAAACTATCAGGGTTACAGGAAGAAGAACTAGACCTCCTGGGATATACGAATGCCAGAGTAGCAGTAAGGCGCAGAACAATGGATACAGATTACCAAAAACACCTAGCCTGTGCCAGATACCAGCCACTATTTAAATGCAGTACTAATGTACCCTTTGCTACACAAAATTATTTAACAAATCTAACAAACCCGAAACACAGGAAAGTGTTCACTCTGGCCCGAGTTAATGCTCTGCCAACAGCTGTGCTACTGGGCAGGTACACAAAAACACCCTATCGTGACCGTATATGCCCCTGCGACGCAGGGGTGGTTGAATCTATAGAGCATGTGTTCTTTCACTGCCCTCTGTATGTGGATGCCCGCCTCTCCTTAATCTCGCCAATACTGTCCCGCTTACCTGGCAGATCTGAGGAATTCTACCTATACTGGCTGCTCGACGACAAACAGAAGGAGACAACCAACCTGGTGGCCAAATATCTCATGGCCGTTCTAGCTACGAGGAACCAGCATATTAAATTGAACGCAGAAACACAATAGGCTTGATACTGTTGGTGTTAAACTGTAGAGTTGAACGGAGTTTTAACATTTATATTGTTTTATTTTCTGTACAATGTGACGTTGGTCCTTGACCGTAAATAAATATCTATCTATCTATCTATCTATCCAAGGCAAGGCTACAAGGTTCAGGACAAACGTCTTAATTCAAATCCAATGTTGCTTCGTCTGGCTACAGATTATGTATTTATTTATTCACTTATTTACATAATTTATATTCCGCTGTTCTCACCCGCAGGGGACTCAGGGTGGATCATAATGCACATATACAGGCAAACATTCAATGCCCTTTGACATACAAACATGTAAGACAAGGCACTCATGTAAAACAAGATTATGTACTTTGCACTTCAATCCCCTAATTCAGTCTTTCTCAACCAGTGTGCTGTGGCACACTAGTGTGCCGTGACGGACCTCCTGCTGTGCCGCGAGAAAAGCTCACTGCCCGGCCCTTCCTCCCCCTCCTGCCGAACTCCTGCTGCTTGGGGAGGAGGAGGAAGGGCCGGCAGTGGCGAAGAAAAAGAAGAAGGGACCGGGGCGCCGCCTCCTTCGGCCATTTCCCCAGCCAGCCTCCAATCCGCCATGACTCCCACCATGGCTCTTGCCCCTCGCTCGCTGAAGCCGCATGGAGGAGGAGCCCCGCCCACTGAAGCCCGTCCACCGCTCATGCTCCTCCTCTGTAGGAGAGCTGAAACTGGGGGGAAAGAGCGGGGCATGGCACGGCCTGTAGGAGAGCTGAAGCTGGGGGAGGGGCGGGCACTCCCAGCAGCTGCTCCAGCCTTGAGGGGACAGTGCCAAGCCAGCATTGTGCTGGCTCTGGCACCGCTGCCTTGGCACTGCCCCCTCAAGGCCGCAGTTGCGTTGGGAGCGCGGCCGCGGGGGGAGGGGTGGGGCATGGTGCAGCCTGGCTCCGCCCCTCCCCAGCTTCGCACTCCCAGCAGCTGTTCCCAGCAGGCCACCAACCCCCAGCCGTTCTTTACTGTGTTAGAGTGTCATTTTGGTTGGTGGTGTGCCCCCAGATTTTTTTAATGTTAAAAGTTTGCCGCGGCTCAAAAAAGGTTGGGAAACACTGCCCTAATCTAATCCATATCCCAAGCTGCCAGAAAATGATTTCTTTTCAGCCTTGAATCTCTTATCATTTTCTCTCTCCGCCTGGCAAATGTCTGAGAAATTGCTGTGTTTGTCTGTTCTGACTGAAAACATGCCATCTATCTTCTGGCTCATTAATTTCTGCACCTGTGCCAGGCGCCGAGTTTTTCTTAGGCTCAAAGTCCTGGGAATGCTCTGGTAACAATTCAGGCCCTCTTCCAGAGACCATACCATCATCCCCAAACTTTTCAGGAACATTCTCATCAGCAAAGACACTTTGAACAGGAATCCTATTGTCATACTCTGCATCTAAACCACCTTCATCATTAAAAACAGCATTGTCATTCCCAACATCCAGAGTACCCTGAACATTAGACACAATCACAGGCTGAACAGATGCGACTACTCACCCCATTCTTATGCCGGGAGGAAAGCGGGATAGGCGGTGGCTGAGAGTGCTCTGGAGGGCTTTTGACCATCTTGTGCTTTCCTTGAGCTGTCCTCCTGGCATAAAGATGGGGCTGCTCGAACTGCCCTTATGCCAGGAGGAGGGCAAGACACATAGTGACTGACGGTGCTCCAGAAGGCTCTCAGCTGCTACATGACTTTCTCCCCTGTTTTTTGGCATAAGGACATGGCAGGCCACCATGTCCTTCTGCGAAGAGGGCAGGGAAAATGAGGAGGGCCTCCTGGGGGCCACATCTAGTCCGCGGCCTTAGTTTATGCATGCCTGATCTAGCTGATGCTCATGCAGTTTGGGCTTTAATGGTAGATGATATAAATGAGTCATGTGTGTTATTTTCAGAAGAACTATCTAATGTCTATACTTCAGAAATGTATATACCATTATCTATATGAATGTCTCCTGTTTAAGGAATATTAAAAGAACCATAAGAAGAAGGAGCAGGGCCCTTGAGATTGCCCATTAACCAAAAAACACTTAGACAACAGAGCCAACATATACTTTTCCCATTTCTAACTTTGAAGAAAAGCAATGTACAAGTGGGCCTTCAGTACTCATGGGGTTTTTTGTTGCAGGATCTCATGGAGATAACAAAAATCTGGATTCTGGAATCTCTATTAATAAAACGGCATAGAGCAGCAGTGGACGCAGTGGCATATCCCATCATCCAAGGGTGCAGTCCCTGGGCTACCCTTCCCATAGGGAGCATGCCAGTTACCTGTTTCTGTGCTTGAAATGACAGCTGGTGTGTTTCAACTTATTCATTTGCAAGTCAAAAACGGGCAACTAGAAGAGTCAGTCTAAAGTAGTTTGCTAGATGAAGTAAAATATGGTATGGCTATTCCTCCCCAGATCATATATAGAAACTGACTCAACAGATAAATGAATCCAGCTGTCCTGAGACTAGCATGGAGCCACATAGAAGGTTGTGTGGCTTACATATTTCTGGCCTTCAACAGAGTATAACCACAGAGAGATCAGTAGGAAAATTTGAGAAGCTATTAGTGCTTATCACTTCTAGCAGAATGGAAGAATCCTGGTGCATTTGCCCAATGCTAGAACCAGCTCTGCACTTTGGTTTCTTTCACAGCAGAGGTGAAAGTATGTTTTGACTAAATGATGGTCTAAATCAGGCATGGGCTAACTTCAGCCCTCCAGGTGTTTTGAACTTCAACTCTCACAATTCCTAACAAGAATATCTGGGAGTTGAAGTCCAAAACATTTGGAGGGACAAGTTATGTTTATTCCTGGCCGAAATGATTTGATTCTGCCAAAATATCAGGACTTGTGCTGTATCATGGATGAAAACAAATATGAAATGTTGTATACTATCATTTTAGCTCTTAAAACAAAAACAGGCTTGTGTCATTGATGCTAGCCTTCTCACCTATTTTACTACTTTCTACCACAGATGGTTTGTACTCGTTTTAGAGTAGTCTAGTATATAACAAGAAAGTGACATCTGTAAAGGTTCCTTATGACTTCAAAAACCATGAACATACCGCAGGATTTAGAATCAATATTTCAGTACACAGAAATATGGGGAAAAAATGTAACACCGGATTTGGAAAAGCTCTTCCAGAGTGTTTCGCCCCCCCCCCTCTAGAATGGGGGGGGGGAGAGTACTTTAAGAGGATTCTACGGTATGAACTCACAATATGCTTTCATTATGTTCACCTTCTGATGTCGAACAGGAGGAGCTTTGCTTCATTCAGCACCTGACAGCTGACATTAGCCTTTAAAAATCTATTCTTCTGTGCAAGAAGAAAACAGAAGAAAGTTCCTGGTGTCAGTTAACAGCCTTTAGGAAGGCTCATTAAGAGAGGAGCTGCTTCACAAGTGCCTTTGAAAACAGAATTGTTCAGACATTTAAGTATTCTTGTGATTATTCTACAACTCATTATTACAGCAGCAAAACTACAAATCTAACTTTATCAAGTTGGAAAAGCAATATCAAACAGAAATACAATATCAAACAGAAGTAATTTTTTTGGATTTAGCATGGGTGTTATTGAAACAAGAATCGTGAAGGTAATTGTCACCCCCGCTCCCCAATGCCCTTTTGCTCTTACAATACAAACCCCATATCAATGGGGAATATGTTCTCAGATGTCATGTGGATCCGGAAAGCTTTGAATAATAATGAACTCTATGGAAATGAGGAGTCCCCAGTGGCACAGTGGGTTAAACTGCTGATTTGCTGAACTTGCTGATCAAAAGATCAGTGGTTTGAATCCAGGAAGCAGGGTGAGCTTCCACTGTTAGCCCCAGCTTCTGCCAAACCAGCAGTTTGAAAACATTCAAATGTGAGTAGATCAATAGGTACTGCTTCAGCAGGAAGGTAATGAAGCTCCATGCAGTCATGTTGGCCATATTACCTTGGAGGTGTCTACGGACAATGGCAACTCTTCAGCTTAGTAATTGAGATGAGCACCACCCCTCAGAGTTAGACACGGCTAGACTTAATGTCAAGTGAAAACCTTTACCTTTTTATGGAAATGAAGGAGTTCTGCCTGAAGGTCACAGAGTTACACTAGAGAACTTTGAATGTATTTTGAAAGAACATATTTTGTCAGATGGATAAATGAAATTGTGGATTTAGTGGTTGCACTGTAGAGTAAATGAATAATCAGGTCATGTCATATACTGTAGGTAGGTCTTGAAGCTTTATAACCTCCTTTATGCCAGTAGTGCACAGGGGAACAATTGTACACTCCCCAATTCCAGAAAAATGTGAAATGTATGTCAGATGATGAAAATAGTAGTCAGTCACTTCCAACCATGGAAGCTATATGCTTGTAGGCACATGTGACTGTACATCATACTGTGTACGTAGTTATTATTTTTATATGAAGGCATTTGGAGGTATAGCATGGTGGGCGCATTTTTGGCTGTGTTAAAGAACATATTTTGTCTTTTAGTACATTATAACACAATGATTCCTTGACTTTTTCATAAAAGTGATCATTTATATCATTCATGGATTAATAACATAGAAATCATTTTGAGAGACGGAAGCATATGAAGCTCAATATATGTGCATATGGCACCAGATGGAATATGACTGAACACACCGTGATACCTATAAATATCTTTTGCCTTTTCATGTGGACTAATAAAGAGTAATCATTTGCTGACTTTGGGGCATACGTTATTGTACATTGCATCTGCACTCAGTTCAGATATTGCTTCTGCCTTGAGCTTAGTATAATGCAAACTGTCATATAAATATCAAAGAAGATGATATGACTACATTCAATTAATAATTAAAAGCACCAATTAACCAGTTAGATCTGTGGGTCTTTATTATTATTATTATTATTATTTTAAAAACCATGAAGATCTATAAATCTACAGTCTGCATGTTTTTCTGGATTTTCATGATTTAACGAGCTATGGTCTTATCATTTTGTTAGATTCATATATGTTGCCATGCATTGGGTTCCAGCAGCTGCAATTTGCACACACATGCAATGACACCTGCTCCAATATTTGAAAATATTGTTTCAGGCCATAACTAGTGTGAAGTTTTGCATTTTGGAAATAAAAACTATTGTCGTAAAAATGCAGTGTATGGCAATAAGGACATCTCATACAGCATCCCTGTCGACCCAGAATTGTTTAATATGACTGCAGTCTCTCAGATAGATAGATATTTCTTATCACTTGCCACATCACTTTTTAAGCAGAAAATGTGAAGGATTGAACCACATACCTTTGGCATTTGAAGTATGTGCTCTGCAACTGAGCCATGGTCCCGCTGGCGCTTCATCTAGTTCTGCACCTGTAGGTATGCGATTGATATATGTACTCTCCACTTCAGCTGGTATTGTAACATTATTATATTACACTACTGCCCCACTTGTCATCCTAGGAGCTCAAAATGGGAGGTGATTACTTACCTTGCTTTTCTTCTACCAGCGCAGTGTTCACATGAATAAATAAAATGAGGCTAAGCCATTTGTATACTTGAGAGTAAGGCCAATGTATATGAAAGAAAAGCATGCAGATGCTGGAAAAATCTGATTCTTAACTCGGATACATACCTGAGCAAGCTTGATGACATCCTATTCTTAGAGACAGAACTCTGAACTTTGCTCAGAATGATGGCATAGACCTCATATATTATGTAAATAATTTCATGGAATTCAAAAACAATTGGTAAGGCTGGCTGGGGTGTATATGCACTGTAAAATTAATTTATTTTTTATTTATTTACTGTACTTTTATACCGCCCCTCTCAGCCCGAAGACGACTTGAGGCAGTGTACACGTGGCAACAATGCCACAGTATAAAATACAACAAACAATTAATACACAACTATATAAAAACAATACAATTAACAGTTCAAATTATAAAATTGTAAAAAAAAATCTCAGCATTTCATCAATAGAGTCGATTTCCATTGCAACGTCAATTAAAATGATTATAATTCGTCTGCAAATGCCTGCTCAAACAGCCAGATCTTCAGTTTCTTCCGAAATGTTCTCTACGTGGTGTTGCCTCTGAAGACTGCTTGGAAGCTGCAATTAGTCCAACACTCAGCAGCCAGGTTACTAACGGGAGTGGGGTGCAGGGAGCACACAACTTCCTTGTTACACCAGCTCCACTGGCTGCCGATTAGCTTCCAAGCACAATTCAAAGTGCTGGTTTTAACCTATAAATCCCTATACGGTTCCAGCCCAGTTTACCTGTCCGAACATGTTCTCCCCTATGAACCATCAAGGATGCTAAGATCTTCCGGAGAGGCCCTGCTCTCGGTCCCGCCACCTTCGCAAGCGCGTCTGGTGGTGGCGAGAGACAGCGCCTTCTCTGTGGTGGCCCTTCGACTATGGAACTCTCTCCCAAGTGAGATCATATCTGCCCCCTCCATCCTGTCCTTCAGGAGGCTAGTAAAATCCTGACTTTGGAAGGAAGCGTTCCCAGAATAAAGACCAAGATTGAGTTAATGACCACATAGTGGATTGAGTTGAAGTTGATTTTATCTGGTGAGTTGGTTTTAATTGTATTTTAATGTTTTATCCATGTATTTTATTCATGTATTTTAATGTATATGTTTTGCATTGAATTTTGCTGTAAGGCCAGTCTGAGTCCCTCTTTGAGGTAAGAAGATCAAGATATAAAAGTTTTAAATAAATAAAAAATGTAAATAAATAAATGTTACAAGGGAGGGGGCTGATCTAATGTCCCTAGGAAGGGCATTCCATAGCCAAGGGGGCACTACTGAGAAGGCCCTGTCTCTCGCCCCCACCAGATGCGCTTGCGAAGGTGGCGGGACCGAGAGAGACAAATTAATCCTACTTTAACTATCATGACTCAATGCTATGGAATCATGGGAGCTGTAGTTTAATAAGGCTTGCAATCTTCTCTGTCAAAGAGTGCCTGCTGATGCCTCATCAAACTGCACCCTGGTTTTGGTTTTTAAGATAGCAATGGGAATAGCTTTATGAATGGCTATTTATAATAGATATTAATTTCTAGAACAACCACATACAAGGATGATATACTTCTATATACTGATGTTACAGATAAATAAGGGGGAGAACTGTCACCTTTATGAACTCCAATACCTAGAGCAGTGGTTCTCAACCTTCCTAATGCCACGACCCCTTAATAAAGTTCCTCATGTCGTGGTGACCCCCAACCATAAAATTATTTATTGCTGCTACGTCATAATAGTAATTTTGCTACTGTTATGAACCATAATGCAAATATCTGGTATACAAGATGTATTTTCATTCACTGGCCAAAATTTAGCACAAATACCAGATATACCCAAATTTGAATACTGATGAGGTTGGAGAGGGGATTTTGTCATTTGGGAGTTGTCGTTGCTGGGATTAATAGTTTATCTACAATCAAAGAGTATTCTGAACTCCACCAACAATGGAATTGAACCAAACATGGAACACTAAGCTCCCACAGCCAACAGAAATACTGGAAAGTTTTAGTGGGCATTGACCTTGGTTGTGGAGTTGTAGGATACCTACATCCAGAGAACACTGTGAACTCAAACAATGATGGATCTGGACTGAACTTGGTACAAATATTCTGCATGCCCAAATGTAAACACTGGTGAAGTTTGAGGAAAATAAACCTTGACATTTGGGAGTTGTCGTTTATGGGATTTATAGTTCACCTACAATCAAAGAGCATTTTGAACCCTAGCAATGATAGAATTTGGCCAAACTTCCCACACAGAGTCCCTATGAGCAACATAAAAACTGGAGGGATTTGGGAGGAATTGACATTGATTTAGGGGAGAGCACACCTGCTCTCCACTCCCAATTTGGAATCTCAGAAAAAGCCCTCCCCTTGTATGAGAGGCCAGCTGAAAGACCAGCCAATCACAGCAGGAGGAGGGCTTTAGCTGTTTCTAAAATGGAAGAGAAGGAAAGACGGAGAAATCTTCAGCCTTCTCTGCCAAAGGAGTTCCTAAGACCATCAGAAATATGTGTTTTCTGATTATCTTTGATGACCCCTCTGAAACCCCTCTGGTGACCACCCCAGGGGTCCTGACCCACAGGTTGAGAAACGCTGATGTAGAGACTTCAGCTAGCTTGTACTAGAAAAATAATGTTGAGAGAAACCTCATTTCTTTATATCCGTATTTCTTTATATCCTCGCTCACTTGTCTTTATACCAGCCTTTTGCAAAGTGATTATCTTTAGATGTGTTGAACATATTGGATTGGAATTGCAGTCCAGTCTATTGGGAGGGCACTAGGTTGAGGAAGATTGCTTGAAGATACTTTGTCCAGAGAGATTAGGAAAGCCCCCTCCTTATAAACCTTTAAAAAGAATCTTAAAACCTAGCTATTCCGTTGTGCCTTTGGAGAGTTGTCACACAACTTTAGACTATTCTCCACTCAACGCTATTGTCCCTGGAGTACACTCCTCCCTTTTATGAAGGCCTGTTTTTATAATCCCGTTGTTTCTTGAGCTCTCCCTTGCAAAATTGCTCCTCTTTTATCTCACCCTGAGTTTTAATATTTCATCGTGTATATGCGGCCCACTCATTCTCATTGTTATTGTGTTTGTGGGTTGTCAGGAACCAGGATTCTGGGCCAAGACGTTGGTGCCCAAAACCCGGGTTTCTGACTTAGCCATAACAAGAGATAAGGAGCCGCCGTGAGAACTCCAACGGCCCGAGGCTCAGGCGCAAAAGTTCCAGCGGGAAAGGGGGAAGCGGGAACACAGGGTTTGAAATGGGGGGAGGGTATATAGGGGAACGCCCCAGAGGTGCTCACCACTTCTGGCTTGGATCCTGTTTGTATTACTCAGTAAAGTTACCAATGAATCTCAGAGCGTCTTCTGTGTGATGATTTGGGAGCGGCTGCTGTTTAGCTTACATGGATATTGCATTTGTATATTGCTTATTGTATTCATATGTTTTATGTATTCTACTGTGCTATTGCTTGTGTTTTAGCTTTTATTTCACTGTAATTTATCCTTTGTCCTTTGGACTTTGTCTCATGTAAGCCATCCCAAGTCCCCATTGGGGAGATGTTGGCCAGATATAAATAAAGATTATTATTATTATTATTTAACACTCTCTCAGGCTTTCTGGCATCTCTCTAATGCACCTACATCACTGTGACATGATGTAACTGCATCGCCACAGATGCAGCCAGCAGGTTTTGATTTGTACAACTTGTAGCCTTAGCATATATTTTCATAAACTACATGAAGTTCAGATGGGTTTAAAGGATATATTTCTGTATGTCTGGGTAACTAAAGACTGAACCAAAGCCTGACAAATAAAAAGGTAGCTTTGTGCACTAGAGAACAACATAGCATGTTTCTAAATCCACTTGACCTTCAACACCTCTATTTTTAGGGAAAAATTGAACCTGTAGAAATTTTAATATAGTGATATAGCATTATCCACCTAATCTGAGAATAGAGTTAGTCACATTTTAATCCCAAAATATATCCCATAAAGCTCTAAACAGTCCATGGAACCCACTATGAATTCATCCTTTTGAAACAATGGAGCTACTGGGTGCTTCTGATTTGGATTACATTGGTCGTTGATAACAGCCTAGTAACATAAGCAAGTCACAAACAGGGCAGCAAAATTGCTACGAAAATCTAGCAAAATGATCCTATAGCACAGATGAGTTAAGTTTCTATCTTTCTTCTGAAATGACAATATAGACTAGGAGTGGGGAAAGTGGACGTCATAGTCACTAAGCTATCTGTTAAAGGACCCAAACATTGAAACAAAGTATGTAACACCAGAAATATCAAAGCATTATTGTAATTCAATCATTAATTGCTTTGATATTTCATACTTTGTTTCAAAGCTGACTTTTGCAAAGGTAATATCAGCACTCTTGCTTCTTGTCACTAAGCTATCTGTACCATTAAAATCTCAAAGCATCTATAGAAAACTAAACTTCTGAAATTTGAGTGAGAGGGCAAGGGACCTATTTGCTGCCAAGATTCAGTGCTAAGTAACTGCTAGTCTCAATGGTGCACAGACTAGCTGCCCATTAGTAACTACAGAGTTCTATATTTGAAAAAAATAAAACAGTACAAGGACCTCTACAAATACTTCCCATGTAATTCACAATTGGTGTAGTACATAGTGATGATCAATTAATCTCTCCTTCAGACTCTAAAATTACATTAGCAAGGCCTAATGAATAGATCTTGTGGATGAAATGTCAATGTTACTGTTAAAAGCAGTTACTTTAAGTGATGGTTGCAATATATTGGCTGTTCAGTGCCCTGTCCTTTCCTTAGAGTGGGCTGAGAGTGCGGAAAAGAAAGAACAATCCTGGTTAGCAATCTAATATGAAATCCAATATGGATGACATTTGCAAATTTGAAATGTATGTCAGCACTTCACTCGTACAGTCATAAATGTTCCTGCGGGTGGGTGGATACCTGTGCAAAGTTGTTATAATTATACTGGTATATGATCTTATGCGGATATGACTAGGATGACTCTGTATCAATTTTCTACTAGTTTAGGCATACTGCTATTCTCTACTCTGTGATGTACTACTTCTCATTCAAGTATTCTTATGTTTACTTATCTTATCTAGATATTTACTGCAAGAATGCCCATCATTGTGTGTCTGTGCAGAAAATGAATATTATATTATAAGGTTTTCTCCAAGCCCAACTGCTTCATTTAAGTGATAAAAATTATTTTAAAATTATAAGCATAGATTGTTTTGCCTTCCAAAGGAATATCAGCTTTTCGTTTATTAGGTCAAAAGAAAATGCAATGTAATAGGATTGGTATCTGTACCTGCCCCCCTCCCTCCCTTGATGAGCTTGGGACTTGTTGTTTCTGTTGATTATTTGTTTTGTTGATTGCACATCTCTATGGATATATAATCTGGATGTTCCTGAGACATACTCCAAATTGGATTTAACTACGGACATTCGCCACCTTAGTACTACTCTACCAGGACTCATTGTGAGGTACTCCATCTGTGACTTTGCAATTTATTCTCAGCAATAACGCTTGAGGTTTCTTCACTACATTATATGTGATTTGTATATTGAATAGGTTTGAAACATGAGACTTTTCTATTGTGTATTATATTTCTATATGTGTTTTGTGATATATGGTCAATACATGCTTTATATAACATGATTTACCAGTCTTCTCATGCTTAGTGTGTTTGTACTTGGAGTACTATAGCTCGTGTTTTTTCTAATGCTTAATCACTGACATAAAACTGAGCAACGACAAAAATACATAATTCTTTCATTTCATGTGCATTTTTTACCCTAGCTTCCAGTTCTTGGTACAGTGTAACCAAGCTGTAGATCAGGGGAACTCAAACTATGGCCTGTGGGCTGGATTCGGACCTTCAAGATCATTTACCTGGCCCCTGCCCTAAACTGAAATTACTTGAAGGCACACAACAATTAACTTGACTATTTCATCATTCAAACGTAGATGCACACTTCCCATTGAAAGATGGGTAACTTTATGTTAGTGAAAATTGTTCTTCATTTAAAATATTGTTTTGTCTTTCATTGTTTTTAGTTTGTTTGTTTGTTTTGCATTGCAGATAAAATGTGTGCAGTGTGTATAGGAATCAGTTCATTTTTTTTCTCCAAACTATAGTTCGCCCCCCAAAAGTCTGAGGAACCATGAACCCCCCCCCCCACACACACACACAAACTTAAAAAGTTTGAGGACCTCTGCTGTAGATGCTATCCTCCATTTCTTCTCAAATGTCAATAGATTTATTTATTTATTTACATTATTTATATTCCACCCTTTTCACCCCACAGGGGACTCACAATGCACATATACAGGCAAACATTCAATGCCATTTGACATACAACATATAAGACAGATAAGACATTTAAGACAGACACAGAGGCAATTTAACATTCCAGCTTTTCTGGCCACAAGGAGGAGCTGTCACATTCCTTCACTCCTTTTGTGTGCATTTCCTCGATATTTTTATGGCCTCGTAAATCAGTTAAATTAAGCTTGGCTATAGATATAGCTTGGCTATGCTTTCATAGTCTCATGAAGCCCTTTCACACTGCAAAATTATAGCACTTATAAGGATTTGTAGTTTGAGGAGAAACTAGAGTTGCCTGGCTGAGAATTTTAAATACCTCTCCTTAAAATGCAAATCCCAGAAAATCGTCACGGCTGTTCAAGTAGAATCAAAGTTCTCTAATTGTGTAGTGTGAAAGAGCCCATTCTAGAGGCCCTTTCACACTACACCCTCTAGTCTGTTCTAGAGGGTGTATTTGCATACCTTGTAATAGTTATTTGAGCTATGTATGCGCAGTGCAGTGTTTGACATAATAACGATGTCCATATAATTTTGCCTTTTGATATATATGAGAATGTACCACCCCCATCTTGTTCCTCTACATATCTGAGTTCACTGTGATATGTTTGCATTCCCTGCTTTGTAGAGTTGCATTGAGACTGAATCTATCCACTGCTGATGTTCACAGTAAGCACAGACAATACAAATTTCTGGTTTAGATCTTATTGGTGTATCATGTTCATTCAAGTTAATTTCAGCCATAATGGGTTTGTTTGCTGTTGTTGTTTTTGCAGGAATTGTTCAGAGGGGGCCTTCTTTTGAGGCTAAGAGAGTGTGACTTTCCCAAGATCACTTAGTGGGTTTCCATGGCTGAATGGGGATGTGAACCTCACTTTCCAGGGTCATGCTCTAGCGCTCAACTCACTGCACCATGCAGGCTTTCTCCAGATCTCACATCTTGTTATTGTTGTGTGCCTTCAAGTCATTTCCAGCTCTTGGTGACCCTAACGTGACCCTGGCGTGTGGTTTTTCTAAGGCTCTTTCACTTTTAAATGTTAGACTATTGTTCTACAGTAAAAGCTGAGGACCTGTGTGAGGAAACATGTAATGTTTGACTAATTTGAAATGCAAATCCTCCTAAAACTTTTATTTGAAAGTACTTTTAAAGGTACTCTTTAAACCTTTTTATTTGCTCAGAAATAAAAGATTGATAATACAGCTTCAATTAATAATCCACTGCACAAACTGTTAAAGTTTTTAAAAAAGTAATGGCTTATGCATTTAACTTCTAAATTGCAAAGGCTGGTTAAGTTGAAGTACTAGATGCAAGAAATCCATTTATTTTTAGGTGAACAAAACATCTTCGTATTTTAAAATTAAAAACTAAAATATATTATGAATCAAATTGCAACAAACACACCCTTTAGTCTATACAGTATAGATGCAAAAAAGTGTTCCTAATTACTATTGAGAATGTGCACATACACATACTAATCCTGTGTAGCATGAATGGGGCTTCTCAGTCTCATTGAGGAGCAGCGAGTCAATTGGCAAATTAGCTCTGCAAAGAGTGATGAATAGAATTCAATAGTGCTGGTTTTGACCCATAAAACCGTATACGGTTCCGGCCCAGCGTACCTGTTTGATTGTATCTTCTTTTATGTCTAACCTAGGAGTTTAAAATCTTCTGGAGAAGCCCTGCTCTCAGCCCCACCCCTGTCACAAATGCATTTGGCAGGGACGAGGGACAGAGCCTTCTCAGTGGTGGCCCCCCACTTGTGGAATTCACTCCCCCGGGGAAATTAGGTCATCTTCATTCCTCCTCTCCTTTAGAAAGGAGGGGGACCAGGCCTTCGGCTAATCTATGCAGACTTGGACTATGACAATGAAGACATTTGCTATAGAATCATATTATGGACATGCTCAATGGAGTCTCTAACTACAGAATTCAGCTAGACAAGGGCAACCAGGCTGGGATTTTTAGTAGATTTATTGTATTGACTTAATATTTTAACTTTTTATAATTATTGGTTTTGATATGTATTTTATTGTGTTTACTTGTAGGCCTCAAATATGTGCCGGCTGGAAGTCACCCTGAATCCCCCCCAAGGGGGTTGAGAAGGGCGGGGTATAAATACCCTAAATAAATAAATAAATAAATTGAAACTTGAATGGATGGGAATTGCTCTCTGGAAAACGTCCTGCAATTAGTATGGGTCTAGCCTTAAATAGGTGATCTGTGTGCCCAGTGTGGCTGCAACACTGCAGATGGAGGTGGCCTCCTAGGACTTTTTTGCATAACACAATAATACAGTGTTCCCTCACTTATTTCTGGGGTTAGGTCTCAGGACCTCCCGCAATAAGTGAAAAACTGCAATGTAGGGATGCTCTATTTATTTTAATATTTATACATTATTTTAGTAGTTATACACTATTTTATAAGTCTTTATAAACGTAAAATAAAGTGAAGGAAAGGCCTTTCAAGGCTGGAGGGAGGGAGGACTGAAGATGGAAAGCACCTTGGAGAGCGGCGGTGGCAAAACTCCACAAAACAGCCAAAGTACCCCCCCCCCTCTCTCAAAATTAATATTTTTTGAAATCCACGTAACAGAAGGGCTGCAATAAGCAAACCTCGAAGTAGCGAGGGAACACTGTAGCACTATGTTTCCACTTTAATTGCCAGGACAACAGCCTATGGAATTATTTGGATTAGTTAGACAGTAGAGCTCTCTGGCAGAAGATTCCAAATAGAGAATTCATAGGATTCTGTAGGATATATTCATGGCAATTGTCACAACACTTCTATAACTGTGGTGCTATAACTGTGTACAGAATGACCCCTGTATCTGAGGCATACGCATTCACATTCATACACTTACATACACCTGAATAACTGAAACTATGGATAATAGTGAACCCTATATTTTGACTATACTTGGGCAAGTAGCATATCATAGAGTAGCACTGAAGGACCTAGGGAGATACACACACACTTCAGCTGGGGAGGGGGTATTTTTTGGAGCATGGGTTAGTGAATCTGAGGGTATCAAGTCAGCAGATAAGAGGATCATACTGTATGGGGGAAGAAAGCAAATCTGCTTTTTTTTGCTAAGTTACTTAACTCATTTTGGTGAAACATAGGAGAAAGACAACAAAGGACAAGGCAGCCTGCCCCATCCATCTCCATCACATATTTGAAAGTTTGCCATGTCAGCTTGTCTCCTAACAGTGACAACCAGAGCTTCTAAGCAATTTGTGAAGTAAATAAAAAAAACAATGTAATGTGGGCTGAAGCTAGTTTAAATGCTTTAGGAAAAGTCTGTCATTAGCCTGAAATATGACTGTCTCCTGTCAACACATAACGGCATGTATTTCTGCATAACAGTCATATTGTGGGAAAAGAAGGCCATAAAGGAAATTGTTTCTCCCCTCACTGTTTCCTCCCACCCAGCATCAATTGTTGGGGGCACATTGCCTCTGGAGGTTCCATTTAGTTATCATGACTAATAGCTGCTATTAGACGTTCAATGTGAATATAACCATTATCTCCTTTTAAAGATAGATGTCACCCACCTGAATCCCTACAGTAAGGACGATCCCTGAGTAACTGTGCATAAACAGACTTCACATTTTCTTCCCCTTCTTCTGTATCGCTATCCTCTTTATCTGTGGTCCATGTTGAATATTAGATTGTCAGTTCTTTGGGAAAGAATGTACTTTGCAAAGGCTGCTTAAACCTTGGTGTTGCATATGTAGGTGGTGCACAATTAAGCAAATAAATAATTGCACAGCATAAAATTCCACAAACTAATTATTAATGTATGAAAAATGACAGGACGGTAATTTCTTGGCTGCCTCACTGTCAGATTCACCCCTCCTTTTTTATAAAAGAACAACAACAACAACACAAACATCAGCATTACTTTGACAGCCATTCCAGCCCTCTGATAAGGAAACCAATTTTTGTGACAACTTGCATATTTTTAATTGAAAGATCAGCAATGTCACATCTGAGTGCTTTTAAGACCTCTCAGGTGTATTCCATTTGGATCTGGTGGGTGGTTAATTTTTAATTTGTCAATTAGTCCGAGAATGTCATCTCTTGTCATTTCTATTTGATGTCCTCTTTCAAAAGCTGTGGTTCCACATATTTTGCAGTGAACGTTGACAGGTTAATTCAGTATCTTTGCAACACCTTGCCTGTTTGTGCCTATTTTTGTCCTAATTCCACAAAATCTTCTGGATCTTGTTCATCAACATCATCATTATTTCTATTCCACGTTATCTCCCTGAAGGGACTCACTACGTTGTCAGTAACTGTGTTGCCTACCCCATGAGCTCTGAACACTACCACAATATACACTACCTTTTCTGTACCTCATCTTCTGTCTGCAGCAGTTCTTTCACTGCAACCCTTACACCATTCTTTAAAATTCAAGAAGAGGATTGTACAATTATTCTACAACCATAGCAAATGAGAGCCCTGCCCACAACGTATTGATCCCACTGGTGCGACACAGAGGAGGCTTCCTCCAGCAGAACCCAGTAGGCATGCATAGACAGAAGTGTTCCATAGGAGCATTGATCCCGGAGCCAGTGGGAGCAAACACTAATCATTTAAACTCTAAAATGTAAGTAAGCAAATGTTTAATTTACCTGCAGTGCTGCAATGTCTCACTATAAAGGCAAATTAGTCACCCATAAAGGCAAGGCAGCTAAACAGTGGGAACAGAAAGAAACTAAAATAATCTTGCTGTTTTGTTTAGCTGACACGAACAATTGACTTTGTCATACGTGGAAGCTTGGAATAAAAGGCAGTGGGTTTTCAACTATGGATTTAAGTGACAACTTCCCTTTCACTTAGTAGAACAAAGCATTAACATGGTTTTCCTCCCACCATGGGTGAAAACATGTTTTTTCCACAGAATTCTGCCCTTATATTTGAGTCCCAATGGGGGTGGAGGTTTCTGCAGATACATATTTGTTGTGAGTTGAAAGTGTGAATGGCAGCTATGTTCATAACGGACTTATTCACTATTAAAAAAATCTGGTACGTAGCTGTGACTTCAAGGACACTGTTTCTTGTACTAGTTTGCCAAAGGTCCTCTTCATCCTGGAAATAAGTGATGAGCGGAATGCCGCAGGGTTCTGTCCTGGGCTCGATCCTGTCCAACATCTTTATTAATGACTTAGATGAAGGGTTAGAAGGCATGATCATCCAGTTTTCAGATGACACCAAACTGGGTGGGATAGCCAATACTCCAGAAGACAGGAGCAGAATTCAAAATGATCTAACAGGTTAGAGAGATGGGCCAAAACTAACAAAATGAAGTCCAACAGGGACAAATGCAAAATACTCCACTTGGGCAGAAAAAATGAAATGCAAAGATACTGAATGGGGGACACCTGGGTTGAGAGCAGTATGTGTGAAAAAGTTCTTGGAGTCCTCGTGGACAAGTTAAACATGAGCCAACAATGTCATGCAATGGCAAAAAAAAAAGACAATGGGATTTTGGCCTGCATCAATAGGAGTCTAGTGTCTAGCTCCAGGGAAGTCTTGCTACCCCACTATTCTGCCTTAGTTAGAACACACCTGGAATATTATGTCCAATTCTGGGCACCACAATTGAAGGGAGCTGTTGACAAGGTGGAATGTGTCCAGAGGAGGGTGACTAAAGTGATCAAGGGTCTGGAGACATGGTAACCATGTATAAATATGTGAGAGGAAGTCATAGGGAGAAGGAAGCAAGCTTGTTTTTCTGCTGCCCTGGAGACTAGGACGCGGAACAATGACTTCAAACTACAAGAAAGGAGATTCCATCTGAACATTAGGAAGAACTTCCTGACTATGCAAACTGTTCAGCAGTGGAACTCTCTGCCCCGGAGTGTGGTGGAGGCTCCTTCTCTTGCTTCTTGGCAGGGGATTGGACTTTCTTCTTTCCTTCACTGGGGCAATCCTTAATCCAGCCCTGCTGGATGTTTTGTAAGACAATATGATGTACTCTTCAGAGAAATGAACTATTTCTCCACAAAATAATCCTACCTTCTCATAGGCAATGGATATCTATATCTATTCCCTGCAGATGCTTCTTGGTTTGGTATCCAATAGTTTCTTCATAGACTATAATGATAGAGTCTTCAGTTTGTTCCAAAGTTCCTCAATATTTTCATGGTTTTCTATGGGTAGATGATTCTTTAGTGTTGTTTGGAGAAGGGTTTGCTTAGAGGGCTCGGGTGTTCATTTTATGCCTAATCTTTCTTCCTTGAAGTCTGCATTTGGGGGTGATTTTGATGGCCATAGTGGATCAAATTGATCTATGGACTGTCCAGCAATCATCAGTACCTTCCATGGCTCTTGTGAGAAGCACATTGTGGCAGGATCAATGATAGGTCTGTACAGACATCTATGAATCCACCACCAACACCCTATACTTTGTAGGGTCGTGCATGGATCTGTATTTGAAAATGAGCTCTGACTATTTTGGCTGTTTCACCCATTTCGGCCATCCATAACAGCCCAGATTCTACCACTGTTTTTTCTGTCTGCAACAGATCACATGCCTGTAAAAAATGACTGCTTTCTGTTTTTTTCTCCAGAAATAAGTGGGGCGTGGAGAGTCAGCTGCATGCCAGCACGGGGTTTCCCTATGAGCCCTGTTTGTTGAGCCATCACATGTCTTTTAGCCAAGCTGGGCTTCCACTTTTCTGTTGCAAGCAAGCTTCTGAGAGAGACAGATTGGTGATCTACAGTCTCAGTGCAGCTTGATGCTCTCCATGGCTTGGCTTGCTTTTTGACTCAAAAAGCAATAAATAAGCAGTTTACTTTCTTCACACTTAAGAAACTGTCATCCATTTAAATTAATGGGAACAAATTTGGAACAAGAGACTAAAGTATACCTATGCTACAGACCTTAAAGAAAATTGGCTCATAGGTGGTATGCCACTCATAAGAAACTTGGCCTTGTGTATAAAAATGTAGAGAAAAACTGCTGGAAATGCCACGACCACGAGGGGAGTTTTTTCCACATGTGGTGGTCCTGGAGGAAGGCCCAAAAATATTGGAAAGTTATACATGAAGAATTTCAAAAAATATTCAGAATGTCATTCCCAAGAAAACCAAAATATTACTTATACCACATGGATTCAGAGCTTTTATTGGACCAAAACAAGGATGTCCTATTTACGAGTCAACAGCAGCAAGAATCTCCTATGCAAAACTTTGAAAATTGGATAAGATACCAGATATTGATGACTGGATAAGAAAACTAAGAGAAATGAGAGACATGGACAAACTAACATTATTTTTTGAAGAACAACTCGGGAAGATCAATTAAAAGGACTGACTGGAACCCTGTTGAGGAGTATGAAAAGGACCCCCCCCCCCCCAAAGACAGTATTTAGCGATGGGACTTTTATTTTTATTTATATTTGAATCTATAGAGCAAGAAACTGAGAATAGCAGAGGCACAGAATGGAAGTCAATTGGACTCTTTTTCTCCCCTCCTTTGGGTAGTCTTTATCCTCTCTTGTTTCCTACTTTCCTTTCAATATAACGTTCTTCCACTTTTTATGTAAAATAGAAAAACTGGGTTTTTTGTGGATAATAAAAATTTATATATTAATAAAGAAACTGTCACCAGTGGTGCCCTTCACATGAGGCAAGCTTCAAATGTGAGGTAGACAATGTGTCTTACCATTTCTAAAGCTGCCATAAAATAAGGCATATATATATATATATATATATATAGAGAGAGAGAGAGAGAGAGAGAGAGAGAGAGAGAGAGAGAGAGAGAGAGGCCGGCTAATGTTCCTTCACATGGTGTAGCTCCCATTGAAATAATTGTTGAACAAGGGTGCCTCTCTTAATTCAGCTTCATTGAAAGTGTGTTGAGAGCAAATGATCCCAGAAAGGGTGATTTCTTAAATCTGATGCTTTTTACCCAGATTTCCTATATTTACGTACTCTCTTGACTATAGATACAAGTAATAGCACAGTTTGTTCTTCTCAACATAGACCTTAACACAAATGCATATCTCATTTGCCCCACAGCTATAGTTGTGAATACCTTTCAAAGTTCAAATATAAAAAGCACCACTAATTTCAGATATGTTGCCCCTGAACTTACTTTAGCTATGCACTTATCATAGTTCAGCTGAGGAAAGTAGAGAATGCTAATTGCAATCTGCATATGTGATTAGGCTATCACATTTCATGTTAATTAATTCAGAAGAGAGAGCAATATTATCATAGAATGAAGAGGCAAAATGCACACTAGCCAAAAAGTATTGTTAAAATGTGATTAAAAATTGGGTGTTGTATTTTTTAAAAAATTTATCCATTTTAACCATGGTGCTTTTGAAATTTCCATTCATCCAATTTTCATTTCCAGCATATGTCCACCATTCCCCCTCATCTTTCTGTTGTTGTTGTTCTTGTTGTTGTTCTCATTGTCATCATCATCTGCTGCTGCTGGTGAACCCTAGAGCAAATCTATTCTAAGTATTTTGTCTAGAACTATGTTTATGTATAGCTATTTTCCCTTGTCTTTCGAATGAATAATAAATATTTGAGCTCCTTTACCTTTGAGTCCTATTAAGGGCCCCCACCCAGTTAATACTGAGACTCTGTTGTTCTGGAAATGCATCTGTAAAACATTCTGTTAATAAATATGTATGTTTTCTATTTCAATTATTTAAGAGTTTTCCTCCCCTCTTGTTTCTGTGCCCCTTGCTATTTCTTTCTTTAACTACCTTAATTTGAATAACTCAATCTTACAAAACTTCCTACATGCAAAACAGCATGATGCTCTGCTTTAAACTGGGTATGTAATTGAAAAAAATGCCTCCTTGAAATAAAACAAGTACACTTGACTCTTCAATTCAATATGATTAGCCTGAACTATGGATTTTAATAAACAGACTTGGTAGTTAGTCTAACACATAGTTAATGCCAGTTTGCTTCTTCCCTCCATCTCCCCTCATTAGGATTACAAATAAATTGAAATGTAGTAATGGCCAGATTTTCTTTTGGATGCTTAAATTAGCAGTGTGATCTTGCATACATTGTACGTTTGCTGTCATTAGGGATGTGTGAGAAATCTGCTATAACTTGAAGTTCCAATAACGTTTCTTATGATTTGTCTCAAAAGACTACAGTCAATATTATTTGCTTTGGAAATTATAGTGTCTAATATCATGCCATGAACTGCAAAGGATGGAAGTGTAATTAAAACAAAAACAGGTTAAGATTTTGCACGCATTGGACTACATATGCAAACTTGATTAAATGTATTTATTACTTTGTTTGATGCCTATTACTTAAAAATGAACCTTGCTCACTTTAAGGGAGTTAGTGTACTCTAACATCCAGAGGATTGCGACATCATCAGACAGGCAAAATTGCTTGTCCTACAACTTTCCAACATCATTTCAGGGACAGAGCCTGCTGGATCCCATCACACAACATTTATCTATTTCTGTCGGGGCTCCATGCCTAAAGTGAGGTCAGACTGTACTAAGAGACAGCGTTGGCAACACAGCTCCTTCCTGTGTTGCATAGAGGAGAACGGGAAGAAGCCGGGTGGTGACGCTCCCTCCCCCCATGGGATGAAGTGAGGGGCAATGCAGGATATGGGGCGACAGGTTCCCCATGATCCATGGCAATTCCCTCCACTATCACACAAAATTGTGTGATTAGGTCTTTAGACTTCAAAGATAGCCACATGATGGTTCAGAATATCATTTGTTGTGTGTAGTCAGGTGGGAGTCTATATTAAGCTTCCTAGGGTGCATTTATATTGTAGAATTAATACAATTTGATATCATTTTAAATGGCATGGGTTGGTGCTATCAAATTGTGGGAGTTATAGTTTTACAAGGTCTGTAGCCTCCTCTGCTGAAGGGTGCTGGTGTCTCATCAACCACAACTCACACAGTTCCATAGCACTGAGCCATGGCAGTTACAGTGGAGTCAAACTAAATTAATTGTTCAGTGTAGATGAACCCCTGGTGTTTCTGGACTTTAAGGATGTACATTTCTGTGTAAGGGTATACCAGGTGGAGAAAAGGTGAACAACAAAAAAGAGGAAGTAATAGGGGGACTGTGGAAAGATTGAGATGTGTGAAAACAGGGAGAGAATCTTGAAAAACTTTGAAAGGAAGATCCATTTAATATGTTTTCATTAAGTCACAAAAGGAGAAACCTTTTCATTCCTCACTCATCTACCTGCAGCCCAGTTCTTTTTATCCTGCTGCTCAAAGACAAAAGATGGACAACTAGGAAGAAGGTAGCAAAGACTTGGTGATGCTCAATAATCCCCCCCAGAAGCTTCCTATTATTGTACTCCAAGGCTGGGAAGCACTTCTGCACTTAACACACACACCAGTCCAAGGTAAAATTGCAAGCAGTTTATTGAAGAATATATAGAAAGCAATTCAGCAAAATAGTATCCAAAAACCAAAGTTCAAAAATCAGAGATAATCCACAAAAATCAATGTACATGGGTAGCATCCAATCCAGGAATACAAGAAATTCAAAACATAAAATTCAGCAACAGTCTTCGACACTTGGAAACATAAAACAGGAACAAACAGGAAAACATGAACATGTCAGTAGAAATTCCCTTGACCTGAAATAATTTCTATCCTCAATCTCCAACATTGCTTCCACTGACCAAAGATCCTGTTGGCCTAGCTAATACAGAGAGAAAAGAATGCCCTTTCTCATGGGAAACTGATAAAGACTTCTTCACTAACAAGCCACCTAACCTTCGGACTTTCTCATGTGAAACTCTATGTTGACAAAATGTAAATCTTCTATCGAATAGCCCATTAGTCTGTCTACCTGGATTTCCACTATCTTCTTCCGAGCTCAGTTCTGTTGGAATGTGGCCTTCAGACAGAGACCACTCATTTCCAGTCTCTAGCTGCTCATACTGACCTTCCTGCTGACTTGCAAACTCAGAATCCATTGTGTCAACAGGCTGAGTAACAGGCCCAGAACCCCCTGAGAGATCAGATACTGGCACTATCAAAGGCTGAACTACAACATCTGCCCTATCTTTCCTGATGCATCAGCCAGCAAGAAAGAGCATGGTGCAAATATGACCTTATTGAGTAATGATCCTCAAACTCTGGTGCTCCAGGTATTTTGGTCTTCAACTCTCAGAAGCCCCAGTTTCCTTGGTCATGATCAAGGATTCTGGGAGCTGAAGTTCAAAACACCTTGATGACCAGAGTTTGGAAAACATCATTGTTGAGGAGTGCTCCCTAAACTCTTATCTTTCAGATGTTTTGGACTTCGGCTTCTCAAATTCCTGACTGTTGAATAAGCTGTCTGAAGTTTGTAGAAGTCTAAGTCCAAAACACTTTGTTAACCAAAGTTTGGATACCAGTATTATAGAGAAAGAAGAAAGTTCACTGGATAAACTGGCAATCATTCCTTGCTGATGAGGTTTGGGAGAGGAAGGGACAGCTTGTGGAGGAAGTGGTTGATTCTTGTAAAACTTTCTGCCTCAACAATTGGACACAGTTGACACTTCAATGGTATCACAGAACAAGTCTTTTCAACAAGTGAAACTCATTAAGTAACGAATACTGGAAAGATTCCCTTGTCTACACAAACATTAAAAGATAGGTGTGCCCTGCCTTCATTAGCATCTGGTTACTGTCAGAGTGTGATTTTCAAATGTTTCAGCAATTCAACTATTGTAGAAGATGCTGTGTTGTGTAACCAGGCATGTACAGGGTTAAAACAGCACAAGTGGTGTCCAGCACTGTTTTGACCTTCAGCTGTGTAAACATACTGATAAGGGAGACGCTGAGCTTTTTGAGTTAGTCTCCATGCTGATTCCACTGTGAGGTGCAAGCTGCTGAATTGCTCTGTGTGAGAATGCTTTACTTTGCTCACTTAATCAATAAAAGAACTTTCTAAGTTCAGACCTGGCTTTGCTTCATCACTGGCGCGCGGACAGTTACTCTTACTCAGATTTTCTGCCTTTGAGAAAAAAAGTAGTGAGAATGTATTAGTCAAATGAAATGAAGATAGACTTCCAGTATAATCCTTTGCAGGTCAAGTCAAAATTAAACTCAACTGAGTTCAGGCTTACTCTGAGATATTGTAGGTATTAGACTTGTGCACAGATTCATTTTGGCCATTTGCCTTCGGCTTCTTTAGCTTGTTTGGATGCTTGTAATGGCAAAGGCTTTGCCTCAATGTTTTTTCCGACAGAGCCAGACCATGTAGCTGGCGGTTATTCTCCTTCTGCTCTAGTCAGGATCACACAAGCAGAGAGGGTGCATTATGCTTGCATGGGGCTTCCCTGTGACCCCTGCCTGTTGGGCCAATCAGAATAGAAGAAACAGTCGGGACGTGTCTTATGCAAGATGTCTATTTTATGGGGTAAGCGCCTCCATTGCTCAGTTGCATTCTGGTTCTAGAGAAAAGTGCTTCAGTCTGATTGCCTTGCCACCACACACTCTCAGCTTTTAGCTTGGCCTCTCTCTAGCATTGAATCCCCCTTATTTTCTGAAATCTGGGAAATCTGGGAATTCTAGCAAACAGCATAGCCTCATTCACAGAAAAACTACCTACCTACCCAAACTTACCACCAATAACCTAATAATTTCTGGATCATACCGGAGTGTTTTTCTAATAATGGGACATGCTTCTAGCTTGCTTGTGAATGGTGAGCTGCTGGCCTCTTCCAATATGTTGTGAGAACAAGAAATGCAAAGCTTTGGAAGAAGTTGCTGTTGTTTTTTAATTAGTAAATAAAATAGAATAGTGGCCTGTGTGATGTGGAAGTGCATCTTTGACATTTGACAAGAAGGAGTGGTGCCCTGCTACTGCACCTGGAGAAGTTACAGGGCAGGGCCAGTGGGGGAGGGGGGAGGGGAATACATTTTTGGGATTTTTAAAGGAGATTTTATTTCTAGAAAGAAAGAATTTTTTCCCCTAAGAATCAGGAAATGACCCAAACATTATGAAACTTGGGTAACAGTGGTAGACGTATCCTCCAAATGTGGCCATTTCCATCTCGATAACTCTAAAAATTGTGGGAAAGGGAGTCCATGAAGCACCCCATTGCCACCAATAGGCCGGATATAGCTGCATTTTCTGGCTGCAGACCAAAAATATCAATTAGGGCATCTGTCTGTTTTTGGGAGGTGTGCAAAAACAGATTCATCCCCTGCAGTCTCCCCAGAATCCAGATAGTAGAAATGGCTTAGGTTTCAGCTGAAATGCAGAAGAGATATAACTTTTGCACCCTCACTCTTACATACACTTAAAGAGTTGAGCTATAGGGTCAGTTTTCTCAATAGGCCTCAACTGGAAGATATTAATAAGGATTTCTGGTGCATTAAATATTTGCATTGCTAAAAAATACAAAATGGTTGTAGCACACCTTAAAAATTATTGAAAGAAAGGTATTACTATGGCAAACCTCTTTTTTAAAGAAAATGGCAGAGGGCATTGTCATTGAAGCAGTACCAGTGAGTGTTCCTAAGCATTTTCCTACAGCTTTCTAAAACCTTCCCTATGACGATAGCTTAGGATAGAGAATAATAGGCACAACGAGGACTTAGACTGTTTTCATTATGAGCTAGTGGTTAAAAAGTTGACAATAGTTATTACATTGAAGTAATTTGCTGTGGTACTTGTTGCATTATTTTTCTATAACTATCTTTTTCTTTTCTTTTTTCATTTTCTGAGGCAAAATACCTAGGGATTGTAGCAAACCACACTGGAGAAACATCTGGGCATTTGTTTAGTTTCCTTTTTACAAATGCTAGACCAAAAGGTTACTTCAGTGCCAGAAAAGCTTCATAAAAGCCTTTCTATGTGTAAACACTTTTGGATTCTTAATCTGAATACATGCTGAATCCATGTACAAGCTTCTGCTTTAATGCTGTAGACCAAGGGTGCTCACACCTTTTCAGCATGGGAGCTACTGATTAAAAAACCAAGTCCCAAAGATCACCTACCCAGAAATGTAAAACATATAACTATTTTCTTATTTATTTATTTATATTATTCATTTTTATGTACCGCTCCTTCCAGCAGGCTCGGGGCAGTTTACATAAGATGAAGTTATAAAACATCAACATTTCAATTTAATAACAACAATATAAAACAGAGCATAAAAATACATCCAACCACCCCATTTCTCCCACACTGCCATATTACCACACATATTATCAGCCAGAAAGTAAGAAGAGAGGCTTTTGAACTGCAAGGCCATTTAATACTCAGCAAGGTAAACAAAGGGACATGCATAAATACATCCAACCACCCCATTTCTCCCACACTGTCATATTACCACACATATTATCAGCCAGAAAGTAAGAAGAGAGGCTGTTGAACTGCACGGCCATTTAATACTCAGCAAGATAAACAAAGGGGCATGCAAAAATACATCCAACCACCCCATTTCTCCCACATTTCCATATTCCCCAACATGTATTTCTCAAGGAACAAAGCAAGCAGAGAGGCTTTGGAGCTAAAAGGCCATTTTTAAACATTAAAAATAAACAAAGAGACATGCCACAGAACAATCAAGCACCCACCCCAAAGTAAAAAAGACCGACCTTTGAGATGTGGTAAAGAAATTACCCCAAAGTGTCCTTCTTCTCCTCCTCCGTCGTTGCTCCTATTTCCACGCCGCCAGCATGCGTGCCGCCTCCAGGAGCTCACGAGAAGTCCGAGAAGCAGAACGGGCGCTTCTGCGCATGCGCGTGGCCAGCCATGCATCGGGTCATCCAGGCCCGCCCCCTTTGGTCTCCTATGACTCTGAGTGGCTGGAGAAGGACGAAGGGAGGAGGAGGAATCCAAAAGAGGGGGCCCATTCTGCCTCTTGGACTCTGGAGCTTTTGGAGGCGGCGCGCGAGCAGGGAGTGGGGAGGAGCAATGACGGAGGACTTCTTTGCAGCGTGCAGGGGCATGTGAAGAGGACCAACAGCAAAAAACCTGGTCAGGGGTCTGAAGATCACCAGGATGAGGCCTGAAGATCACCCTGGTGATCCCGATCACCATACTGAGCACCCCTGCTGTAGACAATCACTGCATGTACAAGAGAGAAGAGGAGCAATTATTCCAATGATTCATGCCTTTATAAGTTGATGACCCAATGTCTGATTCAATACCAAATGCTAAACGTTCTTTGAGTTACAATAATATTGTACTTGTAGGAGGATACTGCATGTCTTTATGAGGGTTAGCATAGAAATATGTATGCAGGTAACATGTAGTTAGTTTACACATACATACAAACTAATAAATGAGAAGATGGCATTTCTGAGTGTGCAAATATCTGTGTTTTTGCCACAAGGTTTTTTCAAAATATGATACTGCGGAAAAAACAGAATAAGCACAGACCAGGTGTCATAACAAATTACATCACAAAATAACAAACACTGGCTTTGCATTTCTCTCCACTTCTAGCCCGCATGATGATACGCATCAGTTTGCATGTTTTGAAGGTCCCGTTCAATACATCACTCTGCAAAAGAGCTGGCAGGCATTTCAATTATGGCTAAAACATCTTTGGAGATTGCCGTTTTGTTCTGTTTGACCCTAGTGTCCTGGTGAGAGAAAAAGAAGAGAAAACAGTGGTTAGTGTAAATGGGGAAGAAAATCCATCCTGGGTTTTGATCCATACTTTAAAGGATGGATCCAAGCTGCTATGTGGAAGTTCAAGATTTTGGATACTTTGTTTACAAATTTGGACTAAAACTCAGAGCGACATCTTTGTCTCTCTGACATGGAAGCCACCAACGATGACTAACAACAGAGTATCAGTGCTAGTTCAGGCAGAATAGAGATATCTAAATATCTGAACAAAGCAATGGCAGGCAGCAGGATTAAGTAGGCATGCATAGCATATGGTGAAATTAAAGAGATTGCACCAATGGTGGCAGAAGCGGGCAGTGCAGAAGTGAGTACACGCAGAGGGTGGCAATGAAAGGTAGTGTATATGAATCCTAAGATCTCAAAACATGCTACAGAGGCAGTCTCTTAGGCTTTTTTCTTGACCACCTCCTTTGGACTGAAAGTTGATAGCTTGCACAGAAGTTACAGAATGTCTCAGTGGCTCCTGTTTCTATAAAGAAAGTGTCTTCAAAAATTAGTGTGCAATCTCGTTCTCTAACATGACGTAAGATGTACTTCGTAGACACACACGGGGAAGCAGTTTGAGGTGAGACACTGGAGAAGATGATGGTAGCTGGTTGCAGCAAATACATCGGATTTACTGCAGGGAGGGGCCATAAATCCATCAGATGTTCTTTCCCTGCCGCCAGGCCCGAAGAGGGAAGAAGCCCAAAGCCCCTCTCCCTCATTGAAATCCCCTGGCGGCCTCACGTGGCTGCCAGAGCCAAACCGGGCCTCGTGGCGGCTTTCCCTGCCACCAGGCCCGAAGAGGGAAGGGGGGGGCGCTGGAAGAGACCTAAGGCCCCCTCCCCAATATAAATCCCCTGGCAGCCTCACATGGCCGCCAGGGCCACACAGGGCCTCGCAGCGGCTTGCCCAGCCGCCAGGCCCAAAGGAGAGAAGAAGGGGGGAAGGCGAGCCAAGGCCTTGCTTCTCCCCCCCCCCCAGGATCCCCTTGCCACAGGGGGAGAAGAGGGGCCTGCTGCAGAGAACAGCGGGTCCCCTCTGCCCCCCAAGGCCCCCGAAACTGACCTTAGCTTTCTTCTTCTTGTTCCAAGCGGTCGGAGAGGGAGCCTTCTGCTTCTTGCTTCCTCAAAGTCTTAGCAAGAAGTGAGCAACTGGGGCTGGCTTCCGGTAGATGAAGCCACGCCCCAGCTGCAAGGAGGCTCCATCCGGATCCTCCCCCTTTTCACTTCCTCGTGGGAGGGAGGCAAAGCCCCTTCCTCCCAATATGCATTGGGGGAAGGTGTCCTTCTCCAATCAAAAGGAGCGCTTCAGAGTGACGAACCATCTTCCTAAACAAGTCCAGCACGTTGGACAGGCTCTTTAAAGCTATTTCAAACTTAGCATGGATTCACTATTTGGAGTCACCAGCTGCCACTGGGAGAAGGATGTCAGGAAAGGTGATTTCCAGTAACTCTGGCTCAATGGTTACTTATTTGGTTTAGAATGAAAATTAGCAATCAGCAATTTAAGGGAAAAAATTAAATTTGACCAGTGGGCTGGAACAGGGTAGTTTGTACAACCCGAGAAAGTTAAAAGCAGGAATCAGGAAGGTGCAGGTTACATTAGCTGTTTCTGAGGTGCTAACCCGACTTTTTCTGACAATAGAAAGGGTGAATTGTCTCCCAAGAGTCACTGTTTAGCTTTTAAAACTGTCAAAAGATGTCCCCATCACTATGTTTACAATGAGAAATACTTTTTTAAGAAGCAGAAGAGTAATTCTGGACACTTATTATATTTTGTTGACATTTCGCAGTCCCTGACAGTCCTAGGATAGATGTTGCTTCTCCATTCATCAAGACATGTTTTTCCCCAAAATATTTTCTTTGCCCAACATAATTTTGTCTCACAAGTATCATAGGGGGCTGGCTGTTACCCCATTGAACATAACCACACTTTACTAACTTGATTGGTAACTCAGGGTTTGTTGAGTTTTGAACAAGGACTAACCTGCTACACACATCCAGCCTTTCAAGTAGCATACAATTAATGGGCAGGGAAGGATCTCCTGCACCACTTCTTCCTCTCTTGCATCTCCATCTCCACTTTTTCCATAATAATCCCTCATCCTACCAGTTTATGCACCTAGTTATTTCCTGGTGAGTTGAGCTGCTGAAGAAGGCACTGATAGAAGTTGAGCTCCTTCTGTAATAAGACGTGACCACATCCAGAATACACAAAATATATAATCTCAACTTAATTGGACAGTGGAACAGGTGGGTGGGAATCTAGGGCCTTCAGTGGCTATATCAGAATGAATATGAATCAAAAGGTACCAATTATGGGCAGTAGAGGGAAGAGTCATTTTGTGATTACTATATCCCCTATTTCCATACAGTGACACTACTGTTTTCTATAATAGCCCAAAATTGCTTCTGTCCGTGCAGAGCTTCTGGTCTTAGAGCTATGACTGAGGAAAATGTAGCCTGCATCCACCATCACTGTAGTAGGACACACTGGTACAACAGAGACCAGCTGCAATTTGTCCTGTGTGGATGACATGACAATCGAACAACCTGGCTTTCTGAGGAAGAGAACTCTTCTGTGCAAAGGCAGCAATATCCGCCCATTTCCTGACAGGTGAAATCTTAATTAGGTTTTGTCTATTATTTACTGAATACACTTCACCCTCCAACTTGTTGGATGGTGGAGCAATTTTGTCTCCTCCCCTCGGAGAAGAGATTGGTTAATTTTGCAGAATTTGCTGGAAAGGAGGAGGGGCTGGCATAGTGTGGTGCCAGCCCCTTCTCCTCATTCTGCATCAGGACATCGCCCACCACTCCCGCCCCATGGATAGTATAATAATGATCGCTCAAATGGTTTCACATTTGGGGGTCGGATAGGAATTCGCCCGCTAGGGTTTTGCCTATCCTATACTGTCTATTAGGGGCTTAGATGGAATGGTCGGCTAGTAAACTAGCTAAGTGTAAATAGTTGAGTTATTCAAAGGTTTGTATACACTTAAGGCACCCCTTAAGGGTGTGGGGCATTATGCAAACACTCACCTAGATGGTTAATTTTAGGAGTGAGGTGATGGTGAATGTCCCAGGAGCGGGGAGAGTCTAGTCTCAAAAGTTGAGAGAGATTTCTCCTGATGTTTCCCTTACGGGTTGCCCGGGTTGAAGTCTACAGGAGACCCAGGTAGTACGCCTGAATAGCTGAGGGGTAGACTTTAGGAGACGCTACCTCAGCTTACACACACCAAGTTGAACTGACACCAAAAAGTTAGTTGAGTTACAAGTTAAATAAGTAACTATTTAATAAAAGTTGCCCAAATTTGAAACCATATATATTTGTGTCTGTCTCGTTATTTCGGGGGATTGGAAGACAAAAGATAGACTTTAAAAAAATAGATATCGACCATGACCATAATTAATGTTAAATAAATATCAACTTACTGGGTTCTTTCTGTAGAGAAAATGTTGTTTTCTGCACAGGATGTAATAGAGTTTGTATAAAAATTAAAATATTATTTCACATGCAGAATATTGTTTTGTGCAGAAAATATCATTTTCTGTGTAAAGCAACCAGATACGGAGTTTGCACAGCATAAGTCGCAAACTGCATCAGTTCAGGATTCTTCTCACTCAAGTTCCTCAACCAAAATATTTTTGGACAATTTTCTTGAATATTTTCCAATATTCTTTGCATTCTCA
This sequence comes from Anolis apletophallus, assembly GCA_030556195.1. Classification (NCBI taxonomy): domain Eukaryota; kingdom Metazoa; phylum Chordata; class Lepidosauria; order Squamata; family Anolidae; genus Anolis; species Anolis apletophallus. The sequence continues at coordinate 103,873,479 of JARBWK010000010.1, read as the reverse complement.
AAAGAGCCAAGGAAAAGGAGATAAATAAAAGTGTAATGTCATAAAATGTAGTAATCAGGAGCAATTGAGTTATCTGCATGACAACTCTGCAAAATTTGGGAATCTGTTAGAACAGGCATGGGCAAATGTTGGCCCACCAGGTGTTTTGGACTTCAACTCCCAGAAATCCCAGCCAGCTTACTGGCTGTTAGGAATTGTAGGAGCTGAACTCCAAAACACCTGGAGGGCCAATGTTTGCCCATGCCTGTAGAAGGACTCATGGTTCATTTACTTTATCATCACTAGCATGGCTCAAAGCTATAGAATCATGTAAGTTTTAGTTTTACAAGGTCTTTAACCTTCTCTGCAAAATTGTGCCAGTGTCTTATCAAACTACAATTGCTATGATTCCATAGCTATGTGTCATGGCAGTAAAAGTGATGTCAAGCTGTAAATGCACTCTCAGTTATCTTATAACATTGCTTCATTATGACAATCTAGGGGCTTAGACATGAGCTGAATGACTAGGGAACAAATTGCAGTGTCGTTCACCATTCTCCGTATAATTAGAAATGGTATGTGATATTTATTTATTTACTTTATTTATATTCCGCTCTTCTCACCCCGAAGGGGACTCAGAGCAGATTACAGGTACACATACCCAGCAGACAATCCCTGCCGTTTCCACAAACACACATATAGTCGAACAGAGGCAAACTCTGGCCACCAGGGGGAGCTGATGCACTCCTCATCTCTCAGCGTTACCAGCGTCCCTTGTTGTTCCTTCCGCATTCCTCAGCATTCCTGGAGTTCTTTAATCGCCTCATAATTGAGTCAAAATTTGCCAAAATATGAAGCGGGAGAGGAGACGACTTGAGCGCGAGTGGAGGAAACTCCGTGACGGAGTATCAGTATCAGCTTATAAGCTATTCAAAGAGACTTATGAGCATGCTGTCAAGGCGGCCAAAAAGGAGTATTTCTCCGCCTTGATAGCGTCTGCCAGCTCACGCCCGGCTCAATTGTTCAAGGTAATTCGGTCTTTGACGACGGTCCCTACTGTCCCAAAAAACAGCGATCAGGCCCTTACTGCCAGAGCTTTTCAGAGCTTTTTTGCAGACAAGATACTGAGTCTCCGCCAGGATCTTCCAGCCACAATTGATACAGTAAGACAGCTCGAGACTCCGTGGCCCTCCGCCGGGCCCACCCTCGACCGGTTTCGGCCACTGGACGCAGATGCTGTTGATAAGATAGTGGCTGCAGCTCGTCCTACCACCTGCTCCCTCGACCCGTGCCCCTCCTGGCTGGTTAGATCTTGCCTGGAGGGGCTACGTGGGCCTCTGTTGAATATCATAAACAGCTCCCTTGAGCAAGGAGTCTTTCCAGAGTGCTTGAAAGAGGCGGTGGTAGCTCCATTGCTGAAGAAACCGTCATTGGACCCTGCGGTTCCCTCCAACTATCGCCCAGTATCGAATCTCTCGTACTTGGGCAAGATAGTTGAGAGGGCAGCAATGGAGCAGCTGCAGTCCTTCTTAGATGATGCAACATGGCTAGACCCCTTCCAGTCCGGCTTCCGGTTGGGGCATGGGACGGAGACGGTCCTGGTCTCCATCACAGATCAACTCTGCCGCCAGCTCGACCAAGGCGGGTCTGTGCTGCTCGTGTTATTGGACCTCACGGCAGCATTTGACATGGTCGACCACAATCTATTGATCCACCGCCTGGCCATGGCTGGAGTGAGGGGACAGCCCTTAAATGGCTGACCTCCTTCCTCCACCAGCGGTCTCAGCGTGTGAGGAGGGGCGAGGTGGTCTCTGAGGGTTCCCCCACTTGTTTGTGGGGTTCCCCCAGGGGGCCATTCTCTCCCCTCTGTTATTAACATCTACATGCAGCCGCTTGCACAGCTGGTGCGGAGTTATGGGCTGGAGTGCCACCAGTACGTTGATGACACCCAGCTCATTCTGAGGATGGAGGGCAGGCCGGGATCCGTCCCCGATAATTTCCAACGTTGCCTCGAGGCCGTTACTGGATGGCTGCGAGCCAGTAGGTTGAGGGTGAATCCGGCGAAGATGGAGATCTTGTGGCTGGGTCGCCCGGGTGGGGTAGGTGCCCAGCTTCCGACCCTGGACGGTGAGGCGCTATGCCCATCGGTGTCTGTGAAGAGCCTGGGGGTCCACCTTGACTCCCAGCTGTCCATGGAGGCGTTTGGAGAGTAAGCCTGTGCATTTTAGGAACGCTATTGCTGCATTGCTTAGCTGTTTTATCTGTTTTGTTGTTTTTATTCTGCCTTGTTGTTTTATTGCTGTTTTTATTGTTGCCTTCGGCTCTTGTGAGCCGCCGCGAGCCCCCGGGAGTCGGCGGCATAGAAGCCTGAACAAATAAATAAATAAATAAATAAATAAATAAAATTTGCTTAGTTTAGATATTGTTTAAAATGGCGGATGGAGATTTTGGAGATCTAGATCTGCAGTCTCATCTACCCTGCCATACAATGTAGTTTAATAATGCAGTTTAACTGCATTGAACTGCATTATGAAACTGCATTATATGGAAGTATAGATGGGGCCTGAGTTCCTAAGTGAGTCATTTAACTCAATGGAGGGACATGGGCTAGTCTCTCCTTGTTTTAACCTACCTTACAGTGTTCTTCTTGTGATAAAATAACAAAAGGTAAAGTCGTGTTTGATGCCTTAGATCTCTTTTGTGTGTAATTATTTTTTAATGTTTATATGTGTTAGGTTTCAATTTGCACATTGCTGTGGTTTTTAATGTTAGCCACTTGGAGTCTCTTTGGCAGACAAAAAGCAGGGCATACATACATATATATAACAACAACTAGAGGACAGAATATACATTTATCTGATTATAAAGAAATGTATTTCAATCCATTGCAACATACCGTATGAGCACTATAAATATTAAAGATCAGCTCTTACAAAAACTAAAGTTGAAAAGATAACCTCTTGGCCTCAATGATAGTCTAATTTCGAAAACAATGGGGAGTGTCAATAGATTAATAGGTTCAGACTTAATGTTTTGGGAGGAATGGAAACAAATAATTTTAAATGATACTATAAGAAAAAAATGTTCAAAAAACACCCATTCTTCTGCCATATATCAGCTAGAATCAGGACGTGGTGTGTCCTCGCTCCACCCCATGTTGCGGCGCTGAATGATTAAGGATATTGCTGGTTTATTTTGTATCCATTTATGAAGCAGCTTGTGTTTGCCATTGTTGGAAACAAATTACTGTAATACAGCAGACTAGACTAATTGTCTCTTTCCTTCTGGCTATTCCCTGGCTCCTATTAGAGAAGCAGCAAAATATTCAAAGAATGGTTGCTCAATTTAGTCTGTTGAATATTTTTTCACTTTTTTTTGTAAGTGATGGTGGGAGGAAAACAAACCCATCTGGTATATTGGGAACCACTAAGAGTTCAGGTGGGGAGGAAAGAAAAGATTGATGGTTCCAAATTTCTGCTCTTTTGAAAGTCACTCTCCATCTTGGTAAAATCTGCCAATGAATTCTGAATGGCAGATGCGAACTCAAGTTGACCATAAAGTAGCTTCATTATCTCCTAGGGGGAGAACTAGGTGTAAAAATCAGTATTATTTTGCAAACCTCTGGCTGATTAGAACAATAAATCTAGAATGTCAACAAGGTACTCAGGATAACATGCAGCTAGATTTCTTTTTTACATGCAAAAAATAATAATATGGAAATGCCATGCTGCAAATCTATATACAATTACATGTGAAAAATGAATTCAGTGGGACTTACATTTGAGTAGACATACTTAGAATTGCATTGTAATGCCTTTTCATGGTCTGTGGGGATTTTGGCTGCATTATAATTCTGAAGGAGCTCCTAGAGATTTCAGACAGAGGCAACTTCTCACATTCCTGTAATAAAAACTCTCAACATTTCTTCTTTGCCAAATCTAAAAGAAAAATGAGGTAGAACCTCTTTTCTGAGCTTAATCATTTTTAAATAATGACAATCACTCATCCCTGACCATTTTAGTTACTAATTTGAAAAGGAGCTCTTTCACACTACACTATTATAGTGTTGTGATTCCACTTTAACCGCTTTTAGCTACTTAGCTACTTTTATTTTTGAAATCCTGGTTTTTATAGTTCAGTGAAGCATGGGAGCTCTCTAGCCATGAATACTAAACAGCAAAGCCAAGGATTCTTTAGGATGTTGCAATGGCAGTTAAAGTGAAAACATTGTGTTATTATAATGTAATGTGAATAGGCTAGGGACAACCACTGAAAAAGAATAGTATAGTTGCATGCCATCATAACTGAGGCTGGATCTACACTGTCCTCTGTCCCAGGATCTGATCCCAGATTGTGTCTGTGAACTAGATTATACAAGTCTGGGATTTAGCAGGGGCCGGGCTTCAGCACAGTGGGTTAAACCGCCACTGTAGAAAATCTTGGCAATCAAAAGGTTGACTGTTCAAGTCTGGGTTGGGGTGAGCTCCCAACTCTCAGCCCAGCTTCTGCTTGCCTAGCAGTTCAAAAACAGTAATGTGAGTAGATAAATAGGTACCGCTTTGGTAATAAAAGGCACCCATGCAGACATGTCAGCAATTTGATCAGGAGAGTGTCTAAAGAAAACAAAGCTCCTCGGCATAGAAGATGGCACAACAGCACCCTCAGTGGCCGGAATCGAGCATAGCCTCCAGGAGCCAGCACCAGAGAAAGATGGGAAGCCTTTACCTCTGTTTATGTATTATCTATCTTTGTTAATTGTATAACGGCATTGAATGTTTGCCATATATGCATACAGGGAGATAGAGGCAGATATAAAGTGTGTGTGTGTGTGTGTGTGTGTGTGTGTTGCAGTATAGAAGGGACCTGAAACAAAATTAATGAACTTTTTATCCAGGCACTGTTTGTCATGTGTTCACATCAGAGAAGGCCTTTCGCAGCTATGTGCTATGTGTACTCATTGCAAGAGACAGATCTGAGTGGCAGAACTATTGAACATAAATATCTCAGCTCTACAATTCAGGTGTATAAAATCTGCTGCATTTTTCCAACATATTATTAACTTGTCCCAGTGATACAGCTCCAAGTGCTGTTGGTCTGTGACTTCCATCATAATAGAATAATAGAGTTGGAAGAAACCATAAGGACCATGCAGGAAAAGCACAATCAAAGCATCCCTGACAGATGACCATCCAACCTCTGCTTTAAAACCTCCAGAGGAGACTCCACCATGCTCTGAGGCAGCATAGTCCACTGCCAAAAAGCTCTTGCTGTCAAGATATTCTTCCTAATGTTTTGATTGAATTTCTTTTCCTGAAATTTGAATCCATTGCTCTGCGTCCTAGTCTATAGAGCAGCAGAAAACAAGCTTGCCCCTCCTCAATGTGACCCTTCACTCTGTTGGTTGGGATTGATTTGACCTGCATTCAACCATTTGTGGAAGCCACAAGTTTCCCATCATAGTCCATCAAGGAAATCCAGACTTTACTACTGAAGCGTTTAAACTCCTCTCCCAGGCATACTGTTGACTTCAAGGTCATTGAAAGTTGAGGTTTACCACCGATTTTAGCTTAAGCTACCTACTAGGCCTGATTATGTTTTTGTTATTCTCTGAAAGTCACTATAAATTTGTTTTAAAATTAATATTGAACCATTATCGACCCACTGTAAGCAACCCGGAAGTAAATTACCTAAATCGAAGCCACTGCCCCCATTTAAAGACTTCCGCATTTTGGAAAGGGGTTTCCCTTCCCTGGCTTTCCTTTCTGTCGCCTGAGAATAGCCCCGTTCAGATCCTGGGGTAAGGCTTGGACTCGCGAGTTGATTCTGAGCTGGCGAGGGGACGTAGAGGGCATGCATAATATCCCTCCTCGCTAGCTGAGAATCAACCTACGTTAGAGATATTGCGGGTTGATTCTGAGCTGACGAGGGGGCGTGGAGAGCATGCACTCCATCTCTTCTTGCCATCTGAGAATCAACCCATGTTAGAGATATCGCGGGTTGATTCTGAGCTGGCGAGGGGGTGTGAAGGCGGGCATCCCCTGCACACTGCACATGTGTGTGCGCCATTAATGAAATAGTAATGAATCTCATTATTAAATATGGCTCAATTTCAAAACAGAGCTGGAAAATTGCACAAGAGTATCACTTTAGAAACAGAAGCGGTTCCTGCCCCCCCCCCCCCCAAAAGGAGTTTAGAAACAATTTTTTTTGAACAACCACCCCTACTACCTGCCGATGTTAGCTGGAGGTGCCACTTGGACCATCTCATATGCAAAACATTTGCTTTGTTATACAAATCTAGGCTCCCCTATTTGAATGTGTTTCAAAGTATATTGGAATTATCAAATACAAGAGTCTTTTATAATGAACACACAACTTTTTGTAGATTGGGAAAAGTCCACAGTGCTACAGGATTTATGAAAAAGACCAGTCACCACTTTATTGATCCTGACAGCCACTCACATAAATAATTTACCAACGGACCCAATTTCTGGGAAGAAGATAACAGAGTTGTGAAAATGCAAAGAACTCATCAAAGCATAAGGATTTCTAGTGTGCAGTATGAGTTCAAGAAGTGGTCATAAAAAGTGCCTGGATGATGTGTTCATCTGTGCTGAAGAACAAAGGAAAACATACAAACGAGCACTGGGAAATGCCTAATTATGTCTTTGCAGCTGTTTAAAGAGCAAGGCAACACTATGGCCCAGTTATATGGGCAGCATCTGGCATATGACAAAAACTGAAGCCCTCTTCTCTCTTGAGACACAGAGGACCTATTAGCAATTAACCATTTATTACCGGTCAGTCACTGGTCTTTTGTTAACTCAATACTGTAGTCCTTATAGAAGAAAATAATAAGAAACTGAATATGTTGATAGGTGGCAGTAGCTTCCTATTTGAAGATCATGCACGAACATCACAAAGCAGGCTGGAAACTAGAAAATATTTTGAAAAAAATGAGACTGCATGTCATCTTCTCCATCACTACTTTCATGATGTGATTTCTCTCCATCTTCTATATTTGAATTGTATGTAAATATTGCATGTATATTTGGTACCAAATCGCTGCAATTGAAAACAAAAAGGTAGATTATAAATGAGGAAAATAATCACATTTGGGTTCAAAAACCTGAAATAAATATCACCCAAAAACTGCATTAATACAAAACATCTGCATATTAGACTATTTGATTTGGATAATATTGATTCACATTTCTTCTTTATTGGATGTTTTAAAAAGAGCTACTACAAAAAAGGGAATAATAAAAAAGAAGAAAGGATGGTATAAGCAGTATAGGAGTGTGTATTACATTAATATCAATCCTATGGGGCTACATATGGGGCTCATCAGTACCTAGATGTAAGATCACATGAAAATACTGTTGGATGTTATCCTAAAGCTTGGAAAGAACTTTGTTCATGTGTGCCTTCAAGTCATTTCTGACTTACGGTGACCCAAAGATGAATCTAAATGCACAAACGGGAATAATAGCTATATATGTCTAACAATAAACCTGAACACAATGGTAAGGTATTAACTTCAGTATGTATTATAACACAGACAACTGAGTAGGTGAAACAATGTAACATAAATTCCCACTATCGGGTGCCCACTCAAGCATGCAGAGGCAAACCTCATCAAAGTCTTCTAAATGTTCAATCCAGATGATGCTGTAACCATAAGCATGGGGAGGGTTGACTGGGTGTGGCCGTTCAACCCCGATGGGTTATTTGTAATCCACAATGGAAAAAGTAAAGGCGAGGAGATCAGGGACATAACGCTGGCTTCCCAAAAATAAATAGGCTCAGTGGCCTGCCAAAATCAACAACGAAGGAAGATGCCAGGTTCAATCCGCATGTAACTTGGCATTTGCCCTATCCACTTGGATAGTTTACCTGCGACTTCGCCTAGAAGGTATTTACTTTCTTAATAGTACACTTGTATGTGCTTCCATTGCATATTGTCATGCTAGAACTACTTTGATTGCTTTATTTGAACACACACATTATGTGATGCATGTTGTAAATATATGTTTATCTCTATATAGAATTTTGCCGTCGTCCCATTTGAACTGTGGTGGGAGAACATTCATATCTATTGGCCTTGAAAAAACCCGTCAGGGGTCGAAATGAGGGTGGACTCCGCAGCATTGGTGTCCTCGTCGGCCAGATTACATGCAGATTGAACCTGGCATCTTCCTTCATTGTTGATTTTGGCAGGCCACTGAGCCTATTTATTTTTGGGAAGCCAGCGTTATGTCCCTGATCTCCTTGCCTTAACTTTTTCCATTGTGGATTACAAATAACCCATCGGGGTTTGGATTACAAATATTGTGTTGAACGGCCACACCCAGTGAACCCTCCCAATGCTTATGGTTACAGCATCATCTGCATTGAACATTTAGAAGACTATGATGAGGTTTGCCTCTGCATGCTTGAGTAGGCACCCGATAGTGGGAATTTATGTTACATTGTTTATTTATTTATTTATTTATTATTTGGTTTTGTATTCCGCTCCTCCCTGCAGGCTCGGGGCGGGTCACAACATATAAAACCGGCGGCATGTAGTGGCCATGCACCTGTGGTGGAGGGCGACTCATAAGTAATAAAGTTATTATTATTATTATTATTATTATGCAGCCGTACAATAAAACAGTAAAATATTAAAACATTAAAACAATACAAATCACATCACGAGGTTTTAAGAAATGCATTCATTTCCTGAGACCCGAACCACCGGTATATTAGGCAGCTGTAAATCAGTCGCCCTATCCGGTTGTCTAGTCAAAGGCTACTTTGAACAGCATGGTCTTAACCGCCCTCCGAAAGGGGATTAGGTCTTGTATGGTCCGGATGTCACTTGGCAGGGAGTTCCATAACACCGGGGCTGTTACGGAAAAAGCTCTCTGCCTGGTTGTGGACAGATGGCAGGAGCGGATTGTTGGCACCAGCAACAGATTTTGTTCCTCTGAACGTAGTGATCTCGGGGGAATGTATTATAGCAACACCACAAATGAACTGATTAATGAACTCATCTTACATGGCAAAGTTTTTACAATGCTGTAATTGAAAAAGACATAGAATCACAGAAATAGAAGAGACTACTCGGTTGTCTGTGTTATAATACATACTGAAGTTAATACCTTACCATTGTGTCCAAAGATGAATCTGTCATGGGGTTTTCTTAACAGTTGTTCAGAGGGAGGTTTCCTTTCCTGTCCTCTTTAGCTAAGAGTGTGACTTGTCCAAGGCTGCCCAGTGGGTTTCCATGGCTGAGCGACAGTTTGAACTCTGATCTTTAATGCTCAAACCACTAGTCCATACTGGCTTTCTGAAAGGAACCAGTTACATATAATCAAGTGGCGGTAAATAGAGACTAGGATATGGAACAATTGATTGAAATTGCACAAAAAAAGAGATTCCGCCCAAACATTACGAAGAACATTCTGATGGTAAGAGCTGTTCAACAGTGAGATAGGCTGCATCACAGTGTGATGGGGTTCTCCTTCTCTGGAGGTTTTTTAGAGAGGTTGGATGGCCATCTGTTGGAATTGCTTTGGTTGTATATTTTTGGAGGGCAAGGGAGTAGATTGGATGGCTCTTGTAGTCTCTTCTATTTCTGTGATTCTATGCCTTTTTCAATTATAGCATTGTAAAAACTTTGCCATATAAGATGAGTTCATTAATCAGTTCATTTGTGGTGTTGCTATAATTTTTAGTTATTGTTGTAATGACCTGGGTATGACTTCAGAAAAGAAGGAGGAAGAAAATTTATAGTCTAAGTGCAGTCTTGTACTCTGTCTTAAATTTAGAGGCCGGGATAAAGCATATAGAGGTTTATACAACTGGCCAACATTCAGATTTTCAAGAAACAACAAAGCAAAATGAGATTTGAACTGAGAAAGTTAAACATTTTGAAAACTCTACATACATAACACTGTGGATAGCAAAATCTATGGATAGCCCAAATCCAATTATGTACAATAGCATAGTAAAATTCTGTTCGTTTAATAAAAAGGCAAAATTAAGCTTTGCTTTCTGGAATTGAGCATGTGCGCAGGCACACACATGCACACACACTCACAATTTATTTATTTATTTATTATTCCAACTTATATACCACCACTCCCCAAGGGCTTTATGGAGGGCTGACTACATTTTTAAAGTACAGATTGAAGTACAGTAAAGGCCAGGGGAACACATCTCAAAATAAGTTGACTCTCTTAGTGCTCAGAATCTCTACCACATGTGTTTGAAATGAATTTTAGGTATCTTTTCCAAAACTATAATGGCCCTCTGAATCACACACTTCGAATTTGCTTTAATGTGTTCCTTGTAACCTGATTTTTTTTCTCTTTCAGAGTCCAGTGATTTATTTTCCTTTATAAAGACTCTAGATCAGTAGTTCTCAACTTGTGGGTCCCCAGGTATTTTGGCCTACAACTCCCAGAAATCCCAGCCAGTTTACCAGCTGTTAATATTTCTGAGGGTTGAAGGCCAAAACATCTGGGGACCCACAGGTTGAGAACCACTGCTTTAGATATTGTTCCCTAACATTAGAATAAATAAGATCCTTAGAGAAGGAATGAGCTAAATCCTCCAGTTCATCGGCTCCATAAATGTAAAACCATTGATTCCATATGTTCAAACTGAAATCAGATAAAAGTCTTCCGATGTACCATTTTCATAGGAGGAAGAGAGACAGCCCTCTGCCTCACCATCTTCTCATGCTTATTTAATGAGAACAAGGGAGAGAGACTTCTTGGTGAAGGTATCCAGATGCTGGACATCCCTCCCTAGAGATACCATATTGGTGCTATCCTTGCTTTCCTTTTGTCGATCGATCAAAACATTTCTGTACCATTATAGTTTTTTAAAAATGATTATAGTTGAGCTTTTAATGCTGGATGGTTCTAGTTTTAAGATTTATATAGAGGCCTAAATATCTTGAAGGCACCAGATCCTGCCTGATCTTGGAAAATAAGGGTTAGTCCTGGTGAGTACTTGCATGGGAGATCGCCAACAAATACCAGATTCTGTAGGCTAAATTTCTGAAAAAGGAACTGTCATAACTCCTTGTGATTATTTTTTTGCTTAAGGAAATCTTATTCAGTTCAAGGGGTCACCATAAGTTAACAAGCAATTTGAAGGCACACACACTGTTTTAATGGTTTAGTACAAATAATGTATCATATTGTAACTTTAGAAATGCTTTTTAAAAGTCTTATATTTATAATTGCATTAATGCTCTTATATAGTTTTAATCTGCATTGTTTTAAATATGATGGTAGCTGTGTTGATTCACATTATTGAGGGAAATGTGGGATATAAATGAAGAGAAAGGGAGGATTTTTGTTGTAGTCAGAGGTGTTTGGCACCTCCAGAAGTTCCTGAACTTCAACACACATAGTTAATGCTAAGAGACATTGGCAGATGGAGTCCAACAGAAACATCACAGAGAATCAGAAATATTTTCATACTGATGGTACACTTGCTTGCCATGATTCTGTAACTGAATGGGAAATGACAAATGTTCTATTAATACTTCTGTATTAGATACTTTTTCCTCAAATATTTTACTAGATGCATTTCTGAACAAATTGAATAAATGTATAGAAAAACCATATTGAAGTAATACAGAAGATATCCTATACTTTTAGCATTTGTTTCTTGAGGCAGCTCTTAGATGGCCTGCCTACATCTACACAAATAAATACCTCTACGTGCCTCAACTCTTAACTCTGATTAAAATATATTAATATGCTTAAAACCATTTCAAAAATAGCTTTGCAATTGTGGTGTTTTTATAATTGCCACTACTTTTATCTTTAAAATATTTATTTATTTATAAATTCGATTTGGTAGACCGCTCTCTCTGGAGCCCAGAGCGGTTTACAGCATAAAATCAATAAAACATCAATAAACAGATAAAAGACGTATACCCAAAAGCCCCCCTCCCCACAAATGATCCCGGCAAGCAATAATACGCAGAGGCAATACATGGCAGGACGGTATGTTGGCAGCTGGCAACTAAGGAGGCATCAGTTGGGACCAAATGCCTGCCTATATAGCCAAGTCTTCACAGACTTGCGGAAGGCCAACAAACCCCATAGTGCTCGTATCTCCTCCGGCAGAGAATTCCAGAGGGTCGGAGCGGCCACTGTAAATGCTCTCTGCCGGGTGCTCGACAGCCTACAGATCTTAATACTAGGGACCTCTAGTAGATTAAGCCCCTCTGAGCGCAGTGATCTTCTGGGTTTGTATGGGGTAAGACGCTCCCTCAAGTACACTGACCCCAAACCATATAAGGCCTTGAAAGTTAGAACTATTGAGAATTAGATGCATTATTTCCAAATACTTACAATTCAGATGTTTATTTAGAGCCCATACATGGCAACCAGTCTCTATGCATACAATGAAGTTTGCATCCGAGGAAGCTTGTATAGGACTGCACTGTTAATAAACACTAATCAACAACACTAAATGACTCCATGCCGCATGCCATTGATCTCCAATAATCCCTTCTCCTAGTACTATTGCAGAATGAGCTCCAACACAAAGATACCAAGGCCCATGTAGTTCATCAGAAGCAGGGAAATCCAGTACCAAATTAAATCAAATTATGAATAGCTGCTGCATTTCTGAATTAAAAGTTCCCTTTTCCTGAATGGAAGAGGACATAATGAAAGATAATATGCAATTAGAGATTTTAACCACAATATTAAAGTAACCATAAAACATGGGAGAACCAAAATCTGAAGACCTTGAAATAGGCAGAATATGCTAACATGCCACCTGAATTGAAAATAAAAAATGTTCTCCAAAGGGCCTGTCACCACGATTAACCATCAACCCATTAGACAGAACATTTTCGTATCCTGCAGTCATGTTTTGTTGCAGACCTAGAAGACATTGTCACCTCAAATGTTGTACAACAATGTCATGAAATTCATCTATATACGAGCTTTTTTTAAAAAAACAAAGATGAAACAGCTGGGGCCCAAAAAACTGGTGATAAAGCTAATGCATTCACCATTGGGATAATTTCTTTGTCCTGTGCAACATAATGTTTTGAGACAACAGTGTCGTGTCACGTCGTAATTGAAATATGTTTCAAAGAAGCTGCTCTCATAGGACAAACAAGTGCTCATAGAACAAACAAGTGCTCCTGTTATCCAAAGATTGGGGATAGTGGGGTGGTTACAAGGATCCAATCACTTGATCTTCTCCATGAAGAACTAAGAAGAAATGTGCACATCATAAGAGACTAAGGTTGGATCTACACTGCCAAATAATGCCGAGACTCCAAGTGGGGAGGGAAGAGCAGGCATGCTTGGCACATGGCAGCATGGTGTGCATGTGCGGGTGAGGGAGAATGTGCGAGGCAAGAGGGAGGCTTGTGCTAGCAAGTCCCTTCAAGTCATGGGGGTTCTGTGTGGGAAGTTTGGCCCAATTCTATCATTGGTGGGGTTCAGAATTCTCTTTGGTTATAGGTGAACTATAAATCTATAGGTCCATTTTCCTCAAACTCCACCAATGTTCACATTTGGGCATATTGAATATTTGTGCCAAGTTTGGTCGAGATGCATCATTGTTTGAGTTCACAGTGTTCTCTGGATGTAGGAATCCTACAACTCCAAAACCAAGGTCAATGCCCACTGAAACTTTCCAGTATTTCTGTTGGTTGTGGGAGCTTAGTGTGCCATGTTTAGTTCAATTCCATTGTTGGTGGAGTTCAGAATACTCTCTGGTTGTACGTGAACTACAAATCCAAAACTCATGATCAATGCCCACCAAACTCTTCCATTATTTTCTGTTGGTCATATGAGTTCTGTGTGCCAACTTTGGTTCAATTCCATCACTGGTGGAGTTTAGAATGCTCTTTGATTGTAAGTTAACTAAAAATCCCAGCAACTACAACTCCCAAATGGCGAAATCAACCCCTCCCTCCGCTCCAACCCCATCAGTATTCAAATTTGGGCATGTCAGGTATTTGTGCCAAATTGGCCCAGTGAATGAAAATGCATTCTGCATATCAGATATTTATATTACAATTCATAACAGTAGCAAAATTACTGTTATGAAATAGCAATGAAACTTTTTTATGGTTGGGGGTCACCACAACATGAGGAACTGCATTAAGGGCTTGTGGCATTAGGAAGGTTGAGAAACACTGTCATAGACAAACATGAAACTAGATTGAAAGGCATCTACACAATCCGGTTCATCTGGAAACCCCTGTATCTGAGAGGTTACCATATTGCAATCTTGTAGTTCCCTGATGCTGTTCAACTACAAATCCCATCATCACTGGCCACTGGAGACCAGTAGATCTGCATACATTGAACTGTACCCTCAATTTCCCCTTAGTATTTTATGAAACAATTAGGAAATGCATACTGTTCTAGTGTGAAGACTGACCTTTGCTGGTCAGACTTTAAAGAAAAGAGACTAAAGACTATTATACAGAACTGCATTCATTATCCATTGGTGAAAGGGGGCAAAAGTTAAGAAGTCCTTTTTTTAAAAAAGGAGTTCAAAGCAGAATCCAAAGTGAAAAGCCAGAACTAATAAATCAAATGTAATGGAAAATATAATCCCATCCTTATGAAGTGTGGAGTTTCGAATTAGATATTGTAGCTGGGAAAGAGAGAGAGAAAGTCCCCAGCCAAATGTCAGGTTAAAGGGCTCTGACCTTTTTGAGCTTCCTGCCCACGTTGCTCCAAGTAGAGGAGAGGCTATGCTCTGCCTTGCCATTTTCTGAGATGCAGCTGAAAGTCCAAGTGAAATCTTCAGATGCTAACTTGAAAAGAATCAAATGTGCATAACTAATTTTTTTTTTAAAAAAAATGCAGGTTATATTCTAAAAAACATTGGACAGGTGGTGAACCAATCAAGCATGATTTCTATAGTAATGACAACCAGAGGGGACCAGAAGTATTTTTGCTTAAGGACGTTTTAAGCTGATGAAGAAAAGGTGTTATTTTTGGAACAGTGCACAAGGACATTCTCCGATGCAAGGAGCACAGGAATTCTCTTCTTCAGTTTCTACTCGATGTGAATTGCATTGGAAAACCTCTTGACTGGCTCAGGGGTGGGTAAATCACGACTCTTTAAATTTTTTGACTGCAGCTCCCACCATCCCTCAGTACTGGCTGAGGCTGGTGGGAACTGAAGTCCAAAACCATCTGGTGGACAATACAGCTCCCACCTCTGTTATTGGAAGGCGCTGATGGACTAAAGGAGCTGAAGCAATGGGATTTAGATTACCATATTTTCTGGTGTATAAGACTACTTTTTAACCCAAGAAAATCTTCTCAAAAGTGAGGGGTCGTCTTATATGCAGGATTCGTCTTATATGCAGGATTACACCAGTGGTCTTATATCTTATATGCTGGGAGTCATGACTTATACACCAGTGGTCAGAGCGTCTTATACACTGCAGTTCAACGTCTTATATGCTGGAAAAAATGAAACGGTCTTATAAAGTGGGTTTTGAAACTTCCCAATTTATTTATTTATTTATTTTCTTTATTAATTTATATTCTGCTCTTCTCGCCTTCATTCAGCTTCTTCTTTTTCCCGATTTCTAGAGGAACTCAAGTGACGCTGCTGCTAGGTAGGCTTACAGTACACATACTTCCCCAGACAATCCCTGCAGTTCAACATATATTTATTTATTCGCAGGGGGCCATTCAGCCCTCCAGGTACAATGTGTTTTGGACTTCAACTCCCACCATTCCTCACAGCCTCAGGCTATTGAGAGAGAGGCAGCGGGGAGCGAGGGGCTCCTCCTCCTTTTCTTTTGCTGCTTCCAAGAATAGCCCCCCCTCCCTTTTTCCTTCCTCCCTCCTTCCTTATTTATTTATTTATTTATTCGATTTTATAGCCTTTTATTTTTCTCAGCTCCTCCCTGCAGGCTCTCCTTTTCAGCTGGGTGACAATAAAATAACCTGGGCAGGCCAAGTCTCGGCATGCTGCCCTACAATTAAAACAAAGACAATTAAAAACACATATACTAAAAACACTATATAGACATATATAGGATTCTAAACCATGCCTAATATATAGACATATATAGACGAACATAGACGAACAGAGGCAAACTTCTGGCCACCAGGGGGAGCTGATGCATTCCTCATCTCTCTCAGCGTTTTCCAGCGTCCCTTTGTTGTTTCTTCCGCATTCCTCAGTGATTCCTGGAGTTCTTTATGGCCTCATAAATCAGTTAAAATTTGCCTCCCCACTTAATGTGGTACCTTTATCTCCTACTTGACAAATGAGCTGTCTTTTGGGCTGCAAAGGTCGACAGCAGGCTACACTTAAGGTCGAGCACCCACCTCGACCCGGGCAGGCCTCAACCTCATGACCTACTGGTCAGAGAGATCTTATGCAGCTGACACTTAGCCAGCTGCGCCACTTCCCGGTGCTTCAATCCAGATTGGAGAATCTGTGATTGCCACATATGGTGGGGGGAGCCCAAAAATGACAGTGGCCTCATCCCTGCCATATGAAAGCATTAAGGGTGATGCTGTATAAGTACAGTAGAAGAAAACCTATTCATCAGGATTCGTGGGCTTAATGTGGTCCCGATGGTGAGGTGAAGGGGTGCCTCACCGGGAAGGTGTAAGTGAAGGGCGGAGCAAGCTGCAGGTGTCCGGGGCGCCTAGGGTATGGAAAAAAGAGATAGAGTGGCTCTGGGCCCAGAAAAACACCTCTTTTACCTGTCTCGTCCACCCTTGTATCTTATTACCATGCCCCTTCTTTGCCTCTCAGATCTCGCTCCTCTCAGATCTCGCTCCGCAGTAAAGCAGTGCAGGTCCACATGTGCGAGCGCTAAGAGGCAAAGAAGGAGGTACAGGAATAGGAAAATTACCATATTGAAATCAAATCTGATGCTTTTAAAATTGTTATTTGGTGTGCATTGATAGAGGGGTAGTCTTATATGACAAGTATATCCCAAACTCTGCATTTTAACTGGAAAAGTTGGGGGTTGTCTTATACACCTTATTGTCTTATACGCCCGAAAATACGGTAATGATTCAGTGGATCTATTCTAGATGAACTAACTCATCGTACACAAGGTATCCAACCACATTTTAGTAAAATGAAGATCGAGTAAAACTAAAGTTTCTTACTTCTATAGAGCAGTCTAAAACAAGGGAGCCCCGGAGGAATTCTTTACATTTCCCACTTCCTCTGCACCTCCAGCGGCAAGTCAATAGCACATAGACTCCATAGGCAACGTGCTATTTCTTATTCGAGAAGCATGCTTAGTTGGAAATGTGAAGGCATGCTCAGTTGAAAAATCAATTGCATTGGAATCAGGACATTATGAAGCAGTTGACAGAAAAATCTATTGGAACTTTTGATATAACTACCCCAAAGGAAATATTCACACATTATCTCTAGGGGAGAGTGAAGACACTGCCATCAGTGTAATTTTGGTCATTTACAATTTATTATTTATCTTTACATCCCACTTTTCTTCACATGAGGTTACAGTAACAATGACTGATTTTCATCTTCCTCCATTTCAGTTTTGTTTCCCAACAGCCTTGTGAGGTAGGCCAGGCTGGGAGAGAATGAATAGTTTAAGGCTTAATGAGCTTAATCAGATGGGAGAATGTATAAATGACTTTTTGTTTACTGATAGGTCTATGGACGGTGATAAGTATTCTTGTTGTTGTTGCTTAAAGCCATCCAGGGAGTTTTGTGCCCCCGTTGGCGCAGTGGGTTAAAGCACTGAACTGCTGAGCTTGTTGACGAAAGGTCGCAGATTCAATTCCGCTGTCAGTCCCAGCTTCTGCCAAACTAAAAGTTTGAAAACATGCAAATGTGAGTAGATCAATAGGTACCGCTCCGGTGGGAAGGTAACGGCGCTCCATGCAGTCATGCCGGCCACATGACCTTGGAGGTGCCTAAGGACAACGCCGGCTCATCGGCTTAGAAATGGAGATGAGCACCACACACCAGAGTCAGACATGACTGGACTTAATGTCTGGGGAAAACCTTTACCTTAACGACTTGAACCTGGGGGTGCATCTATGC
This sequence comes from Anolis apletophallus, assembly GCA_030556195.1. Classification (NCBI taxonomy): domain Eukaryota; kingdom Metazoa; phylum Chordata; class Lepidosauria; order Squamata; family Anolidae; genus Anolis; species Anolis apletophallus. Next base: position 103,855,449 of record JARBWK010000010.1, on the reverse strand, counting down.
AGGAGAATTAATGCAGTTTGACACCACTTTAAGAGTCCTGACTCACTGTTATGGGATCATAGGAATTGTAGTTGTGCAAGTTCTTAAGCCTTACCAAGCTACAGTTCACAGTATTCTATTATTTTGAGCCACAGCAGTTGAAATGGCGTCAAACTGCATTAATTCTAGTGTAGATGCACTCTCTTTATTCCCACAATTCTCTTATGTGCACACACTATCTTTCATGTTCTTAATCCATTGAGAGATGATCATCACACTTTTTTTGGGACATGCAGCATCGGGTCTGCCTTTGGAAAATCCTCTAAATGTATTAGTCATGTTTGAGTAACTCTGGCTCCTTCCTTTTGAGTTTCTTTGAAAGCAACTCCAAGAAACTTTATGTACAGCCGAATTAATCTTATCCCAGATTGGATCACCTTCCTCTCCTCTCTCACACCTCAGCCCTCCTTTTTCTTTCGTTTGCAACCAAGGGCTTGTCTTTTTGGCCACACACCTCTTTCCCAATCCTCTAGTTCCCATATATTTTCCCTTGTAGAATTTGTATTTGGTAATGTGGCACAGCTGGCTGGGTGTCAGCTGCATAACATCTCTACTAACCAGAAGGTCATGAGTATGAGGCCTGCCCAGGTCGGGGTGAGCTCTTGACCAATTTGTGTAGCTTGTTGTCGACCTTTGCAACCCGAAATACAGTTGCATCTATCAAGTAGGAAATTTAGGTACCAATTTGTGGGGAGGCTAAATTTAACTGATTTCTGGAATGTTAAATTGCCTCTATGTCTGTCTATATATGTTGTATGTCAATGGCATTGAATGTTTGCCTGTGTATGTACATTGTGATCCGCCTTGAGTCCCCTGCGGGATGAGAAAGGCGGAATATAAATGATGTAAATAAATAAAATAAATAAATAATACAGTCATCTTGATAGTTGCTATTCTTCCCATCAGTGAAAGTTTCAGTTTAATCCAATTATTTAGATCCTTCTTGATTTCTTTCCATCTCTCTTCATAGCTATGTTTTTAATAGCTGTGAGGTTGTTTTTTTTGGGGGGTTGCTGTGAGTTGAATTCCTAGATATTTTATCTTTGACATAATTTGCATTCCTGGTTTTTTCCTTCAGGCTCTCTTGATTTTTCTTGGATATATTCTTTGTTAATATCATATGGCTTTTTTTTCTTATTTAATTTGAAGCCGGCTAGATTTCCAAATTCCTCTATTTTCTCTATCCAATTCAAAATGTTTTCTCTGGGCTCTTCTATGATACAAATGAGATCATCAACAAATGCTTTATATTTGTAAATTTGTTTTCCAATTTTTGGTGCTATCCTCCCTGATGGCTTTCAACAATATTTCCAATGCCATAATGAAAATAAGCGGTGAAAGAGGGCATCCTTGTCTCGTACCTTTTTCTATTTTTATTTCCTTAGAGAATTGCCAATTGCTCCATAGATTTGCTTTTTGATTATTATAAATTGATTCAGTTGCATTTATAAAACAATGGCCCATATCCAATCCCCTTAATATTTATTTATTTATTTGAATTTGTATACCGCTCCTCCCTGCAGGCTCGTGGTGGTTTACATACAATCGGATTAATATACACATAAAATATTTATTTATTTATTTGTCACGTTTCTATACCGCCCCTCACAGCCCGAAGGCGACTCGGGATGGTTTACACATAAGAACATAAGAAGAGCGAGGCTGAATCGGGCCTCAGCCCATCTAGTCCAGCATTCTGTGTCACACAGTGGCCTTGAAAGACGGCGTTTAAGAGGTGACTTGATCGGAGTGTATAAAATCATGCATGGGATAGAAAAGGTGAATAAAGAAAAAATATTTTCTCTGTCACACAACACTAGGACTAGGGGGCACTCCCTGAAGCTCCAAGGTAGTCTCTGCCCTCAATACAACACAGCAACAAGTCAACCCCCCCCAGAAAAAACATATAACAATTTAACAATTAAAAACATACAATTGCAGCCTCAGCATCATGTTGAAATCAGTTTCCATCGCATCGTCGTCATTCCATATATCTCATTAAGCCTTATATTTCATCAGCAAATGCCTGCTCAAATAGCCAAAATATAATAGAATGCACATAAAAAACATAAAATACAGATAAAACATTTCGTCAATTTAAGGGCATGGTCAGAGAGTCCAGAGGATTTAGTTAAAGGCAAGCTTAAACAGAGTTGTTTTCCTGACGTCCTCCGGAAGGAACTAGCCTCTGATGAGGAGTCATCCGGCAGCGTATTCCACAATGCCGGGGCCACAGCGGAGAAGGCTCATCTAGTCAGCGAGAGGCTGGCAGGAGGCCCTCCTCCTCGGCAGAGGCGCTTCTTCCTGACGTCAATGATCGCGCCTCTGATGAGGAGGATGAGAGGGCGGCCACTCAGGTACACTGGCTCTAGACCATGCGCCTCAAAGGTCAAAACCGGAGGGAGGGAAATCTTCCTCCTTCCCTCCCTCCCTGCGGCCTCTCTTTCTCCCTCCAGTACAGCACGCGGCAGCATTTTGCACCAGCTTGAGTTTCCTTGTTGCAGGGGAGGCGCATCTTCCTGAATTCATGAAGATGCTTCTCCACATCTGGCTATCGGGCCTTTTTCCTCTGCTGCTGCTTATGCCAGCTGCTCAAATTATCAGCTGTGTCTTCCGAAGATAGGCCGCCCTCGTGGCCTCCCTTCAATCCTACTGGGTCCGTGGTGGTGAGCCCGCCCAACGATATAGTCTATCTTCCGCCCATCCGTATCTTTTGTGCTGGCTGCAGGGATCAATGTAATAGTATGGGCATATTCCATGTTTCTGGTGTTATTTTGTCTGGGGGGCTTTATTTAATATTTTTCAAATATGCCCCCTGTTTTATCCAGCGCCTCCCCTCCATGTTAATGTAACCAGCCCCTAATTTTCTTTTTTCCACCTCAAAAATCAAGGTCGTCTTATCAGCAGTTCTCTTTGGGACCCTGAATTTTTACGGTAATTTCTTCTATCTTACTCTCTCCTTCGGCATATAGATTCCCATAAAACTCCCTCCTTTTTCTTTCCCCTCTTTAGTCCTGGATTAACCATTAAGCAAAATAAAACTTTGTTTAGGGCCTCAAGAGAAATTTCCCAATCTGGATTTAACACACACCATATAGTGTCAAACCGTGAAGGTGGGGCTGAACCAGGTTCTCACCTTAAATGGCTCAGCTGTTCCAAGAAGTAGGAGAAAACTTTCCAAAGTGGAAGTATATGCGAAAACAGACCCTATTTTCCATTTCAGGGTGAATCTACATTGTTGTATTGAGTGCAAATAAATAAGCTACCACTCCTCAATATCAAAAGGCTGAGATTTCCTTCCCATTTGGAGCAGTAGTTTCCAAATGCAGAGGCTGTACACTGTAGAACTGATTAAGTTCCATACCACTTTAAGTCCCATGGTTCAATGCTATGGAGTCCTGGGAGTTGTAGCTTGATGGACCATCAGAACTCTTTGGCAGAGGCACCTTCTACACTGCCATATAATCCAGATTATCAAAGCAGATAATTCATATTATCTGTTTCCAACTAGATTATATGAGTCTACACTGCCATATAATCCAGTTCAAATCAGATAATCTGGATTTTATATGGCAGTGTAGAAGGAGCCTGTAGACCAAGGGTGCTCATTAGGTAGATTGCAATCTACTGGTAGATCGTGTAGGGTGTCCTGGTAGATCACAGGTCGGGCTGGAGGAAGGCTCAGTCCCGCCCTGCAGGCTCCCGATGCCACCCAAGTGCTGCCAGCCCTGGGTTATCTGAGGTCCTTTCCACACAGTTGAATAAAATCCCATGTTATCTGCTTTGAATCAGATTATATGGCAGTGTGGACTCAGAAAACCCAGTTCAAAGCAGATATTGTGTTATATGTTTCACATTTTTGTAGTGGGTAGGTAGATCATTTTGACTTGGTTGTTTTATAAGTAGCTCGCATGATGAAAAAGTGTGAGCAACCCTGCTGTAGACATTGCCAAATTACAACTTCCTGTTCTCCATAGCATTGAACCCTGGCAGTTAAAAGTCATTTCAATCTGTGTTAATTCTGCAATGTAGATACTCCCTTACTTTAAAATTTGTTTCAAGGGTTTAGAGCCACTAAAGGTGTTAATCTGGCCCGCCCCCTGTGTTGACTATATTATGTGTTGTTATATTGTTTATTTAATTTGTTTTTTAAATATATTTTGTTATGATTTTATTTATTTTTTCCTTTGCTGTTTTATGTTTTATTGTGTTTGTATTGTTCTTTTAGGCTTGGCCTCGCCCTGAGTCCCCTTTGGGAAGATGGGGGCGGATTATAAATACATATTATTATTATTTTATTGCTATTAATCTGGCCTGGGGTACATCTGTACTGCAGAAAGAATGCAATTTGTCACCATGATAACTGCCAGGGCTCAAACCTACTGAGGCCCTTCCACACTGCCATATAATCCAGATTATCAAAGAAGATAATCCACATTATCTGCTTTGAAGTGGACTGTATGAGTCCAGGAAGTGCTTCTACACGGCCATATAATCCAGATTATTAAAACAGATAATCCACGTTATCTGCTTCGAACTGGATCATAGGAGTCTACACTGCCAGATAACCCAATTCAGAGTAGATAATCTGGATTTTATATGGAAGTATAAGAGGGGTAGGAGGTCCTTCTAAACCGCCATATAATCCAGATTATTAAAGCAGATTATCCAAGTTATCTGCTTTGAACTGTATCATAGGAGTCTACACTGCCAGATAATCCAATTCAGAGTAGATAATCTGGATTTTATACGGCAGTGTAGGAGGGGCGGGAGGTCCTTCTAAACCACCATATAATCCAGATTATTAAAGCAGATGATCTAAGTTATCTGCTTTGAACTGGATCATAGGGGTCTACACTGCCAGATAATCCAATTCAGAGTAGATAATCTGGATTTTACATGGCAGTGTAGGAGGGGCAGGGGGCTCTTCTAAACGGCCATATAATCCAGATTATTAAAGCAGATAATCCATGTTATCTGCTTTGAACTGGATCATAGGAATCTACACTGCCAGATAATCCAATTCAGAGTAGATAATCTGGATTTTATTTGGCAGTGTAGGAGGGGCAGGAGGCTCTTCTAAATGGCCATATAATCCAGATTATTAAAGCAGATAATCCACATTTTCTGCTTTGAACTGGATCATAGGAGTCTACACTGTCAGATAATCCAATTCAGAGTAGATAATCTGGATTTTATTTGGCAGTGTGGGGGCAGGAGGTCCTTCTAAACAGCCATATAATCCAGATTATTAAATCAGATAATCCACATTATCTGCTTTGAACTGGATCATAGGAGTCTACACTGCCAGATATACCAATTCAGAGTAGATAATCTGGATTTTATATGGCAGTGTAGGGGGGGCGCAGGAGGCCCTTCTAGACAGCCATATAATCCAGATTATTAAAGCAGATAATCCGCATTATCTGCTTTGAACTGGATCATAGGAGTCTACATTGCCATAAAATCCAGTGTGAAGCAGAGCAGAGGACCTGGATTTTATATGGCAGTGTAGAAGAGGCTTGACCCATTGGATTTGTAGCTTTACAAGGTTTTTAGTGCCCAAACTGCTTTAATTCCACATCACCTGCCTCGTTTGGTCCGTTCCCCTTCCACCCTCTCCCACCCACTTTTTCGTTTGGCGCGCTTTCCCCTTCTGCATGGTCTATCGGGTGCCAGGGCGCATGCGCGGGGCGAAGAAGCTCCGCGCCGTCGAAGCCACAGAAGGACTCCCCTGTTTTGTCTGGCCAGGTGGGCGGGGTCAGGAAGGGGGCGGAGCTCCCGCAGTCCCATTGCAGCAGGGACTCGCGCGGGGGTGGGCGGGGCTACAAAGGCAGGGGGCGGGGCTACAAAGGCAGCCGACTTCCCGCCGGCTCAGTCGCTGTCCGCGCTGCTTGTGGTGCTGGTTGTGTTTTCGCGGCGCTCCTTTCCTTCCTTCCCTCCCGGCGAAGGAGGACCCGATGGGGCACCGCCGGACTCGCGATCGGGCCGTGTAAGATGTAGAATGCTCCCGGTGCTGAGAGCCAAGCGGCAGCAGCCTCCTCCTCCGCTGCTCTGGACCGCCAATGCCGAGCCCGCGGCGCCTCCGTGGATTTGGATGCTCCCCGGCGCGGGGGGGATCCTTCGCATCGGGGGCGGCCCCCATTCCGCCGGAGTGGTGCCCCCTCCTCCTCCTCCCTTGCTTCTTTCCTCGCCCCCTCCTCCTCCGCCTTTACTCCAAGGAGTTTCGGGATGGCAGCTGCCCTGCGACCCTTTCCTGCCCTTGGTGGCCCCGGAGCCCCCTTCCGCCGTGGCCCAGCTCCCTTTGCTCAACGGACAGGTAAGGAAGGAGACCTCCCCCGTCTGCCTGCTCTCTGCCCCCACTTCTTTCCCTCGAGTGGCTCCACATCCCCTCCGACGGCCGAGAAAGGCGGAAACAAGCCCAAGATACACCTTTACATGGCCGAGAATGCAATATACGGGCAATGATACACCTTTGAACCGCATTACTGCTCAGAGAATGGCTTGCTGTCGGATTTCCGGGCTGTATGGCCGCGTTCTAGAAGCATTCTCTCCTGACGTTTCGCCTGCATCTGTGGCAAGCATCCTCTGAGGTTGTGAGGTCCCTCTGCAGGTGAAACGTGAAGACGGAAATTCTTCTGGAACATGGACATACAGCCCGGAAAGCTCACAGCAACCCAGAAAAAGATATCGGGGTATCTAGGGAGCATCTGCATTGTAGAATTAATGCAGTTTGATACCCCTTGACCTGCCATTGCTCAGTGCTATGGGATACTGGGAGTTGTAGCTTTACAAGGTCCCTTCTCCTTCCTTCATGCTAATGCCTGGGAGTTGTAGCTTTACAGGGTCCCTTCTCCTTTCTTCATGCTAATGCCTGGAAGTTGTAGCTTTGCAAGGTCCCGCCTTCCTTCATGCTAATGCCTGGGAGTTGTAGCTTTACAAGGTCCCCCCTCCTTCCTTCATGCTAATGCCTGGGAGTTGTAGCTTTACAAGGTCCCCCCTCCTTCCTTCATGCTAATGCCTGGGAGTTGTAGCTTTACAAGGTCCCTTCTCCTTCCTTCATGCTAATGCCTGGGAGTTGTAGCTTTACAAGGTCCCTTCTCCTTCATGCTAATGCTTGGGAGTTGTAGCTTTACAAGGTCCCTTCTCCTTCCTTCATGCTAATGCCTGGGAGTTGTAGTTTTACAAGGTCTCTTCTCCTTCCTTCATGCTAATGCCTGGGAGTTGTAGCTTTACAAGCTCCCTTCTCCTTCCTTCATGCTAATGCCTGGGAGTTGTAGCTTTACAAGGTCCCTTCTCCTTCCTTCATGCTAATGCCTGGGAGTTGTAGCTTTGCAAGGTCCCTTCTTCCTTCATGCTAATGCCTGGGAGTTGTAGCTTTACAAGGTCCCTTCTTCCTTCATGCGAATGCCTGGGAGTTGTAGCCTTACAAGGTCCCTTCTCCTTCCTTCATGCTAATGCCTGGGAGTTGTAGTTACAAGGTCCCTTCTCCTTCCTTCATGCTAATGCCTGGGAGTTGTCTCAAGGTCCCTTCTCCTTCATGCTAATGGTTGGGAGTTGTAGCTTTACAAGGTCCCCCCTCCTTCCTTCATGCTAATGCCCAGCTCGTTTTTTTGACTCTGAAATATGTTTGAGTTATATTGATCGTATTGTTTTATTATTTGCTGCTGTGTTATTTTATTATGTGTCGTTGGGCTTGGCCTCATGTAAGCCGCCACGAGTCGCCTTGGGGAGATGGTGGCGGGGATAAATGAAGAAAATGATTATGATTATTATTATTATTAGCCATCTCTGCCCAAGAGGTTGGTGCTTTACCAAACTACAAATCCCAACATTCCATAACTTTGACCTCATGTAAGCTGCCCTGAGTCGTCTTGGGGAGATGGTGGCGGGGTATAAATAAAGATTATTATTATTATTATTATTAGCCATCTCTGCCCAAGAGGTTGGTGCTTTACCAAACTACAAATCCCAACTTTGAGCCCAGGCAGTTAAATTGGGGCCAAACTAAGAGTGTAGATGCATTCTTAGGGTCCTTCCAGACAGTCCCTATATCCCAGCATCGGAACCCCTTCCACACAGCTGAATAAAATCTCGCAACCTCTGAGGATGCTTGCCATAGATGCAGGCGAAATGTCAGGAGAGAATGCTTCTGGAACAACACTGGGTTGTTGTAGGGTTTTCGGGCTATATGACCATATTCTAGAAGCATTATCTCCTGATGTTTCGCCTGCATCTATGGCAAACATCCTCAGAAGACCTCACAACCTCTGAGGACGCCTGCCATAGATGCAGGCGAAATGTCAGGAGAGAATGCTTCTAGAACATAGCCATACGGCCTGAAAAACCTACAACAACCCAGTGGTTCCGGCCATGAAAGCCTTCGACAATATATTGGCCCAGCGAATGCCTTGAATTGCAATCTACGGGTCTGTACTGCCCAGCGATGCAGGAAATGGCCAGGAGGCTAAGCATCGAATGCACTGAGCATTCATCTCTATGCAGCTATCTCTGTCGCTGTCCAGCGCTCCTTGGTGCTGAAGTTCGACCGCGAGGTAGTCCTTGCCTCGCTTCCCCTTCCCTAGACTTTCTATAGAGATTCGAAAAGGAAACACGCAGGGAATATTGATGCTAGTACAGACCGCACAACCCCTAAGCATGCCTTAGATGCAGGCGAAACATCAGGAGGGAATGCTTCTGAAACGTGGCCATACAGCCCAGAAAACTTACCACAACCCATTGATATCAATCGGTTGCTAATGCCCAGCTCGTTTTTTTAAATAAAAAAATTTTGCCTTGATATCTTTGAAAAGGACCGCTCCCAATGTGAAAAGCATGGATCTTTATCCCCGACTCTGTTTAATGTCTTGTCCAAGGCTTTCGTTTCCGGAATCACTGGGTTGCCTGCTGTAGATGCAGACGAAACATCAGGAGAGAATGCTTCTGGAACATGGCCATACAGCCCGAAAAACTCAGAGCAACGCACTCCTGGAATCACTGGGTTGCTGTGAGTTTTCTGGGCTGCATGGCCATGTTGCAGAAACATTCTCTCCTGATGTTTCGCCTGCAGGGGACCTCGCAACCTCTGAGGATGGCTGCCATAGATGCAGGCGAAATGTCAGGAGAGAATGCTTCTGGAACATGGCCATACAGCACAGAAAACTCACAGCAACACACTCCTGGAATCACTGGGTTGCTGTGAGTTTTCCAGGCTGTATGGCCATGTTCCAGAAGCATTCTCTCCTGTCGTTTCACCTGCAGAGGACTTCACAACCTCAGAGGATGCCTGCTATAGATGCAGGTGAAACACCAGGAGAGAATGCTTCTGGAACATGGCCATACAGCATAGAAAACTCACAGCAACACACTCCTGGAATCACTGGGTTGCTGTGAGTTTTCCAGGCTGTATGGCCATGTTCCAGAAGCATTCTCTCCTGACGTTTCACCTGCAGGGGAACTCACAACCTCAGAGGATGCCTGCCATAGATGCAGGCAAAATGTCAGGAGAGAATGCTCCTGGAACATGGCCATACAGCACAGAAAACTCACAGCAACACACTCATGGAATCACCGGGTTTCTGTGAGTTTTCCAGGCTGTGTGGCTATGTTCCTAGACGCATTCTCTCCTGACGTTTCGCCTGCAGGGGACCTCACAACCTCTGAGGATGCCTGGCATAGATTCAGGCAAAATGTCAGGAATGTATGCTGCTGGAACATGGCCATACAATCCTGGAAAACTCAACAGCTACCAACTCCTCTGTTTCCTCCATTGGGACTCCAAAAAAGGACTTGTGCCCTCTTCATTGTGTAATGCTGGTGCCCAGATCCTTCCTTTTTTTTATTCCGAGCCCATTCCTGAGCCACTCCAAAATGGTATTCAGGGGTTATTCCTCACTCATTCGCACATTTGCTTCATTGGGACTTCTTGTGCCCTCCTCCTTCCTTCCTTCTAATACCCAGTTCATTGCTTTTTTCACTCTGAAATAATTTTCCATGCTGCTTGGGTCCCTCGCTCGGAGAGAAACTGCTCCAAATGTGTTCAGTATTGGGATTGAGGGACTATTTCATTCAAATTCATGTGAATCTATGTCTTTATTGGGACTCCAGGAGGACCTGTGCCCCCTTCCTATTCAATTTAAATTGCATATCTTTGTGTACATGCATTTGGCTAATGCCCAGCTCCTTCCTTGTCACTCTGAAACCCTTTCGAAGCTGTCTGCGTCCTGCTTGGCTTCTTTCCATTTCACTCTCAAAGCGGTACATTTCTGAATTGGAAGTGTTTGGGAAGGAGTGAACAAAACTGATATTGATATTCCAGACTCATTTGTGCTCCTCTCTGCCCTGTTTGTTTCATTGGGGATATAGGAAAACCTGTGCCTTCCCCTTTAATGTGAATGCCCACCTTGTTCCTTTTTCAATCTGATACTCCTGCATCTGAACTAGGTGTATCTACACTGTAGAATGAATGCAGTTTCATACAATTTTAACTGCCATGGCTAAAGGCTATGGAGTTCTGGGAGTTGTAACCTTACAAGGTCTTTAGCCTTCTATGGTGGTGCCTAATGATGATGATAATAATAATCTGAATAATAATAATCTGAATAATAATAGTAATAATAATATTAGTAATAATAATCTTAATAATAATAATATTAGTAGTAATAATAATAACAACCTGGTGATGCAATGGGTTAAACTGCTGAGCTGCTGAACTTGCTGACCAAAAGCTCAGTGGTTCAAATCCGGGGAATTGAGTGAGCTCCTACTGTTAGCCCCAGCTTCTGCCAACCTAGCAGTTCAAAACATGCAAATGTGAGTAGATCAATAGGTACCACTCCAGAGGGTTGGTAACGGCACTCCATTCAGTCATGCCAACCACATGACTTTGGAGGCGTCTACGGACAATGCCCATTCTTAGGCTTAGAAATGGAGATGAGCGCCACCTCCCAGAGTCGGACACAACTAGACTTAATGTCAGGGGGAAACTATTACTTTTACTCATAGTCCACCCTCTTTCCCCGAGGGGACTGAGAGCGATATATGTAAACAAACTACAAGTGTCAGGATTCCATAACATTGAGTAGTACAGAGTAGTATGCATCCTCTGTGTTTGGAAAAGACCACTCCAGATGGGAACCAAATCTCAGCCTTTTGATATTTAGAGACTGTTCCTTCTTCATTTCTGTTCCTATAGATCTATTTTCTTCATTAGGATTACGGGGGGGGGGGGGGGTAATATTTTTTTAATATTATTTCTTAATAATAACAGCATGAAAAGTAGTGTGGTAAGTTTTTAACACCAAACAAAATTTAAAAGTGTTTACTATAAGGAACTCAGATTAGGAACAGAAAGTTACGTATATGAGCCAATCTATTGCAGATGAATTTGCAGCCATAATGAAGTGGAAGGGTCTTTTAATCAGTTCTGAATATTTTTTCCCCCATAACAAACAACCTCCCCAGGTAATCTGGGTTGTTGCATCAAGCCCATGGAGATTTTTTAAAAAAACTACACATAGGTTCTTCTGATATGGCAAATGTTGTTTCTACCATCTTCAAATCTTTGTACCTTTCCCTTTTGAAATATTCCCTCTAGACTATTAGACCGGCATATTGAGCCAACTAGTAGGGTAATTAAACACAATGTGATGCTTTCACAACATTTGCAACGATTCCGAAAGGCTTTCCCAAGGTGGAGGAAGGGGCTCATTTCAAAGAGGATGTGTTGCAATCCCCCCCCCCCCCACACACACACTCAATTGTTATGTCAGAATTTGGCCACTAGAGGTATTTAACATCTAGGAACTTGTGTTTTCCATCATGTTGAGAAATCTGCAAAATATTTATTTTAATAATGGAAGAGAGTGGGTGGCAGCTTGTTTTTCTGTTCATTAGGATTAAACCCTCCTCGATCATTTAGAGTTTATTATGACACTGTGAGCCAGGCATACTTTTTATATTTAAAAAAATGTTAGCATAAGCAATTGAATGCAATGTCTTCTGCTCGGACGTTCTTTGCTCTCCTCTAACAGATATTAATTGGTCTTGATCGCATATTAATTTAAGCAATAAATCTCATCAGCACGTCTATGATTTTTTTCAATTATTTATCAGGGTGGTAAGGCATATTTTAAAATACTATGGATTTCTGAAGCTTGGAGACGCCTTAAGTATTTTAACACATGCTTTGGATTCCATTGACTGTGCTAATTATGGTGCTTAATGCTTATGACATAGATTGAATGCTGTTTCCTTTACAACTTTTGGCCTCTGCATTCTTTGGCTATTTTCTAGCTTTTGAGTAAATTCACTGGAAATGCACCCTAATATTTTATAGTAAGGGCTGTGGTGGCGCGGCGGGTTAAACCTCTAAGTTGCAGGACTTGCTGACTGGAAGCTCGGTGGCTTGAATCTGTGGATGGGGTGAGCTCCCATTGATAGCCTCAGCTTTTGTCAACCTAGCAGTTCGAAAACATGCAAATGTGAGTAGATCGATAGGTACAGCTTCAGTGAAAAGGTAATGGCGTGTCATGCAGTCATGCCGGCCACATGACTAGGAGGTGTCTATGGAGAACACTGGCTCTTCCGCTTAGAAATGGAGATGAGCACCCCCCCCCCCAAAAGGTGGACATGACTAGACTTAATTTCAACCTTTACCTTTTATTTGATAGTAATAAGGAAAAACAGCACATAGTAATGGCCAGAATCTGGGACTGGATGAAAATGTATTAACTTTTAGAATCATGGGTGACACTGAAGTATAAAAACACTTTTTAGAATGTATATGCCCTTTCAAAAGGGTGCAATCGTCCATAGGTGAAGAGGTTGAGAGAAACATCTGTCTAGTATCTCATCTCTCATTTTTTGATAGATATATACGCACCTCCCAAAATTATACAAAAACAAAAAACTCAGAAGAACTACATATAGTAGTTGCCAAAAGCCGGAAGAATTGAAATTTCTTGGATGTTTTTTTTCTTAAATTGATAGTATGCTTCTGCTGTTTGTGTTGGCCTGGCTTGGTTTAAAATAATTGACTTGATTGCTAACAGCCTTGTCATGGATATCACTGTGTTGAAAAACAGAAGTTTAGGATTCAAAGCTACAGCTGGGCAGGGACATTACCTGTAGCATCATGCAAACACTGAGAAATAGCCCAGAACATCACAGCAACGAAGTACTGTGGTTTGCCATGTATCAATCCATGGCATTCTGTATTTTCAGATTCATGAAGCTTCAAAGAGATGTATAGTGCAGTATAGAATGTGGAGTAAATGTGTTAAATCTGAGAGATGCCATGGAGAAGTGAATCAAGATGACTCATCCTGTAGTAAGGTTTCCACCAAATTCAATCTAACATAGAATTCCAATAATTGCACTGGGAATGTGGTGCAGCTGGCTGGGAGTCAGCTGCATAAGATCTCTACTGACCAGAAGGTCATGAGTTCGAGGCTTGCCCGGGTCGAGGTGAGCGCTCGACCATTTGTGTAGCTCGTTGTCGACCTTTGCAACCCGAAAGACAGTTGCATCTGTCAAGTAGGAAATATAAGTACCACATTGTGGGGAGGCTAATTCAACTAATTTATGAGGCCATAAATCTCCAGGAAGTGTGTAAAAGGAGTGAAGGAGTGCGACAGCTCACCCTGGTGGCCAGAAACTGAAATGTTAATTTTCCTCTGAGTGTCTTGTCTTACATGTTTGTATGTCAAAGGGCATTGAATGTTTGCTTGTATATGTGCATTGTGATCCGCCCTGAGTCCCCTGCGGGGTGAGAAGGGCGGAATATAAATGATGTAAATAAGTAAATAAATAAATAAATAAATAAATAAGGCAGGCCAGTTTTGCAAAAAACATAGGTATACACAGACGTTTAATCTCCAAGGTTGTGCTTTCCATTCTGGTCCTAATCTCTTTTTAACTATGTTGTGTTGTGTATTCATTGTTGTGAACCACTCTGAGCCTTTTTGGGAAGGGTGGTATATAAATCGAAATAATAAATAAATAAATAATCAAATTTTTTTGTGTCAAAAGCATTGCATAAATAACTAAGTATAATACTGATAAAATAAAAGGAGCACAAGCAGCCAAATAATTTTAGACCAAAAATGGACAAGAGTGACCACATTGCCTGTAGCTTTAAACAGTTTTTCCTTTTTGCATGAGGCAGGGCATTGTGGGCAGGCATACAGATTTTTGTTTATTCATTCAGTCACTTCCGACTCTTCGTGACCTCATGGACCAGCCCATGCTAGAGCTCCCTGTTGGCTGTAGCCACCCCCAGTTCCTTCAAAATCAAGCCAGTCATTTCAAAGATACCATCATCCATCTTGCCCTTGGTCTGTCCCTCTTCCTTTTTCCTTCCATTTCCCCCAGCTTCATTGTCTTCTCTGTCTTCTCATTATGTGGCCAAAGTACTCCATCTTCGCCTCTAATATCCTTCCCTCCAGTGAACACTCAGACATTATTTCCTGGAATATGGACTTGTGGTCCAAGGCACTCTCAGAATTTTCCTCCATCACCGCAGGTGTTGAATTGTTTATTCTGTTCCATAATTGCACAAGGTGGCTTCTTCTAGGTAGTACCATTTTGTAATGTTGTCTTTTGATCTGCACACTCTGTTTCTGAGTCTGTTTAGAGACTTCCAAGTTGTTTATTCTTGATTTGCCCCTGGAGGCAGACCCTCGTGGGGGGCCATCCAGTTGGGTTTTCCTGATTTTGCTGCCCACGGGGATATCCTTGCTATTGCTGGAGGAACATTTAGAGTGCTGATGGTTCTCATGAAACTTTTCCTTGATTTAAGTCTACTGGGAGGAGACTGATAGCCATACAGTGAGTGGCTTAAACAGTGTTCAACCTTATTTTTCTCGCAATTGGCAGCAACTTCCCTTCACACATTGGCCGGGGGGGGATGCCAACTAGCTTATAAAGTCTATCAGCAGGTGTAGGTTTAAGACATCTTGTGATTATTCTACATGTTTCATTTAGTGCTATATTCACCTAGTCCACATTGGCAGATTTATGCCAGACAGGGCAGGCATACTTACTTACTTAGCAATTGAAGAAGACAAGGCCAGGGGTGATGTTCTTATTACTTTTGGGTCTGCACCCCATGCACTATTAGTAAGTTTCCGCAGGATGTTATTGCATGCAGCTACTTTGTGCTTGGTGTTTGCAGTGTTTCCTAAATGTTAGTGTTTGATCTAGGGCAGTGTTTCTCAACCAGTGTGCTGGGGCACACTAGTGTGCCGTGAGCGATCATCATGTGTGCCGTGGGAAATTGGAACCTCCAGGAAGGGGGGAATCCAGTGTGTTGAAGTATAAAAACCCTAAGAAACCTACCTCGATAAAAGCACAAAATTACAAACACCCCCCTCCCCACTCGTTGTCTACTTGGCCTCTCCCTCTCCATGCATTGGGAAGACCCACCTCCCTTTCCCCAAGTAGAGACCTCCTCTTGCCTCCTGGGGGTTCTGTGTGGGAAGTTTGGCCCAGGTCTTTCATTGATGGCTTTCAGAATGCTCTTTGATTGTAGGGAATTATAAATCCCAGCAACTACAACTCCCAAATGCCAAGGTCTATTTCCCCTGAACTCCATCTGCGTTCATGTTTGGGCATATTGAGTATTCATGCCAAGTTTGATCCTGATTCAACATTGTTTGAGTCCACAGTGCTCTCTGGATATAGGTGAACTACAACTCCAAAATTCAAGGTCAATGAGTTTTGGAGTCGTAGCATTTTTTCTTGGTCATGAGAGTTCTGTGTGGGAAGTTTGTATCTTTCTGCCATTCCTGCCAGGATATCTATGTTGAGTTCATCAAAACAGGCCCAGGTTTCACACTGAGTGTACAAATACATTTTAAAAACATATTAACTACATGTATTACTGTGTTAGAGTGTCATTTTGTGTCATTTTGGTTGGTGGTGTGCCCCAGGATTTTGCAAATGTAAAAGGTATGCCGTGGCTCAAAAAAGGTTGGGAAACACTGATCTAGGGTGATGCTGAGGTACTGTATATAGGATGAAAACAGTATTTAAGCTCTTGGCCTTCCCAGGTAACCTTCAGTTTCTTGTTGGCTTCCTGATTACGTAGGTCGAAAGCACACACTTTTGTCTTGGCAGGGTTAGGCTTCAGGTGGCTACCTTTGCAATAGCTGTAGAGATCTTTCAGGGCATTAGTAAGTTGGTTTTCAACTGTTTCAAAGTCTTTAGCTTGTGTTGTTAGGCCAAGGGTATCAGTGTGTATAAACTTCTTTGTAAGTGGTAATTGTGGCTGATCGTTAGTAAAATGTTAAACAAAGTTGGTGTAATAATGCTGCCTTGAGGTAGACCATTCTTTTATACACACAGTTTTAGTTAGATCCAGCTTATCTTTACTTAGACATTATTCTTATTCAATTTAAATTACATATCTTTTTATCATTAGTACTATATACAGTTGCTGCATAAGCAGATAGGAGTATGGTAGTCGAAGTATTAATCTCTGAATTCTACATTTTTAGAAACAGTTGTCCACATTTTGATGGAAAAATTCAGAGGCACAGAATTACCTAGTGTATTAATGAAAATACAAATGTATGCAATGTACATGTTTAAAAGGCTAAACAATCAAATGCAACCATTGCTATTGAATGAATTATTTAATTGTATTCTTCTCTTTTTAAACATTTTATTCCAGTGGATGTTTGGAGCCCATTCTCCTGTGATAGGATTTTCACCTTCTTCAAATGTGGAGTTTGTTCCCCTTTTTCCTCAAGTATACACAACTACTGTTCCTCCTCATTCTGCAAAAAGATGGATAGAAAAGAGACTACCAAACTGCAAGGTAGGTTTACCATTCCCCTCATACTTTACACGCGCGCGCGCGCGCACACACACACACACACACACATATATATATGAGAGAGAAGAAAATGCAGGCAACATTAGTCTGGTATAGCAGTACTGACACACCAATACTTTGATTTCAAAGATTTAAATATTAAAAGATAATTTAATATTTAAAATAAATACGCCATCTCTTAGTATTGCCAGAAATATTAATTATTAATAGTTACGATCTACTGTGTGATGCATGAATTATAATTCTAATAATTTATTAAAGTTAATAATAGTAAACTAACATTTTGGTTTTTGATTTGGGTTGGGGTATTTAGGTACTTGAACAAAAGGGAACATAACTCCTCCCACATTATATTAATGCACAAGATGACTGGGATGTCAGGGCACTCTTTCTTCCATTGTAGTGATTTATTTATTTTGTGACAAAAGCACTTCATAAACAGATACGTCTAAAACTGATAAAATAAAGAGATCACAAGCTGCTAGATAGTTTTAGACCAAAACCGGGCAACAGCAACTGTCTGTAGCTTTAAACAGTTCTTCCTCTGTGCATTAGGCAGGGCATTATAGGCAAGCACATTGTGGACTACTGCTTCTTCATCTAGTGATGAGGCAGCAGCAGAAGGTATTGATGAGGGGTGTATCCTATACTACTAGGGTTCTACTAAGCATATAGAAAATAGTTTGGAGATTTTAGTTCCTATAAATTCCAGTCAAAACTCAGATTTTCTGCTCCACCATGTTAGAAGACAATCTGCATAGTGTGTGCCATGGCACACTAGTGTGCCGTGACGGACCTCCTGCTGTGCAGCGAGAAAAAGCTCTCTGTCCCCCTTCCTCCCCTCCTGCCGAACTCTTGCTGCTTGGGGGGAGGAGGAGGAAAGGCGAACAGTGGCAAAGAAAAAGAAGAAGGGGCCGGGGCACCGCCTCCTTCAGCCATTTCCCCAGCCAGCCTCCAATCCGCCATGACTCCCACCATGACTCTCGCCCCTCGCTCGCTGAAGCCGTGTGGAGGAGGAGCCCCGCCCACTGAAACCCATCCACCGATCAAGCTCCTCCTCTGTAGGAAAGCTGAAGCTGGGGGGGAGGGGGGGCATGGCCTGGCCTGGCTCTGCCCCTCCCGGCCGGCACTCCCAGCAGCTGCTCCAGCCTTGAGGGGACAGTGCCAAGCCAGCATTGTGCTGGCTCTGGCATGGCTGGCTTGGCACTGCCCCCTCAAGGCTGGAGCAGCTGCTGGGAGAGGTGAAGCGGGGGGTAGGGGGCGGGGCATGGCACAGCCTGGCTCCGCCCACTCCCCAGCTTTGACACTCCCAGTGGTGTAGGCCACTATTTTATTTTTTATTTTTTATTTATTTATTGTTCACTTTTATATACCGCTCCTCCCTGCAGGCTCGGGGCGGTTTACATAAAACAACAGTATATAACAAGATAAAATACAGATAAAACAATTTGTTATATAAAAATGCAGGGCAAAACAGACTTGTCAGGAAGCACTTAAATTGAAGACCTTATTAAAGAGAGTCGTCTTGCAGGCCCTCCAGAAGGAGGCTAACTCTGTGATAGCACGAACTCCGTCTGGTAACGCATTCCATAAAGTTGGCGCTACCACAGAGAAGGCTCTTTGTCTTGTTACTGAGAGGTGGCAGGAACGAACTGATGGAATCACCAGAAGATTTTCTTCTTCTGATCGCAGTGATCTCGGGGGAACATATGGGGTGAGGCGGTCCCTCAGGTACACTGGCCCTAGATGACTGGCTATGTCATCTAACTGTAGAGAATAGCTAGTAGGAGCTTGGGAAGAATAACCACAAGTTAGCTACTTCTTATTTCCCTACCCCAAAGCTTTTGTTGCACATTGACATAGGGCTCATTTACTCCGAAGAATTACTGCATTTTGACACAATTTTTAACCGCCAGGGCTCAATATTATGGAATCCTGCATTTTGTAGATTGGTGAGGTACAAGCACTCTTTGGCAGGGAATACTTTAAAAACCACACTCCTATGCTCTCATCACAGTTAAAGTGTAATTCTGCCCTATAGATGTGCCCTAACTATCACTAAATGTAAGAGTAGTCTTCGATTGGTGCTGAAGGGTAAGTTCTCCTAACTTGAATTGAGGTCTCTTCCATCTATTCTCCAACTTTAAAGATTTATATATTAAGAGTCTGTTTTGCTAGATGTTCCTGCAGAGACTCAGGGAAAGGCAGAAGGCTGCTGTCTATTGGCCTTCTGTTTAGTGTTAGGACAGTTGTTCTCAACCTGTGGGTCCCAGATGTTTTGGCCTTCAACTCCCAGAAATCCTAACAGCTGGTAAACTGGCTGGGTTTTCTAGGAGTTGTAGGCCAAAGCATCTGGGGCCCCACAGGTTGAGAACCACTGTGTTAGGAGAATGAGCAACCTCTCCCAGGTCCAGAAAGCTTTAAGAAATACTGAGTTCAGGGCTGTGCGAAGTGTGCTTCATGGGGAATAGTCACTTTAGAGATGACATCCTTCTGGGAAAGTCTACCTTCTCAGACATTAAAAATATTGTGAATTCCCAGATAGATAATCTATTGTCAATGGTGTAGAAATCAAAGATATATTGTAATATTAATATGCAAAGGAATTTTGTAGTAATTTTAAGACTAGAGAATGATGTTGATAGCACAAACCTTTGTAGATTAAATCAGCTTTCTCAGATTGATGGAGTAAAGTGCTTAGGAACAGACTTTTATGAGTAGGCGGTATGTGCGAATAGCGATAAAAATGCAAAATTTGTGGGCAGAGTGATGAGGTGACAGGCTCAATATTACTGATAGCTGTTGGGGGACAAAGACAAAAAAGAATATGGTGCCTAAAGCCAAGATGACTATGTTGTCTGAAGCTGTTCTTGAACAAAGTAATAGTTGTCCTTGAACCAAAACCGACAAAGGAAGGAAAAAATATTAGAAAAAGAATGTATCCACAAACTCCAGTCTATGAGACAGTAGATTCCTGGCACAATACATATACTCGTATTATAACTTTACAACCCAATCTCATGAGGGCATTCTTGGCCCATTTTCACATCTCCTTTCTGCATCCCAGCCAACATCACACTACATTCCAACAACTCACTTCACCATTCATATAGTGATCTACTCATTTTGGCTGTAGGAAATATCTTCTTTCCTGTCTTTTGTTCCCCTAGTGACCATCCCTATAACTGAACTTGCCACCTCATCATAATACCCACAAGTTTTGCATTTCTATGGATGCTCACAGACACAGACTGCTCATAAAGGTGTGTCTTTAGGCGCTTCACTCCATGCATCTGAGGAAGCTGATTTAGTCTATGAAAGCTTATGTTACCAACTTCATTTTCTCAGTCTTGAAGTTGTTACAAAATCCCTTTGCTTATACTATTTAGTGCAGTTGTACACATGGGGGTACCACATAAATAGAAACCCAGTAGTGTAGTGTTTTGTGGTCCTACAGTGACCTCCAATGTGCAGAGGCCTCTTTTTACAAACATGCAATTCCTATGGATGAACATCAACGGAAAGGGACATGTCACACATACAGTGTCAAGGCAGTGGCATATGGCATGGTCCCAGATCCAGCTGATGCATTGACATACATGGTATAGACTTTAGAATATAAGTAGGCTTTAGTAATTACAAATGTATCAGCTTATTCCACCACTACTGTCTATACCAGGCCTGGGCAAACTTGGGCTCTCCAGGTGTTTTGGACTTCTACTCCCAGAATTCCTAACAGTCTCAGGCCCTTTCCTTTCCCCCCTCAGCTGCTTAAGCACCTGGAGAGCCCAAGTTTGCCCAGGCCTGGTCTATACTACCATTATACTGGCATATTTCCAAGTGAATTGCAATTGGATTTGTGGTTCATGTATGGTCAACTGGCTACTGAACAATTGCTGGCTTGAACTGGAACCAAAATGCAACAGCATTTTTTACAACTAAATATGTACTGTTGAACCCAAGGATAAGCATAGTTTGGCTTCCTATCTGTAACAAAATACTTTATATATAACAGATCATGGACTAGCTTAGTTGTTGAAGGCAATTCTGATCAGAGTTGAATTGTTTTTCATTTCCTTTATGAGGAAAGGTTATAACAGTAAAAAATCATTTCTGTGAGAAGTTACAATCATTTGGAATATTGTTCATATTTAGGATGAGAAGAACTTGAGATTTGTTTTTGTTTTGTTTTTTAAAGGGGGAAGATTGTAGAAACCAAAATGCATACATTTGTCCATATAGACACAGGGTCTAATTCAGATTTTATAATGTCTACACGTGTTACTATGTAGGCAATTATGTCGGTGTTTCTACCATTTTTTTGTGATGGGCTCTTCACCTTTAACCCAAACATTCATCTATTCTCATCCCTCAATTTCAATTGAATGATTTTGAACATTAGCATTATGAGAAAAAAGAGCTATTAATCTCCGTAATATCTCTTTTGCTCTATAATATTCTTCCAAACTTAAAAGCCTCAGACACTAACCTTTTCTCATAGGTGAGTGCCCCATCTTTTTGATCACTTTGCTTGTCCTTTTCTTCACCTTCACAATTATTTCCTTAATTAACTTGTTCCTTTGATTTTAATGGAAAGAGCCTTGTATCATAATTACATGTACATTAGCGTATTAAACATTTAAAAAGTTATTATTGCAGTGCTCCAAGCAGAAATACAAAGGGATTTTAGGCTCTTAAATCACAGGCAGTAGGAATGCCTCTTCTATGATCTTGCTATCCAGCTAAATGCAAAATATGCTTCTTCGTTCAGAATGGGTTGCATTCATAGTCTGTTCTGAGAGGGACCAATCCAAGCATCTTCCCCAATTGCAGTGTTTACTAATTAACACATTGATTGATAATTGACACTTACATGATTACATTTTCTTTAACTGAAGAACAGCCCTAGTAAAAAGTGTTGTTTGATTTATATTACATAGACCACTACCAACAAAATAATAAATTGTGTAAAATATCCTTGAATTCAAAATGAATCATAAGAAATATAATTACATCTTTTCATAGTTCTTTATATAAAGTAATTGAATAGTTTCATATAATGTCACTATAGACGTTTGATCTTCTGGATGATTTGGGCTTTGACTTCCAAAAGACAAGTCAGCATTATCCATTGCAAAATAGATAGTCCATTGTTGTCAAAACAAGGAAGACTAGGGGTTTCCCCTATCTCTCACCAACATGACATGCCTTTGTGTCTATTGTATGAGCTGCATTGAGTCTCTTTTAAGAAAGAAAAAGCAACATATAAAGAAATATTATAACAACAACAACAACATAGTTAAATAAGCTTTGTTATAGCTCATTCTTCCAACTTCACCTGGCAATTAAAATCAGTTGGATTTAGCCATCCATAAACAAATGTCCATAAACGTTGTTTCTCAGAATTATTTTTGTCTCCTCACTGATGCAATAACCTTCGATTTCAAAGTTTTGAAGTTATCTCAATTCTGACAATGCTGTTTATTAAGGCACATTGTGTTATCAGATCACTTTTGGGAGGCACAGATAATTCTAATAATTAGAAACTCTCTGGACAGCTAGAGGCAATCTGATAATGGAATTTCCAACGGATGTTAGAGAAAACAAGAAACGCTAGCAATCAGTTGCATTATATCATGAACCACAAATTCATTTTGCTTTGTTTTCCTTCCTGTTTTGGACAGATCTATTTGAACAACGCATTTGCTCTGGATTCAGCATGGATACATCCTGAGGAACTACCAATCTTCCAGGGACATGAAAAGCCTCTTGTTATGACGAATCAGGTCTCTGTGGCTTTATCTAGGCCAGCTACTGCCCCCAGGCCTCTTCCTGCAGTGGTGTTAACACCCCAGTCAATTCCAGGTTAGTTATAAATAAACAACGTGTTCTTAAATTGAACATCCCTTCCCCCTTGGTTGATGGTATTATTAGAAATTGTTCCAACATCCAATTGTTGAATGGTAATCATCTTAAATGAGGGTACTGCATATTTGTCTGTATGCACACTGTGTCACAATCTGCTTCCATATAGGATAAAATGTACACACCAGAAAAAAGGCCAGGCAGAAATTTCAGAACAAGCATTCACACTTGCACAGGAGAGATATTCAGTCTGTGGGCACTTTTTATGAAGGGTCTTTGCAAAAATCATCTCACAAAACTCAGTCTTATGGTTTTTTAAAAAAATCATAGAGGTCCACTATCAGAAATGGATAGACTCCTGTTGTTGATTCAGAGCAAGGCAGAGCAATATGGAAATGTGGAATGGTGTAATGATAACTGGAACGGTCTGGACTACGATATTGGATTATGTAATTTTAATAATTTTAATGTTGTAATGTTTTTAGCAGTTGTTTAAAGGAATATGTTTTATGTGCCAGAGATGTGTTGTATGGCATCAAATTGTGCCTTTATGTGGGCCACTCTGAGTCCTCTTCGGGGTGAGAAGGGCAGGATATAAATACGGCAAACAAAAATAAAATAAACACTAAGATCTTCTTACCGCTTGTATTCCTTTGCTCCCGACACCTGCTTTTGGTACTTTAATGAGGTTGGATGGTTATATTTTGGAGTGCTTTAGTTGCATGGAAGGAGATTGGATTAGCTGCCCTTTTCAATGTCTTTTACTTCCATGATTCTCTGATTCATATTTGCAGTAACTCAGAATTGTTCATAAACTGCAAAGAACATATGTGAAAATGCACACTCAACTGTAAAGTTTTTAAAGTTGGAAGCAATATTTTCTATCAAACTCACATTTTTCTATGGGGATTATGCCGCCTAACCCAGTGTATGGAAATCTGAGCACTTCTGTCTGGGAGGAAGTATGAGAAATGGTAAATAATCAGTTTATCCTGGAGAATATTTGTACAGCAGATGCTTGGAGGCCATTTCACACATTAAGTAGAGGGAACTCCATCCAATGTGAAAAGAATTTGGAATAATCTGACAATTGCCAAGATTGAATATCCTATAGTTTCCATAGTTACCATAATGAATTTTGAGCATGACATCCCCAATGTCTGAATCCTGCAACAGGAATAGACTTATTAAAGCAATGGATTGTACAGAGATGTTGATTTACTAGTATCCACTGATTCGATGGATTTTCTCTAATTATGAGTAACAATGAGCTGCAGCTCCATTTTCCATCCCCCCCCCCCCCGACTATTTCATTGTATTGCTGTACACATTGTGTAATGAATTGGGATCATGTGCAGTTCAACCTGGCTATTTTATCATCAGCCCAACTCTGTGCTGGTCCATTTAATGGTTTAATTTGCTGTCCTAAACCCCCAAATTAGCTGAAGTACTAAACTGATTTTGTGCATAATTTTCATATCAGATGCTTATTTTTAGAATACACGTTAGCTAGTGTAGACGGGTATTAATATGGATGACTAATTGATCCATCACTCCATTAAAAGTAACGTACATGCCACAAATATGCATGAAATCAATTTCATAAATCTGCATAGCTCAGGTATGGTACATGGGGATGCAAACTGGAATTAGTTTATTTATTTGCTTCTTTCAGGAAGAGACACCACTCTACAGATACAGTATTTTATTGATCCCAGAAGCACACCAGTTGTCAGCAATTCTATTTAAAACAGCCTTTGAATAAAGATAATTGAAGAATTAATGCACAGCAAACCACATGCTTTTTTAAATAAAATAATACAAGCTCATTGTTTGCGGAGATAAAAGAACTCTACAATTATATTTCAAACAGTAACCAGATAGTAATTGCCCTGTCTTATTTTACAACTTTTCTTCTTAATTAGAAACAGTATTGTGATAATGTAATTTTCTCTCATATAGTTTTTCAGAGTAGTGTTATACACAATGAGATGAGATAATTTTTTCTCATACAGCACAGTTTCATTGTTGGGAAAAACATGTTTCCTTGCCAGTTGCTAAGACTTATTTATTGCTATTCTTTCTTTGCATTAGTACAGGGAGAACAAGTTAGATCATTTATCGACTGAAATGGTTCTTCAGATATCTCCTACAAAGCTATCTTATCTCCTTGCTGCTATTCAGTATTGATCCGTTATTATGTTGTTGGATCTTCTACTGTGGATTGTACAAGCTATAGACTAGCACTCTGATGGATGACTAAAAAGTGTTTGTGTGTGGAGATGAAAGAGAGTTGTGGTCTATATCTCAGCGAGCATCCATCAGCAGCAGTAATTCCAGTTAATGCCCAGATGATATTACAAAAATACTATGCTGAAATTTATTATTGCATTTGTAGCATTTTTCCTTGTGCTTATTTATCTTCTTGTAATAATAGATGGCACAGACTTAGACACAGATGACCAAGACAGTTTTAAATGGTGCATTTTATTGAGATTAATGTTTTTAATGTTTATGCATGTGTATATGAATTCTTGTCCCGACATTGAATGTTTGCTGTATATATGCTGTGCTCCACCCTGAGCCCCCTTCAGGGTGAGAAAGGCGCAATATACATGTTTAAAATAAATAAATAAATATGCCCTTGAAAAAGAGCCCCAAAAGAGCCAAGCAAGAGAAGATATTAATTTAGCATGCACTATAACTGAGAGAGCACTCTTATAAGTACAAGTATATGAAATAAATAAATAAATATAAGACAAATGAATCATGAGGATGAAGTAAGTGTTCCCTCACAACTTCACGGTTTGCTTTTTGCGGACTCGCTGTTTTGCAGTTGTTCAATAAATATGAATTTAAAATATATATCATGCAGTAGGCACCCAAACTGCCCCCCCCCCCAGCAAGCTGCCACTGCTTTCTGAGGATCTTTCCCTCCTCAGTCCTCCCTCCTTCCAGCCTTGAAGGGCCTTTCCTTCCTTCCTTTCCTTTGCTCTCTCTCTCTCTCTCTCTCTCTCTCTCTCTCTCTTTACACCCAGTGAAGGGAAAGGCGAGGAGGACTTCCTTCCTTCCTTCCTTCCTTCCTTCTGTGACAGGGAGGTGGGGATGGGGGAACCGTAGGAGAAGGAGGAAGAGGCAGAGTAGAGGAAGGTGAAGAAGGCACGTTTGAGTGTGATGTGCAAGGGGGAGGGAAGGAGGGAAGAGGAAAGAGAAGGCAACGGGATTGAGTGAGAGAGGAGGAGGGGAGAGGAGTGAGTGGAGCCACTCCTAGGAGGGGGTGTTCCTATGCCTCACACATGCTGAGGCAGTACATATATAGCATCCCTACTTCGTAGATTTTCACTTATTGCGGGTGGTCCTGGAACGTAATTCCCATGATAAGTGAGGGAACACTGTACTCCGATATCATAATATCTCTCATAACTAAAGTCTTATTGGACTTTTGCCATCACAATGCAAGTGAGAAGAAAATATTTGTTCCTCACATTTCTTAACTGTTTTTTCCTTTTAAAAGTGCTGGTCTAAATATGGTTGGTCTAACTCAGAGGTGGTAAAACATTTTCAGCCTTAAGGCCAAGTTTCAGTTTGGTCAGGGTCAGCTGGGGTCTTCTCTGCCACAGAAGTAGCAAATCCACTCTAGATCATATCGCCACTACTCCTAAAGCTGTTCCAAACTGGATGGGCAATCTGCCAGTTTTGAGCCCCAATTCAATATTGCCACAGTTCCCATTCAATTTAGAACATTATGGGAGCAATTCTGCTCAGGTACACTATGTGTTTGCCATCTCTGTGGCCGTGGATCAACTAATTGCCCCAATAAGGGTCTACATTGCAGTCATGGATTGGGCAGAATGTAATTCTTACCAATGTGGATTCTTACCTGTCAGGCATACAGTGTACATACGATACTCATACAGAAACTTCCAGGCACGTGAAACACAGCTCAACAAACCTGTGCATATTCAGGAGCAAGTCACAACTTCTCTTTTTGCAGTAATTTCCTGGACTGGAAAACATTGTTCAGTTCCAGATTCCAAGGCTACAAAAACCAAATAACTGGTTTCTAAGTTCTAAATCACCTTTTATATCTCATTTATCTAAAAGTAGATACATTTTAGGAGACAGATGATGACTGCCAGTGAACTAGGGTTGGTAGTTCTCTATCCCTGGTCTAAATATTCGTGAGTTTGGATGCTGATCCACATGTTTCTTGATGTTACGGACACTTGCTTGGATGCTGGGAGAGGCTTAGATCGAAACGTGTCCTCATCACCCCTGCCCACCATCACACATCCCAACATATTTTTTTTCTGGTCTGTGGAGCAGAAATTCTGAGTTTGTACAGAGAAATACTGCAGAAAACTCAAGGGAGCTGAAAGAGGCCAAGCGAGATATTCTATGATATGTTCCTGTGGGGTTTGTCTAAGGCCTGAGAGAAGATTTCTACTTCTGACTATATGCTCCTTGGGATATTTTCTGCAGAATGATAGGATTAGCCTTGAATGTTGGTTATCTTGATACACTACTGATTTTGAAGACTAAGATGCAGTCTTCCAGGAATTGAAGTAATATAGTAACAGTCTGGAAGTTAAGTTCCTTTGGACAAAAGTGGACATTTTTTCATGTACTCTAGGAAGAGGGACTGGAAATAAAGTCAAGTAATATATCTACTATCCAGTTTCTTGTCTGAATATGAATAGCAGATTAGGAGAGTTAAAGCAGTAATTTCACCAAAGAACTGCCCCTTCTTCCAGGATGCACCTAGCTTTTAATGGTAGTCCTGCAGTCTTATTGCAACAATGAATGTTTCTTGTAAGCAGAAATATTCTGAGTCATTGAACAGACATATTTTTACAGGGCAATTTTCACATTATGGTAGAAATAGAATCTCATACAATATACATAGACCTTAGATAAGCATGTCAAAAATATGATTTCCAAAGTTGCATCTGCCTGATATAGGCAAAATGGCAATCTTTTGAGGTCTTTTAAGACTGTCACATTTGTTATTCCATTAACATCCCTCCGATGTAGTGGTCTTGAGTAATATAATAAAAGTGAATGGAAGGAATCCTGGGAAAGACAGCCAGAAGCTCAGATGTCATTAATGTACATTAAAAGTAGTATAAGCTGAATCAGTTCTTTAATTTTTCCTGGATTTCACACAATAATATAATCTACATAAATTATGCTCTTGAAGGCAAGAAATAATAATTTTACAATTTTCATTCATGCAATGAGACATTCCCAAAAGCTTTGAAGCGTTCAATGATGGGTCACAGCTTGGAACCTATTATATGAATTTTCAGGGTTTCCTAAAACTCAAAATAAAAATGTGTATTCTAGTATGCCAGGGCATTGGACTGGATGGCCCTCATGGTTTCTTCCAACAGTATAATTCTATGAGTCTATGATTCTCTGTTTTGAAATGTTTTCCAAATGCTTTCAAACATTCTTTCCGTTCCTGTTTTTGCATTTATATTGCTGTTTCTTCTGGAAACCCTTTAGAGACCAATTCAGTATGCAGTGTGGTGTTCTCCGGAAATTGACCATGAGTGAAAGATAGAGGGCCATAGACATGCAGTCTCCCAAAGGTTCAAAATATCTCTCAGAGGTCATTTGTAATGATGTACAGCTTCTGGAGTACAGCTGCTATTGTAACAGGTAGCAGTAAGCTATACAATAACCAAAAGAAGATGGATTACAGAACTGTGGATGAATAGGTTGGCTGAATTAGAGTACTGGCAGTTCATACTTAATCCTGGCAATCTCAGGTATAGGACAGCACATTCAGCAGAGAACTATTGACACATGATGTTTCTTTCAATTTGTTCTTCTGTAGCAACTGTTCTGAGATTTGTGAACTTTCTTTACTTGAATGTAGATTATGAAAAAGAAAGAAAACACAGGAAATGTCACTATACAGCATTTTTGTTCTTTTTTGTGCTAACTGATAGTACTATATGTTGAAAACCTGAGAATATTTAAGTAAGGAATTTCATTTTCCACAGCATATTAGTACTTCTTTCAAATAGAGTGGCAGCTGAATGAACTCTGTGTGTGTGTGTGTGTGTGTGTGCGCGCGCATGTGTGTGTGTGTGTTGGGGGTAGGGGGGGAATCCAGCATATTTACTACGAGGTTAGCAAATCACCACATCTTCACATATCCAAATACCTGGAGGCAGAATGCTTTGTTTTCTTTAAGGAAGAATAATGGTTTGTGATAGTCTGCTAGATAATAGCAGATTACAGCAAAAAAAATTGGATATATTTATAATTTTCTTCTTTATCTAAATAGAAAATCCACTCCTTATTTTATGACCCATAAATTACAGTTTACTTTCTGCCTACTCCATGCCATATCTATAGCTTTACATAAAGGAGATATGGTTTAGTCTTTTATTATACAACATCATAATTTTATTTACTTCACTTGATAAATTGGAAGTGTCAAATGGAACCAAGTTATGGAATGATGAGTTAGATGTTCCTCTTTATCTGTTCCGGGAGGATGTTTTACTTTAAAAAACATTTGGAGTATTGGCAAGGTCAATTTGACATTCAGACAGATTGTATACAGCCTTCTGATTGCCTGGAAGTACTTTCTTATTTTCAGGGAAAGTTACTATATTTAACTTCATGTTTCAACTATAGTTAGCGGTACTCATTTCCTCCTTGAAAGCCGAGCAAGTTTATTATGGTTGTCTAAATCTCATTTATTTTAAAGTCAGGAGTAAGTAGTAACATGGCAGAGAGCCAGAAGAAATTTGAATGCTCAGAAGAGATTACATAGAAAGTCTTTGAAGAACTAGATTCTTTACAAGGTTGGTTATGCAAGAGGTGACGACCTCTAAACGGATTCTGTGGGGTTTCAAGGACTCGTTGTATTATTGTACACAGAATGATGCAGCAGCATTCTGTGTACAATGATGTTTTTGTATAATTTTTAGTAGTTGGAAAGGTTAGACTTTTTGCTCGGCCACAGAATGGCCACTGGGTGACCCTGCACAAGTCACCAAGAAAACCCTATTATTGTTAGCACTGTTGTAGTCAACTTGAACACACAAAACAGCAACAAAGAAAAATGGAACCAAACTCATCAGTCTTGCATTGAGGTCCTACTCTGTTTTCAAACCATTGTGTTACCTGGAGGAAATCATTCTTCTTCAAACTCACTTTCCTGTTTGAGAAATGAGAATAACAGTAACATATATCATGGGATTATTCTGAAGGTCAGCGTAGGTAAAATGTTAAGCACGTCTCCAGCCTTGCTTTCTCAATAGTGTATTGAAAAGAGTCTGCTCTCTCTTTTTCTGACCAAACAAAAATTAAAAAGAGCTTCAACAATCAGTTGCCCTGGTGCTACTTATGCAAAGAGAATACGGTGGTCTCTTCAACCAGTAAAAGGAACAAACATATTTAACTATTTTTGGAAAATGTGTTTAATTTGCAGCTATTATGAAAATGTGACGAATCTTTTTCCAGCCAAGGTTTGAATTGAATTTCAATATTTTTGGATGATACACTCTTGGAAATGGTAGGGCCAAAAGCAAATGTGTGGGACCAAAAATATGAAGGGCATTTCAACCTTTTAGAAGGGTGAAAATTCTATACAAATTCTAGAAGCTATCAAAGTACAGTGCCATGAGAAATGGAGTTTGGGTCTAAATTTGAGATACCCTCCACTAACTCTAAATAAACATTGGTTACTCACTTTCTGAAATTAATAATGGTATGTAGGCCATTTTGCTTTGGAAATTTATCTGGGCAATATAGTATCTATGCTACTAAGTATTGTGGATCGTTTTGAAAATTTATTATTTTTTAAATTAGAAAAACTAGAAAGATAACTTTCTCATGTGGAAAGATTGGGCCATCTTGCTTCATCATTAATACCCAATTCCACCCCCCAAGAGTGCACCTTCACAAGACTGTATATTCCTGCAGTCAGGCAAAACATATGCTTTCTTTCCCTTTCCCTGTGTGGATAGCTCCAGTGCACGTGCACATTTCAAAAGCCCAAAACAGATTATCAGCTGATTGTGCTGTCAAAAAATGGAGCCACTGACCCACAAGTGGCTCAAGGGAAGCAGAATGGGAAAGCAATGACAACTCTCTGAAACTATTTATTTTAAACTTTATAATACTAAAGAGAGCTTGAATTAACAATTGGGTGAAGAGACAGATCCGACAGAAGTTTTTTTCAAAAATCACTCCATTCTGCACTGGACCTCAT
Source organism: Anolis apletophallus (assembly GCA_030556195.1). NCBI lineage: Eukaryota > Metazoa > Chordata > Lepidosauria > Squamata > Anolidae > Anolis > Anolis apletophallus. Next base: position 103,824,469 of record JARBWK010000010.1, on the reverse strand, counting down.
ATGTGCACATGTGAATCTGCTTGTGCTTACATTAAGATATTCGCATGTGAGCATATGAGGTCCAGTGCATAAAGTAGTGAATTAAAAAAAAACTTCAACTGTATTTTTCCCATTTGCCTTTCATCTTGATCTGATTCAAAGGAAGATGTGAGGATGATGGGAGATCATTTCCTAGAACTGACAGGTCTCTGTGTGGACCTTCTGCGAGGTCCTGGACATTTCCCCCAGTTTTAAAACCCACATTGTGACGCTGTCTGGAAGCACCCAGAGTTAAATGAATAAGGTTGTGAGGATGGTGAGAGACCATTTCCTGGGACTGACAGGTTTGTGTGTAGACCTGCTGTCAGGTCCCGGGATTTTTTGCCTCAGTTATAAAATGTGGATTTTGGTGCTGTCTGGAAGCTCCCTCAGTAGGCTTCATAGTCAAGTGGGCATTTGAACTCTGGCCTCCTTCAATGCTCAAATCTCTTTGCCATACTGACTCTGTAAAGGAAATGTGACTATAAATAAATTGCACCAACATACAACATAATTTTTCAGGATATTTTAATATATTAATTTATTCCTAATCGTCTTGTTGCCATTTTTCACAAATAGCTTCAGGGCAGATTGCTGTAAGGTAACCAAATGCTGTAAAACCAAAAAACACAAATCAAAACCAAAAAGCAAAGAGGAGTACACCAAGTGAATACATCCAAAGCAGGGGCTTTCAAAACAAGGCATAGCTTTTTGCAAGTGGAACAAACTTTCCATAATTAGGTGTGTAAGATTTTGCCTATTGCTATGCTACTATATACTGATTTAGCCTATTTGGGTATGATTTATCAAAACCCACCCCCCATGTTTCCTGCAGGAGACATAAGTGTCACAAATATCTGTTTGTGTTCAGTAAGACGTAAATCTCACTGGATTCAGGGAATTTTGCCTCCTCATATATTTCACTGGATGTAGGGATTTTTGCCTCCTCGCAGTAGGTAAACTGTGGCTTTGAGGGAAAGAGGTGTGAAAAACGCCCTCAGATTTTTTGTATTTCAATTTTTTTCAAGAAGTCCCCAAATGCATATTATCAAAACTTTAAACTCACAGGAGAACGCTTGGAATACTTCTACTCTTGAAATTGAAATTGGTCAAATTTATATTCCCAGATGCGTTGTGCTTCTTTTGAGAAGGAAATCACTAAAGAAAATATGATTATGTGAGTTAGATTAGTTTGATAACTAATTCCAGCAAACCTTCTGATTGAATGAGAGTTTGGATGATGGTCTCTATTTATCTGATCTAATACTGTATCTGCTATAAATCTGCAGTACTGGGTAAGGATGAGGTACCTACAATGTTTCCCTCCCCTTCTGTAGCTTTAGGTATTGTTATCTGTAAAGCCCACAGTATAAACCCAATTGTATCTTCTCTTACTAAGGTCATTTGACCAACAACCATTCACTTTCAAATCTCAGAAGTACTGACAGTTTTATGATGCTTCTGCTGAATGAAAAGGTTGACAAAGAGTAGCTCTTTCCTAAAAGCTATCAACATCCTGTTAAAATTTGTGGTCACAGCAAAAAAAAGAGGCTATGTTATTATTTTTATATGACTTCTTGAAATAATGCTACCTTATTTGTAAGGGATTTGTACTGAGTGGCAGCTGCTCCCATTTTCGTAGCAATAAAAGCCTTCTTTCCGTTTATTCAGTGTCTGCCGCATACATACAGAAACCATTGATCTTAGAAGATAGAGAAGAGATTAGGTCAGGCTGAGAGCAGGCATGGAAGAACAAGGAGAAATCAAAATAAATATATACTGTAGTTGAAGCCATGAGATAACTGTCCCACAGTTTCCTTGGAATGGTTTCTAGATGTAAAGGTGTACAGTAGCTTAAGTCAGGGCTGTCCAACTTCTACCGGACCTGTGGCTGGAATTCCGGTTACTGATGACCTGGGGGGCCGAAGGGTCTGCCTCTGCCCCTGCCTCCTTCCCTCCCCGGCTCCACCCCTGCCCTGCCCCCAGCTCCGCCCCTCCCTGGCTCCGCCCCCTCCCCGCCTTGGAGGTGTCTGTGGACGACACCGGGGCTTTGACTTGGAGATAGAGATGAACAGCAAAATCCCAGTCTCAAGTCCCAGTCCCTGCTTTGAACTGGATTATATTGCAGTGTGGACTCAGGGCCCTTCACACAGCCATATAACCCAGAATATCCAGGCAGGAAACCCCACAAAACCTGCTTTGAACTGGATTATATTGCAGTGTGGACTCAGGGCCCTTCCACACAGCCATATAACCCAGAATACCTGCTTTGAACTGGATTATCGGAGTCCACACTCATATAATCTGGTTTAAAGCAAATGACATGGGATTTTATTCAGATGTGTGGAAAGGAAGTCAAATAAGAAGCCAGGGCCCTTCCACACAGGCCTATAACCCTGAATGATAAGGCATAATATTCATTCTGCCTCTGCTAATAATAATAATAATAATAATAATAATAATAATAACAACAACAACAGGTTCCTGGAGTAGGTGACCTCCAAGGGCCATCCAGGGCCATCCAGTCCAATCTCCTTCTGCCATAAGGGGAAAATACAATCAAAGCATTCCTCACAGATGACCATTCAGCCTCTGATGATGATGATGATGATGATGATGATGATGATGATAATAATTACAATGGGTTCCTAGAATAGGAGACCTCCAAGGGCCATCCAGTCCAATCTCCTTCTGCTATAAGGGGAAAACACAATCAAAGCATTCCTCACAGATGGCCATTCAGCCTCTGATGATGATGATGATAATAATAATAATTACAATGGGTTCCTAGAATAGGAGACCTCCAAGGGCCATCCAGGGCCATCCAGTCAGATCTCCTTCTGCCATAAGGGGAAAACACAATCAAAGCATTCCTCAGCCATGTTGAATCAAACTTGGCAGATTAAACTCTCATGAGAGCAACAGAAAGTACTGAACCTTGAGTTTGGGAGTTGTAGTTCTCCTCCATCCAGAGAGAACTGTGGACTCAAATAATGATGGATCAGGACCAAACTTGGCACGAAGCCTCAGAAGAGGAAAAAGTCGGAAAGGGAATGGATGAGCAACCCCCCCCCCGCGTGCTCTGAACTCGGCCCCACCCCTTTTTCGCTCTGGCCATGCTCCCTCTTGCTCGGTGCACTCTCTCTCTCCTTCCCTCTCAGGTGGTGGAAGGGAGAAGGAATGAAAGGGGGAAAGAGAGAGAGAAGAAGGGAGGGAGGGAAGTAGAAGGAGGAGGAAGGGAGCCTGCTCCTCCTCCCTGCCCCGCCCCGCCCCTCACCCCCCTCATTATTATAATAATAAAAATAATAAATTTTATTATTATAATAATAAAAAATTTTAATCTTAAAAAGCAGGTATCTTGCAGGAGGGTAGGGGGCCGTGGGGAAGGGGCTGGGGGCCATATACGGCCCCCAGGCTGCCAGTTGGACAGCCCTGGCTTAAGTGATTATACAGAAGTAAAAGCTTGTATTGAACACTTGCAAGCCATCTGACTGATGGAGTTAAAAGCTTGCGATTTGAAAGTCCCAGTGGCAGTCAGGTTTGGGTACAATGCTAAAATGGATTAGTCCCATAAGAAGAACTAGAATAAATGTTGGGCACTTCCTTCTCCTCCAGTGCAGCTGCAATCAAAAGAGTTACATATTGAAATGAACCAACTTCATGCTGTCATAGTCCCCAGATAGACCAAAATTAAACTTAACTTTATAGGAAGATTCAAACAACAAGGCTTCTGAATCCTTCCTCACAACTGCACTTGAAGTGGGGAAAGCGTGTTTGAGACCATAGTTACACACATGAAATCCAAAACTGTAAATGACAAACTGTAAATGACAGCTGGGTAGTGATCCTGGATTTATCGCTGAGGCTAGGACGCCAGGTTTTGGCAGTGGCCAGGGGAGCTTTTTGCACAGTTCAAACTTGTGCGCCAGCTGCGCCCGTACCTTGGGAAGCCTGACTTGGCCACGGTGGTCCACGCTCTGGTTACATCCCAAATAGAGTACTGCAACACACTCTATGTGGGATTGCCTCTGAAGACTGCCTGGAAGCTTCAACTAGTCCAAAGTTCGGCAGCCAGGTTGCTCACTCAGACTGGGTACAGGGAGTGCACAACACCCTTGTTACGCCAGCTCCACTGGCTGCCTATCAGCTTCTGAGCACAATTCAAAGTGCTGGCTTTGGCCAATAAACCCTGAATGGTTCTGGCCCAGTTTAATCTCTGAACTGTATCTGGGGGTTTTGTACTTTGCTGTTTTTAATTGTTTAATTGTTTTAGATGTTTTTTATTGCATTGCTTTGTGTTTTATTGCACCTTCGGTTCCTGTGAGCTGCCGCGAGCCTCAGGGAGTCGGCGGCATAGAAGCCCGAATAAAGTAAAGTAAAATAAAGTAAAGTTTACCTGTCCGAACATATCTCCCACTATGATCATCTGGGGAGACCCTGCTCGTTGTTCCCCCAATGTTGCAATCTCATCTGGTGGGGACAAGGGACAGGGCCTTTTCTGTGGTGGCCCCTCAGCTATGGATCTCCCTCTCAAGTGAAATTAGATCTGCTGCATCCCTCGTGACCTTCTGGAAACAAGTGAAATCCTGGCTATGGGATCAGGCCTTTGTAGATTAGGTTGACTTGCTGATGCGATGACGTTTATAGACCTGATGGACTGTCCTTGGATGATGATTCAAACTGGTGACTGCTGATTGCTTGATTGCTTTTATATTGTTTTATACTGTTTTTACTGTTTTATTGCTATACTGTTGTGAAATTGTATATTTATGTTTTGGGATAGGCACCTAGGAGTGCCGATTTGTTAGCCGTCCTGAATCCTTCTGCGGGAGTTGAGATAGGGCGGGATATAAAAGCCCGAAATAAATAAATAAATATAAAATTGTATATTGCATAGTATCTCACTTGTTTCATTGTTGCCTCGAGCAATTTCCATCTGTTTTTGCACATGCTTTTAGGTCCTGCTTTCTAGTTGAGACATTTTTATTAAATTGAGTTATTTTATCAGGCTGCAAAGCTACTCCCCCTTCTTATTTTTATCTCTGAAATCCTAGGTAACAATGTAATGTTCAATATATTCAGCATTACTTTGTCAGATTTGGAGATTGCAAGACCTGCAGGATTTCACAGATGATAGGGCCATCAGGCAGCAAATGTCTTTTGTTGATTCGGGTCACATGGATTTGAGATAGGTGTTGAGGAGAGTCCCTCATGAAAATTGTATATTGTTTTGAAGTTAGTAGGGTAGTCATACTGTACTCATTTTGTTATTGAAAGAAGCGACAAGTAACTTTTGAGATTTTTTCCTGCTGCTACAGCTGCAGCTGCAAAAAAGACTTCAATAACTGCACAAAGAGAATTTGCAGGTTGGCAAATACTCTGCACCAAATCCATGCATTAGGGGTTGTGTATGTGTGTGTGTGTGTATGCGCAAAAACAATTTCTACACAGGAAACAAGCAGTATAGAAAACAAGTGCAGATTTTGCAGATAATAACTGATATACTGTGAAGATTTTCTTTAGGATTCCGCTTGCGAAAGGGAAAATCTTTTTCAAATCTTTTTCAAAATTTCAACTATTCTTTCCATCTCTAGAAAGGGACTCCTACATCTCATAATACAACGGACAGTTCATCCATAATGCAGATATTAAAGTACATTCCATACCAGGGGTGCCTACACTTTTTCATCATGCGAGCTACTATATGAACAATCAAGTTGAAAAGATCACCTGTTGTGTATGGGAGCGCGCGCAAGCGTGCGCGTACGCTCCTATTGCAGCCTTTCGTCCGCAAGGGGCTTCTTTCTTGCCTGCCCATGAACTCGCCGCCACGCGCACCCGGGACGGGGATCCTCCTTGCCTGCATGCGCTCTCTCTTAATGTCTTCATTGCCTTCCTCCTTCCTGCTGCGTGCTTTCGCAAAGCAGGAAGTCCCCATCCCGTCCTGCTCCTTGCGTGCACAGCAGGCCCCTCCCATGCACGCAGCAGGAGGGTATTTATAGGCGCACCCGCCAACGCTCTGGCCAGATGTGGCTTCGGCAGCGGCTCGGAAGGCGCAGGGCTGGGAAGAGGGGCCGTCTGGCTGCTGCCTGGGCTGGGAAACTCAATCGAGAGAGGGACCCACGTGAGGCTGGAGCCTCCCCACAGCAGCCTCCCTCCTCCCTCGAGGCTTACCTGGGCAGGAGAAGGAAGAGTGGAAGAGGTGCTTCCCCAAAGTGACAGATGCAGCGGGGGGGCGCCCTTCCTTCCTTCCTTTTGAGGGTGTCACTCAGAAAGGACGCCCAAGTGGACGGCTGGCAGGAAGGAGGACCCCTCCCACTGGTGGCAGTCCATGCCCAAGGGGGAGAGAGGGGGGCTCCTCCTAGCCAGCTCTGAAGAGCCACTCCCCTCTCTCTCCCATGGGCCCTCACCGCCTTTCTCCTTTGAGGGTGAGGGAGGGCGAGGTGGAGAAAGGCGGCGAGGGCACAAGCAGCAGCAAGTGGAGTCTCCATCCCCGCAGCCCCCTCCTCCTCGGGTTCACCCCCAGAAACACGGCAGAGCCCTCCCTCCTCACCCCCAACCAAGGAAAGAAAGCAGCCCCACACAGCTCGCTTGCTTAGGTCTCGGCTTGGAATGGGAGTCCATAGGGCAGCAGCAGGGTTTGCGGCGGGGCTTGCTTGGCTTTGCCCCACTTTGCCCGGCCTCCTTCACCTCTTTCTCTCTCTCCCTCTCTCCTTCCAGCGCCCGCCTGCCTGCCAGCCAAAAGGATCTGAAAAAGTTCTCCAGATTTCTTTCTTCTCTCCTTGGCTCTCTCTCTATCTCTCTCTCTCTCACACATTCCCTCCATCCCTCCCACAGCCTCGCATCCTATTCGTGCGTATGCCTTTGCCTTGCTCCCCCCCCCCCCAGCCGCAACCAATGGGCCGGCGTGTCACCACACCGGGCTGGGCGGGACGAGCGCCAGGGACTGCCCACTAAAGCCTCATTTTGGCAAAAGAAGCCCCATGAAGGCGGCGGCGGGAGCGCACGTGCGCGCGCATGGCAGGAGCATGCCATCCGGATGGTGAGGCCCAAAGATCACCTGGAAGAGGGTCGAAGATCACCTAGGTGCTCCCGATCACCGTAATGAGCACCCCTGTTCCATACCTTACTAGTAATATACTTTTTTTCTAATTTATTTTATATGCGTGAAAATGAAAAAAATAGTCCATCTCATTCCTTCATGGTGTCTTCTCAAGGTCACTAAATTTATAATTGAATTTGGAGCGCTGATGGGATCTTTCTGAAATAAAGTTTTTGACTGACTCAAATTTCCTAGGCTTATCCTTTTCCAAAGTGTTTTGGCTTTCATATTTGTGAAAGCCTTTGAGACTCTTGGCAGCTGCCAGCAAGTTGATGTGACAGAGGAATAGCAACAGCAATCAATATCCATATGGCACTGTTGCCATATGGTAGTACTCATATTGCAGAACAACAAAATGTATAATCCTGACAACCATTAGCTGTAGATGGAAATCCAGCCAGGGCTGGCAGCTTTCACTCTGTTTTGCAATCAGTCAGTCTGAGACAGAATGAAAATCCAGACAGTAGACCTGACTCATCCTTAGACATCAATGATCATTCGCACATCAGAATTGTTTGAGAAACACCCAAAAGACAAATTAGCTCTCTATTGAATATGCACGATTTTCCCCTCTTATTTCCCATTTGTTTGGGTTCCAGGAACCTCCTTGAATACTAAAATCCATGGATGCTCAAATCCCATTGCATATAATGACATAGTACAGTGGTGTTCTTTATATAAAATGGCAAACAACTCAAAGAAGGTTCTAGTGTGTGTGTGTTTGAGCCATCCATAGATCCAGAACCTGTGGATATGGAGGATCGGCTATACATTCATGCATCCCAGCTGTAATTGAATTTATATACCTCCACTATCATACAAGGAAACGTTTGATTCACGATCTATGGATATTCTGTATTTAATATCAATTACCAACAGGATTTCATCATACCTTAAGAAATTTCTTTATGTTATGTCAATGTAATAGTTTACCTAGGTTAGTATCTCCTGCATCATGTATGGGGAACATATGGCTCTCCAGATGTTTGGAATTACAACTGCCACCATCTCTCACCATTAGCTAATCAGATAGGCTGATAAGAATTGAAATTCAGCAGTATCCAGAAGGCTTCATGTTTATCACCACTGATTTGCACTGTCAAGCAAGCAACCCTCCAAGGTCTTCAATACTCCCTTTCTGCAGTCCTATCTGAAGATGATTGCATATTGGTTCTTTTGTATGCAAAGGATGTAGCCTACTAATGAAATGTGGCTCTTTCCCATAATTGATATAGTGACTGAATATTGGATATTATGCATCAAAGTTCTGCCACCGATCAATAACTCTTGTTCTTAAAAGCTCAGTTCTTAACCCAGGCATAATTTAGAATTAAGACATTCCACACTGAAACAATAGTTATATACTTATATGCTCAAATCTCACATTGTCTCTCATCCCCCTCTCCTAGCGAATTCAGACCCTTAAAAACTACTCACTATTTTCTAAACATTACTCTAATTTTAATTCAATAATTCCTCTACACTCCCTTTCATCAACCAAATTACTCTTATATCAACTGTCACTTGAACTGTCATTTGCTCTCTGACCATTCAGAGTGTCACCATTGCATTCTCTTTTTCTCTTGACAGCTTCTTCCCTCATTCTTCCCTATAATCACCAGATATCCATAATCAAAATCATTTTATATATGTAATAAATTAAACATTTTTCACCTAAAGGCCATCCCATCACAACCATTTCCAGGATTTCTTAAAGCAAGGGGCTCCCAGATTTCTTCTCACCTGGAAAGTTTATATCTGAGCTTCATGTGGCATATTAGGTTGTGGCAGCATCATATAAGTTTCAGTTCTGGCCAAACTCATTGGTGAAAAAAATATCTAATCCTTTTTGGGTACTGTCAATCAAATCTTCCACTACAGATGTAATGACTCTCCAATCTCGGTCAGGAAACAAGCGTAGATAGTAGCACGGTCCAACACGATTTTATTGCAGGTACAAAACTTGTGAAGCTAAAGCAAAGTCCCGCCACCCAAACACACCTTTTATACCCCAAACCCCTCCCGTGCCCACGTAATGCCCAAGGAGGGTTGCACCATATCCGGGTGAGACAGCAGTTCCCAGAGTCCAGGGATATGACCTCATAAGGCTCTGAGTCCGCATAATTAGAACAGTGTCCAATGTCCATGTCCAGAGGAGGTTACCTCACTTCCCCCATGACTCAGCAGGCATCTAGAAGTTGCATCACTTCCAGTCTGACACAGCACAGCCTCTCAGGAACTAGAGCAAAGGTCAGCACAGCCAGGGGCGGTCCTACAAGATAGGCCAAGTAGGCGGCCGCCTAGGGCGCCATCTGGGAAGGGGGCGCCATCCTGGCCGCATGGGCCGCCATCCTGGCCCTGCCGATGTTCCTCAGACAGTGCTGCAGCTGCCTGCTTTTGACCCCGGCCTTGTGCGCCCGACGCTGCTTCTGGGCACGCGCGGAGGTTTTCACGCAGGCGCAGTTGCTCCGGAGCTGAAGTTGAGCGCAGGAGCAACTGCACGTGCGCGAAAACCTCCGCACATGCCCAGTAGCTCCCTTGCGCAGAAGCCTGTAAGCAAAGCACTCCCTATTGGGCAGGCAGGGAGTGCTTCCCCTTCCCCTTTGTCTCCGCGCGCTGCTTGCAGGGAAGGAGAAAAGAATCAGTGAAGGAAGTGTAAGTGAAGGAATGAATGAAGGGCTTTCCTCCTCCTCCTCCTCTGTGGCCTCTTCTCTCCCTCCTTCCTTTCTTCGGCTCTATTTCTGTCTAGACCTGAGGGGCCTGAGGCTATGAGTTGTGGGAGTTGGAGGCCAAAACACCTAGAGGGAGGGAGGGAGGGCCCAAGTTTGCCCAGGCCGCGCTGCCTGTATTCAACCTCATTTGAACATTTTGGCTGTTTTTCTATTTACATTTACATTGGGATCCTAATTTTGGACTTATGGGAGACTCCTATGAATTATGAATCGGGTGGTAGGTAATATATTCTGATTTTGATGCACTTACATGGCATTTCTTGTTGATTATTATACAGTTCTGCTTAATATTGTCATACAATATAATACAAATACAATATAACAATAGAATAATGATATATTTTATATTACATGTAATATTACAAACAATATTGCAGTATAGTGGTATTGTACAAAATAGTAATATATAATATTTTATTTTATTTTGGGTAATTTGAGTTTTATAGGAGTAATGAAAATATTTAGTAGAGGATAATTTTATTTAAATAAATAATTTCATTATTTTATAATAATAATATAATAGAATGTTACATTATATTGTAATGTCAATATATTATAATATAATTATATTGTAATGTAGTATAATATAATTATGATATAATATAGTATGAGTATGGTATAATATATTGTATATACATTGATACAATATAATACTACTAATGGTATTGTGATATTATAATTGTATATTTGTTTTACATGGGGGCGGCAAAATAATGTTTTTTTGGGGGGGGGGGGCACCAAAATAATGTTCGCCTACCATTTAAAATTACCTTAGACCGCCCCTGAGCACAGCTCTCACAGAACTGGGACAAAGGTCAATACCACCTCAGGGCAGACTGGGGATCTGAACTTCATCAAAGCTCAGATTTCCCAGCTCTGACATCAGACATCTCTTGATATTACTCTGCTCTGTAAAATCCCAGTCTCTGTATTGATTGCCATGTGACTATCCATGTGTTGGTATTGTTCTGCCCTGCTAGTTTGCTGGCTGTGAACAGCTTTGATCTTGGATGAAGATCTCTGTGTTTAGAATGGATTTGCATACTAGTAAGACAGAGTTTATTGTATCCCTAATTGTGACTATGGATTCTTCTTTTCTGGGCTGGGGTCGTGTTGCTTTTTAGTCCTTTTGACATTTAACAATCGTAGGGTTTCCTCTCACTGGGAATACGAATTTGGTCAGTTGAAAGTAGTGCTTTCAGCTAGCCATTTCTTCAGATACAGAGATGCAGGTATTTGTCAGGTTCACTTTTTGCTATATTTTAAAAACCTCACACAATCTGAATAATGACCTTTCCTTGCCCAGGCCCCATGATTTTGAATGCTTACTGGAAAAAAAATCAAAAGGTTTTTTTTCATTAAGACTGTGTTCCTCATGGACAAATCTAAGGATTGGCCTCTCACCATAATTTTTGCAATAAGGTGCTCCTCATTGAGGGATTTACTGCTCTCTTTTTGTGTGTGGTCCTGCCCTACCATTTCATTTTTTGAAAAAGTCTCGTACAATGCCCTTAAGATAATTTCACTATGTTCTCGATCCCCTGAACTATTTTATCTCAAAAGTAGTCTTTTAAAAATAGTTTTTAATAAATAAATTAAAAAGCAAGAAATAAACAGAATGTGAACTACAATCGACTTCTGGATCACCTGCTATTGTAAAAGAGGCCTCTTTTGGGCTTAAAACGTAGAAAAACATTTCTGAAAAGGTGTCTTAGAAGATATGGAGACAAAGAATAAATTTTGCCAGGGATAGCAAAGGTATAACACTCCACTGTGCACTGGTGAGGCATTGCTGTCCTCTAATGCTCCACAATTGCCCAACTTGTTATAAAGTGAGTAAAACCTTCTTTATTCAATTTCCAATAAGGGTTGCGTGGGGAAAAAAACTTTTGAGATGCATTGATTTATAGTAGTAGTTGTGGAGTAGCAAAGATTTCTAAGACACTCAGTGCCTGCCATGGAATACTATGTGAATTCATAGTCCAGTCTTCTCTTCAGGGGCAAAACATATCTGACTCATCAGAGATGAAATCACTTCCATCTACCACTGTCCTCTTGATTGGCAGATCTTTCAGGACTCTTGTCTTGTCTCATGCAACGGTCAATACTCTTAATCCAGGCATCCTCAAACTGTGGCCCTCCAGCTGTTTGGGCCTCCAACTCCCAGAAGCCCCAATGAGCTTGTTCAATTGTTAGGAATTCTGAGAGTTGAAGGCCCAAACACCTGGAGGGCTGCAGTTTGAGGATGCCTATTTTACTTTCTTGGGGACTAAGTCCTCTGGAACTCAGTGAGGATTATTTGTGAATAAGTGTGCATAAGTTTGCCATCCTCAAAGGTCATTTCCAGAAGTCTCAGATGACAAAGGGTGTATCTACAATGTACAATTAATATAATTTGATACCATTTTAACTGCCACAGCGCAGTGCAATGTTATCCCAGGAGTTGGGTTTGGTGATGAACAACCTTGTAAAACTACCACTCCCATAATTCCATAGCATTGATTCATATCCGTTAATGTGTTGTCAAACTGTATTAACTGTTGTATTTCATTGCATAATAGTTGCCACTGCATAATATGTGCACCTCCCTTTTGGGTCCTGGCAGAGGCGGCCTCAGCGATTCCGCCATGTAAGCGGTCGCGTAGAGTGCCACCGGCTGGGCGGGGCATCACCGGCTGGGAGGGGTGCTGCAGCGCCACCTCGCTTCCGCACCCCCGCCCTGCCGCTGCCGCTGCCGCTGCACAGCTGGCCCCACAGGCCGTCCCCACGGGCCGTCCCCACAGGCCGGCTGCAGCACGCCTCCCGAAGCACGGACATTTCTGTGCATGCCCAGAAGCAACTACAGGCGCTACAGCGGCTGTAGTTGCTTCTGGGCATGCGCCAATGTCTCGCGCATGGGCACTGAGTCCCGAGCGCCTGAGGCTTTGGAGCCAGCACGCAGGCACGCTCAGGCCGCAGTGCACATGCTGTGATTCGCGCATGCGCAGAAACATCTACAGGCGCTACAGCACCTGTAGTTGCTTCTGGGCATGCGCGGAAATGTCCGTGCTTTGGGAGGCGTGGTGCAGCTGGCCCGTGGGGCTGGCTGTGCGGCGGCGGCGGCGGCGGGACGATATGATGCGGCGGCTGGGGGGGGGCGCCAAAATTTTCTTCGCGTACTCCCCCGGAAAAGGTCAGGCCAGCCCTGGGTCCTGGTTTCAGTATTTTACAATTCCTTCTATAATAGTCATAGACTTGATTTAGGCAGTCACCTTACTTGCCTATCCATCCACTTATTGACCCACTACATCACTCGCTCACCCACTCATGCACTCAACTGCCCACCCACCCATATACTCATTCATTTGCTGTTGGACAAATGGCTGGGTGTGCAAGTGAGTGTATGAAAGGGGCAAGAGGGTGGATTGTTGAGTAGCCAGCCAAACAGATGGATGAGCACACAAGTGGGTGGATGGGTGGGTAATTTTAACATCAGTTTAATTAAACTTTTTCCGGCTAGCCTTTGATTGCTAAGCTGGAAAATCTTTATTGGTCTAGTTTAATATGTTGTTTTTACTCCTGTGATGCTTTTATATGTTTGTAAGCCGCTCCGAGCCCTCGGGGTGTGGCGGCGTACAAGTCCAAATAATAAATAAAAAAACAAATAAATTACTGTTTCAGTACAAAAAAGGCCACCCTTTTTCATTGTGTAATAGTTGCACCTCTCCTTTTGGAGGAAAAAAGGGAAAAAATCAACTATTGTGTGATGAATTAAGGTATATACTGTAGCTGTATCCAAAGTCTCTGGAGCACTTAAGTATGTCTGTAGATGAAGTAATATAAATAGTATATATCATATTCCATAAAGCAGCTTCTAAATTCAGGAGAATGGAGAAATGGATGAAATACGAAGTCCAAATTGTAGGAAGAATTTGTCTCCTGCCAAGGATAGAGCTAATCAAGTAAAAGAAACTGATTTAACTGATGCCTTCTGTGGAGCACCAGGTGTTCCTTTCTACTTCCTTCAATAAAGTTGTCATTCATTCTTGGCTTGGGAAAGGAATACTGAATCTGGCTACAAAGAATGTAATAAATGAGAATGATGCTGGTATTAAAATGTCTTCTACCCTTGACAATGGGTGGCTTGGCCTACATTAGCAGCTCAGTCTCCATTATAATATGTCCCTAAACATTTTCGGCACTTTACAAATTCCCATCATCTAAAAAATTCACGGTAATGATAGGTACACATCTCTAATTAAAAATTAAATGGAAAACTACAGAATTTGTATCTGCACAGAATATAAGCGTATGAAACAACCTTGAAAATGTGGCTGACTATGATCAGATCATTGTATCTTAACTGGAATATTTTTACTTTTAAAACACAATTGTTGACATGTGATCTAGATTGTTATATAGAAGTCTTGATAAAGTAGAATCTTAACGATGCTGGTTATTACTGGTTTTTATATCCTTTCTGAATCTATAACTTGTTGTGCCTTATTGGCTTTTCTGTGGAATTTTAAAGGGCCTATAATTTAGTCCTTAGGTTCAACTAGAGTGAGGCAGGTAGCATTGTAGCTTGACCATCACCTTAGTGACAGTCCCTATTGCATGGCACCATATGCATCCCTCTGTTAATTTGCCTTTCCTTATGATTCTCTGATCTTTTGCTATTGTTGGATAAAATGTTTCAGTACTTCCTCATTCTTCTACTTTTCTGCCACCTGTACAAATACAGCTTTTCTATTTCTGTGCTGGCATGCCAACAGTAATATGATTTCATGGGTTAAGATTCTGCTTGTTGCACCCCAGAATGCAGGCCGTTCACCTAATCACACACACCAGGCAGATGCAATAAATGGAGTTTTATTTAGAATATAAGATAGTCCAAAAAAGGTAAGAAAAAGGCAATCAAAAGCAAATCCAAAAATAGTCCAATAAAGTTCTTGAACAGGAAGCCCAATTGGCTTAATCCCAAGGAACACAGAGTACTTGAGCAAGGCAAAAGTTCGTAGACAAGACAGACCACTGCTGCAGTCAACGTGAAACTTGAGACAAACCGCTCCGGCGGTTCCGTGAACTTGGAGACATGAACAAAGTCCTTTCTTCGCTAAACGTAGCTTCAGGTCTTACCAAAATCACCCGGGCACCAGCTAATAAACCAAACTATTTTCTATGTGCCCAACATATTCCCTTTCTCAGGCCCCAATCTCTCCTCGCAGCTCGAATACTGGCCCTTCTATCGAATTCCAGCTCACTAGCCGGCCCAGCTGCCTCACTATCAGAGTGGGAAGTAGAAAACTCCCTTTCTCTGGAATGCTCAGCTGGAAAGGGAGTAGAAACTCTCTCTTGGGAACCAAGGCCGCCTGGCCTCTCATAATCTGATTCAGCATCCGTTTCCATGGATTCCTCATTAATGGATTCCTCACTAAACTCATCTACAGTCCCATATCCTTCTAGCCATTCATTATCCCATTGCAAACTCTCGTTTGGAGACCCATACCCATCTGGCCATTCCTCATCATCTTCAGGATGACCCTGATCAGCTGGGGCCCCTGGTGCTTGACTCTGACCACTAGGCAGGAACACTAAGCTGGGCTGGGGCTGAGATACCACACTCCTCCACTTTCTGCTTCCTATCAATATTCCCATGTTGGCTGTTTTTATTTTATTTTATACATATCTTTACCTTTTGAAAAATTCTGAAACTTCACAATTATGGTTAAAAATAAAAAAATAAAACAAAAGAACCACAGTAGTTCAGGAAGATAGAATCATGAGGGTGTGTGGAATTATGAGTGTGGACGATATAATGGTGAGTCTGTGCAATTGTGTGAATGAAGAGATATGATATTGAAGGTGTGTACCCCAGGATGCATCAGTTCTCTGTGATAATGTAACTATGCTGGAATAGTGAGAAAGAAGTTCTAAATCCATGTAATTCATGGAACTTCCATAGATGTTGGCTTACCAAGATTGTGAGTCCACTATAGTTGAAACTAGCAATTGCATTCAACCCATTATTTATGTACTGAATAACATCTTATGACATATTGGTCAGACCTATGGTTTGTCTTACAAATCCTGCATGAAGTGAGAGCAATAATGTTTGGGGTCTTTGAAAGAAAACCTAACAGGTAAATCATGGTTCTGAAATGTCTAAAGTCATGGTTCAGATCAAGCAGGGCACTTTGCAAAATTGCTTGCTGCTTTTCTAATGCCCAAAGGATTTCTGCCTGAATTGAAAACATTTGCTAAACGACATAATAAGCTAATGATTGCTTAATTTTTGAATGCAAAGCTCAGTATGAGAGAGCAACAGCTGGTGTTTGTCAAATTAACTTTCCTTATGATTTTTACTACCCCTTTTTCTTGTTTGTTTAGCATACTTAGCCATGATTAAGTACCAAAGGTCTTTTCCCAAGTCTGTTGTGTAAAGGTAAAAGTTAGAAGGATTTGTCTTCACTGCAACAGTACTCTTGGCTTATTTTAAGATTCACTTAGCAGGCTATTTTCTGTTCTTCAAAATAGATACTCTGTGTCAAGGCACTCATTTCTTACTTTTCAAAAGAGAATGTAAAGTACCATTTAATACATCATATAGAGGCATACCACAGCAAGAGCAGTCAAGCACAGCTTCTTGGTGAGTGTAAAGTCTGAATAATAAATGACTTTGCAAATACACATTTATGACATTTATGCTTTATATTTTTAGGTGCCTACCAAAAAATGTGATGTATGAAGTGTCTTATGGCTTACTTACTTAAAATGGATTTTTGGAATCTGAGCTGCAGCTACAAATAGACTGCTTTCAAATGTTGATTGTTCCAGATTTTTTTTAAATTATGCAGCTGATTCTTCCTCTTGTAGCTTCAGATTTACTTAATCTTTTAATTGTCAGAAAGTTGCAACAGACGACATAATAAGGAACTTATTCACAGGTTAAACAAATACAAATTTAGAATGAAATCTAATGATGTGGTGTTCATATATCTTGAACTCATAGCAGGTCAACTGTACATTTCATTATGTTCCAAAAACTGAGATATGGAGCTTTTTCTCACTATCTCATGACCTGTATTCCTTTAAGGGGGAGTTATTATAGACTGTATGTTCATCGTAGTTGAGATATTGGCATAATGCAGATGTACTTGGAGCCAAAGGATTTTAGGACCATCCCTTTTGTCTTTCTGTGAACCTATTCCTATTTTCTATCTTTCTCACTTTTGCTCTAATTTTCTGTCAACCACTTTTCTATTTCTTTGCAAATTATTGGAAATTCCATAACCTATTGGAAATAACTGCGCCATAACCTTATTGCAAAGGTAATCTTCATGAACATGTGGAGACCACCTTCTAAAAACCACTAGTCAAGAAAAGCATGAACTTGTTAGAAGTCAACCCTTTGAACAAGTGATTTTCACAAGTATTAATGTAATGGCACACAGGTAACTCAGCTGTTAAACTGAAGAATCATGTCTTTAAACCGCCAAGGAGAAAGACATGCCACTACAAAAATATATTTGGTTAGCAGAGGAAGGTTGTTTCTTTGAAGTAGAATTTGCAGTTGTAATTGTAATTGCAGTTGCCACTTGAAACCTCTTCATTAAAATATGCACTCAGAGATAAAAACAAAGTCTTCTTTGAAAAATAACGTATCTTGTTTACTCATAAACAACTTTTATTAATTCACCATACTGGCACATTTCTTATTAGAGTTCAGTTAGATAAGATGTAGTTTCTTCTTGGTGTTGAGTACACATGGTGTGATACTTAATCAATTGTCCCTAGTCTTTAAGTATAACTGTACTCACTGAAGCCCATAAGTCATACTTCTCTACTAAAGTCCAAACAGCAACATGTATCTACCTCCATTGAGTCCTGTGTCTGAAGACCCTCCCACACCAAAGAGGTACAGTCAAACTGGCAAACCAAAATGCACATACAATATAGGTTAACAGTTATACACATTTCCAAACAGTTAGTGGAGACTTAGAACGTTGCTATTTCCAACACAAATAAATTCTTTCTGGCTTTTTCTGACATTTCCTTTTATTTCTTCACATTAATCTGCCATACTTTCTGGCACCCCCTTTATTTCTGTGTATCTTTTTTCTATCAATCCCTTTCCCCCACACTCATGTTTTCTACTTCTGCCACATGCCATTTTCTTCTGAGAAGGTGAACAAAAAGGGCAAACTATACCTTTCATCAACTAGCTTTGAAAATCAAGGTTTTTAAAAATGTCTGAAGCATTATGGTAAAGATGCAAAAAAGTGACAATGGCTCCTATTTAGATTGCAACAGTATTCTACGAACCATAAACAATTGATATATTAATTGAGATATTAATGCTATGCTATCATTAGATATTTTTTAGAATCATTGCCAGGCTGGAGAGTAAAATGATAGATTTTATGTGTGTCACTGGTTATTAGTATTGACATGAAAATAATCAAAATCCTCTCTGGTTCTTCTGTAGGTGGTTGCCTTAAGCAAGCTGGCAGCAACCAGACTATTGCATTTGCAGCAGCCATGTTGTCATTAGATGCTGACACCCCTCAGGGACCTTCAACAAGTCTCCAGCCATGCCGTGTGCTGACCTTGTCACCAATCAAAATACCAGTTCTGACATCACCTTTCCACGGTAAGGAATTTCTGACTTCATTCAACTACCATGAGTTTTATTCAAATTGACCAACCAGTTCCGGATATGGGCATCAAACAAAACAATAGGTGGATTGGGGTCTGTGGATAACACTGAATCAAATGGTTTTACATCACATTTTGACCTGTGCACACAAGCTGTTTTAGCTCCTAACCAAACACTTTTTACCTGGCTAATCTAATTAAGAAGAAGCTAGAATTGGTCTTTCACTTCCAGAATAGATTTTGTCTTTCATTCTTGCTTCTCCTGTTTATGGTTCTATTTTTTGAGCTGATTTTGGATATCACTTTTGACATGAACATTTATTTTCACCAATTGCTTGAACTGCATGATTGTCCAGTGATTCCCCCCCCCCTCAAACCTTGATTTTCCCCTTCACTTGTTATAAGGCAATTGTTGAAAATGTTAACTTCCTGATAAAACGGCTTGATTTCCCAAAATGTGTCATATATTGTTACAAATGTCAATCTTTTTTCTGCATGCTGTGAGACTGGCTATAGAGAGCCACACTGGCAAAACCAGTGTTAACTGGAAAAAGAAGTGGTTGTAGAAAAATAATTTTGGAATGGACACCACATGTAAAGTCTGAACTAGAGGAAATTCTTGGTGAAAAATTTGCATGTGAATTATTACTATTGAATTATGATTCAGTCATCATAGAAAGTTAAGAAATCAAAGCATGTTTGAATTATTCCATAAATTGGATTACTTTCTTTAGGGATGAGTGTCACGCCCTAGACACTTGGAACCTCCCTTGATAAACCACAGAGTCCAGCGTACAAAAGGTTTATTTCGAATAACTGGTTAAAGGAAAGAGGCTAGGAAGCAGTCTATAGTG
Organism: Anolis apletophallus; assembly: GCA_030556195.1. Lineage (NCBI taxonomy): Eukaryota > Metazoa > Chordata > Lepidosauria > Squamata > Anolidae > Anolis > Anolis apletophallus. Next base: position 103,805,126 of record JARBWK010000010.1, on the reverse strand, counting down.
ACTTAAAGCAGCACCAGTAAAGAGCAATGTCCCAGGATCGTAGCAGATGAATATAGTCCTTGGCAATCAGGATTCAAAGCAAGCAAAGTCTTTGTGCCCAAAGCGGGCCAGATCCAAACAGGGCAGCCAGCAAGCTGGGCAAGCAGAGTTCTTAAGCAGGAAGGCCCAAAGGCCTATTCAGGAATCCGTGGTCTTGAAATGCAAAGTTGGCTCAAGATGAAGAGGGATCCTATGTCCCAGCAGTTATAGTCTTACAAGGCTTTGTTCCCTTCGACGAAGCTTGCATCGAGTGTCAGTTTCTCTAAGATGGATTATAGCTGTTGTTTAGGTAGTCTCAACAGCAAGGTATGTAAACCCAAATAGCCGGGACAGCTGGGCAGGAAATGAGTTGTACCATCTTCTTGAATCTCTCGCCTTAGCTTATCAGCCCTCCCGAGCGGAACGGCCTTGACCACAGGCTGACTTAGCAACTCACTTTGCAGCTGGTTTGAAGAATCTACAGAAACAGGCCAGACTGGCACTTTAACCCCAGTATGGCTGTACTTTGGTTCTATGGCAGCAGAGGCCTGAGAGGCTTGGGGCCTGACAATGAGCAACTTCAGTGTATGCATCGATGTATAGTACTATCTACTTTCTCATGTATTTCTCTGGAACAGAAGAATATTACTCGTTGTTTCCCCTTTCTCACAAATCTAGGACTATTAAAAGTGTGAATAGGACATTTCCACCAAAAGTAGGAATAAGTGATTTTATCTTCCTTCAGCAGTCTACATGAAAAAAAAAACAACAAGAAAACAACACAGCTGTTCTAGAATGTAATGAAAATCTCCAGGGGACATTTTATACAACATAGTTACTGTGTTATGCATCAGTTTTAACTACCATGGCTGCAACCTGTGGGAACCTGAGGTTTGTAGTTATGAGTGGCACTAGAGCAGACTAGTTGAAAATTCTGAATTCTAGACACTTCAAATGACAAAATGCCTTAGGATGTTGCAGTCATACTGCTATAGTTATGAAGTGTAAAAGAGTCTCAAGGCAGATAGTGAGCTCCTTGTGGGAGGGAGAGGAGAAGAAAGTTCCAAAACTATTATAAAAATAAAAATCTTAGACACTAAAGATTTGTTTCTCCAGTTGAGTTTCAAGACTTTTCTTTTTAAACAATTTGTGAGCCTTCAAATGGCATCTTGTTTTTTCTTCATTCCTCCTGATGATTAATTTTCTTTTTTAAAATATAATTTTAAAGTAGGTTTCTTTGGTTAAATGCACTGAAAAACAAATTATAAGCTCTCATTTTAAAACAAACAAACAAAGAACTGTATATGTAATATTCCTTCCTCTGTTGAAATGCCATCTTGAATCAATGGGATTTACAAAACTGTTTTGACTTAACAATTCTGCAGTTGATTCAGTGACCAGCTCTAGTTGAAGCCTGGACTTATATCTCTGAGACCATTGGAGATATGTATATGTGCATGATAACAAGTAGTAATAATTGTCTGTTTAATAATAGTTTACTTAAAAACAAAATACTCTGTGTAGTGGACATAATTTTGGGATTCACCATGTGTGATAATAGCTCAATCACATCAATTCACAGGCAGCTTCTTCATGTCTGTATCCCAAGTTCCTGGCAAACACATGTGGATGCTGTATATCAGTTAGACCAGGGCTGTTCAACAGGCGGCCCTGGGGCCGTACACGGCTCCCGAGCCCCTTCCCTACGGCCCCCTAACTTGTTTTAATAAAATACAAATTAAAAATAAAAATAAAATATTTTTTTTTTAAAAACCCTACTTCCGGGTTTAGGCAAGCATCGCGAGACTACGCCAGCCACAGACGGGATTTCGAGGGAGGTCAAAATCCCGTCTGTGGCTGCGTAGTCTCGCGATAGCTGCCGAAATCTCGGGTCCCGTGGGATTTGCGGCCGGCTTGGGCGCGCACCTCCTCCTCCCTCGCGGCTGCTTCCAGGCCAGCCCCCATTCCCTCAGAGAGAGGGAGGAGGGGAGTGAGGCAGGGAAAGCCCCTCCTGGCTCCATCCTCTTCCTGTGGAGGGCCCTCGCTTCCCGCCCCGCGGATGGGAGAGCCGCCGCGCCCGGCCTGAGCTTGGCCTCGGCTCCAGCGGGGCTCTTCGGGGACGGCGGCGGCGTTGGCACTTCGGCCCTGTGGTGGGGCTTCTGCAATGGGTAAGGAAGGGCCTGGCTCGAATAAATCAATCTAAAAACAGTGGGAGGTTGGCTGAGGGGGGGAGGGGTCCCTCAGTGGCGGTTTCCTTGGCGACGCTTTCTTCCCCTCCTCCACGCCCCCTCCCCCTTGTTGTGCTGCCTTCCCCCACGTGCAGGGCGCAACGTGGCTTCCTTTGCGCCTGCCCCCACGGCTTGTTTTCCCTTCAGGGAGGGAGGGAGCTCTTTGGGCCTCCTCCACCCGCCTCTGGGAAAGGAGGCCCCATCAAGCCCTGCGACGGCATTGAGGTGTTTGGTTTTTTTTTGGGTGTGTCCCGATTTGAGTGTGGACTCAAATAACTCAAAGGTATTAGGAAACATTCCCCCAAATCCACCAGTGTTCCCATTTGGGTATATTGAGTATTCATGCCAAGTTTGGTCCAGATCCATCATTATTTGAGTCCACAGTGCTCTCTGGATGGAGGTGAACTACAACTCCACAACTCAAGGTCAATTGTAAGTAAATTGGAGCCGGGGAGGGGGTGGAGCTGGGGAAGGGGCGGGAGCAGAGCTGGGGGCAAAGGCAGACCCTTCGGCCCCCCAGGTGATCAGTGACCGGAATTCTGGCCCTTGGGCCCGTAGAAGTTGGACAGCCATGAGTTAGACGATACATGGGAAAAGCATCTTTCAAAAATTTTGCAACACATTTTAGATGTGCTATTTGAGACTACTTTTAGTCATGCCTTCTCAATGACTTGATATCTATACATGTTTAGTACATTTATAAAGCAATCCTATAAATGTTTGTTCAAAAATAAATCCCATTGTGTCCAGTTTGGAGTACCCCAAGGGACTGTGTTTAGAATCATAATCTTAGGCCTGAATCCCAAAACAAAGTAGACTCAATTATCATTGAAAAATGAGACAATACAATTAATGACTCTATTGGAGCAAGCAATGGGCCAGAGGTTATAGACTGCAATCCTCTTCATTTGCCTAGAGATTAGCCTTGATGACATGAATTTGAATATAAATTGACCTCGCAAGGCAACACCCTGTTGGGATGTAGTTAGAGCAACATGTTACAGCTGAAATGCTACTAGACTTCAAGTGTGCCTCTCCCTTCCCCTTTAGTGCACCCCCACCAGTGTTTTCGACCTCTCCCATCAATCCCCCCCCCCCCCGGGTTCCATACTTGTTATAATATCCTGTGTTTTAAATATATATTTAAACTGTTTTCTAATCTAATTTTAAATAACTGCTTTACTGGGGAGTTGTCCTTCCCCTCCCAGGGCGCTTGTGCCGTAATAAAATTTTGTATTGTTTTGTATATACCTATAGAATCCACATTTAGGCTGAAGTTATATATGCTATGAATGAAGAACATGTTGGCTTCCAAATGTTGTTGTTGTTTTAATTTAATTTTATGTCCCCCTTTCTTCCAAATGGGGCTCAAGTTGAAGATAGTGAGCTGCATCTCCCGTCCCCCTTCTCTCTAGCTGTGCTGGCTATTGGAAAGTGCAGTTCTTTTGTTACTACCTTCTATTTTTCTGCATTGAGTATTTGAGTAGTTCTCTTTGACCATATACACAACTTGCTCAGCATTTTTATTCAGGATTCTGACAATATTTTGTCACTTTTCACATTTGTCTTTAACAGCTTGAAAAGTTTCCTTTGTCATCCCTCAAGCCCTCTCTTTCTATTTGATTGTAGATAGGGTGTTTCTGCATTTTATCTGAAAATGTCCCTGGCTTCAGAGTTATTCTGTCTCCCAGTCAATTATACTTTACAATGCAAATATTTAAATCCTATGGATATATTCTTCAGATTGTATTTGGCACAATGGTAGGTTTAGTGTCATTCTTTAGCTTTACCCTATTTTTATATTATGGTCTGTGCCACAATCTGCTCCTGGCAATTTTTTTTTGCAAAATAATGGGGTTGCTCATATTCTTTTTCCATTTATTTAGTCTACCTGATTTCTATATTGGCCATTAAGTGATGTCCATGTATATAGTCATCTGTTTGGTGGTGTGAAGAATGTGTTTGAGAGGAAGAATTGGCCTTGCAAAATTCAATCAGTTGCTTTCCTGATGGGTTTTCCCTGTATGGTTACACTTTGCATTATATACTTGAACTGCTTTTGCTATATCCCACCCCCACTATTAAGGCCACACAATTTCTTTTTACCTTTTTATACCCTGTGCAAAACACTGTGTAGTTAACTGATTTAAATTGTTCTATTTTTTCTTGGTCATTTTAAGTATTGCAATGTTTGTCAATTCTATTTTTTGCTTTCTATGTCAAGGTTCCCCTGACTTATGCTTTTCAAATTCCATGTCCCTATAATGTGTGGCTCAGTTTTAGACTTCTCTTTCACCTCTGTGCTGTCATTTGCCTCAGCACTATTAAAGTTGTCCTCTACCATACCCCAGTAGCTTGTTGAATGCTATCTAACCTTGGTGTTTCATCTTCTGACATTCAATCCAATCATCATGGATATATAGTGACATTGTTGATACATACTTAGAAATAAATCCATGTAAATTTCATATGTATTGTTTTATAAATGTACTATTTTATTATTTTGGACTTGCAACGGCCTTTGGCCAAAAGCAATAAACTTATTACAATATTAAAGAAATAAATCTCAATTACCATTCATTTTTGACGTGGTGTGGAAAAGAAATTAAGATAAATGAAGTCTTCTTTTTTCACAAAGTTGTCGAATTATCCAGTTATTCAACTAATTGACTGTTAAAATGAACACTTATGTGTGTTTTTCAAATATGCATATCTAGCCATACACATGTATATGCATATATTTCAAAACAAAGAAAAAATAATAAACTATCTATCCATCTACCTATCTACTTATCTATCCAATTTTATTTATAGACTCAAAGACTGCAAATTTGAGATTTTGATAAAAAAATCTTTACTCTTTAATCATTATTTATGTCTATATTCCTTGAAACAAGGATCTTCGTCAAAATAAACTATTTCAGTGATATTTTTCATCTCATGTATACTGCCATCTTATGTATACTGTATGATACACAACAGGTTCAATAGGAGATTATCACAGTATAGGGCCGTGCCATGTAGATAACCGGCTGAGCTTTGCAACGATAAACATGTCAGGTCTTGAAAGCAGTTGTTTTCCTTATGAAAATAGGACTGATAGGATATCGAATAACATGCTAGGAGTGCTGGAGCAATAAACCCATTATCAATCATGCACAAGAAACTGCATTATTCATAGATGTCCTCTCCTTTAGAATACACAATAGGATTTTGAAACAAGCAAAACTGAATGTAGCTAGCTACTATGTGAATTGTGCAAACATTTCTAGTAAGCAGCACCTTATTTGCTCCTATATGTTGAAACACATAGAAACTTTCATAATCTTCTAATTGTCACGATGCACGGACTTGACCGGCCCCTTAATCACACACACAGAGACGGTATTCAGCTAACTACTTTATTGAAGAATAAGAACAGTAGAAAAGGTATTGTCCATAAAAATGGCAAAAGCAATCCAAAGGTAAGGGTAAATAGAATGTCCAAAATCAACTTGGCAAGGTTTCCAAAGACTTGGCAAGGCTCCGCTCGGCAAAAGCGGATCAGGGAACAAAGCAAGGTTGCAAGGTCCAAGGCACTTCTTGGCAGGCCACTAGCCCAAACTTAGCTCCGTGGTCTCGCCTCGCTAACACGTCTGCATAAGATAGACGTGGCCGAGGTACTGAGGATCCGTTCCCACGGATCCTATACTTAATTCCCTTGGCGAGGCCCCCGACGCTCTAGGCTTCTCCTCCTCCAATCTGTGCTGCGGGACCGTGGCCGGTCTAGGCTGTGAAACCAACCCCTCCTGCTAGCTTCGATGTTCCGTCTCCTATCAAAGGTTCGGCCTTGCCTCCCAGCACCTGCTTCCCTATCTCCGTGAGAAGCTAACTCCCTATCTCCTTCCCGGGCCTCCTCCTCCGTGGTTTCCCACATTCTTTCTTGCGATCCTTCCCCCCCCCCGGCCGTTCATAATCTTCACTATCACTGCTTACATCAGCCATCTGGCCTTCCAGATTCTCGTAAGGGTCAGGCCAGCCAGGATCCCACGCTAGGCTCTCTGTGGGGGAAGAAGGCCCAGCTAACTCAAAATCTCCTTCTTCCAGCCCCTCCAAATCCTCCTCAGAATCCACCTCAGCTCCAGCTGGCTCTAATGCAAGTGGGACCCCCGGTGCTGTTCCTTGCCCCCAGGCACAAACGAGAACTGGGTTGCTACACTAATCTAGATGAATGTTGGCTTCATCTACACAACAATATAATGCAGTTTGAAACTGGACTGCATAGTCAGTGTAGATTCATACAATGCTGTTTAACACTACATATAATCCAGTTCCAAAATACATGATATGACAGTGTACATAGGGCAAAGCTGCAAAGGACTCAACAGATTATCTAGTTCAACATGCTACCAGAGGAGAAATCTGTTACTGAAGCATTCCTGAGGGATGATCATATAACCTCTGTTTAAAAATGAAGGGAGTCAGAACCTTCCAATGTAAACTCTTCAACTGTCAAATAGCTTTTATTATAAAGAGAAGCTTACTAATATTTAGTCAGAATCTCCTTTTTATGTAATTCAAAGCCATTGGTTCAGATTCTGTAGAGATAGAAAATTAACTCGCTTGGTCTCTATCTCTTGTACAATATTGGTTACTCTTCTTTAGGCATGTTCTACCTCAATGTTTCCCAACCTTTTTTGAGTCGCGGCACACTTTTTACATTTACAAAATCCTGGGGCACACCACCAACCAAAATAACACAAAATGACACTCTAACACAGTAATACATATAGTTAATATGTTTTTAACCCTGGAGTTCTGTTCGGGTGTACTGTACACTTGTTATGTTCGGGTCAATTTGACCCGAACCTATTAAAATGTTATTTTGAGCCACTGAAAAGTTCTTTTTTAATACCTGTTGCATTATTATACTGTGTGTGATCATAGTTGTTCATTATGTAAAAAAATGGATAAAAAACTTAATTTTTAAATTTTTGTGATTTATTAATGCAAAACAGCCGTATTGCATTTTACACCAAAGTAAGATACTTGTGCTTTAATAATCAGCTATATCTTTTACAACAACATCAACAACAACTTCAGGTAACTATTAGTACAACTAACTTAAAACTAAAATAAATTTTAACAGTATAAAAGCATTTTGAAAAAATAATCAGAAAAAATAATCAGAAAAAAATAAAAAAATCAGTTTTTCCCCCAAAAGGTTTCTGCTAATCTATTTATTCAAAGGCAAAGAAAGAAAAGCACTTTTTCCACACCCCTTTCCCATCTACATCTTTCCCCCTTCTCCAGTTTCCCCCTTCCCACTGTCTTTCTTCTCCAGAAACCTCCTTTCCACCTCATAGCTGCCTCATTTCCCACCCTCAGCCTATACTCAAGTCAGTAAGTTTTCCCAATTTTTGTCCTAAAATTAGGTGCCTTATATTATATAGGTGTCAGCTTATACTAAAGTATATACTCAAGTTTATATGATATGTGCTTACTCCCCAAAGGTCCTTTGATGTATATGCAGACTCTCACTCTGACTGAATCTCTTTCCACATTCCATATCAGATATAATAACAGGCATATGAAAACACACAACAGTAAACAATAATGCAGCCAGGTTAAGAAAAAAATTGGTACTGGAAGAAAATGCATATGGTTTGTTCTGAAATCATTTGCATAAATGTATCCATCCATTTATGTCCACCTAAAGCAAGTAGATAACTTGATAAACAATAGTAGATGCAATAAGTAGTCTCAAAATAAACTAAAAATCCTTTGTTTTACTCAAAATATGGTATTAGATTAGTATAAAAGGCTACCGGGTCATTTTGACCCGAACATAACAAGTGTGTAAAAAACTGTAGCGCAAAAAGTAAAGCACCGAAACAAAAAAATTAAGTACCCTTAGTATGAACCCCGTAAATTAGGAAAATAGAAGGAACCACAAGTTTCAAAATCAAAAATGAATGAATAAAAAATATCTAATTTCCAAACGGGTCAAATTGACCCGAACAGAACACCAGGGTTAAATGTATTTATACACTCAGTGTGAAACCTGGGCCTTTTTCGATGAACACAACATAGATATCCTGGCAGGAATGGCAGAAAGACACACATGAAGGTCTTGCTCAACAGCTGCCAGTTTTTCTCTGTGTTTAGAAAAAAATGTGTCCCTATAGCTTCAAAGCAGTCCACTAGTACTGTGCTTATGCATCAATACACCTCATGGAACAATAATGAGGCTTCCACCTTCAATATATATGCTCCTGTATCATTCCAGGTGGGCATTAGATCATGTATAACTGGTGAACAGGAGAGTTGTTACACAGTCATTAGAAAGGCTATCACGTCCAGCCAATGCCAAATGTAGTAATAGTTGGTACACATAAACACGAAAATGGCTGAAGGAGGCGGTGCCCCAGCCCATTCTTCTTTGCCACCGCCCGCCCCTTCCTCCTTCTCCCCCCCCCCCCCCAAGCAGCAGCAGCAGGAGTTCGGCAGGAGGGGGAAGAAAGGGGGGAAGAGAGGTTTTTCCATGGCACACCAGGTGATTGCTGACGGCACACTAGTGTGCCGCGGCACAGTGGTTGGGAAACACTGTTCTACCTTATCAGTGGCCTTCTTAAACTGATACCCAAAACTGGACAAAGTATTCTAATTGAGGCCTAACCAAAGCAGAATAGAGTAGTTTTGTTACTTCCATTGATCTAGAACAGTTTTGCCAAAAGTTTGGTCTCCCAAGTACAGTATTTGGACTTCAATTTTCAGAATCCTCAATGGTCAGGAATTCTAGAAGCAGAAGTTCCTAAATATCTGGAGAATTGAAGTTTAAGAACCACTGATCTAGATAGTGTTTGGTGAGCACGTGGCGTAGTATCATACAGTTGGGAGGAACATTGGGGTTATCCTTGTCAGTGAAGGATACAATTGCATGATATCCCAACTTCCCCACCTTCATATCAATACTATACTATGAATACTGTAATCCCTCACTATAGCCATTCCGGTAGAGGATGACAGATGTAATACAAATTTTATACAAATTACAACTTGAGGAAATAACTTTTACAATAATATATCCAGTATACATTTTCTCATGGAAAGCAGTTTACTTATAACATTTGCCATTGAACTGACAATCTGTAGAAGTTAAATTAAATCTCTTTCCCCTTAAAAGAAAAGGTCAATTGGTCAAAAAGTACCACTCTGCTGTCAGAAAAAAATTACATCAAAGAAACGAATAATCTAATATAGTGATAATCCCATGTGCGGAGTATATTTTATAGCCAGTCTGTCTTTCAGTGAAAAAAGACTAGCATGTCGACATTTGTAAAGAATGACTTATTGCCTTTAACTCCTACCTAATAAATCCTTGAAAGAATGCCATCTGTGAACCCCAGAGACAGTTGCATTTTCATGAATAATATAAAAATGTGCTTTCTCTTCATGTTTGTCTTCAAAAAAAGTTTAGACAAGGAAAACTTACCATGACAGACCCAGAATGTAAAAATGTCTGTTGCTATCCTTTTAGCACCATCTCTCTCTGGCATTACTTTGGGAACGAAGATTCTTAGGAAGGACTCGTCCCATGCTTTTTACAAGCACATTGATGACTAAAAAGGCCAATCTGAGATAGGCAAGTCTGGTTGCAGAAAGCACAGCGGAAAGTCTCCTTGGGTGATGTTGTTTCCAAGTTGCGGTTCTTTCTGCGTTGTCATTTCTCTTCGAGACCTGTTTGGCGTGTCTTCTCAAAAGAGGCCACAGCATTATGGATAGTGTGTCTCCATGCCTTCCGATGTGAGGCCAGGGTGGACCATTGTTGGTGATCAATCTGGCTGAGCCTGAGATGTTGTTTCAGGAAGTCCTTATATCTCTTTTTGGGGCGCCTGTCTTGCGCTGACCCATGGCAAGTTCACCATAGAGTAGTATCTTTGGGAGGTGGTGGTCCTCCATCCTAGAGATTTGCCCTGCCCAGCGCAGCTGAGTTTTCAGTAGCATGGTCTCAATGCTGGTGATCCCTGCTTTCTCAAGTACAGCAACATTCGTGACATAGTCAATCCAGTGTACATTTAGGATTGAGAGAAGACAGCGCTGATGAAAGCATTCGAGGAGTCGTAGGTGTTGGCGATAGGTGACCCATGTTTCAGACCCATAGAGGAGAATAGACAGTATGATAGCTCTGTACACACTGATTCCGGTGCTTTGCCTCAGGTATTTGTTACTCCAGACTCTTTTGTGAAGCCTTCCGAATGCACTATATTCCTTTGCTAATCTGTGATCTTTCTCTTTATCAGTCTTGGCATCTGAAGAGATGATGCTTCCCAGGTAGGTGAACTGCTGAATGGACTTAAGCACAGATTTGCCGATGCTTATGTGGGGATGATGGTGTTCTTCCTGTGGTGCGGGCTGGTAGAGAACTTCCATTTTCTTCAGGCCGACTTCCAGTCCAAACAGCTCTGCAGCTGTTGCAAAGCAGGATGTTAGGCATTGCAGGGCTGCTTCTGAATGGGCGACAAGGGCAGCATTATCAGCAAAAAGCAGCTCACGGACTAGATAGTTTAGTGCAAGCCCTCAGACGGCTTAAGTTGAACAAGCTGCCATCAGTACGATAGTGTGGGCGTGTGTGTGTGTGTGTGTGTGTATATGTGTGTGTGTGTGTGTGTATATATATATATATATATATATATATATATATATGCCTTCTTCTTCTTCTTTGAGATCCACCGTAGCCCTTTGGAGCATTATGCTGAAGAAGATTGTAAATAGGGTTGGTGCAAGAACACAATCTTGTTTCACTCCATTAGTTAGCAGTATAGTTGACCAGTAATTAATTAAACAGTACAGACATCTTTTCTATTTGCACTAGGGAAGTATTGTTACAGTAAAACAGTCAACGGAAATGTTTTGCGATGCTATGATGCCTTCAGGGAAAATATGCTTTACAGATGCATTTGTTAATTTTAATTTGTCGTCAAACTGTAATAAAATGGTCGCAGTACTAATACAGAGACTACTATTTTTACCTATGTTTTTAACCAACATGTGTTTTAAGCAATTTTAACTGTTGTTAATTTTACCCATCTGTGTGCCCAAACAACTGGTTGTTCTTTGTTCTTAATTATCATTGTCTGTATACCTTAAGGCTGAAACACGCCAACACTTCTTATAGCTTTTTATCCTTGTTTTTAGCCAACATGTATTTTAAGCAGCTTTTACTATTTGCAATTTTATCCTCTGGATGTTCTTAATCTCATTACCTGTATAACTTGTATGCTACAGTGTAACAAGGGTCTCTGGATCAAAATAAAATTTAGCTATCTATGTACTACTACTGCCACCAGCATCAGCAATTTCAGTTCAGTTGTAACTGTAGGCATTGAGGCGTGTGAATTTGTGCTGAATTTTGATGTGTATATATTTGTGTTACAGGAAACACTACAGACAAGAATCATTTTGATTTCAGTAATCTGTGTTGGAGGTGACCTGATTCACCACATAGTTGATGTTTGTGTCTCTCCACTATGAAGATCTCGATCAGTTTTTTTTTAGAATCCTCCTTGATTTCATGGGGAAATCCAACAATTAACTGTAACATTGGGTTGCTGTGAGGTTTTTGGGCTGGATGGCCATATTTCAGTTACGTTCTCTCCTGACGTTTCGCCTGCACCTGTGGCGTTTATTCAGAGGTCTGTTGGAAAAGAGGCAATGAAATGTGAGTGTGTGTATATGTATATAAATGTGAATGTTGCAGTTAGCAAGCTTGATTGGCATTGAGTAGCCTTGCAGCCACAAAGTCATTCAGTAAGGAAGGACATTTGCGTAAAAGTAGCCTGGCTGTTGTGCCTGGAGGCATCCTTTGTTTGGGAGGTGTTTGATTGTTTGTTGTCTGGAATTCCCCTGTTTCTCAGCAATGTTCTTTGTTTGTTGTCTCGATTCTGCTGTTTTTTTTAAATACTGGTAACCAAATTTGTTCATTTTCATTGTTTCCTCCTTTCTGTTGAAATTGCCAACGTGCTTATGGATTTCAGTGACTTCTCTGTGTAGTCTGATGTGATGGTTGTCAGAGTGGTCCAGCATTTCTGCATTCTCAAATAATATTCTGTGTCCAGATTGATTCATCAAGTGCTCTGTTATAGCTGACTTCTCTGGCTGAATTAGTCTGCAGTGCCTTTCATGTTCTAATTTGATTTGTGGATGACTAGGACATCTAGAAATGGTAGCTTTCCTTCATTTTCTTTTTCCATTAATAATTAGATGTTTGGATGGATGTTGTTGATGTGATCCAAGAACTTGTTTGGGTCTTCTTCTGCATGGCTCCAAATGGTGAAGGTGTCATTCACTCACCTGAACCATATAGTGGGCTTTTTTTTTGTTGCTCTTAAAGTGTTCCATGTAGAAATTTGCTATGATCGAGCTAAGAGGGCGCCACATGACTACTCCATCATTCTGTTCATAGAATTCATTGACCCACTGGAAATGGCTTGTAACTGTAATATTCCTTACCTTTTTAAAGAAGTAAATCAGTTAAATATCTGATAGGTAGATACTATTTTTCCCTGTTGTGGTTCTTTTTTACAGGTGAAAAGTTTTAAAGAAGATAATAACTTGTAACTTTTAATTTATAGAACTGGAAAATATTTCCACCAATTCTATGCACAGGAGTTAAATAAGCTTTTCCCTTCCTCAGATTTGGGACTCATCCATCTGTAGTACATTTTTCTAGCACTTAGCACAGTGTTTTTCAATCTAGGGGTCGGGACCCCTGAGGGGGTTGCGAGGAGGTGTCAGAGGGGTCACCAAAAACCAGCAAACACAGTATTTTCTGTTGGTCATGGGGATTCTGTATGGTAAGTTTAGCCAAATTCTATCGTTGGTGGGGTTCAGAAGGCCTTTGAATGTAGGTGAACTATAAATTCCAGAAACTACAACTTCCAAATGTCAAGGTCTATTTTTCCCAAACTCCATCAGTGTTCACATTTGGGCATATTGAGAATCCATGCCAAGTTTGGTCCAGATTCATCACTGTTTGAGTCCGCAGTGCTCTCAGGATGTAGGTTATACTAAAACTCCCAAACCCAAGGTATTTTCTGTTGATCATGGGAGTTCTGTGTGCCAAGATTGGTTCAAACCCATTGTTAGTGGACTTCAAAATGCTCTTTGATTGTATATGAACTATAAATCCCAGCAACTACAACTCCCAAATGACATAGGTTGCCTGGCTTGGATTCATGCTATTTGGTTATGGGTATATTTGTAGATTGACTCTGGAGACTGTATTTGAAAGGATTTTGGATTCTCTGCTATCTTGGAGATAACCTTTGAAATTTGATTCTCGGTTTTGAATTTATATATATATATATATATATATATATATATATATATATATATGTTTCTTCTTCGAGAGCTCTGTGAATCCACACTTATGAAGTTTATACGCCAGCGGGCTTCCAACGGAAACTTTTCCAGTTTGAAACTTTTTGGCGGTAGCTCCGCCCCAGCCGACCCGGAGGGCATAAAAGGCGCTCCAGCGCCCACGCCATTCCTTTGTTTTCCGCCACTTGGGCAACATCGGAATACGGCTGGTTGTGTGAGCATAGCATGTCCACAACCAGTTTCAAAAGTGTTTATCCTGCGGTAGCAAGATCCCGGACTGTGACGGTCACTCAAGTGCCTTCGGTGTCTCGGGAGGGACACGTCGTTCCTTCTTGCCGGCACTGCCAGGCCTTCTCGTCCGGCACTCGAAGAGCGAGAGCCCGCAGGCTTCAGGCCTACCTCACGGAGCGAGCTCTCTGCCCTCCACAGATGGCGACGGCTGTCCCATCTTCCTCCTTGGGATCCGAGGCGGCTGCTTCGTCCCCGCGCGCCGACCGCCGCCCGGCCGGGAAGCGTCCGCAGAAGGAGAAGAATTCCACCAAGTCTGTCTCCTCGAAGACTTCGAAGACTTCGTGTCGAAGAGGCCTTGCACCGTGACCACCGAAACGGTCGAGCTGCCTCCACCTCGGCGACGGTCTACGAGCTCGATGGCGCCGGGCCTCCCAGAGGTCGACCATCTCGAGAACCCTCGGATCGAACTTCATAAGTGTGGATTCACAGAGCTTCACTCGAAGAAAGATGGTCACAGGTATGTAACCTACCAATATGTATACTGTGTGTGTGTGTGTATATATATATATATATACACACACACATATATATATATATATATATATACACACACAGTATACACACACACACACATACAACATTGTCTTTCTCAAACCTGAGCATTTTATAATAGTTTAGCATCATAAACTGCAGTTCTGGAGACTGAATTTCTCCGTTTCTTTGTTTTCTAAACATCTCTTTATAGTTCTGGGGAGATGAGGGGAGGTGAATGGAGGATTAACCTCCCAGCATGAATTCCTCCAGCTGTCATTCCTCTCTTCGGGATATTTGCTATAATATGTCAGAGGTATGAGTAGGTCAGCTCTCTCTTTCCCTTCCCTCCTGTTTCAGGTGACCCCTTACATTCTGTGCTGTAATAGCTCTCAGCCATAAATCTGTTAGACTCACAAGGGTTACCTTACTACTAGTTTCTAAAACCACTCATCTCTTTCTCTGTGTCTACTCCCCCACCTATCTGATACTGGAGTCAGCATTATGTATTTCCTAAAAGTTCATAGGTTCTGGAGATTAAAAGCCTTTTAAAATAATAAATTAATAATAATAATAGAGTTTTATATTATCTTGTATACCAAAAGAATATAAATCTCTGTGCATATGTACAAAACACCCTTTTTCTGATGTCTTGTAGATTTCTACTACATTAGAGTGTAGATTTGCAAGAAATGAACACTGTGTATGTCCATTGATCTCTTTTTTCCAGGAAGAGAAAAGTGAACCATGAAGTAGTGAGGGACCACTGTAAATAAAGAAATAAATAAATATTTGTGCCTCCCAGCTTCTCCTTTGAAGATACAGTATAATTATAATAAATTAAATAATACATTAAATTCAGTCATAGTCTTGTATAATAACCAAAGACTGGTATTCAATGTATTCAGTAGGGTTGTGCATGTTTCAGTCTGTTTCAGATTGTGGCTGAGAGCAGTAAGAATCTTCTATGGCCACATTGAAAGTGAGAATTTAATATTTCATCTCATGTGGGGCATTGAAGACATTCCTTTTTTCATATTTATCCCTGAATTGTTAGAAATACACCATGGCTTGCAGATAATTAGCTAGTCTTGATGGCACGTGTACATTTCCACTCACTTCTCAAGAGGGTAGCCATAATAATATTTTGAAGAGAAAAACAACAATTAAGTGGAAAGCAGAAGAGGAAACAGAGCGATCTGATGGGAGAACAGCTACTGTTATTTCCAGGGCTTTGTGTAATATTTGCGATTTGCAAATCACTTTGTCTATGGAATCCTTCGGCAAAATCTGTAGACACTCCCAGGGTGATTATCAAAGATAATAAATAAAGCAAGCATGGGGTCTGGAGAGATGGAGCTTGTGAATCAATACAAATACAACTCATTGTGAGGCTGTTTTAGTCTATCATGTTGACAACAGTGTCTCTCTACAGAGTTTAGAATTTAAGCAGAGCTGAGATCAAATGAGCTGTGTATTTGGTAATTATTAGAAACCCCATGGAATGCAGTCTTCTTTTCCACCCCCACCCTCCTCAATTTCAAGTTGTTTTTCATACTTTCTCTCTCTTTTTCATCATTTAAGTTACTTGTTTTGAACGAACACAAAGCTGTTCTCATTTGGATGCGGGTTGAGACATGGGAAATTGATACGTGCTTTCATTGCTGAAAACTTGGTCTAATGCTATCTAACTCTTAATCTGTTTGATGTTCCCTGACATTTTCACCTGTTGCTGCTTTTCAGTGTTGACATGAATTCTAAAAAATGCCTGAGCATTTAATCACTAATTTCTCTGCTTGCCTTTTCCTTCCTCTTTCACTATTTTTCCTTTCTCAAGGCAGGCCTTACCATTACATAGAATAAAGCAAAAACCTCTGACAGCAGATGGTGACTGTGGAGTAGTAATCTTTTCCCATATATGTTTATTAAAGTTGCATAGTACCTTGAAAAAGTAATGCAGTTTGACAGCATTTTAACTGTAATGGCTAAATGTGATGGAATCCTGGGATTTGTAGGTTGATGAAGCACCTACACTTTTTGGTAGAAAAGGCTAAAGACATTTGAAATGTACAATTCCTATGATTACATAACATTGAGCCATGGTAGTTAAAGTGGTGTCACGCTGCATTAATTCTACAGTGTCAATTTAGTCTGAGGGCTAGGCTTGTTTGATCCCAAAAAAGAGAGGTTCAAAACTCATTTTGGATGTAGGGGGTGATGGTGATTTGGATTGGAAATGATTTCCGAAATTTTCCAGGAAAAAAAGTCAGAAATATCAGAAATTTCCAAATTGCTTCATTAATGGCAGACATGCATGCGCAGTAGGAAAAAAACCAGCACTGGCATTGGGGAAACTTCAGGGGATTGTTGCTCCCTCATTTTTAGACCAATCGTGATGAAACTTGCTACAGTGGTAGAACACATAGATCACTGTTGGCTCATCAAATTTCATAACTTTTGACTTATTCATGGATTTTTGGCAATTTTTCAAAGTTTTTATAAAAAGTTTTTATAGACTGACCCAGCTTAAAGTTCTGAATGGAAATTTTATATAGGCATCAATGGCGCAGGAAGAGCTCGCCAGTCTCATAAGCAGAAGTTCTGTGGGGTAGATCCCCCTCCCCTGTCAAGGAAAATTTTTCATTTTTTAAAAAGTACTTTTTAAAATAATAAATGAAATATGTTCCTAGTTTGAATTTTGAAAGTGTTTTTCCTGTTTCTTTGGGTGTTCTTTACTTTGAAAGTATTTGTTCTACTCCAAAAACTTTGTGTGGTACAAACTGTGTTAACTTGGGAGAGAACAGAAACCATATACAGAGCAGACCCCATCAAGGGACATCTAGACTGACCCCCTTCTTTGGGATCAAGAACACGGTTTCTCACCAAAGGGAAGGGAATGGGGTCTCTGGAGCACTAGACAATGAGACAACAGAAGACATGTGAAGCTTTTGAGGCAATTTTATATGCATGAGAGATGTAGTTTCCCAAAGTACCTTAGCAAGCCAGACTCCCCAGTGCAGCAATCCCAAGGGACTCTAAAGGAATGGATGAAAGAAGGAATGCCTTCAAGTTTTGGGAGAATCGGGGCTAGACTGACCCCACTACAGGAAAAAGAAGAACTGGCTTCCCACTGAAATATAAATTCTGACTTGGTTTTACTACAGGGCTAGTGTGGCTCAGGGAGAGCATGCTGTCCTCAGAAGCAGAAGTTCCGTGGGTTCGATCTATTGGAACAGTTATGTTGATTTTGAAATGGAACGAGATGCATCTGTTCCTACTTTCATCCCATGTTTCCCTGGATCAGACAGCCCAGGGTCATGGGATGGCCTTACATGTTGCAGCAGTTTCCAGCCATGACATGGACCCTACCAGTTGGCCTTCACTTTTAGTAATGTTGGCCGGGTTGACAGGGCACTTTGGCAAGGTAGGGGAGAGTCCCGCTTGACACTATTAGTCAAAATAGGCCAAAGAGATGAATTATTTGAATCAGTATAAAGCAGCTTGATTGAGTTCCATGTTTCCACCCATGCTGATAATGATGTTATGGCAATGCATTAAGCTGAATATGCAAGGGAAGGAGCACAGTACTATGTAACACAATTTTTGTTAATGAGTTATGAATCTCATTTTCTAATTGGCTCTATCATAACAACATGGAAAAGATTTATTAAACTGCAAAAAGTTTGTTTTTGTGGGACATCCTGTAGCATGTTTTGCTATAGTTTTTCAATTAATATTTCTGACAACCTCATTGGACTGATTTGGCTATTGCACACCACTTCCTTTCCCTTTTCATCATGTAACCCATTACGTTATGTACAGCAATTTCTGGCTGTGTCCATGAAAAAAGGGGGACAACAAGTGGTGTAAGATGCTGCAGCAGCGCAGGATGTTTCCTGTGTTGTGTTTGGAGCAATGAGAAGAAGCAGGGTAACAACACTTCCCCCATGGGATGGGGGCAGAGGTAATGTCAGGCGATGTGTGGAGTGGAGTGACAGGTTCTCCACACACCACGCTGGGACCCCATGGATTTGCCATGATGTATGGCAAATCCATAGGCCTTTGTGATAAGGTCCATGGTAACTCAACCAATTCAATATAGTTTGTGGCAGTAAAAAAAAGTTTCTGGAATAGAACAGTGATGTTCAAAGTTAGTACCACACAATTAAACAGGAAAGAACACATTCAAACCAAGAACAGTTTTTTCAAGTTTGGTTACATAGTGCAGTTTGCAGGGGATATAAAAGTCCTTCCTCGAGGGTCGAGGGTGCGGTGTCATCTGTACGCAGATGATGTCCAACTCTGTCACTCCTTTCCACCTGCTACTAAGGAGGCTGCTCAAGTCCTGAACAGGTGCTTGGCCGCTGTAACGGACTGGATGAGGGCTAACAAATTGAAACTAAATCCAGACAAGACAGAGGTACTCCTGGTCAGTCATAAGGCCGAACAGGGCATAGGGTTACAGCCTGTGCTTGATGGGGTTACACTCCCCCTGAAGGCGCAGGTTCGCAGTCTGGGAGTGATCCTGGATTCATCGCTGAGCCTGGAGCCCCAGGTCTCGGCGGTGGCTGGGAGAGCTTTTGCACAGTTAAAGCTTGTGCGCCAGCTGCGCCCGTACCTTGGGAAGTCTGACTTGACCACGGTGGTCCACGCTCTGGTTACATCGCGAATAGACTACTGCAATGCTCTCTACGTGGGGTTGCCTCTGGAGACTGCTCGGAAGCTGCAATTAGTCCAACGTTTCGCAGCCAGGTTACTAACAGGAGCAGGGTACAGGGAGCGCACAACTCCCTTGCTGTGCCAGGTCCACTGGCTGCCAGTTAGCTTCCGGGCATAATTCAAAGTGCTGGTCTTAACCTAAAAAACCCTATACGGTTCTGGCCCAGTTTACCTGTCCAAACGGATTCTCCCCTACGAACCATCAAGAACATTAACATCCTCTGGAGAGGCCCTGCTCTCGGTCCCGCCGGCTTCGCAAGTGCGGCTGGTGGGGACAAGAGACAGGGCCTTCTCTGTGGTCGCCCCTCGACTTTGGAACTCTCTCCCAAGTGATGGTAGATCTGCCCCCTCTCTGTTGTCCTTCAGGAGGCTGTGGAACCAAGCCTTCCCAGAATAGGCTGAGATTGGCTATTGTCTGAATGTATGACCATGTTTACAGATTGAGTGGAATTGTTTTAATGGTGATGTGTTTTATGCTGGGTTTTAATGTATTTTAATATGTTGTTGTAGTTGTTTTTAATCTGTATAACATTGAATTTTTGCTGTTATGCTGGTCTGAGTCCCTCAATAGAGGTGAGAAGGCCGGGGTACAAAAGTTTTAAATAAATGAATAAACTCTGAAGATTTTAAAAAGAAATGTGGTATGATCCCCGTATTCATGGTTTCATTTACCTGCATATGATAAATATGCACTACCTAGCCATTTTCGAGATCTTCTTGGCTATGCCTTCTCAGTGGTGGCCCCTTGGCTATGGAACGCCCTCCCTAGGGACATCAGATTGGCCTCCTCCCTCCTAACATTTTGAAAGAAAGTTAAGACCTGGCTGTTCGAGCAGGCATTTGCAGATGCAGTATAACTGTTTAATTGTGATTTATGGAATGATATGATGATGCAACGGAAAATTAATTCAACGATGAGATGCTGAGAATTGTATTTTATGGTTTAAATTGCTAAATTGTTTACTGTTTTTATAGTTACTGCATTAATTGTTCTTAATTGTATTTTATCTTGTGGGCATTGACTGCCATATGTAAACTGCCTCGAGCCACCTTTGGGCTGAGAGGGGTGGTATAGAAATATAGTAAATAAATAAATAAATATGCTCTGGTTCCAATGGAAGATGACTACAGAATCACACTGAAGGACGTAGCAATGCCTAGAAAGATGACATTTCTTCCAGCCCTACTCTATAGTTTGCTTCCAGAGGTTTTCTGTCAGTAAGAATTACATATCAACAAGAAATCCTGAAACATATAACAATACATATAATATATGTGGGAATCCAAAAGTATTTGCTCATTTAGAGCTATCAGAAGAACTGTTCTACTCCTATGCTACACCCAGCCTTAATTTAAAAAAAACAACAATATTATAGTAGTGTGATCAGAAGAGTATGTTAAGCCATTCTCCATGAAATGAATTTACTTGTCCATGAACCAATCAAATGGTGGATTATGCTAACAAAATCAGTGGAGTTTTTTAAGTAGTTTGCTTGCAAAAATGCAATAAGGAGAATAAGATAATCTTTCATTATACCTAAATATTGTGAATGCTCTCTTCTTAAAAACAGAAGAATATAATGTTGGTATTTCTTACAGTAAGCACTAGTCTGAATGTGCCGTAATTGGATATTCCTGCATGGCAAGGGTGTTGGAATGGATGAATCTGTGATTCTGTTGTCAGAGTCTTTTACAAATAAATATAAGCTGAAATTTAAGACTGCTTCTATACATTGTGTAGTTATAAATGTTTTAGATCACTGCATTTGTCATGGCCACATGGTGTGTAATTCTGGAATTGCTGAGGTAGTGCTGTAGTTAAAAGGGGGTTCTTGAACTGTGGTCAGTGGATAAGCCCAGGGAGTCCATGGATGGGCTTCAGGGGTCTGTGGATGCAGAACAACAAAAAACGCTTCCATTACATATCATTTTATATGCAAATTATGTTAAAGTATTGTATCAACCCAAATAATTGTAGGCAGACATTGCATACTACTATATACAATCAGTAGTTTGCAACCATCATCATCACAAATCTCCTGTTGAGTGAAAGGCAGGATATGAATAAAGGAATGAAAACTATATAAAATTACTGTATCATGGGGAGAAGGTCCATACCTTTGCTCAAAGACTCAAAAGGATTCATAACTCCCAAAAGTTTAAGAATCACTGAGTTAAAGGAGCTGAACTAGAGCTCACTAGCAGAGTATGTTGAGGTGGGTTTTTTTTTTGCCAAATTGCAAATCTCGGGAATGTTGGCAATTAAAATTGTATCAAACCCATGTAACTGTTTGATGTAGAGATGCGGTCATTCTCTGAAACCGAGACATCACAGCGTTTCCTTCACATTTGAGAAGCAACTGGGACCTGGCATTAGAAATCAATGGCCATATATTTTATATTTATTGTTTCAAACTGCAGCAGGCCAAAGGATGCAATTTCTTTTTTTCCAGTGAAGAATTACAGTATTTATTTTTATACAATTCTCCTACAATTTGCCAGTTTCTGCAAATAAGAAAGGTAAAACACAACTTGGTTGTTATGGTCCCTTGTATTGTAAATTAGCAATGAGCACAAATATTAAAAAAGGCTCCATCTGCCACCTAAACCATTTGCCACCTGTTCTCTTCCTTTCAGACTTAGTTAATGGTTTAAATTTTATGTTTTAGCTTGCCACAAAACAGCTGGGAAGTGACTAAGTAGTTCTCCTATCAGTAACTTAACAGCCAAACAACATTACATGTTAAAAACCATGCCTTAATGCCAGGGATTTGCCACATGGACTTTCATGTGCTTGTCAGCTTGCCTTATTAGCAAATTCTGCTGACAGTAAAACAGGATTTTAATAGCAACATTATCCAAGTGTTATTTGAGGTATGTTGTGGGAGGAATGTTCCTCCTCCACAATAAACAAAACTGAGGCCCATTTCAAATTGGTCATAACACTTATGACCATCCCAATAAGTCACCCATACAAACATTGGTTCTGCTTTATTGCTAGTGTACGGGATAATACAACATTCTGCCCCTTCATATTGCCATGTTAGGTAATAAACATAGAAACACCACCTTTCTTTTGTTAACTTTGGCATGGGAAGAGATGCTTCTTTGCAACTCATATTTCCTGTAAGCCAGGGTTGGGTACATTGAGTCAAGAGCATAGACATTTTTTCTTTAGCAGAAAGAAACCATTACTATATCACAACTCCCTTTTGAAATGTTCTTCAGTTCACAAGTAGCATTCCATCTGACATAAAGACTAGTCCAAAAGTTCTTTGTGCTCTCAGAGTTTGTGGGAAGGATAGAGAGAAGTGCTTTCAATTTTGTGTCAGTAGCTAGTAGCACAATTTGAGATCTGCGTCAGAGGCCTCAAGCTATTCTATTATATTCTACCTTACCTGTTGACCTCTATTCCAAAAGTTTCTAATAAATCACATTTGCCTGAACACGTCTTGCTAAATGTTGCTGTCCATATAAAAAAGTGGAAGAGTGCTTTTCAAAAAATACCATGGTGAAACTATACCAGACTGTCAAGGGCTAAGCTCTGCAGCATGAGCCAATGGGGAACATGGCATACACTTATCCACACTTAAACAGTGGTCTATCACAGTTGTGAATGCCAGACACTGGTGGAAAAGAGCAGCTATAACTATAGAAAGAATAGAGTTGTGAGAGGTGAGATAAAGTGGTAGAAAGGGGGCTGGACTGACATGAGAGACCAGTGTCTATATTGGGAAAGAAATAGGTCATGGCCAGTAGCATAGTGAGTGTGCTGTGTAACTGAGGCAGGATTAGTCTTCAGCTTTACTTGCCTTCATACAGATCTGTAAGCACTTTTGATGATCAGTCGCAAGAAGTTCCCCACTCATAACCTCCATCTTTTCCTGCTTCTTCTCTTTTAGAAGGCACCTGTAAAAGAGGCTGGATTTCAGCACTTTGTGGAAAGCAACCCACATCACAACTGGAGGGCTTATGGTACAAAGGTGGCATTTATGCTGGTTGCGATGAACAAAGCTTCACCATTGTCTTTATATGTCTCCCTGGTTGCTGCTGTTGTTTTATTGAAGCCATTTGCTTTTCATACCTTCTTATTTTTCTATTGCCTCCTATCTTGCTAAGGATTACTCAACAATGAGTACTATCATCTCATGATATTCCAGAGTATGGCAGTCTCAGTTTAGTAACTGAAGATCCCAGGCCTCTTCTACACTGTCAAATAATCCAGATTATCAAAGCAGAAAATTTGCATTATCTGCTTTGAACTGAATTATTTGAGTTGACACTACCACATAATCCAGTTCAAAGCAGATCATCTGGATTTTATATGGCATTGTAGAAGGGGCCCAAGTGAACTTGTTGATTTACTCTTATTTGTCTTTTTAATAGCCCATCACATTTGTAGAATTCTCCTCCCACACCACATTTCAGATGTATGTGTCTCTCTGTGTATGTATATGTGCACGTGTATATACATATATCTTTTTATTAAATATGCTTGTGTTACTTTTCTGTTTTAAAACAATTAAAAGGATTTAGAAGGAATATCCATCATAGAAAGCATATGGCAATCATAAAGAGAATAGTGATGCAAAGGCCAAAATCATACTGGGGATTTACTTGTGTGTAAACCCTGAAGTTATGATAGTGTACAGTGAATCTCATCCTGATCCCTTCCAATTCCCATATACTTAGGATTGTGTTCCCCTGTCAATCAGAGAGCAGATAACTGAGAGTCCCATACTTCTTGTAAGTGATCAGTGGTACAACTGGCAGAATTAGAGTCCATATTGCCCGGCTCTATTCTTCTGGTAAACGTGGGTGGGAACATCAGTCACTGTCCTTCCCAATTGACAGTTTCCAATCAATTGCGTTGGGTGCTTCTTGGTAGGTTGGGATCGGTGGGTGTGTGTGTGTGGGGGGGGGGGGGTTGGCTTTCACAGTCTCCATGAAGCTCCAAAACCATCATGACTGTTTAACTCTAGGTTACACATTTGTAATTGTCCAGCAGGATTCTGGCCAAAGTAATCAGTAGACCAATGAATGAAGCTATCTCAAACTAGACAAAATCAAAGCTAATAAAAAAGCAGCAGCCATATTTCATATTTATGAAATGCCTTGACTTTTTTTAAAAAATGGTCACACCATGTCAAATGAATGATAAATATCCCAATGTACCCAATGATGGTATTTCATAAGTAGGCATTGTTGAAAAGACCTTCCTTTTGCAGTTTCACACCAACTTAATTCCTAAAGCCAAGACATTCAGAATAGATCTTTGATTAGAAATAGGTTTGTATGAGAGAGAAAAAATACCTTTCTTCTTCTTCTTTGTTTCTAGACATAGTATTATCATTAGGCAGTATAATAGCAAAATCTAGTCACAGAAAATATTATTTTCAATTATTTAATAATGAAATATGCTAATTTGTGGTTAATATGCTAATAGTTGGAGAGAGAGAGAGAGAAATCCATCAGTTCATTTATTCATCACAGATTCTATGCCCAGCATTAATGTAAGGTAATGGAGCAAGCAAATGAGTGTTTATCGTTACTGAGTGATCATTTCCTTCTGAAAATAACATTGGAATGAAGATCTTTCCAATTAATATCTGTCTCTGATACACACAATTGGCATGCTTTGGATTATTTATGACAGAGTAATCTCCTATCAAAGACTACATTTTTTTCCCTATGGATGAAAAGGCAGAATCACCAAAACTTTCTTCTCGCCTCTGGTTTAGAAGTAGCCATTAAACCATTGAAGCTGAAAAGGATTTCATTTTCAATCTTTTTGCTGAAGGAAAAGCCTTGGAAGATCCTTCCTCAGCTCCCACATTGAATAAAGTTAGATGGATCACCCTGATTTAAATCTAGACTTTCTGGTTAAATTGGAATGGATCAAGGACTTTACGGATTTAAAGAGCTGTGATGTTGGTGGTGTAGTAGTTTAGAGACTGGACTCTAGAGACCAATTTTTGATTTCATACTCAACCATGGAAATTCACTAGCTGACCTTGAGCAAGTCACATTCTGTCAGTCTTAAATTCAATCCCCTCTGAACACATGTTGCCAAGAAAACCCCACAGTAAAGTCACCTTAGAGATGCCATAAATTGGAAATTATTTGAAGCCACATAACAATATGCCAAAACAGTCCAGAAATCAAACTAGTTTCAGATTCCATCATTGGTAGGTTAGCATTTCATAGGAAACAACTTGCAACTTTCAAATGGACCATAAATCATTGTGCTCCCAAAAAAAAGCAAAGTTAATGAGTTGTATCTTAGGTTTATATATTGTTCTTTACACCTTGAGCAAATCATGTTTATTATCAAGGTCAGCTATAGCATCTTAGGGTAAATAAATCTTGGAACACATGTGGATGGGAAGATGAGACTGCACATGCATTTGAATAGCTTTCCTCATGGATATCTTTTTTCCTTAAAGGGTAGTGTTTAAGGCAGGGGTGGGCAATTATTTTTTCCAAGGGGCCACATGAGAGCCAAAAAATATTATGGAGGGCCGCACCTAAAAGCAGAACTACATGCTAATCTAAATATTTTATTTATTTATTCACTTACTATATTTACTATATATTACACATCATTAATATTAACATATTAATATATCAAAAATATTCATATATTATTAGTATTAATATCATAATTATTATCTTATAGTATATATATAGACATAATATATTGAAATTATAATATAATATAACATTATATTATATTATTTATTGTATTATTATTATAAAATTATTATTATACAATAATAAAAACCACTAAAATAAAATAATGCTTCCTTGTAGTCCCCTTTTCTGGAGAGTTTTTTTTTGCAGAGGCTTGATGGCTTGATGGCCATCAGTTGGGGGTGCTTTGATTGTGTATCCCTGGGGGTTGGGCTCGATGACTTCCTGTTCCCACCTTTCTAAAAACCTCCTGACAGCGAGCCTTTGAGATTCATGACGGAAAAGGAAGAGATCAAACCTCATTGAAAGGATGTGAAACTCAGGACCAAACTTGGCACAAATCCTCAATATGCCCAAATGTGAACACTGGGGAAATTTGGGGAAAATAGACATTTGGGAGTTGGAGTTGCTGGGATGTATAGTTCACTTATTAAGGATGCTCGGCGGCAGCAGCAGCACTTGTTCCCTCCCTCCCTATCTGGCCTTCTCTTCTCCCCCTCCCTCCCTCTCCGTCGGTTGTTCTGCTTGCCTGCCTGCCTTGCCCTCTCACCCCGCCCGCTCGTCGCTCGCTCGCCTCGCCCTCTCGCCCGCACGCCGCCTCGCCCGCTCCAGATCTCTCAGCGCCGGCAACAGCAAGGCCAGGCAGGGGAGGCAAGCTCCCCTGCCTGGCCTTGCTGTTGCTGGCGCTGGGAGAGCCAGAGTGGGCGAAAGGGCGAGGCAAGGCAAGGCAAGGCGGGCGGGGCGAGGTGAGCGGCGAGGGAGCCTGTCTGCCGGGGCCCTTAGAAGGGGCGGATAGAATCGGCCAAAGGGCCACATCCGGCCGAGGGGGGGGGGGGGGTGGTTTGCCTATCCCTGGTTTAAGGGAAACATGTGAACTAATGTCTTATTCTACATTACAGCATCATTCCATACAGTATTATTCCTAGTTGGCAAATATACTCCATTAGATTATGAAGGTTGAATTACTATTGTTGAACCTAGAGTTGTTGGAGTTAAATCATGCTCTACCTTTGAGCTATAATACATGCAAAAATGTATGAGATATGGGGTACAATTCTATACCCATCCAAATAGGAAAAAACATATAAAGAGGATTACGGTAGGTTCTGACTTATGATCTTATCACATGAGCCAGGTGAAGTGTCCTTCAGTGCCTGGCTTTGCCGAAGATACATGGAGCAGCATGGCGAATCCATTGTCCAACACACCACTCCCTCATGGCGATGCTTGCCCCATCACATGTGGGCCATGTCACCAGAGCGACAAGGATCTGTGCTGGCTCCATTGGAGCCAGGACAACACAGACAGGGTCCTGAGTTGGGAGGAAAGTGCCGTACAATGATTTCACTCAGATTGTGGATGGGGCCTCTGCCAGATGTCCAGCAGCATTGTGGGATGGGCAGCATTTCCATCCATTGCTGGACTGGCAGAGAAGCATCCTAGAATGCTTCCCAAGTCCTGTCTGATGAGGTGTTTACTCATTCTGAAACCAATAAGATCTAATTCAGTACTGACTAACTTCATTCCCTTTAAGTTAATTGAATCTAAGTGTGATATAATGATTCAATTGTTGGACTATGACTGTAGGAGACCAAAGTTTGAATCTTGTTCTAGTCTCAGAAAACTACTGGGTGACCTTGGACAAGTCTTCCTCTCTCAGCCTTAGAGAAGGCAAAAGCAAGAAAATTATGATAGTGTTGCCATAAGGCAGAATGACCTTCAAGGCACATCAAAACAACAAAGCACGAGGAAGTCTTTGCACAGCCCAAAGACCAACTGTGGGCCCATCCAGACAGGTCCCAAATTGTGGGAACTGTCAAGCTTATATCGGAGGCGTTCAAATGACACTTCTAGTGAAAGTAAATTTATTCAAGAGAAAGCAGGTAAATTCTGCTTTCTCCCAAATTAATTAGATACCATACTAGACCCTGGCCTTCCTGCCCAGGTCTAATGGGGTATGGGTCTTGTCAGTCCCCATTTCCCAACTTGGTTTTTCAGGCTCCATGATCCCAAAGAACCCCCCAATCACCCCCAAAAAGCCTTAAAATAAACAACCCTTTGGGCCATCATTACACTGCTCCAGCAAGCTTCCTGGCCCATAGAAATGATGCACCAGGAAGCCTGCTGGAGCAGCAGAATGGTAGCCCAGTAAGGTTTTTTTATTTTTAAAAAAGGTTTTTTCAGCAGTTTTGGGGTGTCTGGTTGTAGACACCCCCTCAGGAAAGCCCAGGGCTTTTTGGGGGGGGGGATACATGCCAAATACATGCCAAAGTGGGTTTTAATGCACACTTTGGTGTGCATTTCTGCGAAGTCTGGAAGCACCCTATATCTCTTGACCATTGATGAGCTTCCAACATGTCAGGAGCTATCATATACACTATTTGCAGAGCTTTGTGACCCAACAGTATGGCTCAAAATTAGCATTTTGTGCTTAACACTATGACATAGATGAGGTGGGGGCTTGCTAAAAGATTCTACTTGATCCATTGTACCAGGATTAGGCAGGAACAAGGTGAGAGGAAACATTATGCTTGAAAAGAAGAAAAAAGAAAAATTATTTTCTTTGTCACAAAACACTAGGACTAGAGGGCACTCCCTGAAGCTCCAAGGTAGGAAAATTAGGACTAATAAAGGAAATATTTCTTCACCCAGAGGGTCATTGGGTTATGGAACTCACTTCCAGAAGAGGTTGTGACAGCTGTCAGCCTGAACAACTTCAAGGCAGGATTAGACAGATTCATGGATACCAAGTGTATCGGTAGTTACTGAAAAGGACATTCAAGTGCCACCTCGGAGTTGGTTGAGGTAGGCACGATTTCCCTGGGTACTGGGTAGGGTTTTGCCCTCCCTTCTGCTCGAGATCCCCGTGTACAACTGGTGGGCCACTGTGTGATACAGAATGCTGGACTAGATGGGCTGAGGTCCGATTCAGCATGGCTCTTCTTATGTTCTTATGTACTTATGTAAATACAAGGTGGAAGATTTTACTGTGGACTCATCAGATGGGTGTAGGGCTCTGTTTCCCTGTGCTGTGGAAACAGAGCCCCACGGGAGTCACATGAAGGCCATCATATGACCTGGTGGGACTCTATTTCTGTAACATGTGGAAATGGAGCCCTACACCCATCTGATGAGGTCTGAAGTAAAAGCTTCTAACCTGTATTTCAGGCACAATGCTTCCTCTCACCTTGTTCCTGCCTAATCCTGCTACAATGGATCAATGAGAATCTTTTAGGACAAATTGCTTTAAGATGGGAGAAAGCAAGGAAAAGACGGGCATCAATGTGGTAAGGGTGTAGGGTGGCGGGCCATCCAACATGGCAGGTAAAGACAAGAGGAAATGAGGTAACATGGTTCCCCTTGCTTTCCCCTGTTTCCCCCCACTCCATCTAATGAAGTCCTTAGTATATTGAGGAAACTAAATGCAATGTTTTATTATAGTATTCCTTAAGAAATTTTTGGAGGGGGAAATTAGTTAGCCGCCTTGTGAATCAGCCTGTTTTATTTCCATGTGGTTATGGACTCTGCTTGGGAAATCTAAACTTTAAATATTAGTTATAGTATACTTTTCTACTAGAGAGAGTGGGAGTGGGGGGAGAATATGCTTTTAATATTTTTAAATGCCCTCTTTATTATGTCACTTTATTAAACTGCTTGCTCCCCATATACACCATAATCACATTTGCCAGTAATAAATGTGCTATTTGAAATGCTGTTTTATAGACCTATTTCCAGGCAGTAATGTTCACAATTACTTCCCATTAATTTGAAATTACTGTGTTTCCCAGACAAATGTCACAGATTTAATTAGTTCCACTGTTTTTCTCTATACATTACTAATTCCCTGTGGGTTATTAGTTCAGAGGCCTTGTGCCCT
Source organism: Anolis apletophallus (assembly GCA_030556195.1). Taxonomy (NCBI): domain Eukaryota; kingdom Metazoa; phylum Chordata; class Lepidosauria; order Squamata; family Anolidae; genus Anolis; species Anolis apletophallus. The sequence goes on along the minus strand of JARBWK010000010.1, from coordinate 103,775,468 downwards.
CTGTACCATGTGAAGACAGAACATGATAGTTTGAATTAACTTGGCTCCTACTTTATTAAGAAAGTTCATGCGGCATTAGATTTAACTTACAAATGTCTGGCAACACATGAGTAACTTTATACTAATGCAGAACTGTGAATGAAACTACAAGGCCTATCTTTGCCCCATTGTCAGATGCAACTATACTGTAGAGTTGATGCAATTTGACACCATTGTAATTTCCACGATTCAATGCAATGGAATCCTGGAAGTTGTAGTTTGGTGAGGCACCAGCACTCTCGCAGAGAAGGCTAAAGACCTTGTAACACTATAGCTTTTATGATTCCATATAATTAAGCCATGACAGTTAAAGTGGTGTCAAACTGCATCGGTTCTATAGTGTAAATGCACCAATAGTCATACCACTAATGGATATTTCCAAACTGTTCCATCTCTATAGAGAATGTTAAGGGCGCAGATGAACCCTGAAGCCAGTGGTTTTGCCAAGGTCTTTGTCATTGCTTGCACATCTGTTTTGAAACATGGACTTTCCATGAATTCACTCCAGAACATCCTTGATCCAGTTATATTGCTATATCTGCTCTTTAGAATTCTGAAGGGCTGAAGGTCAATAAACACATGGGTTCATGACTACAGCAAAAGTGATGGAGGACACATAGTAAAGGAGTCAAACAGAAGTGAGACTCCATTATCAAAAGTGCTCTGTCATTTTGGTAGCACCAACTTTTCTCAAGTTCTAAATACAGACTGATTTGTTTTATCATGCATGAGATGGTTACATTTTATGTTGCTCACTATGCTTTGGCTACTTTTCATATGTTTCTCCGTATGGGTTGTGTGTGTGTGTGTTGTGTGTGTGTGTGTATTTTAAATGTGGTTTTGTTGTATTTTTAAATTATGGAATCCAATCTGGGAATTTTACTGAAAGAGTTGGAGAAATACATAACAAACACATACACTATTTTTTTGCTATTATTGTAAGAAAAATGCAATAATATCCAATAAAACGTTGGCCTAAGAACTATGAAAAGAAGGGATTGATTGAACCAGAGCTATCCAAACATACGTAACAATGGGGCTGTTCTGGTCCTCTTCTCGCATACTGGCACTGAAATAATGTTAGGGAGTGGGATTCTCCTCCTTTCCCTCTTGCTATTTTCCCAGTGGCACAGTGGATTAAACCTTTGTGCTAGCAGTACTGCTGGAATCCAGGGAGAGCGGGTTGACCTCCCTCTGTCAGATCCAGCTCCCTATGTGGGGATATGAAAGAAACCTTCCACAAGGTTGGTAAAACATCAAACATCTGGGTGTCCCCTGGGCAATGTCCTTGCAGACAGCCAATTCTCTCACACCACAAACAACTTGGAGTTTCTCAAGTCACTCCTGAAATGGAAAAAAAATCCCAAGCGGTTTTTAAATTTTCAGTAGCATTTTATTTTTTTGAAATTACCATACTGGAATTGTGAAAATGCTTTTTATTTTCTAAATTAAAAATACTGACTAAAAGAAGTACAGGAGAGTAGGTATGCAAGATTATGCAGAAGTACAAGTGGATTAGCAAATTGGTGGAGTTGCATGAATGGACAGACATGCAGTAGTGAGGGTGTTCATGCTAGTATGTAGCTGTTATTGGTGATTGTGCAACTGCCATGGGATTGCACTGTATGTATGATAAACTATGTAGTCCACCAAATCTAAAAAATGTAGACTTTCTAACCTGCTGTATAAGAGCACCAGGCCTGGACCTGAATCACATTTGGCTGATCACATCTCCTGTCCAGGCCCTGCGATCTTCATGAGAGGCTCTTCTCCTTACTTAGGCAATCCATCATTGTCTGAGCATGAAGACCTTCCATGATGACCTTCTTGGCAGTGGATTCGCAGGTGACTGTGGAGCCCTATTCCTGACACATATGTTCTACCACAGTGAAGACACCAGTTTCCAAGTGGAAGGCAGTCCCAGTCAGGGTTTGCTTGACATGCCTTCCTCTTGGCATGTTCCTCCCCTTTGTCTTCCATTCCTGCTTCTTTGAATTCCACAGCACTATTGGTCACAGCTGACCTCCAGCTAGAGCGCTCGAGGTCCAGGGCTTCCCAGTCCTCATTGTCTATTCCACAGTTTTTAAGGTTAGCTTTAAGCCCATTTTATATCTCTTTTCCTGTCCCCCAATGTTATGTTTCCTCTTCTTGAGTTCGGAGTATAGTAACTGCTTTGGGAGATGGTGTTCAGGCATTCAGACAACATGGTCACTCCATTGGAGTTGATGACGTAGGAGCATCACTTCAATGCTTCTTCCAGCAAAGACCACCAGAGCAATTGTCAGGATTTTTCAGAGGCAACGGTGATGGAATTGTTCCAGGAGTTGAGTGTGACATCTGTAGACAGTCCACAATTTGCAGGCATATAACAGGGTTGGGAAGACAATAGCTTTATAAACAAACACCTTGGTGTCCCTACATATGTCCTGATCCTCAAAACTCTTTGCTTTATTTAGAAAAATGCTGCACTTGCAGAGCTCAGGCAGTGTTTTATTTCAGTGTCACTGTTGACTTTTGTGGAGAGGTGGCTGCCAAGATAGCGGAAATGGTCAACGTTTTCTAACATTACACCATTAAACTGAATTTCTGGCATTGCAGAGGGATTGGTTGGTGACTGCTGGAATACCACTTTGGTTTTCTCGATGTTCAATGAGAGTCCGAGCTTCTCGTATGCTTCTGAAGAGGTGTTTAGAGTGGCTTGTAGATTTTCTGAATGTGCACAGACTATGTTATCATTGGCATATTGAAGTTCTATAACAGATGTTGTTGTGACCTTGGTTGTGGCTTTCAGTTTGCTGAGGTTAAATAGCTTGCCGTCTGTCCGATATACATTTACAACTCTGGTGAGAAAGCTTCCCATCAACATAGCGATGAAGATGGAGAATAAGGTTGAGGCAAAAACATATCTCTGTTTGACACCTGATTCCACCTTAAATGGGTCACTTTGGGATCCATTGCTGTCCAAGACTGTTGCCATCATGTAATCATGGAGAAGCTGCAAGATGTTCACAAATTTGTCAGTGCATCCGATTTTTTGGAGGATGGTCCAGAGAGCACTACGATTCACTGTTTTGAATGCCTTTGCAAGGTCAGTGAATGCCATGTACAGAGGCTGATTTTGTTCCCTGCATTTTTCTTGGAGCTTGTCGTGCAGTGAAGATCATGTCCACTGTTCCTCTGGAGGGGCAGAAGTCCTTCTGGGATTCCAAGAACACAAAGGAGGCAGAAAGCAATCTTAGTAGTGGGAAAACATTTTGTTTGACAAAAATACATATTGAAATCCCCCTTCTTCTGGCTTGCCATAAGAGAAAAGTAATAACAGCAGCATATTGACTTGAGAGGAAGCTTAATTAAATGTTACATGTGGTAGTTACTGAATTGAAAACTAATTGAATTATCTCATTCAGGCTAAGTGTTTTTTATGTGTGAAATGTCTTGGAAACCAGAACCTGTTTATTCATTAGTAGAAACAGAATCAGAAGGCTCGCCTATATAATTAGGATGCGACTCAATTTTTTTTTTGCTCAAAATGGTAAGCATCAAATTGTGATTCAATAAGAATGTGTCCTTTTTAATAATGTATTGGTATAAATGTGACTGATAATGTTTTGGAGGAGTTTAAGTTCAGATTACTAATAGTAACTATACAGATTTAAGATCATACATTGTTTTTAACTTTGAATACGTTTTAGTGGATTTTAACTGTGATTTTTTAAATACTGTTAATATTTTATTCTGTTTTAATATTTGCATATTTGTATATTTTAAATTGTATGCTAATAATTTTATGTTAATTTGCTTTGAGTCTCCTTCAGAAAAGATAAAGTGGCGTATAAATTAACAACAGCAGCAGTTGCTAAATATATAAGTGGACTGGGGAAAAAACCATAAAGATCTACTAATTTTCTTCTGCTTTTTATTTATTTATTGTTTCAATTTATATACCGCCCTTTCCAAATTGGCTCAGGGTGGTTTACAAAATGCACAAGGTAACATACCACTAAAACGATAAGAACATTAAAAGGCATAAAAACAATCTTTCTGTCAGCATACAGATTGACATGGCTTAAAGATTAAATGCCTGCCGGAAGAGAGCTGTCTTACACGCCTTCCGGAAGACTGGTAGCTCGTTTATCGCCCTAATTTCTGCCAGCAAGGCATTTCACAGGCTCGGTGCGGCGATGGAAAAGGCTCTCTTCCTGGTTGATGACAAGTGAAAGGACTTAATGGAAGGGGCGTGTAACAGGTTTTGGTCCTCTGACCGAAGGGATCTCTGGGGAGCATATGGGAGTAGACGGTCCCTCAAGTACACCAGCCTCAGACCATACAGGGCCTTAAAGGTCAAGACCAACACTTTGAAGGTGATCCGGTACTCGATTGACAACCAGTTCAGTTGCTGCAGAGTTGGAGTGATATGGCTCCTGGCCGGTACTCCTGCCAGGAGTCTAGCTGCTGCATTCTGCACCAGTTTGAGTTTCCGGATAACTGCCAAAGGTAGACCCATGTAGAGGGTGTTACAGTAGTCTAGCCTCGAGATGACCGTTGCCTGGATCACCGTAGCTAGATCACTCCTGGTAAGGTATGGCACCAGCTGCCTAGCCTGTCGCAGGTGGAAAAAGGCGGATCTGCTGACCTGGGCCTCCATCATCGCCCCCCCCCCTCGGGCGACCCAGCCAGATTGTAGAAGTAAAAAGGTAATAATCAAACTGTGTTTTTATTTAAATCATTATCCCAAATTAGACAATAAACAAACAATAAACATGAATGCAGATCATTTTCTAAAAAACAATTTACAATAACAGGAGATCTTAATTTAAGTACAGAATGAAGTCCATCGGAGAATGAGCCCACCAACAGAAGATTGGTGAATTTCATCCTGTTAGACCTCTTCAGGGATATTTTAGTGGAGCAACACAACTATTCTTCTTAAGATAGTAACAGAGAAGAACCAAGCATCTTCAAAAGCATCTCTAATGCTTGGTCAACTGCATGCTTGCTCTGACCTGTTAGTTGTTATGGTTTTGGCGAAACTATAGAGCAAGGGTACTCAAACTTCTTAAACAGAGGGCCGGTTCACCATCCCTTTCACTGTAGGGAGGCCAGATTATAGTTTTTTTTAAAAAGGCACAAATTTCTATGCACATTGCACGTATCTTATTGGTGGTGTAAAAATATCATGAAAGAACAATACAATATTTAAAATGAAGAACAATTTTAACCAACATAAATGTACCAATATTTCAATGGGAAGTGTGGGTCTGCTTTTGGCTGATGAGATAGTCAAGTTTATTAGGATTGTTGTTATTTTGTGCCTTCAAGTTGTTTCAGACTTAGAGCAATCCTAAGTCTAAAGTTTAACTTAGTAATTGACTTTGTATGGCCTTCGTTTGGGGAACCCTTCTCCAGAGCATTCTGTGACTTTGCTTAATGTGGGGTTAAACTGACTCATCCCAGTTTACCCCCCACATTAAGGAGTGGGATGCCCTTGATGCCACCTGGACACCAAGATTAGACTTCTGGTCCACTTGGAGCTAAAAATCTGTGTAAAGAAGCCCTAAATGTATGTATCTATAATTTATGTAATTTTTAAAATGCATCATGCAAAGTAAAATTATATAAAGTTCTCAGTTATACATCATAATGTTTGACCATTACAGAAATAAGGAATAGGAAGATAAAAAGAGAAATACTTACTCATAAATTTAAATTGAAGCAGACCAAATATCTGTATGTATGATGATGTGGTGTCACTAAGTGTAAACAGCAAATGCAGGATGTGCCAGTTCACATGGCCACCAGCTCAGTGGTAGGTTTAGGTCATGTATTATTTCTTAAGCCTCAGCAATTTCAACCCACTATAAGGGCTATGATAATGAAGATAGGAATAATGTATTCTGAGTGCTTTGAACACTTTAAATGTATAATAATAAAAACAATAATCATTAGGCATAGAAACATCTTGCAGCAGTGGGCTAATTTAACCTAACAGACTGCATTATTTGCAATCTTACCAAGAAATGCTCTCATATTATCTGGCATAGTGAACACTACCTTTAGAAGGCTATGGATATTATCACCTGATGATACGCCCGTTGTTATCCATCTCTGGGTCTATATTCCTTTGTTCTATAACTGTTTCATGCCACTTCATTTTGCTGTTACGGAAAGGACTAGACATTTCCCAAGAATATGACACTAAGTCACAATACTGCATAATTCTAATATCCTAGCTATGTTTTTAATCTACTTGTATTTTAATCTTTTATTGTTTTTATGATGTTTTAAATTGTAATTTGGAATTGAATCCTTGCTGTTAACTGGCCTGAGTCCCTCTGCGGAGGTTGAGAAAATCAGTATTTAAAAGTTTTAAATAAATAATAAATAAATAATAAATGTTTAAATGGCCCCACACACAATTTCAAACTAACATTTCTAACCTCAAACCTATTTACTAAGGAGTGCATTCTCCTAACAGAAGGGAAACATATCAACAAGTGAATATTTATTTATTTAATATATTTACATCTCTCTTTTCTTGATCCCGAGGAGGACTCAAGGCAGCTTACAGCATAGGCAATAATTCAATGCCTTAAAAACAATATATATCCAATATACAATTAAATAAACATTTCAATTTAAAAAATAAACAAGATTAGGGACATTGAAACATATAATACATTGCAACTACAACTATAAAACCACATTATTTGCAATCATAGTCAGGCTAGAAATACGATTGCCCTGCAAAGACTTTGGTTGCAATCCTACACTCTTAAAAGTGCTTTAATTTCAATGTATTTAAATGGTTTTTAGGTAAATATATTCTGAAATCACAGCAATTGCAGGCTTTTCTATCAATGGAACATGACAGAATTGCTTTAAAATGTCCTTCAAGTGAGCCTGCAATCCTGTTTATTCTTCATTGAGCCCCATTGAACACAATGGTATTTGCAGCCAAGTAAACATGCCATCCACTAGACTCATAGACTATGGACAGGGTAAAGCTATATAAAATGACCTATAAAAGTGTGTTATAATTATTAAATCAGATATTTGTGTTTTTGTGCGTGTGATGTTTGTTTTGCTGTCTGTGCCCCTTTTCAGAAGGTTTCACCTCACTTTCTGTCCTAGTGGTAATTAGATTCGGGGTGTTGTGGAAACAAGGATTGGCAATAAAGCTTCGGTTAAAAAACCCTTTCCCCATGATAATTCTTCCAAGAGTGAATTTCCCTTCCTAGTGGTAGATTTCTCTCACTTTCTGTTGTCGCACCTCTGTTCTTAACTATAAGTTATTTGTAAATCAGATGTTTGTAAGTCAGGGACTGCCTGCATATGGATGTATATATGTCTCTGTGTGTATACACTACATACACACATATTAGGCCTGTTAGATTCGTGAAAAAATGTTTCAATACTCATTACTAAATTAGGGGGTGGGGAAGGAATTGTTTCTAAAGTATTGGATGGGGTCCATATTGTAACAATAACAAGATAACTACTTTTTCATTACTTTTTCGTAAAGTAATTATACCAATGGGAAAACTTCAGGGGTTTCTTTCTCCCTCATTGTTTTTGCAGATGAAGAATATTCACATTTCTGTAATCACTCAGCAGGCACAGGCACATGACTTGCACAATGTTCTTTGAATCTGCTTGTCTTACTCTCAAAAAAGAACATTTTGACAAGCTACATATTTCCTACAACTAAGCGCATCTACACCAAAGCAGTCAACAAGGATTCTGACCTGTCTCTTCGCATTACACAAAGCCAAAGTGGAATAAACCCACTGTGAATATTTTAACATTTCTAAACAATGTGCCTTGGAACATAATATTTTCCAGATGATATACTTTTAGTTCTTTTTTAAGCATTGCATCATCAAGGCATTACGATTTTTCACCACTCAGTAAAAAGCAAATGATTTGCGACTGATCGATCTAAGGAGGCAGAACGATAGCCAGTGGGATGTGTTTCATACATATCTGCAATTCATACATATTTCTGAGGAATGTAATTTAAAGCTCTGTGGAATTCACTTTGAAGCACCGTTGCTTCTATTGCATTAAAGAACATTCTATTCTTTCTTATTTTATGATAGAGAAACCTCTCCATCCCAGATAATATTATCGCTTTACTTGTTTCTCCAAGCCTGCATTTCATGTATCTGAACTTTTTTATATTGTAGATTTAAAACTGCAGGAAGCATGATCAACAGAAGAGGGTGAATGCTGCATTACTTGCTGAGCACATCAGCAACACAGCAGGGATGTGCCATGGAATAGGGATCTGGCATAGTTAACGTAGCATTTTCCCGAGTGACTGGTAGAATCAGTTTTTCATTTTCATGGTAAGACAATGTTATGCTGTTCTAGTTCTTCACTTTCTAAAAATTCAACACATGGTGCATTCATACATACAGATATTTGGTCTGCTTCAATTTAAATTTATGAGTAAGTATTTCTCTTTTTATCTTCCTATTCCTTATTTCTGTAATGGTCAAACATTATGATGTATAACTGAGATTTGAATCATGATTTGAAGCATAGAGTTGGAAGAGACCTTGTGGGCCATCCAGTCCAACTCCCTGCCAAGAAGCAGGAAAATCGCATTCAATACACCCCTGACAGATGGCCATCCAGCCTCTGTTTAAAAGTCTCCAAAGAAGGGGCCTCCTTTGGAGGCTTTTAAACATCACGGAAGGTGTGTCAACACTGTAGGCTCAATTAAATTTGACACCACTTTAATCACCAGACATCAATACTAGGGGATCATGAGATTTTCGTTTGGTGAGACATCAGAACCATTTTTCATAGAAGGCTAAATAGTTAAAGTTGTGTCAAATTGAATTAATTATCCAGTGTTGATACACCATGTCTTTCTCAAACACTGCAAGTGGGCATACTTTTTCTAAAACTGAGTGAATAGCATAAGGAAACCTCTCTCCTTTCTGCAGGCTTTCATGGGGTTATAAAAAAAGGGTTTAATGAGATAATGGCACCTTTGCTTTGCTTTCCTTATTCAAGCTAATTTCTGACTGCTTTTGCAGAAGGAGAGGGAAACTTCATATTATACAGCATGCCACCTGTGGTGTAGGAAGTGATCAGAGTTGGGTGGAATGGCTTTGGAGCAATTGCATCCAGGGAAGCTATGGGTACTTACTAGGCATGGTTGATCAAGAAAAAAAATGGTTCAAAACTAGTTTCGGATGTAGGGGGCACTGGCGCTTCAAAATTGATTGACTTCTGAAATTTTTTGAATTTTTTTTTAATGTTTCCGATTTAATTCTGAAATTTCGGAATGGCTTCGTTAATGGCGGGCACACATGTTTTACCCAGTTTAGAAGCAGATACCTTCCCTCCGTGTCAGAACTGTCACAAGAGCCAGAAGACATGGGCTCCAATCTGGGTTAAAACACCCAGATTGAAGTCATTGCCTTCCCTCCAGAAGGCATGGGCTCCAAAGGGAAGACAATGGCTCTAATCTGGGTGTTTTAACCCATCTTGGAGCCCAAGCCTTCTAGAGCGGATGCCGGCGACAGCCGCACATGGAAAGGAAGGCCAGGGAAGGGAAACCCACCAATTCCTTTCCGAAAATGGCGGCGCCGGCTTTGAAATGGCAAATTCACTTCCGGGTTGCTTACATCGCTTCAAAACCACTTCAAAAGTGAGTTAAAAACGAATTCATTTTGAATTTAATAGCATTCCGAAAAACCTAGTCAGGCCTACTACTTACAATTGTGTACAGTTGTACAAAAACTGCAGTCAGAGTCAATTTCTGAAGACACATTTGTCTCCATTCAGTGCCTCCTTTCCGATTTCATAATTAATTTGTTTTCCAACTCATGTGATTAAACGTGAAAATATTCCATCATACATATACATTGGGTGTTGGGATATTTTGCTTCTCCCCCCCCCCTTTGAGTTTTCACACAGCACTGCTTTGACTCTTCAAATAATACAGCATGGCATACGGTGTCCTTTCATTTATTATCTTCAGCAGTTGCACTGTGTTTACCCTCTGCAGAGATTATTTTGCAGGGGAACATTTGTTGATTCCCTGCATCCCAAATGAATTTGCATATTGTTTGCTTTCTGAAGGATCATCTTGGTCTGCTTGCTTAGTTTGAGAAGGCTGCAATCCATTGCAAAGGATAAAGATAACAGCCCCATTGAATTGTTCTGCAGTGAAAAGCAATAATACTGTGTGCTTTACTCAGTAAACATTTATTACTACTGACTGTGCATAGCCCATGTATTGTGCAAATTAATTTAAATTGCCCACATGAGCTCACAGATGTATCCAATGTTTTAGCAACAAAAACACACATAATTCCTAAAGCTCTTTAGTTATAATGAATTAGTAGCAGGGCTGCTGAAAAATATAACGAAGCAAGAGAACTGAATGCATCTTCTTTGGCATTAAAGCAAATCCAGTTTCCCAAATAGCTACTGTGTTTTCATCTTAATCCTACAATTTGGTAGGGTCAAGCAGCGATGCTATACAATGGTCCTAAAAGCATCACAAAGCAATATACACAGTGAACTAAGGTACATTTGGCCTTCCACATTTGCAGGTTTGATTTTTGTGGGTTTGATTAAACAGATTTGATTAAAATGTTCTCTCTAGAAATATCCACACTCTCCAGTGTGATCAACTTTACTTCAGAGAATTCTCTTTAGGAATTTCTAGGTCCTCAAGTGTGATTCAGTAGTCCATTCCCAGGGAAATTTTGATGGACGGCTTACAAATTCTTAAAGAGATGTTTTCTCGGGTTAAAAATTAAGTAGCAGTTCTTACTTTCTCAGTTTTACAGGGATCCAGTACTCCCCATTCCAGTGAATGTAAGGGCTGACTGTACATATTAGGGCTGGTTGATCAGGGAAAAAATGATTCAAAACTCACTTCGGATGTAGGGGGCGCAGGTGCTTCGTTTCTGATAGACTTCCGAACTTTTAAGCATTTTTTTCTAAATTGAATTGGATGTACTTCTGAACTTCATAATGGCTTCGTTAATGGCTGACACTCATTTAACCAACTTTGGAGCGGATTGTTTTCCCTCAGCATTGCTGTTTCACCCAGTTTGGAATGGATTGGTTTCCCCTGCGTTAGGTCTAGCGGAGGGAAGCCAATCTGCTCCAAAGTGGGTTAAAACACCAAGTTTGGAGCGGATTGGCTTCCTTCAGTGTTGGACCTAACACGGGGGAAGCCAATCCACTCCAAAGTGGGTCAAAACACCCACTTTCGAGTGGATTGGCTTCCCCTGCATTAGGTCCAATGCTGAGGGAAGCCAATCCGCTCCAAAGTGGGTCAAAACACCCACTTTTGGGTGAATTGACTTCCCTCTGCTAAACCTAACTCAGTCAGTCAGTCACGTTTATTGAGTAACCGTCAGGTCATTTCAAATAAAAGCTCCAACAGCAGTAGTAGTATACAAGATAAGGATAAAATCAGTACCTAATGTACAAGGCAAACAATGTAACACATTAAAAACTAAACTTATTGCAATTGTCTTGCATCAACACATAGGAAGGAGAACTATTAGCATAGGATACTTAAGAGGCCCGGTGATCAGTTGATGTGACGCTTATTACCGCTGTACCGCGGGCTGTTCCATGCCGCCTACTGGAACTCATCTCTCGCACAGTTGACTCCAATAGACTCCATATACCGCTGTCTCTTTATATATGCTCTAAATAGGTAAGCAGCTACCTTATACACCGTTTGAAGGTTTGAGACTGAGAGGAGGAAGTTAATTTTAAAGGTAGAGGGCCAAAATGTCCTTTTGGATAGTAAATAGCTAAGGTATTTCTCCCTCTCCTCTGCATATATGGGACAGATCAACAAAATGTGGACTAGATCCTCGACTTCTGGTAAGCCGCAAACACAGACTCTGTCCCTATAGGGTGTGGCAGCATATCTGCCGGCCCTCACCATAGACTCGAATGGCCAAACTACATTGAACTCCATGGTTTCACATTGATGTGGTATTGGGGCTATGCAATGGTGATCAGTGCATGGAGGGATGGGTGTATTGTTTTTGTGATGTGTGCTGGGGAAAGCATTTAATTTCCTTGTACAATGTACAGTGACAATAAAGGAATTATTTTGTATTTTGACTCCATATTCAGCCCTCCCCCAATTCTCAGGGTGGTCTGCGAGATGGTCTTACTGGTACGTGGCACAGTGGCATCCTTGTCCGCACCTGGGCCCTTGGCACATTCTCTTTCCTTTTTGGTGCCCCTGGTTTCAGCCTTCGGTGCTGGGAGAGGAAGAGGAGTGTGCCAACAGCCCAGGTGCCAAAGAGGATGCTGCCTTACCACAGACCATTCAGAGGCCGCAATAGGTCTTCACACCCATGCAGTCGGCAGGCCTTTGCACATGTGCATTGAAGTCTTGCCACACTCGTGGCTGGGAGTGGAGTATGTCAAGCCCGTCGGCTGCCTTCTGGGACACTCTGGATCCAGGTAAACAACAACTCCCATTTAAAAAATGGCAATCATTCCCCAATCCCTGTCTCTATGTGCCAAGTTTAGTCCAGATCCAGTGTTGGCTTGGTTCAATGCCCTCTGGATAAGGGTGCACTGCAACTCCCAGATCCAAGGTCAATCACCCCCAATCTCCGCCTGTCCTGTATGCACAGTTGGCCATGTTTGGTCCAGATATGATGTTGGCTTCTTTCAGTGCTCTCTGGATCCAGGTAAACAACAACTACATTTTGAAAAAAGGCAATTATTCCCCAGTCCCTGCCTGTATGCACTGTTGGGTGCATTGGCTCTATGTGCCAAGTTTGGTCCAGATCCAGTGTTGACTTGGTTCAATGCTATTATTATTATTATTGAGTGCAATTGAAAAAAGTGATTTCTTTGTTAGCCTGTTTGTTTGTGAACAACTCTTCAGCCATACTTTGCCCCTATCAATTTTTCTTCAGGAAAAAAGTCTTGATATGGCATCTGCCATAAACCACGCAAAGTCACTGTTAAAGTCTTTTAAAATTTTTGAGAGCAGATGCAAATGATCATTTTGTAAAACTCTTTGACTTAGCAAGAACAACATCTGAAAAAATATTTCAAAACAACTTGATTATTCCAAGGCAAAGTTCAAGACAGGTGCATCGACCAAATCCAGGGACTAATTCTGTAGAAGATTATTTCCGAGTTGCGGTATTCATACCATGTGCCGATTCACTCATACAGAACATTACTGAAAGGTTCATGTCAAAAGAAGGCATTTTAACCAGTTTCCATGTTCTCCTCCCTGGGTTTTCAGGTCTAGACAAAGTTCACCATATGGAACAACTGTCAGAATACTTTGAAAATGAAGCAGCACTTGCTTCCATCAAGGCTGAGTCCATAATGTGGTGTAATATTACACCATCAGTTAAGAAAGATTCTGCAGTACTTAAAGTGTTGGAACTGTGTGACAAAACCTACTATTGGTCAATAAATTTCCCTTTGACTGTGTTAGCTACTCTACCAGTGTGGAAAGATCGTGGAAAGATCGTTTTGAACCATAAAGAGAGTGAAAAGTGTATCTAGAAGTTTAATGGCAGACCAGAGACTTAGTGGACTAGCAATGATTTCCTTCCATCGGGACATCACTATCAAACCAGAAAATGTAATTGACACAATGGCCAGGGAGAAGAAAAGAAGACTGTTGCTGTAAAGTAAAAAAAATAAGTCAAAAAGTATTCTAAACATTTTGTTAATGAAAGTAAATAAATAACATTTATTATTTAAACTGTTATGTTTATTCATATCATGATCTGATCACCATGCTCAATATATGCCATATGCATGGGGGTATTGGGATAATGATACAAAATGTTTGCTAGGGTAGATCCTCTCTCACTCAGACTTAGCCCCCCCCCCCTCCCGTGAATCAAAATCCTGGCTACAGCCCTGTATCTGGGAACGTCCAGGGTGGGAGAAAGAACTCTTGTCTGTTTGAGGTAGGTTTGAATGTTGCAATTGGCCACCTTGATTAACATTTAATGGCCTAGCAGTTTCAAAGTCTGACTTCTTACTGCCAATAAAGGATTGCCCCAGGCAGTAAGAAATGGGACCTTGAAACTATTATGTCATTAAATGCTAATCAAGGTGGCCAATTGCAACATTCACACCTATCTCAAACAGACAAGAGTTCTTCCTCCCACCCTGGACATTCCACAGATATATAAACCCAATTTTCCTAGCTTCCAACAGACCCTTCAACCTCTGCCATAGATGCAGGTGAAACGTGAGGAGAGAATGCTTCTGGAACATGACCACACAGCCAGGAAAACAACCCATTATATGGAACACCCCACTTTTTCTAGTTATGTGGAATATATGAGAAAGTTGCTACAATTCAATAATGAAAATAAATACATTGCTGTTTTCAGCCACTTCTAGAAGACATCACAGAATGCCAGAGGGCCCAAGAAACTAATTTTGGAAGGAAGTCTCATCTAAATCCACTTCCTTGAATGTAAAGTGTTATGATAAACTGGGTTAGATTGTAGATGCTTTATTAATCTGATGAACTCTATGGTTCTGAAAGTGGCTGAGTTCAGCCCTTTTAGAGGAAAGTCGTTTGTTAACGAGAACAGCTTTGTGTTAGTATACTATTACAGTGTAAGCTATTGGTGACAGAATTGCCTTAACGATACATTTTAAAGACACTCTAATGTAGGCCATGTGAAACAAATGCACAGCAATAATGAGTGTATAGCAAAAACAGCTGATGTTTCAGTTTTATATACATTGAAATTAAATACTCTGTAGGTTTCCAGCTAAAGGATTCTGAATTCTCTAACAGCAGACAAGGCAAAATGTTGGCAGGAGAGATGGGGAAATCCTGAAACTTATCTGTCAAAAAAGGATGAGCTAATTGTCTCCTTGCTTCATAGTGGGAAGTAAGCAAAATGTATGTCTGCATTTTATGCTGTAACTGGATTAATGGGATTTCTGAGTTTCTGGCAGAACACAGAATTTGTTCTCAGAGCAAACTTCTGGACTTTCCATAAATCAGAGCACACCAGGAATAGAAATATGTTAGATTTTATTTCCTATTACCAATCCTCTGAGCCTGAGAAAAATACCAGATGTTGCTTTAGGAGCCAAAACTTTGTTGTGTCTGGTTGTGATGATGAAGTTGTTGCTCTTGTTGTTGTTATTGATGGTGGTGGTGGTGGAGATAGTGGATGAATTTGGTACCCAGGCACAGGATGGGATAACTTTCAAATTTCTGATATCAATGTTTTATTTGTTTGCACAATGATGGGATTCAAATAAACTAATGAAATTAAAGTATACCAGATTAGTTAGAATTGGAAAGACACAGTAATGTGACTCGCTGCTTTCCTGTGTTGTTGTGTTTCTTCAAGATGTTTTCAACTATGACATACTAAGACAAACCGATCACAGGGGATTCTTGCCTTCCTTTAATACTTAGACTCAGAGAGATCGATTTGCAAAAAGTTACCCAGTGGGTTTCCCGAGTAGGTTTTTGAACTCTGGTCTACAGTAGTGGTTCTCAACCTGTGAGTCCCCAGATGTTTTGGCCTTCAACTGCCAGAAATCCTAACATCTGGTAAACTGGCTGGGATTTCTGGGAGTTGTAGGCCAAAACACCTGGGGAACCACTGGTCTATAGAGTCACAGTCCAGCTCTCAAACCAATCCACCACAGTGACTCTCTTTGCGTGCTTTTCTAACATTTTAATGAAAAACTAACAAGCACATCTACGAGCTCCATCCAACAGATATGTTTTACTGAGAAGACAAAAGACAGGGAAAACATAACTGCCTATCCCACAAATCAAACTCCTTTTACTTGTAGTAATGTGCAATTAGTGCAAGGGCACATCATTTAATCAAGCAGTTATGGCACTTTGACAATGTAGTGTATATTTGAAACTCATGCAATGTAAGTGATTTCTGTAATGCAGGTCTGAGGGGGAGGGGGAACATTACTAATTTTGCAGTTTGTTCTGATTTGACTGAATCTAAAGGTTTTTGTGACAACACTAAGCCGATAACTTATCCAGGGCTTCCATGCAGTCTTTGGCTTATGTGTTCCTGAATTTGAGAGTCAAATGACAGATTACCTTATTGATGGTGAAAATGATGTGAACAGCAAGCAAATGTTTCAGGGTTTGTCATTAAGCAGACACAGATAAATTATAGTAATTATTGGATTCATTTGGACCAACTACAGTGAGTAAGATTTCTTCTTCACAGTTGGACATATTAGGCCAACAGATGCTTCTTAGGCAGGGATTGCATGATTCAGGTTCAGTACTGAAGTCTGAGAACAAGTCCAAGAGACACAGTTCCTTATTTCTTTAGGTATAAATAGGTATAAATATGAAACATTTACTGATAAATCAGGGATTGCAAGCCTTGCTAAACAGACTGATTTCCTTTTTATGAAATACATCTAAAACATATTCTGCAGAGTCAGTCCACTGTAAACAATGCCGAACTGTCTACCCAATAGGTGAAACACACAAGCAGTGCTTTAGACCATGTTTTAAGAGAATAAGTCTTCAGAGAGTAGTTGACCTGAGATAACAATAAATACAAAGATAGCAGCATCTAAACAATCACAAAAGCAATTTATTATTCCTTAGGTTGATTAAGACTTCCATTCTAACTGTTCATAAATGAAAAGAGAAGGGTGTCACTGTACATAGAGGAGCCTTGTGACATGCTTTATAGATAATGCTCTCTTTAAAGCTTGTCCAGCCTTAGTCTGGTTTAAATATAAGACATGTTAGAATGAAGCAGAGACCTTGATATTTCTCACCAAGCACTTGAAGAGAAGAGAATAAATTAAAGATAAAATATACTTACAGGTCAAGTATCCTGATCCAAAATGCTTAGGACCAGAAATGTTTGGGGTTTCAGATAAACCATATATTTTTTTGAATTTGGAATGCCTCCAATTACATATACATACATGAGGCATCTTAGAAATTGAGCCAAGTCTAAACATGAAGTTAATTTATTTTTCCTATACACCTTATACACATAACCTGAATCTAATTTTATACATAGCAGTTGCAGTAATATTGTACATGAAACAAAGTTTGTGTACATTCAGAAAGCTAGGATGTCTCGGTCTCTGCCACACATGCAGACAATTTTGGAATATATTAAATTACAGAATTCTAAATAAGGGGTATTCAGTGCTCCACTGGTACACTGCTCTCCCTTTGCAGTGTTGCACTGGTACACTGCTCTCTCATTGCATTGCTGGAAGAAAATTCAGACATAAACCTTGTCGCCAGATGCAAACAAATTATATCATCTGCTGAGATTTCAGAAGAATCCCAAGGGATGTTGATGGAAGATATATTTAGTGTCCACCTGGTTATTGAGACAAACCCTTATCCAGTCTGTGATCACTCTTCACCAGTGAATAAATGACCATGGCTATGGAAATTCCAGCAAAATGCTGAGCAAGAGAACTGTGATAGGTTGCTGTAGGAGAGTTCCACATGTATAAGTCTTACACTCCATTTATTTATTTATTTAGGTATTTATTTATTTAATATGTTTCTATCCCGCTTCTCCCCACAAGGGGGGCTCAGGGGGGCTTCACATAGGCATCAGCGATGCTTACAACATATACATCATAAGAATAACAGTTAAAACAGTAAAAACATTTTAAAACGTTGTACAAATCATCCAATAAATTCATTTAACAATAATATTAGCATGCCAGTAAAAACCAAAAATCAAGCCGGGAAATCCAATATCACAAACACAAAAATCCCTTTTACTATTGTCACTATCATCTAGTCAAACGCCTCGTCCCTGAGCCAGGTCTTCAGTTGTCTTCTCAAGGACAGGAGGGAGGTGGCAAACCTGATGTCTTTAGAGAGGGAGTTCCACAGACCGGGGAAGAACTGTAGCCACTGCAAAGCAGTACCCCCAAGTCCCATATCCCTGAGGCGTCCAAGAAGGATACCATGGTCGACGGTATCGAAAGCCGCTGAGAGGTCCAGCAGAACCAACAGGGTCACACTCCCCCTGTCAAGTTCCTGGCATAGATCATCTACCAAGGCGGCCAAGGCTATTTCGGTGCCATGTCCCGGGCCCGGCCTAAAGCCAGATTGTGCCAGATCTAGATAATCAGTGTCTACCAAGAATCCCTGGAGTTGCGAGGCCACCACACGTTCCAGGACTTTGCCCAAAAGGGAAAGATTGGAAACTGCCAAAAGTTGCCTAATTGGGTGGGGTCAAGTGATGGTTTATTCAACAGCAGTTTTATAACAGCCTCTTTTAGGCTCACTGGAAACTTGCCCTCCTTAACGGAGGCATTAACCACCACCTTCACCCACCCTGCCAAACCCCCTCTGGCTTCCTTTATCAGCCAGAATGGGCAGGGGTCTAGGATGCATGTGGTCGGCCTCACCTCTCCAAGAATCTTGTCCGCATTCTCGAGCTGCACAGATTGAAATGAATCCATCAAAATCGGAAAAGCAGGAAGTTTGCCATTATTGGGTATAGTTTATAAACAGTTAGAAATGAGGAAAATAAGAAACAGAAGCTAAAGACTGCAGCAATTACATTACTAACATCTGCCATTCAAAAAACAGTTTGCTGATAACACCGATAAGCTGATTAACACATGTAATGTGATTTTTTTTGGGAAAAAATATGTTTCATCCTGATTCAAGCCACAGGAGAAGGAATTACATATCTTGATAAACTGTAACTCAGCAGTCTCTCATTCTAATCTCTCTTTGAAGTTTCTTTACTCAAGAATTGTCACTCTAAGATCAGTAGCAGCAAGTTCTGGGAGGCTAAAATGTTCCGCCATTGTGTTGAATTTTCCTTTTAAATAGTGTATTTTCTAATGACAGATTTATGTCCATTTATTCTTTTTTGTAGACACCAATTATTCCATATACCATGCCCAAAGACATAGCTGATAGTGATATTGTCATGTATTGGATTTAAAACTCAACTTTCTTTTTCTGCCCCCCTCCTTCCACACTCAATTCTCTAAATTGTAAGGCTTTGTGTGATAAGTCTGCATTTATGGTTATATTGTAGGGCTCATCCACAAATTGCATTATTCCTTCTGGGTAAGCCAACTGAAAAAGTATTTAATATTTGTAGATAATATGTAGAGAATCATAGAATCATACAGTTGGAAGAGACCACAAGGGTAGAGGTGTGCAATTTGACTAAAAGGCATGCGATTTTGGGGTCAATTTTCAGCTAACCCTTTCTTGAATTGAGGGGGGTGTTGCCGTTATCATTTGGCAAAGATTTGGCCCATTGACTGCAATGGGGTACTTTAAAGGCCCAATCTTCAGTCATTTAAAGGTCTATCTGCATGAAACCTACCTCAGTCTTAGACCCCATCTATAACTACAGACCTACCAAGTTTCAAAACAATTCACCAATCTACTCATGTTTTTAAGAAATATTTTAAGTTTTAACCAAACTGCAAGAGAGGGTTCTGGGAATTGTAATCACCGGTTGTATCCATTTACAGCCAATCAGAGCATGGACACAAGACTTTTTATTGGCTGAGAAACAGAGAGAGAGAGAGAGAGAGAGAGAGAGAGAGAGAGTTCAACTCCCATCATGCTCTGAGAAGAACTCAGAGACTTCTCAGTGCCTGCACCATGCACGTGCTGCAGGGAAAACATGTTCCTAGCAGGGCCTTTTTGGAGGAGGAGCCTAGGAAACTTCTTTTTTTTAGAAAAATGGACGGATGCTGCTACTGCTGGGGAAGGAGGAAAAATGTTGCAATGATCCCATCTTCTCCAGGAGCCCTGCGGCAAACCCCTGCCTCTGGCATATTACAGACTTAACTCCATCCTATCCAGTAGCTGATAAAATCTGGCTCTCTTGATCCATTTTGCCAAGCTTGTTGGTTTCCTCCTCCCCATTCTGTTCTCAGAAATTATATGAAATGGACCATCGAATATTACAAATCATTTTCGTTCAAACATATTCAGGCCCAAGCCTACAAAAGAACCATCCTGTCTAATCAAAGCACATCCGGCAGGTATGACACAATACTGTTGAAATATGTAAATGTTCAGATTCTGCAAATCCTTCAATTATATATGGCACTTGCTATATGCCCTCATGGGTTGATGCATATGAGCCTCCGTTGGTGCAATGAGTCAAACTCTTGTGCCAGCAGGACTGCTGACAGAAAGGTCAGTGGTTCAAATTGGGGGAGCAGGGGGAGCTTTCATCTGTCAGCTCCAGCTTCTCATACTGGGACAAGAGAGAAGTCTCCCATAGGATGGTAAAACATCTGGGCATCCCTTGGGCATCATCCTTACAGACAGCCAATTCTTTCACACTATAATTGACTTGCAGTTTCTCAAGTTGCTCCTGACACATAAAAAATGGGGTGATGCATATGTACCACTCCATACCTACAACCAGAAGCCAGTGACCACTGCATATACTGATTTATTTTCAGTTTTCATCCAGCAACAGTGGATAAAGTGGGCATGTTGCATTGAGTGTCATTGGTCTCTTGGATGGGTGTGATATACATTTTTGCATATAACCCCTCCCCCCAGTGGAATGGGAAGGAAGGGGGAAGGAAGGAAGGAAGGAAGGCAGACCACTATAATGCAACACTATCCTTTATGGACCCATGTGCCCAACTGGATGCCCCCCCCCCCCGCGAGGGTCTTCTTCCAGGGGCAAACCAAGAATAAGCAACTTGGAAGTCCCTGAATAGACTCAGAAGCGGAGTGGGCAGATCAAAAGACAACCTGGCAAAATGGCACTACATAAAATAACCCCATACCTTGTGTGACTGTGGAGCAGAACAGACAACTCTGCATCTGTATGCTTGTTCACTGTGCCCTACCTCATGTACAGAGGAGGAATTGTTGGAGGCTACAGACAATGACATTGCTATTGCCCATTTTTGGTCAAAAGATATTTAGCCTCCTGTGCACTTATCTTTATCAGTTTTATACTAATTTATGCAATACTTTTGATGTGAAATAAAAAAAATGGACCCATGTTGCCAGCTTTAGAAGTGACATGACCTGCCTGGACTATTGGTATGAACTGTTGAAAAGATAATTAGATTGACTGCCCATATTTTTAATTGCATACTGGAATTATGCAACTGTTGAAGCAGCAGAACCTTTGGTAAATGGATTGTTATGGTCTTCTGATTGGCTAATAAGCATGTTAATATTACAGCCATATATAGCCACTAGGCATGATAACAAATCGAAAAATGGCGATTCTAAAATCAAATGGGGGATTTTTTTTTGATTAGTATATCAAAGACTTACAAAAATTTCCCAAAAATTTGTAAATGTAAATTAATTACTTAGTGTTCGTTTTTAGTTCTAAAGTATGGCAGGGAAACAGAACTGATACTGTTTTAAACACAGGCAAATCAAGGGGCAACATTTCCTTGGTTTCCTTGCAGGGAGATATAAAGCATTAATATATTATTATTATTAATATTATTAAAGGACAGGGTTCCTTTGCAGGGACACATATAATGCATTAATATATTATTATTATTAATATTATTAAAGGACAGGGTTCCTTTGCAGGGACACATATAATGCATTAATATATTATTATTATTAATATTATTAAATAAATGCCTAGGCCTACCTCTGGTGCAGGCCTTGCTAATCTGTAGAGTTCTCCTCACTCCATCTTTTTTTCCCCATTCAGTTTTACCATAGCAGTCTAGGACCTCCGTTGGAACTCTATGGCTTTTCTGGATTCTGAACTCTTCCTTCTCCTCTCCATGCTCTTTTCACTCCTGCTGCCCTTCTCTCAGCAGTTCTTATGTCCTCCTACTCTGTTCTTCTATCTAAACCCCTTCCTGGGTGTTTAAATAGCTTTTTCGTCAGTCCTCCAGCCCTCTAGGAGTCCCGATTTTGGGCTCTCTATGGTTTCCGGCTCCCTTTTCACTTCCTGGAGGAGGCCTTCCACTCTAATTAGGCTTCAAGCATGGAAAGGCCCCGATTTCACTGTGAGTTATGTCTGCAAAGCTATTTTGGAGGGGGAAATTTTCCTGTTTAATAATCTAACGAAATATTTAATAATCTAACGAAATTTTGGGCCCAGGGGGTGCGTAAAAGAAAGTCCACTTCCGGGATTGGCCTTGCGATCCGTATAAACTTGAAAGGCCCATTACATACGACTCACTTACGATTTCTTTTAATTTCCGTTTCATTTTTCTCATGCCTAATAGCCACGGGTCAGTCCTATATCTCAAAGCTATACAACTTTTAATTGCTAGATGGAAAATGGACTGAAAACATGTTTGTACAAATGTATATACAAATGTATTCTTAGTGTTAGTTTTTTTTATTTAAAAACTATCGCAAAACTGCTAAGGCAAATTAGAATAGTAGTAGATATTAAGGTGGTGACAACAGAAAGTTAAGGGAAGGTGAATGGACATATTGGATCTACTAGGCACTAAAAGCCAGTTGAAAGTCCTGTATATACTAAGACAGTTTTGGAATGCTAAATGAGTACTGATTGTATTTGTGGTATGTTACTGGTGCTCTGACTGCTATTATTCCACTATATTCTTCATGGTAGCCGTGATATAGAGGTGGACATTCCTTATCCATTGTACAGTTGGAAGTTAATTGACTCCTAAGATTGTTTCTCATTATTACAAAGAGGTGAATTGTACAAGTCTATTGCTTTAACAAATATTGATCTATCACAATAGCAAAGTTTATTTTCAAGGATTTCATGCCAGAAAAAGTAGAGCAGTTGAAAAGAAAAAAAAGTTAAATACTCAAGACTGACAAAGCTTGCAGAAGGGATATGACTTGAAGGGAATAGTGTGCCCTTTATTAACAAACAACAATACATCAAAAGAAAGAAAGCAGAACAATCTTCAGGAAGGAAATTCTTACAAACATCTTTGAAATAATGTGTTTTAGCTTTCCAAAATATAACATCTAAGTTTGTTTGTTTTTTATCCTAAAAGCACTGGGACTTTTAACTGTCAGCAAACAAACTGTCCTAAAGTGAAAACAAATCTTCAAGACACTTATTGCCCAGACCCTTTGCTTCTTAAATATTCCTCCACAACTCAATTCCTCAGAACTGACATGAATGTTGACACACTTTATCCCTTTCCTCAATAAGAGAAAGATTTGTTTAATGCATATCTTCCTATTAAATATGTCATGCAAAAAGGATTTGATAACAAATGCTTTCAATGGGTCATTTTTTAATCCAGAATGACATTTATTTAAATAAAATATATTGAGCAGTCTTGAAGCTTTGTGTGGAAATTTTAAGACCACCCTTTGGTGCCAGACAGGCCACAAATAAGTCAACACTGCACCTATGCTTTGTTTTAGAGCAGTGGTTCTTAACCTTTAGGCCGCAG
Source organism: Anolis apletophallus (assembly GCA_030556195.1). Lineage (NCBI taxonomy): Eukaryota > Metazoa > Chordata > Lepidosauria > Squamata > Anolidae > Anolis > Anolis apletophallus. The sequence continues at coordinate 103,752,062 of JARBWK010000010.1, read as the reverse complement.
ACCAGAAGTGGGCCATGAGGATGAAAATCTGTTCCACAAGCCTCCTTTCTCTTTATTTTATTTTATTTCCGCTCCTTTTGCTTTGCCTGCCACTCCTTCCCTGTCACTGACTATGGCATATGTTCTGTATCAGAAACTAGAGCTCATGTGGTTTATCTAATGCAATTTTCTCAATCAGCACCCCAAACCAAATCTAAAGTTGACCAAAAACTGATTAGTAACCATTTTGGTACTAATGTTGGAAAGTGGTCCCTGGTCAAAGTAGTCCTTTGTCAAGTGGTCCCTGGTCAAAAAAGGTTGGGAACCACTGTTTTAGAGATTGCCATGAGATAAACAGAATACAAATTTGCAAACCCACAACAGAATCTGTAGTTTTGTTTTTGCAAGCACTTTGTATAGTGTTAGTTATTTTTAAAAAGCTCTGGCAAAATTGATAAGTGGCAGGCCAGTCTTTGCACGCCTGCGTCCTGAACAACACATTTAGTTGATTCCTTATTTCGAACTTATGCTTTCTCATTGTATCTGCAGTCTTTAAAGATATAAGAACAGTCTCCTAGCATGAAATATTCAGCTGGACAGTTAAGCATTTAAAGGCTTACTGATTGTTTTGAGCTTCCTTCTTTTCTGCACTCTTTTTTCCCCTTGTAGAGAAGCTGTTGCAATCTGCAAAAACGTTTGTTCGATAATGAAGTAACACAGATAACAAGAGTTTTTATTATCCAATATCTATTCATATAAAGACGATTAGATAGGCATAGGCATTTTATTTTTAGTGTGTACACTTACAGATAATAGTTGCTGGGAAATATTTTTTCCCGTTCCCTCCCCCTATGTCTTGGGTGAGCTATTTTGCTGTCTTGTTTGTATGCATCCACTTTTCAATACAAAAGATCATTCGTCAGAAAAAGAAAACTATTTCAAAAATGGGAAGTTGCTTCCACTTCATATAGGAACACAAAGCAAATAAAAATACCACACACAGTGGTAATAAATGTTATGATGTTCAGGGTTATTGAGATTTAGTTATGTTTAAACTGAGACAACAGCATAGCAACAATGGGTGGCCACCTTACAAGAGCTTCTTTGTGCATGAATATAGGCTTTATTTTGTACTTTCGTGCATTTCTTACTTTCATGCTAGTTACTTAAGATTTTTTGTGGTGCTGGAGAAGTGATGATGTTACTAAGTGCCAGACCTCCATTGCATCAGGTATTCCTGACACAGATAGTGCTAGTAATCTCAGTTGTCCAGTGCGTCCATTCTGTTATAGGAAGTAGATCTATCAACTCCTATGTATTCCTAAATTAAAGGAAACATCCTCTAGCTCCTGACTTGCCTTTGAGGAAACACTGGATCTATTTATCTAAGACCCCTTCTACACTGCCATGGAAAATTCAGGTTATACACAATCTTCATTTACTTCATTTAAGACCTAGCTCCTAATAGTTTGGCTTGTTTGTACCAATTTAAAAGAAGTGTAAATTGAATTTTAACTTTGGGCACTTTAAAAAATACTCTAATTTTTGACCAAATTAAATGTATTTAAACCCACTTTGGCACAGATTAGAGTCCTTTCTGGAAGCGCCCCTGGATTCAGTATTGCAAGACATGTTTGTGTTGGGTATGGATTAGAGAAGCATTTGGCTATTAGACTAATGTCAGATGACTTCCTCCTTCAAGATCACCCAAGGACACAATGAGGTTTTAATTAGGGGATGTCTTTGGACCCTTCTTCACTGTCCCTATATTCCAGGATCTGATCCCAGATTATCTGTTTATCCTAGTTTATCTGGCAGTGGGAACCCCTTTAGTTCAATAGTCTAACCATTACACAGCACTGTCTTTAAGGTAATGAGGCTTCTTATTTCTTATTTCTTATGTCTAACCTTCCTTTATTATCATTCATTTTTCTTACTTCTTAAAAAAACAGTTGTCAGAGATGAAGACAATGATCCTTACAACACATTATCCAATACTTTGAGATTTTTAAAATTAAAAAAAACATATGGAGCCTGGTAACCAACTGTATAATGAATGTCTTGATTTGAGCTCATAGAAATGTAATGCACTGACCCACCCCTTTAGCATCTGATGTCATTCATTTCGCACATGAAGTTTAATTATCTAGCAGTGGTAGGCAAAGCCTTTGTAATCATTGACAAAAGCTCTACTATAAGCTTTCAACTATTGTACTTTATTGTAAGCATCAAGTTTCCCCCCTGTTTCATTGAAGATGATTTTCAAAAAGAAATATGAACTTGATGTAAAACAAAATCTTAATGGGGCCTCATGTTATCTCGGTGAAACTAAACACTGGTAATTACCATGTTATCTCAAGTTGGCTGTGCTCCATGAAGCACAAACCTGATTTTTTTCCCCGAACATACACATAGTGTTGTTTGAAATTTTAAATTGGTTTTGATTCAACCTCACACAACAATGAGATAACTGCTCATAAGGTAAAAAAAATCAGGAACTCGGTACTGTGTGTTTATCTCTTTTTATCTAGCATCCAATTGATTCCTTTCCCATCTTCTTCATATATTCCTTATCAAAGGTACCAACTGTGATAAAGATTAGTCTTTAAAACCAGTGTTTCTTTAGTAACAGAAGTATGGTAGCAAAATATATTGTAAAAGTCAAGAGTTTTCTATTGTAAGTGCACAATAGCAACACAGAGTTTTTCTTTATAAATTATTAGACATGAATTATGCTTAAAATACAGGATTCATTGTACTACTAAAATCATTTTCTTTTCTGAAATGCTGTCTATTTGCTGATACTGATTAGAAATTATTGGAACATTTGTAGACTGTTTTATAAACCATATGAAAATGTGACTCGGTGCACAATCTAAGTCAATAAATAGTAATAAATTGCAAACTCAGTTTATTGCTGAATGCTTCTTTTTAGTGTGAAGAATCCCCTTTGAACCTGGCAAAAGCCACCTTTAGTATATTTACAATGGGACATCAAATAGACAATGCGTGCAGGATGTAGAAATATGTGCAATGTTGTTAGAATATAGAGCTCCTTAGCTGTGTGGAAGAAAATACTTCTGCAGACCCAGAATGAGTACAAACAGCTTTACTGGCACAGACATCCAACACTTAACATCAGCCACATGGGAAGAGAGAAGCTGGCTTGGAGCCTCCTACATATACTGGTCACAAAGTCTTGCATCATCTCTCTCTTGCATCATCTCTCTTTAACTCTTTCAGCACCCAGACTTCAGTTCTGCACATTCACTAATAGGCTGATGAAATCCAGGCACATAGATTGCATCATACATACATTGCATCATACATTGCACCTAATTTACATTTCATCTAATACATAAAACATAAAACTTAATACTTTCACAAATGTCACATATAATCATGCCTTCTATGCTGCTTGGACCATTGATGCCTACTATTTAAGATCCAAGCATTATAATGATAGTATACAGTATGACCCCCCCCACCCTTATATGTAATCACCCTCCAAAAAAATCCATGGGTTTTCTTTTTCAAAATCTTATTTTTCACAAAGAGTTTCTGTGACAAAATGTATGTTCATGCAACCACAATTTTTGCACACTGAAAAACATTTCTAGAAATATATGTGGACTGTAATACATTGTTGGACTGCAAGTCCCCGTAGTCTATTCAGCATAATCAATAATAAGGAATTCTAAGAAGTGTAGTCTAATCATTTTCAAAGGCCTACAACATTCCTATCTATTTTAGGTACTAGAAAGCTTTAGACAACTGCATATGTAGACGTGCAGTTAAAATGGGAAAAAATCATACATTTTGAAACATTTTCCACTATTGGAAATATTCAACAAAATGAATTGAATGCATAACATTTTATATTCTGAAAATGTTATCAATGGATAAGTCATATAAAGTTTCCAGAAAAAAAGTCTTTGACTGGCATCTTGTTGTGGTATAAGACCATTGTGTGTCTGAATATGTCTTTTTTAATTATTTGCTCCCTCCTGACCACAATGACTAAAGTTCCCTCCTGACCTGAGCTGATAAAACTCCCCTACAATTATTCTGTGGCTGGTGGATCAGAGAAGTTGATGACATTATCCATTGAGATATGGAGCCATACTGTGTCTTGCTATGGGAAGATGGCCAAACACTTCACCATCTGTTGCCAGTCTCTTAAAAAAGATTATGGGGGAGGGCACAGGGACTCAACAGTGAGTACTGGGTATTGCCAGGCATGTCCTCTGAAGGAACTATGGGTTTTATAAGTTTGCTAAATGACTAGTAAATTGAGCTATTTTCTAGGGCCAATGGTATTCTGGAAACAAGCTGCTCTCCAAGTGTATAGTGTCATCTATAGATAAGGTCTGAAATTTAAAAGATTTATCCAAGTGTTTGCACTTGATTTGGGACTAGAGTTCAGGATCATGGATAACTATTTTAAATCCCAGTCTACAACCTAGAGTGGATTCACCACTGCTGTGATATAGAATGCACCAATCATGAATGTCTGCAGGTTTTGGTGCTCCTACTTTTGAAATTCATCAAGAAAACTTTTTGATCTACACTTTCCTAGATCAAAAGAGAGAAGGAAGGAAGGCACATAATATAGATAAGAAATAATTTAAATATAGACATGCTATACATTGAAATTTGTGTCAGAGCCAATGTTCCTTTCTTTTGAAGGTATGCCAGAGGCCTACCATGAACATTTTTGATGTGACAAATCCATCCTATGCTATTGGGGCAGCACAAAATTCTCTTCCTTGTATTGGTGCCATAGTAACATTTGAAATCCTGGAACAGTATGGACTAGGTTGATTTGAATGCAATCTTTCTGTCCAGTCATTTTCCATATGGCAGGAATAATTGGTTTGGGTGAAGAAGACTCACCTGATTGCCTGGTTCATTTTGGACAGCCAGATATGATGCCATTAGCAAAGTCAGAAAAGTCATTTGGAGAGTGACTCTGAAGCTGTGGTATTAAACAGAAAAGGGACCCAATAGCACACTTGTGCTAATGTGGTCATAATTAATAATGCCAGTTACCAGCGCAGATTTAGTGAAATATGTAATATTTGTATTTTGCTTTATTGTTATTTTTCACTCATAGTACTGAGGCCAACAATAAAGGCATTTTGTTCACATCAACAAGATTAAATAGTAGAACTGGCAGCACCCCTATTTGGCTTTAAAAAAAAGTTACCTTTGCATTCCCCCCTCCCTTTTGGGGGGGTGTCCTCCTACCACGTTTTGAAACTTCACCAAGCTTTTAGACCCTCTCTTAAACATTTTCAATATTTCAGAACTGCTGAATTGTCACTGCAGCATATAACTGAAATCATCAAAAAGCTCAAATGCATATGTGTGACAATGCTATCATCCTCTGATTTAAGTGTTTGTTTTTTTGGTTATCTCACTATGTCACATAGGAAGTCTGGGTTTTGGGAGACTGACAGAGCAATCATGCTTTTGTTGAAAGGGTGCAGAGCCCGAGTCTCATTCTTCTTTCAGTAAAGGAGGCCTGCAGTCAGCTTTCCAAGCAGATAGGAAAGTCTACTGAGGAAGTCTGGTGACTGGTAATGATTCAGTCAAAATTTATTCTGATGACATATTCCCAGTAGTTTACACTGGATGAGGACAACTGGCAATTAGCTCTTCGTTGCTAATATGGACTGCAGAACTGAGTGATGGGAATTATGATCCATGCCTATGATGTGCTGTAGATAGCTGGTTTCTGTTTATCTACTTATATGGTTGACAAAGGAGAGAAAAGTGCATGAGGTTCTGTTCCAGCACCCACCTGTCCCTGCATGTCTGCACCCAGCAATATCACTTCCATGGAGCCACCAGGAAGAAAGAAAGGGGTGTACATATAACAAGCAAACAAGCACATCCATGGTAGTGTACATATTTCTGTTTCTCATACCCACATTGTGAGGTTGAGCAGAGTGAGAAAGTCATCAACTTAAGGTCGCCCAGTGCTTTTTATGATTCAGTGCAGATTAAAACCAAGAATTCTTTGATAATCTCATTTGTGAACCAATCATTTTAGTTTTTTCTTCCTTTTTTAAGAAACCTTTCAAAAAATACAGTTTCCAAGCTCAGATCTTACTGTGTGCAAGACTTGCCTGGGGGTTTGGCTCAGAAATATTTTCTGCATGTTGTTGTTTATTCGTTCAGTCGCTTCCGATCCGTCATGACCTCATGGACCAGCCCAAGCCATAGCTCACGATTGGCTGTCACCACCCCCAGCTCTTTCAGAGTCATGCCAGTCACTTCAAGGATACCATCCATCCATCTTGCCCTTGGTCAACCCCTCTTCCTTTTTCCTTCCATTTTCCCCAACATCATTGTCTTCTCTAAGTTTTTCTGTCTTCTCATGACGTGGCCAAAGTACTTCATCTTTGCTTCTAATATCCTTCCCTCCAATGAGCAGTTGGGCTTTATTTCCTGAAGTATGGACTGGTTGGATCTTCTCACGGTCCAAGGCACTCTCAGAATTTTCCTCCAACACCACAGTTCAAAAGCATCTATCTTCCTTTGCTCAGACTTCCTTATGGTCTAGCTCTCACATCTGTAGGTTACTACAGGGAATACCATTGCTTTAACCATTTTCTGAATAGAAAGTGTTATTAGTTGTGGAGAAAAAGCATTTGTTGAGAACTTACCATGTCCAAAACACACAAATGACTTTTTTGTACTGTATTTGCTGCACACAAAATTATGCCTGTGCAAAAATATTATCTGTGAAGAAAATGCCCCCTTTTGTACACAAAAACCCACTTGAACATTTTGTACAAGTATGTCCTAAACTGAAAATTCTCCTCAATCCAAGATTTGCCTTGTCATGGTTTCTTGACACATAAACAACATGATTTTTGTTCATTCATAAATATTTTCAAATATTCCTTCCACCCTTTCTCTTCAGCTGCAGCCTTACCTATTGACTACTATGGCATGCCAGCATTCATACTTTTCCTTGATCCTTATCACAGCTTGTAGCAGTGACAAGGACCATGGTAGCAGAACAAACATTCAGCTGTTGCATAGAAAAGTCACCACTTTTTAGTGTATTAGCTCTACAGATAGAACATTTTGGCCAATGTGTGAAACAGGAGCAGAGACTGTGTATTGTGTGAGGTCTCTGTTGTGAATTTCATAGCAGGTTATACAGACTAGATTGATGGTTCTACCTTTGGGGTAGGATGTTAGAATGATGACCATTTAGTCCCTTTAGAAACATAGCACTTTAATATCCACATTGTATCACAGTGATCTCACCAGAGACTTTGATTCAATCACCATTTGTTTGAATTTACTTCACATGCAACCTAGGACAGAGTGAGTCTATGAGCAATTTTTCTAAGCAAAATCTCATTTTGAGCATCATCAAGTCACACTTTAAAGCAAGACCAGATGACATGGCTCTTCTGAATTTGGAAGAGAATGAAGATTAATGAATGGCTGTTTTTTCAGACAGAACAACATTATTCTGCAGGAAAATAAATAGCGTTTAATAAAATCATAGTGTTGGTTTGTTTTTTAAAAATGAAATTAATATAAAGAGTCTCTGTAGGTGAATCAAACTCAACGTGAGTTATGCCCTTAACATAGTCAGTGGACTATGTGAACTGCACCTGGATGAAATAATTTCCTATACAGGCAGACCCCAAGTTACAAAGAATATAAGTTCTGTAGGATTGTTCTTAAATTGAATTTGTTTGTAAGTCAAAACAGGTACATTTTAAAGTATAACTCCAAACAATCTATTTATCTTTCTATTGTATCTTGGATAGTATAGGGAAACAAACACCCCTGTCATGTTTGTTTTGCTGTTTGTGTTCTTGTTCAGAAGATTTTGCCTTACTCTCTCCCTGTAATAATTGGATTTTGAAAAAATAGCTTGTTTTGAATGGAGGGATTGGTGTTAAACCTTCAGTGGAGACGCTTTTCCCCCATGTGAATATACCCCATGTGAATTTCCCTTCCAAGGGGTATATTTCTATCTCTTCCTGTATCTCCCCCCTCCCCCCTGTGTACAGGCAGTTGCCAAGTTACAAGCATCTGACTTACAAACTTTGAGTAGTTTGTAAGCCAGATGCTTGTAACTTGGCAACTGCCTGTACACATAATTTATCCTGAATATATTGTCAATGAATTTAGGTTTCATTGATCTTTTCCCCTTACCTTCTTTCCTATGGTTATTTTCTTGGTCAGATAATGTGTCTGTGCTTCAGCCATAGACCAAATCTGTTTTCGCCTTCTGTTGTAATACTGATCTTTATGGCTACAATTTCAATTTTTATGCTTCTGCAAGGAAGACTGAAAAGCTTAGCTGTGACTGGATTCACAATTGCCCTTGGAATAACTGTTTTGTTGTATTTAAGGGGAAAGGCATTTTGTATCACTAAGCAAAATGAGCTTGAGCTTGATTTGGCCTCCTTTTTTCCGATTGCAATTAGCATTTCATAATTACATTCTTTTCCTGCGTAATTTCATTTATATTGAATTAAAATGCTCATCTTTGTAACAATTATGTATGTTTTCTGTTGCTTGATGTTGGCATTGTGGACATTAAGAGTACAGCCAAATGACATCTCCCCTATCCCCTCCCACCGCCCCATTGTGTCAATGTGAAATGTAAAATTGAAAAGGGACAAAGGAAGAAAATATACCAGAAACAGAAAACCACACCCATGTGTTTAGTAGAGAAAGAGTCAAGGAATCAGCGTTGCTGTCATTAGCAGCCATAGCAGTTGATTTCAACCTATGGAAACCCTATGAATGAGAGACATTCAAGTGTATCTTTTATCAACATCCCGAGGTAGCTCTTGTAAACTCAGCCTCACAGAACCACCACTATAGAAAGACAGTAGTATTATAGGAAATAGTCGATCCTTACTGGCAGGATAGCTAGCCAGTAGGCATGCTAAAATTGAAACGGAAATCTAATTGATTCGTTAGAAATCCGTAATTAATGGGACTTTTGTTGTTTTACGGATCGCTGCCCCGAACCAGGAAGTAGACTTCCTTTTACGGTCCGTGAGGCCAACAATTTGCGTTAGGATCGTTAGAAATTCTTAATTATTAATTAATTAATTATTGTACTACTCACTTCTCCCTGTCTTCTCCCGCTCATTTCCTTCCCGCCTTCATTCAGCTTCTTCTTTTTCCCGCATTTCTATGGGGAACTGGAAGTGACGCTGCTGCTAGGTAGAGGCAATGCATTCTGGAAAGTGATTCACACACACACACACGCGCGCACGCTTCTCCTCTCTCTCCAGGCTTCCCCCCTCCTTCTCTTCCCCGTTGCTCTGCTGCCATGCATGCCCCATCGCAGGGGCCTGATTCACACACACGCGCGCAAGACGCTTCTCCCCTCTCTCTCCAGGCTTCCCCCTCCTTCTCTTCCCCGTTGCTCTGCTGCCATGCATGCCCCATTGCAGGGGCCTGCTTCACACACACACACACGCGCTTCTCCTCTCTCTCTCCCAGCGCTCTCTCAGATGCTTCTCTTCCCGTTGCTCTGCTGCCTTGCCCCATCGCAGGGACCAGCTTCAGCCCTCCAGGTACGTGTTTTGGACTTCAACTCCCACCATTCCTCACAGCCTCAGGCCTCTTCCTTTTCCTCTCAGCCTGGGCAAACTTGGGCCCTCGCTCCTCAGGATCGGGGGTGAGAGAGGCAGCGAGGAGCGAGGGGGCTCCTCCTCCTTTTCTTTTGCTGCTTCCAAGAATAGAAAACCCCTCCCTCCCTTCCTCCTTCCCTCCCTCCTTCCTATTTGGAGAGTCCCATCTAGAATTCAGTGTGGTTTATTCAAGTTTTGGCCTACAACTCCCAGAAATCCCAGCCAATTTACCAGCTGTTAGGATTTCTGGGAGTTGTAGGCCAAAACCATCTGGAAAGCGCATGCTCTGGCATACGAATTTCTAACGAATTTCGTTAGTACTTAAGTTACATTTCCGAAAATTTTGGGAATTTTTTTGTAAGTCTTTGATATACTAATCAAAAAAAAAATCCCCCCCCATTTGATTTTAGAATCGCCATTTTTCGATTTGTTATCATGCCTACTAGCCAGGGTATCAGTGTAGGCTGAAGCATTTGGACATGTAAGAAATAAGAATCCAAGCACACACAGTGCAAGGTGCTGTTTTTGCTGGAGGGGAGGATCTGATTTACTGGAGGAGATATCAGTGTTGACAGAATCAGACAAAATAAACTATGATAGCAGGCATTCAGTAGTGAAGCTATAATGTTTTTATCTCTGCCTGCTACTCATTGCTTCCTCTTTGGATGATACTTTGAGCCATCCTCTCTCTTCCAGCTTTGTTGGTTACTTTGGAGGGATTTGGCAATTGGCCTAGGGTGATAAATAGTTGATCACATGGTAGTTCAAGGAGAATATAACCATATGGTTTAACACCTTGGCACCCTTTAGGTGAAGGGGAGGTGTATAGAACCTGCTTTTTTGGGTCCTGGGATTTGTGGTCATGAGGAAGGAAATTATCCCTAGAATTGGCCTGAGGATTTTTCTGTCTGCCAGGTGATGGCTATATGGGGAGGATCCCAGATATTGGGTTTTCTGCAGGTATCAGGTGGTTCACTGAGTTCACAGGGTGTAACACTTGAACTCAGCTGGACTGGCACTAGATTGCCCGCCACACATACTTTGCTCCTTTCCAGGCTCTATCTTAAATAACCAGCCAATTTTCCACCCAATCTTCTATGTCTTGTTTTGTTATTCCTGGTATATGGTTCAGCAGCAAACTGAGATCTGAAATTTTCAAATGAAGTTCCAGTACAATAACCACTTCCATTCTTAAACTTATTTTGGATTCTACAAATCCTTGTTTGCCTTTCGGACAGAGGATTAATTATGGAGCCATCCTAGGGGTCTGATCTTTTTCTATCGTATGAAAACCCATGAATGCATTGTTTGAAATCTGCTTATTGTGCTATAATAGCTTATTGGGAGGCAAGTTAGTTACAAAATGGCTTTATCCTATTTTATAGAATTATATTCATTTTACATAGAATTCATTATACATAGGAAGTATTTTCCTTCTACTTACCTCTTTTTCCTGCTAAGGAAGATTAGGTGCAAGGACCAAAATAACTGGAGATAAATGTGCAAAACAAAAGGAGAAAGTTAAGCTTGGTTCCCATTATAATTTCAGTGCCTTCCAGTTTTCTCTGTTTGTTGAGAGACAGCCTTCAAGCTTTTCAAGTCAAGCCCGTTTTTCCTCTCATGTGATAAGATGAATGTCTAGTTTAACTTTCAATAATAAATTTCAAAGATTAGGCAAGTTATTATTTTTCAGAGTCATGGCCTAAACTTTGAGTAGGGGGATTAAAATGTCTTACCTTTTGGCTACTAAGGGATCATAAGGATTATTAGTTTGTTCGAATATGCAAATACTGTACAGCATATGCGGCTGATAGTAGTATTAGTTAATGATATACAGTATATCTATTACTAAGCCATTACCGATAAATCACCATATCAAAATGTTTCATATCTCTCATGTCAGTAGAGTCACTTCATAAAATGAACTGATGTAAGATCAAGAATACATAACAATATTCATTTAAACGAATAAGACTTGGTGGGAAATTGTTTACTAAGTCCCAAATGCCGGATGTTAGTGACCATGAGATCTTGATATCATGCAAAACAATTCCCCTGCCAGTTCACCTTATGATCAGTGTTTATATCCTTGTTTATTCTGGATAATTTTGGTTATGTACTTATCTAATCTGAAACTGCAGATTTTGTCTTCATGGCACTTAACAGCCTGCATGCAAAGGTATGTTTGATTTGCAGCTTTCTGTTTAAGTCTTGTACAACAACAGGCAGGAAAGCAATCCCATTGTCTATTCAGTGTCGTGTTATCTGGCTCCAGGATCTAGAAAAAGGATCAAAAAAGTATTTTGCTTTGGCACCACTAAGGGATTTTAATCTGTTTCTGATGAATGATAATAAGTAGGACAATTTAACTATATGCTTTGCATGATTTAATAATAAGCAATATTTCAGTCATACCTGCATTGCTCAGCTATTTCACTTCCTTTGACTTTTTGGTTTAGTTTTGTCTTTTTCTAATACACCAATTTGCAGAAGGGACTTCCTTACTCATTTTAACACATGGGGTGTGGGATATTTCCTATGTGGAGTTATTGGTATCCATAGAAAACCACCATGATGTTTCAGAATTAATGTAACTGTAGTTGAGAAACCCTAAGCAAAAGGCAATTCAAAACAATAATTTTTTTGTTATACCTTAGTGCATCCCCCCCCCCTGCAAAAAAAATGTTTATCTCTTCAACCCAATGTGGATTGTTTTTGAAAAAAATAGCATGATAAAAGTAGAGTACAAAATATTTTAAAAAAGAATAATTCACAAAATGTCTACTTTTCTATAAAAAGGGGGGATTGGGAAAAAATATTTGGGACAGATATATATATATATTTATTTTATTTGTGCTTATATACTGCTTCTTGCCGGAGGCTTGGGGCGGTTCACAACATAGCAGCAAATACAATAAAATCAATAAGAACAACAATTAAAACAGTAATAAAACAAAAAAACCAGTAAAACAATCGCCCCCAGTTACAATTGAACAAGCCATACCACTGCGGCTTGGATTACACGGAGCACTAGTGTTGAAGGCTTGCCGAAATAGGGTTGTTTTATAGGCTCTTCAGAAGGCTGAAAGCTCCCTAAGAGCCCAGACATTGTCTGGCAGAGCATTCCAACTATAATATAGTTTGCCTGACAAATTCTGTCTTCCAACCCAAATTGGGATGGAAACCATGCACATGTTTTTGAAACTATCTCCCAGGCAGTACAGAAAAGTGCTGGGAGAGCTTAACCACATATAAAGGAAGGCACAACAATGAGAGGGTTATGCTAAAAAGTCCTGTCTTTTTTGTTCATTTAGCCTTTTTTGACCCCAGAACATAGATTCAAAGTGATTTTAAAAAATAAAACACATCCATGCTGAGAGTGTCTTGACACATTGAGAAAACCAATCAAAAAGAAAGTCAGCTGCGATAAGACCTTTTTGTCCTTCCTCAAGAGTGAAAAACAAATGTTGTGCTCTTTCTCCCCCACACCCTTCAAAAATGATGAGTTTTGCAGAAATGCAAATTTTTAAATGTTTATATCGGCAGAAAATGCAATATGGGGATTGATGGTGAGGACACCTAGTAATTATGGCTGCTTCAATATAGATGGCGGATACAAGAAAATTACACAGCATCTTGTAAAGGCTTCTTCTAAATGTTAGGAGCACAATAATCTGATCCTATGCATGCATCACAGCTTCCTGGTCAGGACTATTCCATGTGAGCTATAAAATCAAAATGTGAGTAAACCCAGGAAGTAGATTGCTTCATTAAGCATTTATTTCTCTGGTGATTTTCCACAAATGTACAAGCTGTTATAAAATAAATTCCACTTTGATGGAAAATGCATGTCCCCACCCAGCATCCATTTGACATATATGAGAATATATACCTCTCATTTTTCTAATGTTTGTAATGCAAAACCAAAAGGCATAATTAGAATTTGTATTGTTTGAAGAGACAGTGATATTGGAGTGGTAGTGGTGGTGATTATGACTTTGATGATAGAGGAGGAGAATAATTTGGTTATTTTGCTAATTTTCAGATGATCTGGGAGTTTAGCAGACAATTGCAGTTTCAAAATAAGCATATGAACACTATTAAAATCAATATTATTAATCACAGGAACTTAGAAAACTACAAGCCCCAGAATCCACTAGCCAACACGAGCCATTCTTGGAACTGTAGCCTAAAGATTTCCATAGTCGAGAGCTATTTGTGAGAATTTATAGCCAGATTGCAAGGCCAGAAGAGAAGCTTTGATCAAAAAAGGTCCGATCTTTGACAATTCAAGGAATTTTAATTCAGACATATGTTCCCTGGCCTAAATAATCTGTTCTTATTAAAAGAATGCCAGAGACCTCTACTTTATGGAACATCAAAGTACAAAAATGTGTCTTAATTTGCTGGGTGTGGGGGATATTAGGGTGTCGATTTGGAAAACCATATTTTCATCAAAGACAAACGTTTAAGATTCATAAGTATCTTGAATGTATCCTACTCAATATGTCACCAATAAAAGTGTGGCACCCTAGTCAAACTTCAGTGTTCAGAAATTATGGTAGGATCAAATTATTCTTGTGTTCCTCATGTAGCATTGACTTATGAACTATGACATTGCTAAAAGATATGTAGGTAAGTCCTATTTTTTTTGCAAAGGTTTGCAACACATAACAGAAGTGTGCATCCTATTTAGTAATTTCAATGACACAAGTCTGTCTTAATATTGCAATTCACCTTTGTGGTCATTGCACATGTAACCACCAAATGTCTTCAAATAGTCACAGCATATTCAACAACAAAAAGATCATTGTCATCGTCATCTTATTTGTATCCCCCCACCTCTCCCAACATGGAGTCAGGTCAGCATACAACAAAAATGTGTGTTACAGTAATCCAAGGCATAGACCACTGGGGCCAGATTAGGCTTTTCTGAGCATGGTTGCAGTTGGTGCACAAGTTTTAATTGTGCAAAGGCCCTCCAGGTCACCACACACACCTGAGTTTCAAGAGTCATCGCCAAGTCCATGAGGACTCCCAAACTGTGGACCTGTTTCCTTAGGAGGAGTGTAAAACCATCAAACACAGGAAGCCATCCTATACCTCGATCGGCCCCACAACTGACCAAGAGGACCTCTGTCTTGTCAGGATTGAGTTTGTGTTTGTTAGTCCTCATCCAGCCCATCACATCTGCCAGGCACTGGTTCAGGACCTGGGCAGCTTTTACAACAGTCCTTGACATTTGGTGAAAATGAGTAATAGAGTTGGGTATCATATGCGTACAGGTGGCATCAAACTCCAAATCTCTGGATGACTTCATCCAGCAGTTTCATGTAGATATTAAATAGCATGGCGGATAGAATTGAACCTTGAGGGGCAACCACAACCCAAAGGCCAAGCGGTCTGAGCAGGCATCCCCCAACACCATCTTCTGGGTCCGGCCCTCAAGGAATGAGTGGAGCCTTTGTAAGACAGTGTTCCCAAGTCCCATCTCGGCAAGTCAACCCAGAAGGATACCATGATTGATGGTATCAAAAGCCACTGAGAAGTCTAAGAGAACCAATAGAGACACATTCCAGTTCTTTGTGGAGGTAATCCACCAAAGTGTCCAAAGCTGTCGCTGTTCCATAGCGAGGCCTAAACCCAGACTGCGATGTTTCTAGATAATTGGTTTCATCAAAAAATCACTGGGCAACCAAACACTCAAAAATCTTCCCAAGAAGAGGTTCAAAATAGGCCGAACTGAAGCTGTTCTTTTGGTTTTGGCGAGTAGGACATATAGCTATGTCTCCCAATGTAGAATTTCATTAGATCTTTTAATTAAATTTAGTTATTGGAGTCATCATTTGTAGGTAGTATCTACATGATCTGTCTATTCACTTTTTTCTGCTTGAGCAGGAGATTATGTTGTTAACATTCTTTTCCATAGAAAGACACAGATCTTTTCTCATAATTAAGGCTTGACATAATTTGTCTCAGAGGCACTGCTTTCCCACTCAGACTCAGACACTCAGTGATTAAATTTAATTACATGATTGTTTTTTTAAAAATAAATAAATCAGGATTTCTGCTCAATGGACTTCAGTGTTGTTCATCCAAAATATCTAGCCATACTGTTCAAACATCTGGCTGAATTGTTTTAAAGCTAGTTTTGAACTCCAACAGCTCCAAGAGCAGCTTTATTTCTGCAGGGCAGAAATGGTTATGAGCTGAATTCATATTTATGGAGAAACCGGAGGATTCAAAGTGATGCCAGAGATCCCTCCCTTCCCAATATGTTTGTGCGTATAGTGAGCTTGAAAAACATTTCACACACTGTTTCTTATAACTTAGCTGCAAGCGTACACCCTAGGAATTGAGTCAAAATATGAGTTTTTAAATCTTTGAATGCCACACTTATTAAAATGAAGTTTTTCAGAAGGATGAAGAACGACAAGTGTTTAATCAATCACCCAGTTTTAGTACATAATGCATTTTGATACATTTCATATGACATGATAGCAGGACAATGTGTCTCCTCAATAAAGTATTCCACTTTCGATTTTCATAGATATTTATGTTCTGAAAGACAAGATAATCCTTCAGTTTAAGGAACAAAATATAACCAATAGTTACTCGCCAGTTATTTATTTATTTATTTATATATTCAATCTTATATTCCGCTCCTCCCTGCAGGCTCGGGGCGGATCACAACATAGAATAAAACATGCTGCATGTGACATCCTTGCAGCCATACAATAAAAACATAAAACACGAGACAGTTACAGAAATAAAATTCAAGGGGTTACAATTCCTTGAAACTCAGGTACAGAACCACGCCAGACAGGCCAGACTAATTAAAAGCCAGTCTGAAGAGGGCAGTCTTGCAAGCCCTTCGAAAGGGGGCAAGCTCTGGGATCGCTCGGGTATCATCAGGAAGGGAGTTCCATAACACCGGGGCCGCCACAATTAATTCACTAATTTGAATAAAGTTTGGCAATATTTACTAGTAATGTGCACGGTAACCGTTTCTGCCTTTTAATCCATTTCTTTCATTCAGATGGCACGATACAATAAACCTCTCTCTGGTATGAAAATAACCGTGAAACAAAAGGAAAGTTTGAATGGTAACTGTGTGCCTGCTTTTCATGAGGACTGTTTAATCTTTTTTATTAATCCCCCCCAAAACAAAAAGTAAATCCTCATTTACTCTCCTCTTCCAGGAGGTCATCACTCTTCCTTACCTTAAAATGCCTTGAATAGTGTATGCATAGCTCCTCCCCACTCATCCTCAGTGCTTGGAGCTGCCCTGGCACAGCCTTGGGTCTTTGCTTGCTGCTGATACCTCTGTCTCTCATGCAAGGAAGGTGCCCCCTCCTCTTCGTCCTTTGTGCCTCTTACTCTAGAGTAAGACAGGCAGCAGCAGCAATGACCCAAGGCACCAGCAGCAGCTCCAAGAGCAGAGGACGAGGGAGCAGCAGAGGGTAAGAGGTGCAAAGGAGAAAGAGGGGATGGGCTGGAGGTGCCTTCCTTGCATGATAAATGGAGAAGGATGGCACCCAATGCAGTGACAGCAAGCAAGGATCCAAGGTGGCAGCTCTTCAAGACAAACCATGCCATTGCCAAAAATGATGGAAAGGAGAATTCCCTCCCCCACCCCATTGCTGCCAGTTAAAGAAGAAATGAGTGGGGTTAGGAAGTGGGCTGTGTGTGTGGTGTGTGTAAGGAGCATCATTTGGAGAGAAGAAATTGTGCCCTCCCTGCCTTGCCTCCCTCACTCCTGCTGATGATCCTGGAGAAGTTAGAGGGAAGGGACGGCGGGTGGAAAGAGAGAATGTTTTTAAGGAGTTTTTATTTATAGAAAGAAAAAAATCCATAAAAATTAGAGGATGACCCAAAAATTATAAAACTTGATGGGCTAAGAGTGGTAGATGTGCCCTCCATGTGTGGCAATTTTCACCCCTTTAGCCATAAAACTGAGGCTAAAGCTGAGGGTAAGGGGAGCCTGGGAAGGCTGCCTATTTTGGCAAACAGTTCAATTGATAGGTTCACTTGAAACTATAAGAATTTGAACCAACTACTTTATATATGCTTGCAAACCAGTGAAGTATGGCTTCTTTCTACCAGTGGGGGAAGTGCCAAAAGTAAAGGAAGTGTGATGTTGTGCCATTGCATCATATAATAAAATCAGATTGGCAATAGAAATGCCTGTTCAACTTGTGGAGTTTGCATTTCTGCCTGAATTCTAATTACTTCATTTTCCATGTAAATTTATAGATTTAAGTATTTTATCCTGTCTTTTATCTAAATATTTAAATAGACCTAATTTTAAACTATGTAAAATAAGAATGATTTTAAAATATTAAAATATATTAAATTAATAAATTAAAAAGATTTTTAAAATCTGGTTAAAATACAGAGCAATTCAAAAGGATGGACTCAATTTTAAAGCTGTTGATGACAACATGTTACAGTTAACCAAAAAGTGTCAAATGGTTTACAAAGATGCCAGTCACACAGATGCAGGTGAAACATCAGGAGAGAATGTTGTAGTTGAGCCTGAAGCTGAGAGAGAGGATAAATACACTTGTATAAATAAACTATAACTGCTAACTTTACTGTACCTGGCTTCTTAAGGTGGTCTGGATCACGACAGAGAATGCCACTGGAACAGCCCGAAAAACTCACAGCAACCCAGCAATTCCGGCTATGAAAGCCTTCAACAACATGGTTTACAAAGATTTAACTCCCTATTGGACAGTCCAATAACTGCCTTGGTTCCAACCTGTATAATTTTGGGATTTGCTGTGTAGCTCTAGCATAAAGATATGTCCTAAAGTTCACTAACATTTTTAAATACACCTCCAAACTTCAAATCCCAGGATTTGATAGTATGGAACCATAGCAGTGAAATAATGATGCAGTGCTAATACAACCTAGAGTAGGAGGTTGGCAACACCTTAAGTCAATGTTTCCCAACCAGTGTGCCGAGGCACACTAGTGTGCCGTGAGCAATCATCAGGTGTGCCGTGGGAATTGGAACCTCCAATACCCTTTCTTCCCCCTCCTGCCGGACACTTTTTCTTCTCCACTCGGGCTCCCTTCTTCCAAGGCCTCGCTCTGCTCGCTTTGCCTCGCTTTGCTCTGGGGCGAGTCTGCGCAGTAGTGCCCTCACGGGTCACATCTTCCTCCCTCACAGCAGAAGCGGCAGTGTAGAAGAAAAAGTAAGTGTTTGGCAGGAGGGGAAGAAAGGGCGTGAAGGGGAAGGGGGAAGAAGAGGTCTCTGCCAAAAGCTGGCATGGGCAAACTTGGACCTTCCAGATGTTTTGGACTCCAACTCCCACCATTCCTAGCAGCATCAGGCTCTTTTCCTTTCCCCCCTCAGCCATTTAAGCAGGAAAGGGCCTCACACTGTTAGGAATGGTGGGAATTGAAGTCCAAAGCACCCAGAGGGCCGAAGTTTTCCCATGCCTGTTTTAGGGACCTTAAAGTGGTGAGCATCCTTCCAACATTGCGATTCTGGATAGAAAAAAAACAACAACATAACACAACATTGTTTGAGTCCACAGTGCTCTCTGGGTGTAGGTGAACTACAACTTCCAAACTCAAGGTCAATTCCCAAGCAAACCCTTTCAGTACTTTCTGTTGGTAATGAGAGTTCAATATGCCAAGTTTGGTTCAATTCCATTGTTGCAAGAGTTCAGGATACTCTTAGATTGTGTGTTAACTATAAATCCCAGAAACTGTAACTCCCAAATGTCAAGGTCTACTTTCCCCAACCTCCATCTATGTTCACATTTGGACATATTGAGTATTCATGCCAAGTTTGGTCCTGATCCAACATTGTTTCAGTCCACAGTGCTCTCTGGATATAGGTGAACTACAACTCCAAAACCCAAGTTCAATGCCCACCAAACTCTTATAGTATTTTCTCTTGGTTATGGGAGTTCTGTGTGGGAAGTTTGTATCTTTCTGCCATTCCTGCCAGTATATCTATGTTGCGTTCATCGAAACAGGTCCATATTTCACACTGAGTGTATAAATACATTTTTCAAATATTAACTATATGCATTACTGTGTTAGAGTGTCATTTTGTGTCATTTTGGTTGGTGGTGTGCCCCAGGATTTTGTAAATGTAAAAAATGTGCCGCAGCTCAAAAAAGGTTGAAAAACACTGCCTTAAGTAATAAAAATGTGAACATATGCATTCCTTGCTAAAAAGGAAATAAGTCAAATGAAATGCTAGAAATGTACTATACAGGCAGTCCCCAAGTTACAAACAAGATAGGTTCTGTTTGGCTGTTTGTGTTCCTGTTCAGAAGATTTCACCTCACTTTCTGTCTCTGTGATAATTGGAGTTTGAAAGAAAAAAAAAGATTTGTTGTGGAAACAAGGATTGATGATAAAGCATCAGTGGAGACACATTTTCCCCATGGTAACTCTTCCAGGGATGAATGTCCCTTTTGAGGGGTAGAATCCTCTCCCCTCTTGTTATCTCACTTCTCTTCTTACCTATAAGTCATTTGTGAGTCATATGTTTGTAATTTTGGGACTGCCTGTATAATCCAATGACCTTTGGTGTTTGCAACTTCAACTCCCAGAAATCCCAGCCATTTTACCAGCTGTTAGGAATTGTGGGAGATGAAGTCCAAAACACCTGGAGGACCAAAGGTTGGGAACCACTGTTAAAAAAGCAATGATATGCAGGGTGTTTCAAAGTGATGGAAACAATTTTAAAGCAGTATTTTTCATAATAGCAACATGTTACAGTTACAGAAAAGTTACAAACAGTTTAATGAGTTATCAAGTTGTACTAACTATTTGGAACCAGAAGCAAATGGAGAATATCTCTTTAGGCCTTATATTTTGGGGTTGGATCTTACGAATGACTGGGGTTAAGGACCGTGTTTTGGGAGAGACATCTAGCAGCAGTCCTTCGAAACTTTATGCCACGCCCTTTCAAGTGGTCAGAGTTTCATTCATGGGTGATTTGTGGTTGCAGACATATTTTGATTTCAAATTGGCTCCATCTTATTGAAATACAATGTAGTTTAAAATTATTTAAACCTAATTACATGTTGGAACAGAGATGTTTTCATTTGATGTGAGAATGATTTATTTATTTATTTATTTACTTACTTACTTACTTACTTACATCATTTCTACCCCGCTCTTCTCAACCCCCGAGGGGGGACTCAGAGCAGCCTAACAAAAGGCAAAATTTGATGCTGATACACAATATAAATACAATATAAAACCATAGACATTCAGGATTAAAATATCATTAGCATTAATAGATAATACACACACTTAAGTTAAAAACAGAGTTCCGTCCACCACATAAGCATTGAGCCATAACCATCAACTTACCAATTACCATTACAATCCAAAGTGCTGCATTGTGCAAATGTGCAAAAGCCTGGTCCCAGAGCCACGATTTCACTTTTTTCCTGAATGCCAGGAGGGATGGGGTTGATCTTATGTCGCTTGGAAGTGCATTCCACAGACGGGGAGCCACCACAGAGAAGGCCCTCTCTCTCGTCCCCATCAACCACATTTGAGAAGTTGGCGGGAGTGAGAGTAGGGCCTCCCCAGCTGATCTTAAATTATGGGGTGGGACGTAGTGGCAGATGCGTTCAGACAAGTACGCTGGGCCAGAACCGTATAAAGCTTTAAAGGTCAAAACCAGCACTTTGAATTGAGTTCGGAAGTGGACAGGCAGCCAGTGGAGCTGACACAACAGGGGGGTGGTATGCTCCCTGTATGTAGCTCCGGTTAATAATCTGGCTGTCGCCGGTTGGACTAGCTGCCATTTCCGAACTGTCTTCAAAGGCAGCCCCACATAGAGTGCATTGCAGTAATCTATTCGGGATGTGACCATAGTGTGGACGACCGTAGCCAGATCAGACTTCCCAAGGTACAGGCGCAGCTGGCGCACTAGTCTTAACTGTGCAAAAGCTCCCCTGGCCACCGCTGAGACCTGGGGTTCCAGGCTCAGCAATGAGTCCAGGATCACTCCCAAGCTGCGAACCTGCGTCTTCAGGGGGAGTGTAACCCCATCCAACATAGGCTGTAACCCTATGCCCTGTTCAGCCTTTCGACTGACCAGGAGGACCTCTGTCTGATCTGTTGGAAGTGCCTTGATTGTGTCTTCCTACATGGCAGTGGTAAAACTGGATGGCCCTGTGGTTTCTTCCAACTCTATGGTTCTGTGAAGGCAATATTGGCACTGAACTTTGAAGGGATTGGTATTCCAAATGTGGGGTACCACAGCACAGTAGAATCTATCACACCCTACCATAATGCATTGTCTTAAGTGATACAGCAGGTCTTCGTTCTTCAATGTGTGTGTGTGTGTGTGTGTACACACATACATACATACATACATACACACACAGAGAGAGAGAGAGAGAGAGAGAGAGACAGAGACAGAGACAGAGAGAGAGAGAGAGAGAGAGAGTCCTTCTTATAACTATTAAGCCATAAAAAGGACAGAATAAAAATTTGGAAACTTTTCCCATTTCTATTTGAAAGACACATGTAACCAGAATGGTCTTCTCCATTATTATTGGAATATAAAATATGAAAGTTTGCTTGACCATTAGATTGCCTTTAGTTAAAAGTGTCTTAAAATGTTATATTTTATCACATACCTGGTTGTGTCCTGATACCTGCTGTCCTCTTCCTGATTTTCATGAGTGTGTCCCTTATGGCTAGAGGGGAATAATGACAAAGTAGGAGACAAAAGAAAATAGAAGAGAGGAAGAAGACAATAAAATAGATAGAAATTGTCAGAAACAAAAAGTGAATAAAGAAAATCATTTTTCTATCCAAGCTCTGGAGGTTGTGCCCTATACAGAGGGAAAACATGTTTTATCTTTCTACTAGAGGGAAACAAAAATTGGATAATTTCAAGATTCTTGTGGAGTTTTCCCCTGCACTATCTTAACTTCTTTATTTACAGGGCTTAGCTGTACCCAGCAGTAATCGATTGAAACACTTCTCTGTGTGTGAAAGATAAATACACATACACAGAGAGAAAAAGAGACTAGCCTGTAGTAACTGGCAGTCAATCAAAGACAAATACTGGAAATGTCATATCTGTCTGATTCACATACAGGTACTCTCAGCTGTGCGAAATAATAATGGAACTGTTGAAGGAAGTATCGTTCAGACTTTTGCATTACATCAAGATTTCACTCATCACCATGAATATACTGTAGAATAATTTGTTCTTGGCTTTTTTTTCTTACCGTGACCCATATAGGGAGAAGAGTGGGGTGCACGTTAAATAACACAAAATAAATAGTTCCAAAACAGTTATTTTTATGGCATGCTTCATATTTGTTTATATGCTTTTGTTTTCCCGGGAAAACTACAAGATTTGCTTAAAGCTTTTTTTGTTGCTTCTGAAATAGAAAAATATAAGTGGGATAAGTATAATACCATAAAGGTATTTGAGCTGTTACGAAACATTGAGAGCATGGAGATTTAGAAATGCGACAACTGTGGATAAACAAGGATCTGACACTTCTGAAACAACTGTGCCAAACCATTAGAAGTCGCCTTCATTTTAGGAACTTAGATTTCAAGGTCTGGTGAACTAGGTCAACATAGGCCAACTCAAATCTTATTTCTGTTACATTTTTTTTATAAACAGTCTCTCACTCACCAAAATGGTTTGTAAGCAATTTTCACTTTGCAAAACATTACTATACGCACACACATATTTCTTTCACTCATTCTAAATAGCTAGAATTGTATCTATTTCTCTACTCATACATTTTGTTTTTATACTTGGAACATATAAATGAAAATGAATGGAGTATCGGTATGTTGCAGTATAAAAGTTCTTTGTAAAATATTCCAGAGCTCCACACCACACATCATTGTTATTGCCCATAGTTGTTTTTGTAATAGACATCATATGTAATTATAGAAAAATAATAGCCAGAATTTAATTTATACTTGGACTAGTTTGAATGGATCTCTCTCTCTCTCTCTCTCTCTCTCTCTCTCTCTCTCTCTCTCTCTCTCTCTCACACACACACACACACACACACACACACAGAATTCTAAGTTTTACAGAAATAGTGTTAGCAGAATGAATAGGCAGAATAGAAGATGCTGTGATTTAAACACATAGAGATGATTGTATATAGTACTTACTGCATCATTTGCCAATACTGGTATTAAATATTTCAAATTCTAGGAGTACATTGAGTTCAATTTCTCTACTGAGAAATCTCACTATAAAATATGCTATGCAATAGTATTACAGAGTCAGATTGTGGTAAAATGTCAATCTATGTAAAATGTGTATAACAGCATGAAGATTCGAAATAATAAGATTGTTTCTGCTTCAAATCAATGAAAAGAAACAGGCAGAATGATTCAATATTTCATTATATATTTCTAAATAAGATCTATATGGTTGGGTGAATGATGCAGTTACCTCTAAAGATGAGCTTGCTCTCTTGCAGGTTTATGATATATCAAGAATATACCCACTCTATATCAGTTTCTTTACTACCAGTTTAATTGGCTGTACCCTAAGGTAGTTTAGCAAGAGTCTTAGACTGGATCTCTACTGCCTTCTATCTGATTCCAGTATCTGCTTTGAACTGGATTATATGAGTTTGCACTACCAGGCAACCTGGGATAAGCATATAATATGGGATTAGATCCTGGGATATAGGGCAGTGCAGATCCAGTTTAAATTGTAAATCATTTTGTAATATATCTCTCAATAGGAATATGGCAGGCACAGTTCTAAAAATTGCACCCATATGATTCCCACATCATTCACTGTAACTGAAATTTTTAACCAAATGGAGGCATCTGGCTGCATTGGCTGCATTGATCTCTGTAGTTCTAATGCTTGGGAAATTGCCTTTATTTCAGGGTGAAGCTAATGGATTGCCACCCCGCGGGGGGACTCAGGGCAGAGCACAACATATATACGGCAAACATTCAGTGCCGGGACATAAAATCATAAATATATACAAACATTAAAATCACTTATATCCACATTAAAAGTTGCTTAAAAACCATCTCAGGCCACCAGTATTATGTGGAGAACCCTGATTAATAACAACAAAACCTTCTCCATTCACAGTTATAAACTGACTTATAATACTATCGCTGCACACAACAGTATGATATCTTCTTACATTTTCATAGTCTTGTTCAAGTCCAAGGCATTTTCCAGTGTTGCCTATAATGGACTCATATGTCTCAAAATATGTATCTGATTACATGATTGATAATATGTTGTTTTCTAGGAACCATGTTATTTGGTGTTGTCTACCCAAGGATATGTACAAAGGAAATCAAAACTCTTACAATATACATTATTTATCTGCTTCTTCACATCAGCCTCAAAAAAACCCAGCCTTCTTCACATCAGCCACCAAATTAATCAATTTGTTCATCCACCAAAACTTATCAAGGATACAAAAGTTGAAAATCGCTGATGGACATATTTGGGAACAAGAGGCATAGCAGTGTATTTTGAAAGCAGAGTAATTAGCATTTAAAAGATGAATGTGAACAATAACCAATCTTTAAACAGATCTAGCAGAGAAACAAAACTAAATTAATCTACTTCATAAACACATATGAAGTAAGTTTGCATACAAATGCTAAACTTTTCAGAACATTGGATCTCCAAATAGGGAAGAGAGAGAAAACTACAAACTACAAAATGAAGGGCAGATAAATTCAAGATAATTGCAGACTAACTGAAGCAGGAAGTAAAAAAGTGTAGCTGAGATCAACAAACAGGGAAGGATGTGAATTAATAATATGATCAAATTCTTAGGGCCCGTCCAGACAGCCCCTTTATCGCGGAAACTCCCACAACAAAAAGGGGGCTGTCCTGATGATGTTCTGGGCAGTCCCGCATTAATTCAGCACAAACCTGGTTTGCGCCGAATTAATTCGTCAGTGAATTTATTCCGTACCTTCTTGGAAGGCGCAGGATAAATCCAGTACTTCCAGGTCTGGACTGTAGAATACTGCAGTCCCAACACCATTGCCACAATTTTTGGGGCTAAATAAGCCTGGTAAACTCCCATCCCCCCAAGCCCCTAGACCCCTTAGAAAAGTAGTAAAAACGTATATATCGTCCATTAGAAGCCTTGGCAATCTCTACTGGCCCATAGAAATGACGCACCGGGAGGGGGGATTTTCCTCCCTCCTCCCCCTTGCTCTCCTGGAGCATCATTTCTACATGCCAGGAGAGCTTGCCGAGACTTCTAATGGACGATAGGCAAGTTTTTACTACTTTTCTAAGCGCATGCTTTCTGGTGTGGGTGTGGACAGCCCCCCACAAATATCCGTGTTTTTTTTCTAACACAGATGTTTGTGGGATAAAGGGCTGTCTGGAACCGCCCTTAGAAAACATACAAAATAGGTTGCTATGTCTAACAGTGGAATTCAAAAGAAGCAAGAGGAATGTCCTACTTCAGACCCCATGGATCTCAAGAACCTGCCTTAGAGGGCTTGAAAATCTCCAAGAAACAGTTGTTGGGTTTGTTCAAGAACTGTTAGAGGGAAAATGAAGGGTTTACTGATACCATGCTGGTACTGTCTTCCATTGGTGCCTCCTTGTCGTGGGGGAGAGGCTTGTGTACCCTAATTAAGCTGTGAGCTATGCTGGCGGTGGCATAATATTCACCGGTAGGGTCTCCCATGCCAGACAGGTCACAACCGAAGGGTCTGACAAACAGCATCAACCATCATAAGAGAAGGAAAACTCTAAATTCAAACCCGGGCAGATGGTGCTCGTCTAACCCTGTAAGGTCAACCATCTAAGAGAAGATAACTATAATCAAACCTACGACCTGAGGACCTCACTGCGACCCTCCCAGCATGCTAGGCCCCAGCAGACGAAGCTTTGGTTTAAAGGGTGAGGCCAGTTCTGTGCACGCTGCACTCCATCAGAAAAATCCATTGCACAGGCTCGAAGGACACATCCAACTTCCTGACCTTCTTAGTCATCAACGCGCTTGTAGAAAGTGTGGGATGAGTCTTTCCTGAATCTTAGTTCGCAAAGAAAAGCCAAGCGACTGTCATCCAAAATGACAGAGTTCTTTTATGTTTATGTGAGAGCCAGCAGTCTCTAATCTGTTCCATTGGCAAATTAACTGGCATCACCAAATAAACCTTTTATGGATTTTGAAACACTGTCTCTTTGAGAGAGAGAAACAGCAAAACAAAGAGTCAAATGAAAGTGGAGCTGACCTTTTCAAAGTTCTGAATGCAATATTTCAGCCCTGGAGAAAATGAATCATTAGGGTTATAAATACCAAAGTCTTTTTCAAATTCTGCTTTATGTAGAAAGACTTATTTCTGGTATATTAATTATAAGAAGATTCTTGCGTGTGTGTTTCGGTAGAAACAACAGCTACAAAGCAACCATTCATGACATTTCATACCATGTAGACAGTGTGTTCTTATTAAATATGGATGAAAGTGATTTTTGAATCTCTTATGGTTTGCCATATCATTCTTTTAAAAAAGAAAACATATGAACTAATTCAATTAGGCATTTTTTTTACATTGGGTTTCTGTTTTGAGCCCATTGCATTGTTTTCTGGAGATTCAATTCTGAGTGGAAAATGGGATCATGCTCATTATGTTTGGTTTTCAGGATCATATTTATCATGTCTCTAGCTTATGTGAATTGTGGCATGAAAATCAATGGACATTATCAAAAGCTGTGTGTAGAACTAGGATATATTGACTAAATTGCACTAGAGCATACATTTTGCCTTTCAAGTTATTAGTATTATTGTTATTTTCAGCATATCTGAGATAGCAAAGGCTTGTGAGAATCTGAGATCATTACCAGTCAGTGCAAAAATAACACTAGTAGATGAGCATTGTTTTAGCCACTTGTTTTAAATTCTTATTCTGCCATTCGTTTCTTTTTAAAATATATTTTATTCAGAAAAATAAAGGAAGAGGCATTGCCCACCCAAATAAGAATTCTGTCCTCCCCAAAATGAAATGTATCTTAGTGATAAGACAGGAACTTTGGAGAGGGAGGCGAGATTTCCCCCTCTCCTCTCCAAAGCTCCTGTCATTTCATTTTGAGTCAAAAGCACCTCTCCAGTATACTTTAGAAAAACCTGAGGGCAATCCCAGATTCCGCCCCTCAGGCAAAATTGTGGGGATTTGGGAGGCAGTCTGGCCACATGGAAGGGTCATGTGTATGTGTATGGAAGAGAGAGAGAGAGAGAGAGAGAGAGAGAGAGAGAGAGAGAGAGGGAGGGTTATCCTTCATTTTTATATTGCTCTAGTTGTGTGGTTGCTGTTCATATTTTTCAAACCATTTAGTCTGGAGCTAACTTGGCTTCCTTTGTTACATGCTGGGACCATGATAGCACAGCATGTTAAACCACTGAGCTGCAGAACTTACTGACCGGAAAGTTTGCAGTTCGAATCTGCAGCACAGGGTGAGCTCCTGTTGTTAGCCCCAGCTTCTGCCAACCTAACCGTTCGAAAACATGCAAATGTGAGTAGATCAATAGGTACATCATTGGAAGGAAGTTAAAGGTGCTCCATGCAGTCATGCTGGCCACATGATCTAAGAGGCATCTATGGGCAATGCCAGCTCTTTGGCTTAGAAATGAACACCACTCCCCCAGAGTCAGACTCAACTAGACTTAATGTCAAGGAGAAACCTTTATCTCTATTCTCTGCTATGAATTCATTTCATTTATAGACTGTCACTTAGCTAACTTCACGGAGTATTCTGCTGAGCAAAGATTTGATTTTTCTACCATAGATTCTCTAAGCAACTTCCCAAGAAGTGTTTTTAACCTTATGCTCACCTCCATGATAAAGAGAACTAACACCCTATATTTGGTTAATTCAGCCATAGGAATTTAGCTTAAGTCCTGGTTTGGTTAGAAATTTACAATTTCATGAGCCACTATCAGAAATGTGTATGTATATATTATTTTATTGAGAAAATAAAATTTCCAAGATCCAGGTAAAAACAGATCTAGAGCTATATGACTCACTGGGTGGCTAATTTGCAGCCCAGGAAGTAGTAAAACAAGTGGCAAGTGTCTGTGGCATAGTAGGCATGTAACAAGCTCCCAGGTTCAGGTGCTTTCTTGGTGTATCCCTGGCAGTTACAATGAGAATGAGCGCTCACCCACTAGACTCAAATCTCATGGTTTTAATTCATTGGCTATGCTCCCATCCTTTGGCTACAAGGTGTTTCCACTCCAGTTTGATGGTGTAGTATTTGGGCAGCTGAGCAAGCCCCTGCTAAGACACTCATCCTTTTAAGGACATCCCACCCTATATTCCAACAATTATTTTCATACTTGAATATTATGCAGTATGTATTGGTTGAAATATTTAAATCGTAGTCATGCTGGTATATTGTGCAGTTTGGATTTGGACCAACACTACTCAGCTGTAACCAATAAAATTCTGCCCATATTTTAACCAATTGGCAATTGCATTGTGTCATTTCTTGCGAAACCTAGTTGTTCTTGGACTTACAAATGCATATTAGCACATAGCTGCACAATTTTAAGAGACAACTATTTTGATAGCATCACTTTACTTTCTGGTGGTTAGGGCGTATGTGTTCATTTCCCAATAGATGGACAGTGTAAAGATTCCAGAAATGTGTGCCTCAAAAGAGACTAAATTGTATGGATCCTGAACCATGCCTAGTATGTACTCCTATGAGCAAAGTTTTTTCTCAATCCAAATCAAATTGAGCAACTGTACAGCATGCTCCAACATCTATTTCCATTGTAATGACATTGGAGACTAACAGCATTTGCCAGGTTTGTGGAATATAGGGTTGCCTGTGGGCATCCAAAAATAGCAATTCCTAAGGGGTATGAATTTCCTCAAGCACCATCAAAATTGATGATTTAATGCTTTTTCAGCATTGCTATGCAGCATTATTTTTTTCTTACAAAATAAAGCAAGCTTCTGTAGGAGCCAAACACCTGGCATTTTATTTTGTTTTTCTCCCCCGACCGATATATGCATAAAGAAACAACCTTATTTCAGATTTTTTTTTGTAAAGAAGGAAGACAGCTGGACTGCTAACATTCTTGAAGAAGTAAACATGAGCATTATGCTGGATATAATCAATATGTCTTCTACCTTCCCAAGCATTATTTTCTACTGAGTCATGCCTTATGATATGTCCAAAGTATGACAGTCTTCATTTAACTATCTTGGCTTCTAAGGTTTGGACTTGATTTGTGCTAGAACACATTCGTTTGGGATTTTTGCATCCAGATTCTCATATTCTTTTTCTCCATGTCCTCGAATCCAGAGGCCCTTTAGCTCAAATGAGGCAGCAATACAAGATTTCTGAATGTACATAGACATTTGTGCAATGCTGTTAGCAACAGGGTTCACTGTTTAGAATGGACTCTGCAGAAGATGCTTCAACTGTACTTCATAGAAAAGAAAATCAGCCTGTTTATCAAGCCTTGAAAATGCTGACTTATTTTCACTATATGTTTGATTTATATACTGTACCTATTTTTATTTACCTCTATACCTGGAATTGCAAAAGACTATCTTAGGTGGAAAGGGAAGAAGACTTGATCCAATCCATATTTCTCTTTCTTTTCCAGATCTCAATTGATTTTGGAGAAAACATTCCAATACTCACCACTCAGTATTTTATCCCCAGTAGCAGGAATTCATCCTGTGGGAGCATTTGCTCCCCAGAAAAAATAGAAAAATAAGGAACATCACTATAATTACTCTTAGATGCACAATATTCTGTATGCACTGGTTGTAGAGTCGTAATATGGGAGGGAACCAAACCAGGGATCCCAGGTGGGTTGTTCCCTTTATCTAGGCCTACTGAGGCAGGACACCTCCCCCCCCACAATATTGATACTGGTCATGTGATGTTTAAATGGCCTTTCCCACTGTCCTCATGGTCTGCTAACATATCCATCCCCTTTAGCCTTATTAGCCATACTCTGGTGAGGCAAAAGGACCTGTGATAGCCTGTGATATGGGTATCCTCCAATGCCTACAAATCAACAGTCATTGTGGCAGTTGCCAACTCAACCTTCTTCTGCAATACAGATGGTCTTGGATAGTCTTCCATTTCTAAAACATTAAGGGTGAACCAAGATCTAATTTGTTAACCACACTTTAACAAATTACATAGTTGAACTCCATAACTGCTTTCCCAGGGGGTAGACTACCTATCCTGCTCTAAAACATCCAGCTTTGATAGAATAGCCACCATGATATCAATATTTCCCTTTTCTTCAGATAAGGAAGATAGCTCTGTTGGGTGGACATTTAAATGGCTGTCTTTTGGTAGGGTCCTTTTCTTTTGATCCTCACAGCCAGGGCCGGCCTGACCTTTTCCGGGGGAGTATGCAAAGAAAATTTTGCCCCCCCCGGCCGCCGTATCATTTGGTCCCGCTGCCGCCGCCGCCACCGCTGCCACACAACCGGCCCCACGGGTCAGCTGCACCACGCCTCCCGAAGCATGGACATTTCCGCGCATGCCCAGAAGCAACTACAGGCGCTATAGTGCCTGTAGACGTTTCTGCGCATGCGCGAATGTCCGCACATGGGCACTGCGTCCCGAGCGCGCCTGCGTGCTGGCTCCAAAGCTGCAGGCGCGCTCGGGACCCAGTAGCCATGCGCGGACATTCGCGCATGCGCAGAAATGTCTACAGGCACTACAGCGCCTGTAGTTGCTTCTGGGCATGCGCTTGAAATGTCCGTGCCCGGGAGGCGTGCTGCAGCCGGCCCATGGGGCTGGCTGTGCGGCGGCAGCGGCGGTGGCAGGGCGGGGGCACGGAAGCGAGGTGGCGCCGCGGCACCCCTCCCAGCTGGTGACGCTCCGCCCAGCCGGTGGCGCTCTACACGACCGCTTACATGGCGGAATCGCTGAGACCGCCTCTGCTCACAGCTTTATTGAGAATTAGAAAAGAAAAAGACAAATTGGATGACAAGATAAAGAAAAGAGAAGAAGCTGGAGGAGATAATGTGAGCTGCAAAAATGCAAAAGTTTCATGTAAATACCCAACACTTTCAATTTTGCTTGTCTCCTGATTAGCAAAAGGGAAATTCTGAGCCCCGGAAAGGTTATATTTTGGAGTGCTCTCCCAGGCGCAGAGCTGTGTGCAGTGTGTCTATAGAACATTTCCACTTTTTTCTGAACCGAGAAATTAGGAGAAACATTTTCCCAGGATTTTTGGAAGAAAGTGAAAATTTCCAGCAGTTTCTTTGAAAATGGGCTTATTCTAAGTCGAAGCAGCAGAGTCATTCCTTTCTCTTCCCCCTCCCCTCTTTCCTCTTCCCTCCCCCCATGTTATCGGCCGAGTTCTGCTTGCAGGTCATATGTGATGTTAGATAATCCCATAAATCCGGACTGTTTCATGTGTATTTAGTCATGTGTATTTAGTTTAGAACCCTTTTTTCATTTCACATCAAGCCTTGTCAACTTCGTTCATATATATTTTTCCCATCACACAGAGCATATGAAAAAAGCCATAATAAATGAGTTCTTATTCAGTTTTCTCTAGCATTTGTAAAACTAGTCAGTTTGAGTGGATCTAAATTGGTACTTTTATTTGAAAATACAGAATGAACATCCACAATCACCACCATGGTCTCACTTGAACTGAAGGTGTGCAACTGTTAACAGTGTTGTGCCAACTTCTTTCTCAATAATTTGTAGCTTGTTGCTTATCTTCCTATTAAGGAAGTGATGGTAAGGGCACTTTTAGATTTCCAGAACACAGATTGTTCCATATTAGTTCATATTCTGGAAGAATATAGTTAGAAAACATTGTAACTGAGAATCAGCCAACATTATGTTCAGTAAGAGGATTAATACAACCAATTTCTGCTCACTGGCATCATTCCTAAAAGTACCCATTTTGAAGCTTATAGGATTGTTCCAGTTTTTTTAAATGCCTTGACTAAAAGAAGATGTTAAAAAATGAACGGTCCCTTCCTACACTGATGTCAAACTCATTATATGTTCCATGTGTCATCTAAATGAGCTGTAAAATAACTGTGTTCTATGTTATCAGAACCTCAAATAAGAGATGTCAGTGATATATTAAAAGTAATGAAAGGAAACTCACACCCACACCCACAGCATATTCAACAAGCTTACTTCATTTAACCCAGACAGATGCAAAGATAGTAAAAACTTATCATTGCAAAGCAAAATATTCCAAAGAAATATGGCAACATGTTTCCCGTCTCTTTTTAATTAACATATTTATTGGTTTGGTGGTAGGGTTGTGCTAAAATTTGAAGTCTCTTCATTTTCCAGACAGTTAAATGGCAGTCAGTCTTAATGAGTGTTCATGAACACAATGCTTCATAAACACAGCCAGGATTCAGAATGACAGTTGTTCATGCTGCTGTATGTAAATGCGTTTGAAAAAGATAGTTGTATTGCAGTTGAGAAAATCTGTAGAAAACTTTATACCAGAGCAGTAATGCCTGAATATGTAAGCTATAATTATGATCCTGTTATGAGTTTCTCAGTCTTGGCCTTGATAGTCTCCTCCTCCTCCTCCACAAATGCCTCTACTGTTATATGAAGTATTTTAGCTTTACAAATACAGGTGAAAGGCTAGGGTGACATTAATAATGCATTAACACATTGCCTTTGTGGTTCTATCTCTTGTATAGTGTACGTTTTGTTTTCTCATATTATTCCTCTTGAAAATATGTCACTGGAGGTTATCATTATTATTCAAAAAGCTGAATAAAATCCAGATTATTTGCTTTGAACTAGATCATCTGACAGTGTAGACTCAGATAATCCAATTCAAAGCAGATAATGTGCATTATCTGTTTTGATATTCTGGATTATGTGTTATTGTAGAAGGGCTCTAAGAATCTAATTTAGGGTATCCTGTTACAGGCCTGGAATAGGGGTGGAAATATATCTATAAAATATAATCTATAGAAAATTGCATATAGGGAATGAAATATGAGAGAGAAAGTTATGTGTGTTTGTGTTTACGTGTATATGTCTGTTTGTGTATGTGCTACTGGTAACACCCACTCAAATGTGAACAACAAAATAAGTGCATCTATCAACATTTAGATATGATGATCCTTGCCCTCTAAAATCCCTTAGCAGACGCAATACTTCATATAATCTATCTTTAGCCTGGTTTGTTTGGATTATCTCCAATAATCTGATTGGAGAAAAGGATTGTTGACATGAACAGGGTAAGTATCAGTGCCTTTAAAATTTATAAGATGCTGATATGTTGGGCAGAGGCTAGGAAGAGAATAGCCAAGAGAAGATAGTACACTGTTTCACAAGTCTGAAACATATGAGGAGAAGACTGTAATGCAGCCTTTAAGGTGATAATGCTTTTCCTGATAACCAATAAAATACCCAGGAATGCTGATGTTGGTAAGAAGTAACTAGACTACAATAAAATAGATATAAGGATATTTATAGCTCTGTAATCAGGTTTTATAGATATAACAGTGCTCAGGGATATTCACCCTTTATATCAGGGGTTGGGAACCTTTTTGACTCAGAGAGCCATGAAAGCAAAATATTTGGAAATTTATTTCAGTGAGAGCCATATTATATAGATAGATAGATAGAGAGAGAGAGAGAGAGAGAGAGAGAGAGAGACTGAATTAAACTAAATGTGAGTATATACGTACATACTATTAGAAAAGGATTATCCCGGCAGAATGACGGGACACTTTAGACCTGGCTCTGCAAAGGGCATGCTCAGGACTCTGAGAAGGAAGAGAAGATGGAAGGAAGGGAGAAAGAAAGAAAAACAGAGAAAATAAAGGAGAGAGGGGGAGAGGAAGAAAGAAAAGAAGAACGAACTATGGAAAAGGAAGAAAAAAGCAGGTGTGAGACAAGGAGGGGGAAAAAGAAGGAAATGGGGAGGAAAGGAAGTGTGGGGAAAAGAAAGGAAGTGAGGAAAAAGTAAAATATTGAAGGGAAAAGAAGAAAAGAAAGAAGGGGAGAGAGGGGGAAGTGAAAAGGAAGGAAGGAGAATGAAAGGAGGACTTAGGGGAAAAGAATAGAAGAGGAAGGAAGGAAGGAAGAGGGAGGGAAAGAATGGAGGAAAGAAGGAAGGGGAGAGAGGGAGGAAAAAGGAAGGAGAGAAAGAGAAGGAGAGGGTGAAGGGGGAGAAAGAAAGGAAGGAAGAGGAAGAATGGATGAAAGAAGGAAGAGGAGAGAGGGAGGAAAAAGGAAGGAGAGAAGTAAAGAATGGAAGAGGAAGGAAGGAACGAAGAGGGAGGGAGGGAAGAAGGTAGGGAGAGAGGGAAGAAAAAGAATGAAAGAAAAAGGGGGAAAAGAAAGGAAGAGGAAGGAAGGAAGGAAGGAAGGAAGGGGCAGGAGGGTGCGGGGTCAAGGCGGACCTTAGTGTTGACGTCGTTTAGGCAGTCCCTATGGAAGGTGTTGAAGAGGCAGCGGTTCTTGAGCTGCCCGACGATGAGGGCAATGAGCTGGGCGTCCCCTGGGGCAGCGAGGCCGGGTCCATGGCAGCTAAGGCCAGGCCCACCTCTGCCGCCTCCCCTGAGGCCCGTGGCGGAGGACGAAGAGAAAGACAAGGAAAGACAAGGGCTCTGCCATCCCCAGCGAAGAGGGCGCAGGGCCCCAAGACCAGCGGGGGATGGGGAAGAGTCGGCAATGGCGGTGTGGAAGCAGCAGTCATGGCACATTTGCATCACTCCTCCCGCTGCATGCTGGGAAACTGAGGCCCGGGCTGCTCTGGAGAGCCAGATGCAATCATGAAAAGAGCCACATCTGGCTACCGAGGCATAGGTTCCTGACCCCCTACTTTAGATGATGGGTGATAGTTCTATAACACCCCAACAGATGGGTAGATGGTTACAGATATGAATCAAGGGTCAGAATTATGTAGTTGGTGAAGCCTTTATGAAATGTCTGTATATAATAAACATTATGAAATAACCCAATGTTGTTATTTGTGCTATCCTATATGCCAGTGTTTCTCAACCTTCCCAATGCCACAACCCCTTAATACGGTTCCTCATGTTGTGGTGACCCCCAACCATAACATTATTTTGGTTGCTACTTTATAACTGTAATTTTGCTACTGTTATGAATCTGATATGCAGGATGTATTTTCATTCACTGGACCAAATTTGGCACAAATACCCAGTATGTCCAAATTTGAATAGAGATTGATTTTGTCATTTGGGATTTGTAGTTGGTGGGATTTATAGTTCACCTACAATCAAAGAGCAGTCTGAACTCCACTAACGATGGAATTGAACCAAACTTGGCACACAGAACTCCCATGAACAACAGAAAATCCTGGAAGGGTTTGGTGGGCATTGACCTAGAGTTTGGGAGTTATAGTTCACCTACATCCAGAGAGCACTGTGGACACAAACAATGATGGATCTGGAGCAAACTTGCCATGAACACTTGATATGCCCAAATGTGAACACTGGTGGAGTTTGGGGAAATAGACCTGGTCATTTGGGTCTTGTAGTTGCTGGGATTTATAGTTCACCTACAATCAAAGAGCATTCCGAACCTCAGTGGCGATGGAATCGAGCCAAACTTCCCACACAGAACCCTCATGATCAACAGAAAATACTGTGTTTTCTGATGGTCTTTGGTGACCCCTCAGATGCCCCCTCGTGACCCCTCCAGGGGTCCTGACCCCCAGGTTGAGAAACACTGCTATATGCCGCGTTATGTAATATAATTCAAGCAATGTGCCCAGACATTACATGTCTAAGGGGAATATATATACTTGTATATCTATAATAAAATATTATTTAAAAGTCTGCTAATTCTCCCATATAAATATGCAGTACTAAGCCTTAAAAATGCTTAAGTGGAGTACTGATGTTATTTGGATTTTACAACTATCAGGAGTTGGATGTCTAGGATTGCCGGAAGGTAATGAAGGAACTCAAAGCAGAATTCAGATTATCTCTCAAATGCCAAAGGACCCTCCATCTCTAAATAGATAGGAATGGGGAACGTTGCCACTGCATCTCAAAACTGGATTGTTTTCATTAACAATAAAATAAGTAAGAGCAAACAAAATTTATACAACTTATGTATATGAAGAATGTATATGAAGAATAGAATAAAATGGAACAGCAACCATTTCTCTCATGTTAGGAAATTCTAATGAGAGGATCTTGGATTTCTTTTTTCATGTCAGGAGCAACTTGAGAAACTGTAAGTCACTTCTGGTGTGAGTGAATTGGCTTTCTGTGAGGACATTGCCAAGGGGACACCTGGATGTTTGATGTTTTACCATCCTTGTCGGAGGCTTCTCTCATGTCCCCACATGGGAAGCTGGAGCTGACAGAGGTCCTGCTCCCCCTAGATTCGAATCGCTGCCTTATTTGTCAGCAATCCCACTGGCGCAAGGGTTTAACCCATTGTGCCACCGGGGGCTCTGATCTTGGATTGATAAGAATTGTTGCAGATTGAAATTTTATATAAAATCTGAATACAGTTGTTTTGCATACACACAGACACATACAAAAAAGCATTTCCTGTGCAGAAAATTTTTCTACACAGAAAAAAGCTATTTTTGGTAGGAAAATACTTTATGCAAATTTTGTCCTGAATAAGTCTTAAACTGCCAATTGTAGTTTCAAAGTTTGCAGTTTTCAAATATTTTCTCAGAGTAAGGGGAAAAATATGTATTTCTTTTTGTCAAGAATGAAATTAGTCAAGAATTATAATCCTAAATCCAAGTTTAGACATTTCTAAATTTCTCTCCATGGGCACACTTTTTTTAAAAATGACCATTGAAAACATTATGTTAATAAATTGTCTTTTGTCCACAGTATGGCCTGTCAGGGAATGAACTCACCCATAATCTGAACTCAACCATAATCTATTCTTTTTCTTGTAATTTTCTGACCTTGCAGTAGATAGAACTCAATATATTCACATGACTCAATCTGCAGGATACAATGGTATATGGAATGCTATGTTTTAGCTTCCATTTTGTGGGTTTTCCTAAACCCAAACTGTAAGTGGTTAATGTATACTCTGGAGCATAAAATCAATTTATACTACAAGAGAAGACAAATGATAATATTCTCACGCACAGCAAGAGGGGATTTATACTCATAGTTTAATTTAACAGTGGTGGGCGTTTTGTTTTTTAACTCACTACATATGTCTTCTTAAATTCCTTTCTCTGTCTCATAACAGTGCAAAATCATTCTGAGTTATTAATCTGCATATTATGGGCACATATAACAATCCAAACACTAAGAAGGAATCCTAGCTGTTTTAATAAAGAACAAAAATGTCTTTCTGCATAATATAAACATTTGCACAGATGCAATAACATCTCTACGTTAAGATTTTCAAATATTGGCTTGCAATCAATTTGGATTGTTCCAGGATGTTTAAGTCTGCCTCGATTTTCCATCACCAATTTGTAACATTTCCTTTGCAGCATTTGTTGAGAGAGGGCAGGTTCTTTTAGGGGGGAAAGCCAACAAATGTTGACGTTTAAGACAATATTTGTTGTTTAAGACAAAATAAATGTTTTTTCATAAAATTACAGACAATACTTGGCACCTTTCCCACTGCACCCCATACAATCTGAAGTATCCAAGAATTGCCCGCCTTCACTGTTGCTGTTGTCTTGTTGTTCATGATGTTTCTGCTTCTAATGTAGGTTTGTTTGTTTGTTTTAAATTTTGAGCCGAGATTGTTTTACTGTAAGTATTTACCTCATTGTGCTTGGGTGTCTCATTCAACTGTCTCTTAATGAAATTACTAAATGTATTTGCTATCTTGCTTTATTTTAAAATATGTCCCTTAACAGATATTTGACTATTCAGCAATGAAAAGAGCCAGCATTTTGAAGCACTGATGCAAAAGATGGCTCTATTCATTGCGGACCGATTGGCAGATAGACAAAATAGGAATAAGCCAGAATTGTTGGGAGCCAGGACTCAAATCCGGGTTCTGGCATTGACTCATTAGCTAACTTGGGGCAAATTGCGATTGTTTTCTTCCACAACAATTATAGGTAGAAAAAAATATGGTAGTTCCTGAAAAAAAGGAACCACTAATCAATTTGATATTAAAGGAACTTAAGCATGAACTGAGTTAAGGTATGACAACTGGGATTTTCTCTCTTAAAATTACTTGGAATACTCACTGATTTTATGAGAATGGCATTGTCATTCCTTGTCACCAGTGGGATTTCTGTTTGGGAACCCTGTCTAAGCAAGTGCTAAATAGCAGCAATAAAAAATAAATAGCTGTCCCAGCTTTCTTTGTAGTTTACAGTGGAAAATACACCCCATGAAACAAATACCTAAGCCCAGTTTTTCTGCTACCAGACTTCATTAAAAAGCCTAAGGTGGCTAGAGCCTTATCTCATTTTTATTTGCTTTTAAATTGCCTGATTTGAAAGCCAATTACTCCACTTTTGACAAAATAATGGGAAAGATAGAACTCTTGACTCTTTGCTGGGTAGGTAAACAAAGTAACAAAATATAAGTTAATTGGTTGAAAGGAAGCTTTCTTTTTTCCTCTTTTCTTATTCTGAAACTTTGAAGGTTGCTTCCAATATGTTTTAGAAGCAAGGGTGGCTCTTTAATTCCTCGCTTAGGAAACTGAGTGTCAATGAAGTTAATTGCATCAGAAAGCCACCATCCCCCCTCCCCAGGAAAACCTCACAAGCATTGCAAATCCATAAATAAAAGCACCAATTAGCCATAACTTCTATAAAACATTGTCTTGTCACACAAAGTGGAAAAATTGCAAGTATCTCTAATTGCAAGAAAAGTTTATGTGGGGGTGGTGGGGAATGGATTTTTTCTGCTCATAGCTATTCTTTCACTGAGAATAAATAACTTCTTCAAGATGAAACTGTAGGGTGAAGTCCCCGACAGCCATTTTTTTTAGCATGGCTTGCACCTAATAGTGCATTTATTTTTAAATAATTGATATGAAATTTAACTTAAGAGAACTGGGTAGCTGATGTTTGAGTGAGGAGTAACCATATAATTTACTCATCCCATGTGGTTACAAGGTATGCATATTACAGGGCATCATGGAAAAAGAGCTATTGAGAAATGCCTCTCATATTGCTAAATTGAACTCAGTCCAATATTTAATTCTCATATTCCCTTTCAGGAGAAGCAAAGTTAGTCTATTCCGGAGGGTCCTGCTGTGAGGCAAAGTCTTTTCTCTTATGACCTCATCATACCTGGCAAATTTCAGTGACAATTCCAGTTGTGCCGTGACTTTGCCACAAAAACCACTAGCTACCACTGCATGTGAGAAGAAGTACTTAAAGGGTGGCTCTGGGGCAAAACCGTGGCTGAACCGGAGTCACCGCCAAAAAAAAGCCATTGCTGGCAACACGGGAGGCCCAGAATAGTGCTGTCGTCTACGCTTTCATTGTAACTTATTATTTTTCTATAATTTCTTTGGGGGGTTTTAAGGCATATTTTATGCCTATAAAACCTACCGTATTTTCTGGCATATAAGACTACTTTTTAACCCAAGATAATCTTCTCAAAAGTCAGGGGTTGTCTTATACACGGCTAAAAAATGGCAGTTGCCATGTTCCTGCTGTATGCAGCAACTGTATGAAAGCATTAACGGTGATGCTGTAATAGTACGGTAGAAGAAAATCCATTCATCAGGATTCGTGGACTTAATGTGGTCCTGATGGTCAGGTGAAGAGGCGCCTCACCGGAAAGGTATAAGTGAAGGGCAAAGCAAGCTGCAGGCATCCGGGGTGCCCGGGGTATGGAAAAAAGAGATAGAGTGGCTCTGGGCCCAGAAAAACATGTCTCTTTTACCTGTCTGGCCCACCCTTGTATCCTATTACCATACCTCCTCCTCTGCCTCTCAGATCTCACTCCTGAAGACTGCAGTGAAGTGGTGCAGGTGCGCAAGTTTAAGATCTGAGAGGCAGAGAAGGAGGTACAGTAATAGGAAAATTACCATATTGAAATCAAATCTGATGCTTTAAAAAATTTTATTTGGTGTGCGTTGGAAGAGGGGTAGTCTTATATGGCGAGTATATCCCAAACTCTATATTTTAACTGGAAAAGTTGGGGGTTATCTTATACGCCCAGTTGTATTATACCCTAAAAATATGGTAACTTCTAGTCACAAAACCCAGCCATTTTTATGAAGCTTGTGTTATATAGGTTTTTAATAAGATACTTTATTGTTGATTTTTGCTTTTTTTATTCTTTTTATCATGTCAGAAGCGAATTGAGGGCACAGTTGCAATTTATGTATATGCTTCCACCCATGTCATGAGGGAAGGGGGGAGGAAGCTGGAATGGTACAAGGCTCAGGCAATAGGTCCCAACACCTCCTGGATGGATGCTGCTGGG
Organism: Anolis apletophallus; assembly: GCA_030556195.1. NCBI lineage: Eukaryota > Metazoa > Chordata > Lepidosauria > Squamata > Anolidae > Anolis > Anolis apletophallus. The sequence continues at coordinate 103,711,104 of JARBWK010000010.1, read as the reverse complement.
ATCACCGAAATGTGCGGTGATCCACAGTGATTGGAGGTGCATGTGACAAAGCTAATAGATAAACATTTTGTGTTTTAAATCTGTTCTTTTTTTCTATACACATTTTTTATTTTAAAAATTTGGATGTTCAAAATACAGGATATATGTTCCATAAATCTGTAACCAATAGAAATCATGATGATATGATGTCACTAGTTCCTATGCTTATTGAGGCACAAAATACAAGGAACCTGAGCACCTGAGGACAGGAGAACTGAGCAGGAAAAGGAATATAAGTAGTGTTAGCAACCTTCTGTGAAAGCTGTTTTCCCATTGCATATTAAGTACAGTAATTTCTGTAGAATATCCTATGTTATTTTATTTATTTATTTAGGGATTTATTAATTTACAGTAATGAAACGTCAGTGTCAAAAGCTTTAATCTAATTTGCTCAGAAGTATTACATTGTTGCTGTTTTTCATTTTCGACTTTTAATACATCAATTGTAGTTATCTTCAACTATCCATCCCATCTATACCTGTTTACAGTACAATGTAGGTAAGTGATCAGGCAGCATGAACACAGCAAAATCAGACAGTTTACAGTCTGCTGTGCCACAGATTTAACTGAAAAGATGGCGGCGCTATATTATATATACTTCATAATTAGGAACCCTAGTTCCATATAATATAATATAATATGCCCCATACACTTAAGTACGCTAGGGGACTTATCATCATCATCATCATCATCATTGGATTGTATAAGTAGAGTATAACTTGTCATCATTATATTACAGAAGTATTAAAAAGAAACAACGTCAACCAATACAAGGAAAGGATATTGCATACCATTCTAGTATAACTCATTTTCTTATCCTTTCTGATTCCATCTTAGTCTCCTACTTATACCTATCTCCTTATTCCCCCCTCCCCCACACACACACGTTCCCTTTTCCCCCTCCCTTTGGGAACAGTTGTGAATCAATTGCAACTTTTATTCCATTTGTTGGATTATGGGGATGGTCTGATTTAGATCCTTGTATTTTCTTTTTCCTTTCATTTTGGCTATCAGTTCTTTCTATTTTGAGACCCAGTTCCCCATAGGATATCCATTTATTGATTGATTTATTTTTCCTTTCAGTAATATAATCCTGGAACATATAGCCTGCTAAATATTTCTACCATTCTTTATTTCCCATTTTTGTACTCTTTGCATTTTTGTACTTTTTGTGCCACTCCAATCATATGTTTTATAACATCTGCCCAATCTTTTTTACCACCGTTTACTTCCATTTTTATGGTAAAAACAAGGTTTTTTTATTTAGTTCTATTTTTAGCCCAGATATTTTAGCCCATTTCATCCTTCATTTCCCTATAAAATGCCTTGTCACAGTCCCATCACATATGTATCAAGATTCCTGTTGTTATCTAATATTCATATTGGGCACATATCAATTTTATTTATTGGAAATTTACTTTGCCATTTTTTCCAACATTCCAATGTTGAAATCAGTTGTCCTCTTTTTATTTATTTATATTTATTTATTATCCACCCTTTTCTTTAGACATAGGCAATGATTGATGGAACCCATGTATTGATCTCTCAATTATCACCCATATTTTTGCCTCAGCAAGACCTAATTGAAATACTTGTCAAGCTTCAAAATAGTTCTGAAGGATAGGATTTCCCCATCCTCCATTTTCTTGTGAAGAATAGAATGTCAGATTTGAAATTCTATTTTTGTTAGCTCCTACTATCCAAGTTTTGATTGAGGTATCATATTTCTTTATTACTTTGGAATCCTGTATGGTAAGACTTGGAAGAGGAATAGAAATCTTGATTATCTTAATTCTATTTGTTATGTCCCAATTCCATTTATTCCAGATATGTATTTGCTTGATGACTTGTTTCCATAATTGTATATAATTTATTTGTATTATATCATTTAGATTTTTAGGGATATATATTCCAAGCATTTTAGCTTTTTTCCACCCAGTTTTATCCCCAGGTTTGTATTTCTTTTAGCTCCTTCCAATTTCTGATTTTTCAATATTTATTGCTCAACCTGATATATTTTTAATTTTTATTATATTTAATACTTCCCTTATAAATTCCGCTGGAGATCTACTACATCAGGGGTGCTCACACTTTTTAAGCATGCAAGCTACTTTTAAAAAAAATGAAGAAGAACTAATTTTTTGTCGCCATTTGCACACCAATGCCGCCCTCCTGCGGGGCATTGCAGAGGGCTCCGCCTAGCGCTCCCTTGCCCACTGCAATGCCCTGCGGGAGGAGCCAGCAACGGGAGCCCGGGAGAGCGAGGAGGAGCCTTGATTCTCTTTATATAATTACTTAATTATCTCACAATTTTCCCCAAATTAAAGTAGTGGACATACTGTATACTTCAACCAGCCACAACTCAACTGGCAATGATTACCCAGTGGACCTTTTCATTGACCACGGCTAGACTGTGGAATGACCTGCCAAAAGAGATTCAACAACTAAACAAGCTATCAAAACTTTAAAAAAAATTACAGATGTATCTCTTCCAGCAGGCCTACCCACTCAGTTTTAAACTCTGAATTTTAAATTTATGGATATTTATTATTTGGAATGCTGGGACTTTTAAACACAACATGTGTGCTCCAGAAATAGCTAAATATAATTCCTGAACCCAAAGCACTTCACGGATAGTGATTCAACGTAAACTGTTTCTCAGGATGACTCATAGGTATAGTGCTCTTTAATTCATTTTCCCAGAGCATAAATAGTACTCCTCCTCCTCACTATTAGTATGTCCATCAGCTGCATTCAAGCCTAAATAAAGGGCACCTGTAGTAAGCTGTTGGGAAAGGGAAGGGGGTTCAGTAAGCTTCAGAACACACCATGTCCCCTTCAGTGTTGACTATTTAGCCTCTGCTTGATTTTGTGTGTGTGTGTCTGGGGGTGGATGACACCATAATTGTCAGGCAGGTTTCTTAACAAAGAACATACTGAAATATTATCAGAGGAGGTGAGGCTAATTCTTAAAAGCCTATGAAATAATCATCAAGCAATCTGGTTTGAAATTCAACAATATGAAATAGCAGGGGAATAATCACAACAAAATTTGCCTGAAGTTTAAAATAATAATAATAATAAGGTTTTAAAAACTACACTCTGATAGCTTAGTTTATAGTTATGACTTTTATGGATTATGCTTAGATATATATTCAGCCCTCTGGGTTGCATTCACTTAATTCTGAATGCTTCTGTTACATTATGACATTAAGGCAAATCCTTTGTGCTTATTTAGCATTTGAATTCCAAAGCAATGTATTGTAGAAATTGCTTTTTTATGGTCATGTAACTATAAAGTGTACAAATATTTGTTCCTTAAAGGTTATTATTACTTTAAATCAAGCAGGCATATTGGGTTAGTGTTAGGTTCATTTAAATCAAGCTATTGTGTATTATCCATACATAGGAAGTTTGAATATATATTCAAATTTGCTGTACATATAGCTTTGAATTAAGTTTTACATATTAACTGGGGGGGGGGGATACTCAGTTTATGTAAATATAACCCACTATGAAATGGCCATTTTTCAAAATGTATTATGCACAAAGTATCTCTGAACATTAGAAATGCCCAATATAACTATTTTTTTATTTATTTAAAACTTTTATATCCCGATCTTTTCTACCTCCATAGAGGAACTCAGACCAGCTATGTAAAATTGTGAAAGATTTACAGGTTGAGCTTCCCTTATCGAGAATACCAAATTCTGAAATACTCCAAATTCCAAAATTGTCCATATGAGTGGCTGAGATAGTGGCTTTTTATGGTTCAGTGTACACAACTGTTGTTCCATGCACAACATTATTTTTAAAAATGTATAAAATTACCTATGTATATAAAGTGTATATGAAGCATAAATGAATTTCATGATTACACTTGGATCTCATCTTTACAGTATCTTATGTAAATATATATATTCCAAAATCCAGTATATAAAATCTGAAATTGATAACACTTCTAATCCCAAGTTTTTCAGATAATGGATATTGAATGTTGTAGTTGAGCCTGAGGCTCCTGCTACACCTTGTAGTAGAAAGTTGGGTGGGGCTGATTCTTCAGCATCTAGCAGTAGTATGGACCTGGGTGGGGCTGATGATAGCCATTCTATGCATCAGAGGGGAAGCAAAAGGATTACTCGTGAACAAAAAAAAGAGCCCACTGATGATGAGTCGTTTGAGGGTTTCCCTGGGGAGGATGGACCAGGGTGCGGGAGGTTCAGGCTGTGTGCAAGGAACCCACAAGCAGTGACACCTTTTGGGGATTCTCTGATGACAATGAATGGCCCTAGGGCTATCCTGATGACTGCTGGGGAGACCTAAGTCTTAACAGAAGATGGAAGACATGGAGGGGTGGTAAAGAGTCTGCAGCTGCTGAGGCAGCAGCAGCTGAGACTGCTAATGATGAGGCGTTGTCAAGCTCGGGTGGGTCTGAGGTGGAAGACTAATAAAATGTGGGCTTGGGGACACTTCACTTTGCGGCTAGTAAGGTGTTGTGTTTAGGACTTGTGACTTTGAATTGCTGCATCTTGTATCCTGTTCATCTTGGAGTAATGTGAGTTGAGGAATTGCTCTGCTTTCTGGGTTGGGACGCTGCTGCTTCAACTGGGGGTTTGGAAAGGTTTAGGGATTTTTGTGCTTTTGTGTTTAGTTGCTGCTGCCGTACCACCTTTGGCGTGGTTTGAGTTCCTGTGAATCACTGTGAGTGCCAGAGACTGCCTGCCTGAAAGAGTGGGGTATAGTATGGAAAGGGGATGGAATGTGGGGCATTTGCAGGGATTACGGTGTATGTTGTTCCCCTGCATTAGCTCCTGTCTGGATTTTGGCTTGCCTCCTCCCTCTATTTGACCTGGTTTGACATCTTATTCTGAAGTTTATAGTTTAGAGCATAGTACATTATTTAGAATTCTGAGAGCCAGCATGATACAGTGATTTAAGTGCAGGACTAAATCTCTGGAAACCAGAGTTTGAATCCGTACTCATGGAAACTAGCTGGGTGACCTTGGGCAAGTCAAATTTTCTCAGGAGAAGGCAAAAGAAAATCCTTTCCGAACACATCTTGCCAAGAAAGCACAGTGATGGTTTTGCCTTAAGGGTCACCATAAGTCAGAACTGATTTTGAAGGCACAGTACAACTTTAACAAATTAGAATTCCCAACTACTGAGTTCTAATACCTTTGTAAACTGCAAACCCGAATATGCCATAGCAGTTAAAGAATGGAGTTATCACATTTTTTTTTCATTTTGAAAAGGCCTCAAAAATAGACATTGTTGGTCAACAAATGATTCTGTTTCCATTATTTCTTTGTAGGGAGGGGGATGTGGGTTTCTGTGCAATTACAGTAGTGTCTCAAGGAAGCAAAGTAGTTACTGAACCTGTCCTACTTGTCCATTCTTATGCTAAAGGACACTATCATACTTTTAGCAAGTAGGCGGTTCCTTGACCTTATATCATTGTAGCAGACTAATACAGCCTTGTTTCTTATCTTTTCTAATGATTTTCTTGTTCCTGTACCAAAGAGGATAAATATAATTTTGAGAACCTTTGGCTTAGGTCATTTGATGGCAATAATTTCAATCTGGGGAAAAAGAGAAATTGAGGAATGATCATGAACTTGTCATTTAGGATTTTTATAGTATCTTTGGAGATTATTGTAGAACTTTCTTGTTACCTTTTGCACGAAAATAAAGTTTCATTGTTAATACCAACAAGGACACAATTCTGCATTAATAAGAAACTCAGACCAATTGTGTAGCTCGTTGTCTGTCTATATATGTTGTATGTCTATGGCATTGAATGTTTGCCTGTGTATGTGCGTTGTGATCCACCCTGAGTCCCCTGCGGGTTGAGAAGAGCAGAATATAAATGAAGCAATTTTTTTTAAAAAAAGCTCAGAAATTCTCTGGAAGGTCTCAAGACTGTTCATAAATTCAGCAGCCTACTAGTTTCTTTCAAATACATGTATTCTTCAGAATGCATGTTGTACAAACAAGTAATATGAGTGAGCGATTTATGAAACATACACACACTTACAAAATCTTATAGAAGAGTCTATCAAACAAATTGTTTGATCATATGTGTTGTCAGGTTGGTTTTGATCTATTTTTTATCATTATTTAAAGATCCACTTTGATGTATTCTCAGCCCTGGATATTTGATGAAACAAATTTTTGTAATTATTTGCTATTTTTAATTTTAAAATTCAAGGCAAGGCAAGCCTCAAATAATTTCTCATGTTTGTTTTTATTGTTATTTTCTATTTTAATTTATATTTTATTGTAGATACTAGGCATGTAAAAAATGAAACGGAAATTAAAAGAAATCGTAAGTGATTCGTATGTAATGAGCCTTTCAAGTTTATACGGATCGCAAGGCCAATCCCGGAAGTGGACTTTCTTTTACGCACCCTGGGCCCAAAATTTCGTTAGATTATTAAATATTTCATTAGATTATTAAACAGGAAAATTCCCCCTCCAAAATAGCTTTGCAGACATAACTCACAGTGAAATCGGGGCCTTTCCATGCTTGAAGCCTAATTAGAGTGGAAGGCCTCCTCCAGGAAGTGAAAAAGGAGCCGGAAACCATAGAGAGATCCAGATCGGGACTCCTAGAGGGGCTGGAGGACTGACGAAAAAAGCGATTTAAACACCCAGGAAGGGGGTTTAGATAGAAGAACAGAGTAGGAGGACATAAGAACTGCTGAGAGAAGGGCAGCAGGAGTGAAAAGAGCATAAAGAGGAGAAGGAAGAGTTCAGAATCCAGAAAAGCCATAGAGTTCCAACGGAGGTCCTAGACTGCTATGGTAAAACTGAATGGGGAAAAAAAGATGGAGTGAGGAGAACTCTACAGATTAGCAAGGCTTGCACCAGAGGTAGGCCTAGGCATTTATTTAATAATATTAATAATAATAATATATTAATGCATTATATGTGTCCCTGCAAAGGAACCCTGTCCTTTAATAATAATATTAATAATAATAATATATTAATGCTTTATATCTCCCTGCAAGGAAACCAAGGGAAATGTTGCCCCTTGATTTGCCTGTGTTTAAAACAGTATCAGTCCTGTTTCCCTGCTTTGCCTACTTTAGAACTACTAACGAAATTTTGTAAATAATTAAGTTACATTTCAGAAATTTTTGGGAATTTTTTTGTAAGTCTTTGATATACTAATCAAACCCCCCCCCCCCCATTTGATTTACGATTCACCATTTTAGGATTCTAAAACATGCCTAGTAGATACCACCTTTTGGTGCTCTTTGGAAGAAAGCAAAGCAGAAATCTAACAGATATGTACAATTATGAAGTCTGTCCATCTCTCGGGTGTAATTGCTTCATGCCTTCAGATCAACTCCAACATTGGCCACCATGTCATAGCATTTTATTTTCAATATTTACTCAGAGGTTTGTTTTTGCCTTTCTCTTTGGCTAAGAAAGCCTGACTTACCCAAGATCACTCAGGGATTCAAATCTCATCTCCCAGAATCCAAGTCCAACACTCAACCACTACACCAGTGTTTCCCAAACACTGTGCTGCGGCGCACTAGTGTGCCGTGAGCGATCACCTGGTGTGCCGTGGGAAAACATCTCTCCCCCCCCCTTTCTTCCCCCTCCTGCCAAACTCCTCCTGCTGCTGCTTGCTGCTCCTCCTTTCTAAACACACCTTCTGAGTTGTGGTGGAAGTATTCAAGAAATACTTTCACCCCGGTTGTGGCTGTGGCCTCAGCCAGATGTCACACCTCATGTGATGTCTGGTCGGGTCTCTGTCCCCCATACAACAAAGGTTGGGAAACACTGCACTACACCACATTGGTTCCTTCGACCATGCCTGTTGTTGTTATAGTTAACTGCCATTAAATTGACTTTGACTTATAACAAACCTATGAATAATAAACCTACAAGTCACCCTATCATCACCAGCCTTGCTCAGGTCTTGGAGACTCATCATCCTAGCATCCTTGGTTGAATCTATCCATCCTCTTTTCCCAGGCCCTGTTTACACTGCCATATAAAATCCATATTATCTGCTTTGAACTGAATTGTATGACAGTGTAGACCCATCCATTTCAAAGCAGGCAATATGAATTATCGGCTTTGATAATCTGGAATATATGGCAGTGTAGAAGGGGCCCCACTGCCTTCTACGCAAACAACAACAACATTTTATCATAGCCCAGAGACCCCTATTTGCACTTTATGTATGCAAAGTAAGCAGGTAATAAGATTAAGAACATCCGGTCAATTAAGCACACAAATGGATAAAATTGATAACAGTTCAATACGGCTTAAAATACATGTTGGCTAAAAACATAGGTAAAAAGAAGTGCTGCAGTGTGTCTACACTTGGAAATTGTCTAATCCTGGCTGCCTCAGAAATAAATTTGGCAACCACCAAGGTCACGTGGGGGAGGTTGTCACTAAGTAGAAACTTCACATAAAATGTCAATGGTCTTCTACCCATCCTTAACTCTCTCTATCCCTGCCCATTTCCTATAGCAGTGGTTAGAATAGCAGTCTTTTTCCCCATGGTTCTCGCATCTCTCCTGAAAAAGAAGCATGCAGGGAAATGTTGTCTATGGCCTCTTCTACACTGTCATATAATCCAGATTATCAATGTAGATAATCTGGATTTTCTATGGCACTGTAGAAGGAGGCAAAATTTGGACAAGTAAAATATTTAGATTTCTTTTGTAGAAAATGCTAACTTGTGATTGCAGGTGTGGTTGGCTGCTCTAATATAGTTTGGCAGTCTGCCTGTATTGAAGACAAACTTTATTTCTGGGTAACTGGTTTTGTATTTTGTGGGTGTTAAGTTGGCATGGGTGACATAATGAACAGAATGAAGTTAAATATCTAATGCATAATAGATCAGATTTTGATTCATACTGGTCGGTTTTTATTAAATATGTTTTAGAAAGTGAAAAAGGAAAAAAATACAACTTTGTTGCTCAGGAATGTTGGATATGACATTTGTTTTCTGGTTGACTCATACATTTATGGCAAAGGGAAGAATACTTTGTAAAATGTTCATTGTTTCGCGTTCTGTTTACACTGTAAATTGTTAAACAAAAAAGCATCAGATATATTTAATTTGCGATTGAAGTATTGCCATGGTTATTATGAGAGTATTAATTGGTGTTAATACAATTGTTTTTGTTGTTCCTATACTTGTTTAATTTCTCCTTTATAGTTGGGAAAACATACTACCTCATCAAACGGGGTGATTTTAGCATTCTAAGACAGGACACTTTCACCTTGTATGGGGGACAGAGACCCGACCAGACATCACATGAGGTGTGACATCTGGCTGAGGCCACAGCCACAACCAGGGTGAAAGTATTTCTTGAATACTTCCACCCCAACTCAGAAGGTTCAATGGATCCAGAACAGGCCTCCCCGCAAAGGCAATGCTTTCCCCATGTAATGGGGAAAACGTTGCAGAGAGGGAGCTGGACGCAGGACAACAGATTCACCCCAATACTCCCTCTTTCCTCACAAATGTCTAGCAAAATGGTATGCTTTGCCTGGGCTTTCTGACGAAGCTCATAGTATCTTAGTGGCATGACAACCATACATTCATTGCTGTAGCCATGTAGTGTAATGATCCTGCCATAGCAAAACCATTGTATTCCCTACAAAGATTTCACACAGAATTATTATCATCTCTTAAGAAATTATAGCTTGGCATAAACACTCTTTCCCAAACCCATTATTTTGCACTTCTCTTACTTTTTGTCAGCAAATTGCTTTTTTAGCTATCTAAATCTTCACTGCTTTTGTGGCCTTTAGACCCCTTTTTGTTGCTGTAAAAGATAGTCTTTTTAAAAAGTGCCAAGTCACATTATGATGATTTATGGTATTTTTCTTTTAAAAATACTCCTTCAGCTCAGAGGTGTATATACAATGCTGGTTTATAACACGAATGCTGTCCTGTGAATATATCAATGCATTAGAATGGCAACTTTAAAGATTTTGAAACAGAAAATGCAATAAATATTGGTTAGTTGGTGCTGCCTTTTCTTTTTAAAAGAGTACAGTTTAAAAAACTGACTCATGCTCAAGTTTTGAAGTGGAATGTGGAGGGAGAAGCAGTTATCTATGATGCTCGCTCCCGTCAGCATCTCTAATGCGGCTGGTGGGGATGAGAGACAGGGCCTTCTCGACTGTGGCTCCCCGCCTGTGGAATGTGCTATCAAGCGAAATACGATCGACCCTATCCCTCCTAGCATTTAGGAAAAAAGTGAAAAATTGCTCCAGGCCTTTGCACAGTAGCAGAATGCAGCACGTGGATTTGTATAGGATTGGTAAATTAACAGACGAAATATGGCCTCCTGTTTTTAACCTGACTTGTCGGCGGAACATTGTTTTTAACTTAACTGAGTACTGAGATGTTGTTTAAATGTTTTAAATGTTATATTTTATGGTTTTATATTTTATTTTAGGCATCACATTGTTGCCTTGTTAGCCGCCCTGAGCCCTCCTTGGGGGAGTGTGAGAGGAGTGGGGTAAAAGTACTGCAAATAATAAAATAAATAATACTTTTATTCGGAAAGTCGGGGGATGACTTTTGACAGTGTATTCTTCTCCAATCAGACTTCTTCCCTTCTGGCTTGATTTGTCCTTATATGGTAAACAGAAAAATCTTTTACAATTTTCTTGGTAGAAACTGCACCAAAACTCATGGCCTTCTGAAGAAAAAATGTCTACCTTTGTGAAAAATGTGATTAACCATTGCCATGTTGGATAGACTACTAAAAGTCTTTGCAGTAGAAGGGTTGTTTGTGTTTTTGCGACTAGTCAGGCTGTCCCGTGCCTGCTGTGAATATATATGTGCTTCGCTTCAAAAGAGAATGGGAGTTTATACAAGTTACATTTTGCGCAAACACAACAGAAAATGACTCCAAAAGAGAAATGGCAAGTCAGCTGGAGGATGATTGCAATACACTCTTATAGTGCTGACAATCAGTTTCATGTGAAATCCCAGGAACAGAATGTTTTTTTCACACACCCCGCCTAATGGTTCAGCCAACTCTACTCTTGAAACTCAGGGCCCATCCTGACAGCCCCTTTATTGCAGAAACTTCCCCAATAAAAAGGGGTCTGTCCAGACAATGTTCTGGCCAATCTGCAATTACATATATTCTGGTGTATAAGACAAATGGGCATATAAGACGACCCCCAACTTTTACAGTTAAAATACAGATTTTGGGATATACTCGCCATATAAGACCACCCCTCTTCCAACACACACCAAATAATGTTTTTTAAAAAATCAGATTTGATTTTAAATCCAAGACTATCAGAGTGGTATCCAGCTCTTCAGCTTAGAAATGGAGATTAGCACCAACCCCCAGAGTTGGACACAATTAGACTTAATGTCAGGGGGAAACCTTTACCTTACCTAGAGTGAGCCCAGGTCCAACAACAATAATAATAGAACTCTAGAGTTGGAAGGGACTCCAATGGCCTTCCAGTCTACCCTAATTCTGCCAGGCAGTAAATCACACCCAAGCCCTCCTGACAGGTGGCCATCCATCTCTGCTTAATAAGAATAATATCAATAATCATAATAAAACCCTAGAGTTGGAAGGGACCCCAATAGCCAGGGAGGAACATACATCCAAGCCCTCATTACAGGTGACCATACAACTCTGCTTAACAACAACAACAACAACAGAACACTAGAGTTGGGACTCCAATGGCCATCCAGTTCAACCCAACTCACTCCTGCCAGGCAGGAAGACACAATGCAAGCCCTCCCAACAGGTGGCCATCAAGCTCTCCTTGATGACGGCGATGACGACGATGATAATAATGAAACCCTAGACTTAGAAGGGAGCCCAATGGCCATCCAGTCCAACCCCACTCCTGCCAGGCAGAAAGATACCATCCAAGCCCTCCCAACACATGTCCATCCAGCTCAGGTCCTTCAGGCTCCTGCAGCCCTCCCTCCTCTCCAGATGTGTGTCCTGGAGTGTGTAGGTGGTGGTGGTGGAGGGGGGTGTGTGGAGGGGGGCGGGAGGCAGCCAGGAGTGGAGAGAGGGGCAGCGGGAGTGGGGGGAGATGTCCCCCCTCAGCTGCTTCTGCTCCACCCTCCACCTCCCTTACCATCCCCGAGCAAGCCTGAGGAGGAGGAGCAAGGAGGGAGGGGATGAGGAGGAGGAGTGTGAGGCCCCATTACCTTAAAGAATGGCTGGGGGTGGTGACCTGCTGGGCTGTCCCCACCTCCTCATGAGCCTGGAGTAGATGCTGTGAAAGCCAAAGCGGGGGGGGGGCGGTGTGGCACGGCCTGACTCCGCCCCTTCCCCCCGGCTTCAGCTATCACAGCAGCTGCTCCAGGCTTGAGGAGGCCAGTATCAAGCCAGTGGTGGCAGAGCCAGCAAAAGGCTGGCCACAGTGGAGACCAGCTTGGTGCTGCCTCCACCTCAAGCCTGCAGCAGCAGCTGTAAAAGCTGAAGCTAGGGAGGCGGAGCCGCACCCCCTGACTTTGGCTTTCACAGCAGCTGCTCCAGGCTTGCGAGTAGGTGGGGACAGTCCAGCAGGCCACCACCCCTAGCCATTCTTTAAGGTAACATGGCCTCACACTCCCCCTCCTCATCCCCTCCTTCCTCCCTCCTGCTCCTCCTCCTCAGGCAGCGCTGCTCGGGGATAGCAAGGGAAGTGGGCAGCTGCCCAACTGCTGGAGCAGGTTTTGGCTCCCATAGCAGCTGAAGCAGAAACCAAAGGGACCCCGCGATATCCGGCATATAAGACGACTCCCCATTTTGGATATGATTTTGGGGGATTCAAAAGTTGTCTTGTACCCCAGAATATATGGCAATTCACCACAAACCTGGTTTGTGGTGAATTAATTAGATAGTGGATTTATTCTGCGCCTCCCCTTCTTATCCCACCCCTCCCCCAAAGCCCTTTTAAAAATCAGGAAAACTTACCCAGCCTCCATGTTGCACTCCAGGCCAGGAAAGCCCCCTGACTTTAAAACACCACACAGCTGAGTAGAAATGCAAGCAGTTTATTGAAGATATTTTACAAGCAGTAGCAGTTAAAAAAACGCTCCATAAAAATACCTACCAATTAGGTAGAAAAATAAGCAGGAACAAAAAGTCCAGGAAAATTAGTCCATCAGGATTTATGAAAAAGAAATACAGAAACTTCCAAGGTAAAACTCCATACTTGAATTATGAATCAAAAAGGCACTTAACACACGAATCTATCCAAAGCAAGACTTCCAAGGACCTGGAAAGATGTCTTGACTCAATTCCAACGATGCTTCATCTGAACTACAGATTCTATACTTGGCACTTTTATCCCCTAATCTACACATTGTCCCAAGCAGCCAGGAATAGATTTCGTTTCAGCCTTGACTCTTGTTATCAATCTCTCTCTGAGCCTGGCAGAATTCCTAAGAGATTGGGTTGTTTGTCTGTGCTGACTAAAAACATGCCTTCTATCTACTGGCTCATTAATTTCTGCAGCTGGCCCAGGTGCTGAGCTACTCACAGGCTCAAAGTCATGGGGATTCTCTGGTAGCAATTCAGGCCCTCTTCCAGGAACCATACCATCACCCCCAAATCCTTCAGGAACATTCTCATCAGAAAAGACACTTTGAACAGGAATCCCATTATCATCTGCATCAATAGCAACCTCATCGTTAGATACATGAACCTCATTGTCATTCCCAACATCCAGAGTACCCTGATCATTAGACACAATCACAGGCTGAACTTCCGGCTTCCGTATAGGGCACGGGATGGAGACCGTTCTGGTCGCCATTTTGGATCATCTTCGATGCCAGCTTGACAAGGATGGTTCAGTGCTGCTTGTGTTATTGGACCTCACAACAGCATTCGATATGGTCAATTACAATCTTCTGGCCCACCGCCTTGCCATTGTTGGAGTCAGGGGAACAGCCTTGTATTGGTTGTTGTCCTTTCTCCCAACCGGGGACAGCGAGTGGAAAGGGGAGGCTTGGTCTCTGAGAGATCTCCTCTAACATGCAAGGTTCTTCAGGGGGCCATTCTATCCCCTTTGTTAATAATAATTAACATCTATATGCAAGCTTCGGGCTTGCGTGTTATCAGTACGCTGATGACACCCAGCTTGTTCTGAAGATGGACGGCCGTCCAGACTAGCTAAGTAAGTGCAGGATCTTCTTGTTTGAATGTGTGTGATGAGGAGAAAATTTCCATCAGTGCCTTGAAGCCATTACTTGATGGCTACCACAGGCTTGTCCTGACCCAGCAGGTTGAGGGTGAATCCAGCAAAGATGGAGATACTGTGGCTGGGTCAACTAAAACGGACGGACAAACTGGGGTGGTCCAGCTGCCTACCCTGGATGGCGAGGCGTTACGCCCGTCATCTTCAGTAAAGAGCCTGGGAGTCATTTTAGACCCTTTGCTGAAAATGGAGACCCAGGTCTCTGCTGTCAGCAAAACCGCCTTTTTTCATCTGTGGCAGGCTAGATGGCTGGTCCCCTATACTGTATGTCTAGAGACAACCTAGCCATGGTGATCCAGGCCACGGTCATCTCAAGATCAGACTACTGTAATGCCCTTTACATTGGCCAACCCTTGTCGGTGACCCGGAAACTTAAGCTCCCCCAGAATGCCGCTGCTCGACTTCTCACTGGGGCTCCAGTGAGATGTCATATAATTCCCATCATGCAGCAGCTTCACTGGTTGCCGATTGAGCACCGGATTACCTTCAAGGTGATGGTACTAACCTTCAAGGCCTTGTATGGTCCAGGGCCGATGTATCTGAAGGACCGTCTCACCCCTACCAACCCCAGAGATTGCTTCATTCTGAAGATCTGAATTTATTAGAAGTACCCAGTTTTAAAACTATTCGCCTAACATCTACGAGGCGCAGAGCCTTTTCCATCGTGGCGCCATCTCTTTGGAATGCCTTGCCAGCCGAAGTCCGTGTCCTGTGAGACCTATAGGCCTTTCACCTGTTTCGGTTGTGAGCCACTCCGAGCCCTCGGGGAGTGGCGGCATACAAGACAGAATAATAAATTAATTAATTAATAACACTCAATTACCATCTTTCTGGAGCTCTCCCGGCATGTAGAAATGACACACCAGGAGAGTGGGAGAGGAAGTGATTTTAGAGGGTTTAGGGCTTTTGGGGTGGGGCTTACAGTATCCCAGTGTTGTACTGGGAAGTCCCAGTATGACATCTGGACACCCATCCCAGAAAGCTCATGCCTTCTGGGGGGGGGGGTGTGAACAGCCCTCCAGGAACATCCACGTTTTTAAAACGTGGATGCTCCTGGAATAAAGGGCTGTCTGGAAGCGCCCTGAGATCAAGGTTTTTTTACTTCTCTTGCTTTCTCCTATGAAAGGAGAAATAACTGTTTAATTTCTTCATGGGGATCTTCTAAAGAAAAAAACAATTCTGCCCCTAATAGCAAAGCATAATGTCCAAATTAAACTTACTACTAACATCAGTCTCATTACATGAACCATTTCTACTCCAGTACCAGCTGCTAGTATCAAAGTCTGCTTGAACTCATCCTCAGAAGACAGCAGTGCATTGGTGCATGTTATTAGAAACAGGCAAAGACCCGTGAAATTAATTCCACTTTACATTACTTCCTTTCCTCCCCTTCCCCAAAACTGTCTTGTAGATTTTGCAAGAAGAAAAGAATCAAAATTGTATTTGTCCCATTCACAGGACACCAAGCCGTTTGCTGTGAGAGTTGGGAGGGTTTTATTTAACAAATAGTCAATATAGACGTATTGTTCAGATGGAGACCACAACATGTGATGGAGGGAACTATCTTATTTTGCTTTAGTCCAATTCTACTTCCATCACCATCCTAGTGGCTGCTTCTTTCTCTTAGGAAGAAAGATACTAATGACAGAAATGGGGGGAAAAAAGGCAAGTGCCAGTTGTGTGTTTCATGTCTCACCTGTGGATGGAATGTGCCCAAAACCATAGCTGGACATTGTTGTAGCAAATTGATATTTCTCTTACTCCCCATATGTAGCAGCCTGGGGTACTGTTATGCCGTACTTCTAATTACAATATGGTTCATTCACTTGCTGGAATCAGGTGAATTCAAAAGGAGGAAAGGATGTAATTCAAAAGGAGGAAAGCAAAGCAAAAAAGGACACAAAATGAATCATGTAAACAATTAGGTGGAAAACTCTGATAATTTGCCAAGAAAGACTGTATACTAACATCAGTCGACAACAGCCAAAACTTCTTAAAATAAGCTTGCTCTTGAGACCCTTGCATTTTTATATTGTGAAATCAGTAACACATTCCTTATGGTTGGTATGCAGGTGCTGCTTCTCGAAGGGAAACCCGGATGACTCCTCTGATGCCAACTCAGGTCACCAGGGTAGCAGCTATCTCTTCACCAGCTGTGACATTCATGGCAACCAATTTGGTGGATCAGACATTAACAGGTGTGTTTATGTTTCCCTATACTGATTATACTGCTAAAGCATATGTTCCATATTTGCATACTTTTCAATCAAATCAAGCTTTCCACATGGCTCAGTAATGGGAGAAAAGTCAATTCATTTAAAGTATTTTGAAATTCTACTAAATCTGAATCAGAATATACACAAATCAGGTGCTAGTGGGATACAAATCCTAGTCCAGCATGCTCTAATCATTCATCCAACAGTCATGACAGCAGTGTTTATTATGGCAGAATGATATCATTCAGTTCTTCTTCTCCACTCACTTAAGAGTTAAATAGTACTAGAGTTAAGAATCTGTGCCCCATCTGTTGACGAAGAGATTTGTTGTGATTTCATGGTTCTTTCACTACCATATACAGTATACAATTGTAAAAGTTATCATTATGTTGTGGGCATATTGAAAATTCCTGGTTTCAGTATGACCCATAGATAAACCAAGGGCCATTCCATTAAGAAGGGAAGACATTAATGTTGCCGTCTTTGGCTGCCACCACCACCATTTCCCCACAAAAGCATTCAAAAGGATCAGAGGTGAGGCTGTGCATTAACTCATGATGCTTCTTTTAAGTTGACTCAAGTTTTTGCCTTTTGCCTCTCTATTCAGAGAGGGTGATGGTTCTTTTATTGATAAGAGTTAAATACTCAGATTGGTCCATGAATAAATTGATCTAGTGTTTTGGATTTTTTTCTAGACTTATACTTATTTTTATATGTTTACTAGCTTGGGGACCCAGCAGTGCCCGGGTTATTTCAGAAAGGTATTAGTTGGTCTTTATCAGTTGTTTATGTGGCTTGCAGTAGTTTCAGGAAGTTAGTGAAGGTACTTCAAGTCCCATCATCCATGGTTCATCCTCCTCCGAACTGCACAAGGATGTAGAGTGGGTCATGGGGACTTTGTGTGCAAAGTTTGGTCTTGATCAGTCACTGGATGAGGGTCACAGCAGTCTCAGGAAATGAGTAAAGGTACTTCAAGTCCCATCATCCATGGTCCACCCTCCTCCAAACTAAAGTAGGATGGAGTGTGGGTCATGGGGGCAGTGTGTGCCAAGTTTAGTCTTTATTGGTCTTTGTTCAGGGCCGCAGTGGTCTGTGGGGAATGAAGGGTATGAAAGTACTACAAATCCCATAATCTGTGGAGGTACTTCACATCCCATCATCCATGATCCACGCTTCTCCAAACTGCAGTAGAATGTACCATGGGTCAAAGGGGCTCTGTGTGCCAAGGTTGGTGACTGTCAATTCAGGCCATACACAATGTCCCATTAACTGAGGCCTAGTCAGGAAAATCAAGTTAATGAAGCCTTACTGTCAATGTTGGGCCTGGTCTGTGAGGTCTTTTCTTTTCCCCTCTCTGCCTCCTAAGAATGTTGGAATGTTGACAGTGGCGAATCAGAGACCATATGCAAATTATACCACAGTGGCAACCAATCCCCTCTGTCTGCCGCCTAAGAATGTTAGAATGCTGAGGCTGGCCAATCAGAAACCGTATGCAAATTCTTCTGCAGTGGGAGCCAATCAAAAAGCTGCCACATATCAATATGCACGCACACATACATACAAACATTCATTTTTATTATAGATACAGATACAGATACAGATTTATTTCCTATATTTATACCCCACCCTTCTCCTCCCAGGGGGAATCGGGGCGGCTGTTGTAAGTCAGCCTGTGTTTAATGATCAGCCTGCAATTGTGTATCAGAATCAAGCTGTTTCTGGTGTGGAAAATGATGCTGTTTGAGATGTGGGAAATGAAGATGCTGATGTGCCTGTGGTGGGCAATAGTGTGCAAAATGGAGATGGTTTGGTCAATGATTCTCCTGCAGATCCTGAAAGAGAGGCCTTGCTGCAAAGAGAAGTTTCTCATGATAATTTTCCGAATAGGCAGAGGGATAAGATTTGGGTTTGGACCACAATCTGACACCTGGGAATGTTAACGAGCAGTTAGATAAAAGGAATGCTAAGGAGCAGACAAGGAGTTGGTGGTTGATAGATGCTTGGATTTCAGCCAGAGCTGGCAACAAACCCAAGGTCTCCATAGATCCGAAAGATTACATCAAATGAGAGGAAGAGCAGCGGAGGGAAAACAAAACTCGTTCATGGTAGTGATATAAAGATTGGTTTCAGAGTCTATTCTTCAGATCAGGCAACATTTAGATTCAAGCTTCATGTGCCATGGTATCCTATTCCTGTGGATTTCTAGTTTTGTCAAGGGGCCTTGTTTTCTGTGGATTTCTAGCCTTGTGGATTCCTGCTTTGGATTAACTATACCTTGGAATTACTTTGTACCTTTAACAGACTTTGCTTTTTGATATTATATTTTTACTGACTGCATATTATTGGAACTTTCTTACTATAACTTTTTCCATAAAAAGGATTTGATTTTTCCCTCATTGTGTGGTGTGTTTAAGTCAGAGGGCCTTCCCAGTTTCTGGAGTGCAATGGTGGCTTCACAAATACACCATACAGTGTCATCATAATAAAACAATCAACAATACATTAAAATATAAAAGATATTAACAATAATTAATCAATAATTGATCTTAAGTTTCATGATGGTTCGTCCCAGGAGATACATTCGGACAGGTAGTCTGGGCCAGAACCATTTAGGGCTTTAAAGGTTAAAATCAGCACCTTGAATTGTGCTTGGAAACTAATTGGCAGCCAGTGGGGCTGGTGCAACAGCGGAGTTGTATGCTCCCTGTACGCCGCTCCAGTGAGCAACCTAGCTGCCAATCGTTGGACTACTTGAAGTTTCCAGGCAGTTTTCAAAGGCAGCGCCATGTAGAGTGCATTGCAGTAGTCTATTTGGGATGTAACAAGAGCATGGACCACCGTGGCAAGATCAGACTTCCCAAGGTACGAGCGCAGCTGGCGCACGAGTTTCAATTGTGCAAAATCTCTCCCGGCCACTGCCGAGACCTGGGGTTCCAGGCTTAGCGGTGAGTCCAGGATCACTCCCAAGCTGCGAACCTGCGTCTTCAGTATATAGGTTCTTTCTTTTTTTGCCGCTATGCACACATAAGCAGCCAGCTGCCATACAGATGCATATACAAACAAACATTGTATATGTTTCTGTGACTTCTTAATGCTTTAGCTAGGATCTTCCTAGGTTTTTAAAAACTGAATCTACTATGACATCTTCAGTAGTAAGGTAAAGGTTTCCCCTTGACATTAAGCCTAGTCGTGCCGAACTCTGGGTGGTGGTGCTCATCCGCATTTTTAAGACTAAGAGTCGACATTGTCCATAGACACCTCCTAGGTCGTCATGCTTATCCATACTTTCTTATATAGCATGGCAATTTAAAGGGGGGAAATATTGTAATTGGTATCCCCACTCCCTTTAAATCTTCATTAAAGAAGGATTTCTTCTTGGCAAGATCCAAATGTTTTTATCTAGGCTGCTCCTCTTTCAGGTGTCCGTACTGAATGAAGCCATTGCAGGATTGATGGTCCTTTCAGTGATGCAGAATTTTCTTCTTACAGAGGCTCCTCTGGTATCTACATTATGAACTTCTACAAACATGTATTTCATTCTCACAATGATTTAAAGAATGGTTCTTGGCATCTAGATCTTTGCACTCTTTTTTGTTTTTGTGGCACTGGTTCCCCCCCCCCCCCCTTGCCATTGCTTGTATTTTGTGTTGCCCTGATTTTTGTGATTTTATATGCTATGATTCATATTTACCTGCACATATCCTGGAGCAGTTTGGTTATGGGGCAGCTTAAAAGTGCAAAGAAGTCAAAATAAAAATGTTATCATCAGAAATAGCATGACTTCCCATCCTGCTGTGCAAGCATTTGATATATTTTCAGTTTTTCATATTTTGGAAAGTGACCTATATTTTGCTGTCAACAAAATCAGTACCTCGTTTTGAACTGGGGAGGAGGATAGTTTCTCTACCCTAGAAAGCAAGATAATCTTACTCTTTTTTCACAGAGGTTCCATCTTCTAATTTCACGCCAACGTACCCATCAATTTTGCTGGGGCTTAAGGCTGTGATCCTACTTGTACTTTGAAGTATGGAACACTGAACACAGTAGACTGTCTTCCAAGCAGACATGCTGAGGACTGAATTGTGATTCTGTTGCACACTCATCATAAAGGTTATCTGATGCATAGATCCTAATAATCTTGTCCTGATTTATTTGGTCATATATTCCACTAACATCAATAGATTTTTGTTCCAGATGAGTAAATTCTGGTTCAGGGTCTCAACATTGCTTCAACAGAAGTAGCAGAATAAGGGGTTTCATGGGCCTTCAATATGGAACATTTCCTGGCCTCATTTGTCTAGTCACATCTATGAAAATGATTTATGTATAACAGCTGCCAGCAACATCTTGCAGCTTATTGCTTAAGATAAAACAAGGACAGAATAATTTTTTTGAATCAAAGTGACAGTGTGAGAAGAAGGATGAAGATGGCTAGGTTTAATTTAGATTTAAATTTCCTATATTCAAGATTAGCTAAGCCTAAATGAGTAACAGGTGAACAGTTTTTTCTCCTGCATTCCTCATTTTTTTTAAATGCCCAAGCTGTAAAGAATGGGTGGGTAATATATCTGGTTCATTTATTGTTGGAAGTTTTGCCATTACCAAAAGTTAGGCCCTGGAAACTTTGAATCCTTAACTTGTGTTTCATTTATCTACTAAATAAGAATGCTGATCACACAATAGCTATAAGCTTATACTGAAATTAGTTTCAAGGAAGGCATCTTGGCAGCTGTGACAGTCTCGATGAGGGTGAACAAGTTGAAATTGAATCCAGACAAGACAGAGGTACTCCTGGTCAGTCATAAGGCCAAACAGGGTATAGGGGCTTATGCTGGATGGGATTGCACTCCCCCTGAAGACCCAGGTTCACAGCTTGGGAGTTCTCCTGGACTCATTGCTGAACCTGGAACCTCAGGATTTTGGCAGTGGCCAGGGGAGCATTTGCACAATTAAAACTTATGCACCAGCTGCACCCGTACCTTGAAAAGCCAGACTTGGCCACAGTGGTCCATGCTCTCATCATAGCTCGTTTCTATTGCAACAACACTCTCTATGTGGGGTTGCCTTTGAAGACTGTTTGGAAGTTTCAAATAGTCCAACAGGCAGCAGCCAGGTTGCTCTCTAGAGCTGGGTATAGAGAGCCCCCCCCCCCCCTGTTGTGTTAGGTCCACTAGCAGCCAGTCTGCTACCAAGCAGAATTCAAAGTGTTGCCTATAAATCCCTAAACGGTTCCAGTCCAGCTTACCTTCCAAATGCATCTCCCCCATGAGCCAGCTAGAACACTAAGATATACTGAGGAGGCCCTGCTCTCAGTCCCCTTGCCTGGTGGCATTTCGGCTGTGGAACTCCCTCCCGAGGAAGATCAGATCAGCCCCCCCCTCTTAGGAAACAACTTAAGACCTGGATATTTAAGAAGGCATTTGGTGAATGACAGAAACATGTAAATATGGAAGTACGTAAAGATATCCTCGTGATAGTGCAAGACTTAAATATTTTTTGTATTGTATGTGACTGTTGTTTTACAGTTTTATAATTTTAATGGTTTTAATCTATTGTCATTGTTGTTGTTTTGATATGTGTTGTTTTGTATATGGAAGACATTGAATTTTGCCATTGATTATGTTGGGAATCACTTTGAGTCACCCTAGGGATTCAACTGTATATAAGTGCAATAAATAAATAATAGTCATTTACAAAAGAAATGTCAATTCCATATGTGGGTTCTTTATGGAACATCCGGAGCTATACTAAAATAATCTGTGGCTTTTTCCACCTTAAGTGTGTTTTCTCTTATTTCCACTTTCACAAAGTTTCAAGTATATTTATTTATTTTTATATATTTATTTATTTGAATTTATTTGCCGCCACTCCCAGTGGCTTGGGGCAGCTTACATATGATACACAAAGTTAAGTGATGCATTAAAATATCTTTAAAATTATATAAAATTATATGTGTGTGTTATTTTATCTCAGTTTGTTTGTTTGTTTGTTTTTTTAAAAAAACAGACTAACATATTTGGTGGTTTTACTACTTAATTACCTGGATGTTGTCCACATTGACAATCTGGGACTTTTGAATTTATATGTACAGGATTATTTGAGTGTGACTTTATTGCTGCTTTTAATGGTGTGTGTGTGGTTTTATTTGGATCTGGTATATACGAAAGTGGCTTCTGTATAAAGGTGATATAAAGACATGAAATAACAAGTAATTTCTTTCAAAACAGGCATTCTAAAACATGCTTCAATTTGTTATTAATTTTTTAAAAAGCTTAAGCCTGTTCTAGAATATTTGGGAAGCATGAAATCAAATAGATAACTCAGTTCTTACTCCCATTCTATTCCAGGTGGTGCAGATTATGTAAATTAGCTAAAGCTGGTTATTTTTTTATTTAAAAAATTATAGTTTGTCCTCAAATCTGTAGTTGATCAAGTTCCATGAGCATCCTTATGTGTAGCTTCCTTCACTTATTAAAGAACTGCAGCTGTTTCTGCCAAATGTCTTGGTATTTCAGTTGAAGAAAATGCATTGAGAAAGGTTTTTAAAAGCTTAATTAACATGGACACCTGATTCTATTTACATAGTCTCCAGCTACACCTATTTAGTGTGGCTTGTACCTGTCTTTATGTATTTCTTCTTTTTCTGAATATTGTTTGACAGTTGAATTCTTAGTTATAAAACTGATTTTTCCACCTAGAACAGATTTACTGAATCAACAAAATTTACATTGTGACATAGCTAAAGGTAAAGGTTTTCCCCTGACATTAAGTCCAGTCGTGTCTGACTCTGGGGATTGGTGCTCATCTCCAGTTCTAAGCCGAAGAGCCAACATTGTCCATAGACACCTCCAAGGTCATGTGGCCAGCAAGACTGCACGGAGCACCGTTACCTTCCTGCCAGAGTGATACCTATTGATCTACTCACATTTGCATGTTTTTGAACTGCTAGGTTGGCAGAAGCTGGGGCTGACAGTGGAAGCTTTCAGTCAACAGGTTTAGCAGCTCAGTGGTTTAACCCACTGCGCCCCACCCAGGGGCTTTTTACATTGTGACATAAGAAATTCCAAAGGATTCAATGGATCAGGTCTTTCTGGGGCTAACATTGGACTTCTGTCTAAATGGTGATATAGTTGTGTTTCTTTGGTGAAATTAATATCATAGAATTATCAGTATGTATGAAATGTTCAGAAGTTTTAAGTGTACTTAATTGATAACAAGTAAATGTATAACAAAGGTTTACAACTGTAGGAAATTATACTACACGTATTGTAACTCTGAGGCCAGAGTCTGTCAAACATCTTACCTTATAAACTGCTCTGGGATATTTTTGGTAAAAAAAGTAGATTGTAATTGTATTAAATTAATAAACATGGATGTCCAAGTCCCATTATATATCACAGCAAAGTTAAATGGCATTCCTTATATAAAGTATATAAGTAGGTTTGCCTTACAGAAATGGACACTGTGAAACTAATTTCAAATCAGTGTAGAAAAAGACATTTTCCAACAATACGAAGCTGAAAATTTACATGCAATGATTATAAAAAAGAATTGAGAGAAAGGTCATTGCCCCTAGATATAAGGTATTATGTTTGAGGATCCAAATACTGCATGATTCAAACTAACATATTAGTGATCCAAACTAATAAGGAAACAATTACAGTACAGATATCTGAACATTGTTCAGAACATCTTATTAGGAATAGAAAAAACTAAATATATAATCTTATCATTTATTTCTTATTCTAGACCAGGGTTTATTAATTTTTTTCAGTTCGTGAGCCCTTTCAGCCTGACAAGTGTCTCCGTGATCCCAGGTATATAAGTATATAAAATAAGCATAAAAACCAAATGTTCACTTATAACAAATCAGCATTAGCAGGGCTTGCTAAACAAGTCAACTTCTCTTTATATGAAGTACAGCTAAGCATCGTCTGCAGAGCCCACTCTAAATACTGTGCAATGGATTTGTGTTAATGTCTATAATAGCCAATATGTGATGTTCAGAAAACTTTTAGTGTTGCCAAATTTTTAGGACTCCAACGGTAAGCTAAAGAGACCCTGTTTGGGGCTAGGACCCACATTTTAAAAAGCTGCGATTTTGACAACAGTAAAAGGTTTCTGAATGCTACCTAATTACATAAATCTGTTAGCAACAACATACAGTATTTACACTGGACTCTGTAGAAAATGCTCCAGCTGTACTCCACATAAAGCAAAATCAGCCCATTTAACATGTCTTGCAAATGGTGATTTATAGGCATGGTTTCGAACCCAAAAATGGCGATTCTAACACCAAATGGGGGGGGGGATTTTTTTTTGATTAGTAAAAGAAAGACTTACAAAAAAATTCCCAAAAATTTCCGAAATGTAACTTAAGTACTAACGAAATTTGTTAGTAGTTCGTATGCCAGAGCATGCGCATTCAGATGGAGTTTTGCCTACAACTCCCAGAAATCCTAACAGCTGGTAAATTGGCTGGGATTTCTGGGAGTTGTAGGCCAAAACTTGAATAAATCACACTGAATTCTAGATGGGACTCTCCAAATAGGAAGGAGGGAGGGAGGGAGGGGGGGTATTCCATTCTTGGAAGCAGCAAAAAAGGAGGAGGAGGCCCCCTCGCTCCTCGCTGCCTCTCTCTCACCCCGACCCTGAGGGAGCGAGGGCCCAAGTTTGCCCAGGCTGAGAGGAAAAGGAAGAGGCCTGAGGCTGTGAGGAATGGTGGGAGTTGAAGTCCAAAACACCTACCTAGAGGGCTGAAGTTGGCCCCTGTGATGGGGCAAGGCAGAGCAATGGGGAAGAGAAGGGAGGGGGAGAAGCATCTGAGAGAGCGCAGGGAGAGAGAGGAGGAGAAGTGCGCGCATGTGTGTGTGAGAAGTTGGCCCCTGCGATGGGGCAAGGCAGAGCAACGGGGAAGAGAAGGGGGGGGGAGAGAAGCCAGCAGGAAAGAGGAGGACTACACTTTCCAGAATGCATTGCCTAGCAGCAGCGTCACTTCCAGTTCCCCATAGAAATGCGGGAAAAAGAAGAAGCTGAATGAAGGCGGGAAGGAAATGAGGGGGAGAAGACTGGGAGAAGTGAGTACGTAGTACAATAATTAAGAATTTATTACGATCATAACGCAAATTGTTGGCCTCAAGGACCGTAAAGGAAGTCTACTTCCTGGTTAGCTGCCGTGATGCGTATAAACTAGAAAGTCCCATTACATATGAATCACTTACGATTTCTTTTGATTTTCATAACTTTTTTCTCATGCCTAGTGATTTATTATCAGTGAATGTTTGGTTTTGATGCATATATTATATCCCTACACCTGTATATAAAAACACTTGGAGGATCTTTTTTATCAGCCACCCTACAACTGTGAAATCACCTGCTGGAAGAACTCCAACAGCTAGATCAACTGTCACAATTTAAAACACAAGTGAAGACCCAGGCCTACTCAGAACGGTTTAAAGGACAAATTTTAAACCTGCATCTTATGTTTAATCTCTGTTGTGAAGTGTGAGGAAGTGGTGCGCAGGGTGATGGATTTGTCCTGCTGCCTTTCTTTTCCTCAGCAAAGCAGAACACTTCATCCTGGCCTTTGTGATAAGGACACTATAAACCCTGATCTAGAGAATCACATATTTCCTCCCCTCACTATACATAAACTCTAGTTCTTACAACAGTCCTGGACAATATGTGCCCTGCCTCTTACTGAACTGCAGTGTCTAATATTATACCCCCTTGTCTTTGTTAGAAAACATGATGGGAATTGTAGTTCAGCAATCTTCAGAATGCCACAATTTTCCCCATTCCTTTGTTAAAGGGGGAAATCTGAAGCAGTCAGCCCAGTGTGCACTTCTCTAAGATTGTGTGTTATTCTTTGTGAAATTTAAATAGGTTTACATCCCAGATGGTAACACCTCAACAGCACCAGCTGAGCAAAATGCCTCCCTATTTTATCAAAAGGAAGATGAACAACTACAACTAAAAATGTATAATGCAGTTTCAATAGCATTGTGATGCCATGCAGAAATCCATTAATGGATATATGGGCATCCCTAGTTTCACTGTATGTGGCAACTCTTCAAAAGTAGGCTCTTTTGATTTATTGTTTGTAATCTGTATATCATTGTCTCTTGCACACATGATTGCACCTTGCATTCTGTCATTAATCACACTGTGTTATTTTTTTTTAAGAGACAACACTAGAAATAGATGGAGGACTATGTTTTGTTTTTGAACAAGAAGGAAGCTTTTCAATCAACACCTATTCATTTTTTAGTAATTCAGCTCTGCGTGGAAGCAGAGAAGTTACACTCTTTGGGAACCGCATAAAGCAAAGCTTATAAATAAGTAAGATGCTGAAAATGTGTTTTCTTATTTATAATACCTTCTTTTGAATTAATTTTCAAAATCATGAAAAGTGAATATAAAAATTTGGAAGGATAAAGAGTGAGCTATTGACTGGATTACTCATTCTGTAATCTCTTGTCATTGAAAGATTGCCAGAAGTTTATTCGTCATCACACATTTGGCTATGGCAAACTTTTTCAGTGAGAATAATTTCTTGTAATCCTACCATTTGATCAACATTTTATTTAAACGATGCCAATGCCTTTCTAAGAAGTTGACAAAGAATGTTTATTCTTAATGAAACCTATATTTGCTTGTAAATCTTACTTTATTACCCTTTGGCCCTAATATAGCTTCCTTAAGATCCTTGGTCGTGTCTGGTGATGTCAACCCTTTTTCCCCTCAAAGTCCCAGTCTGACATACAGATGATGTAGCAACCCAGTTCCCTTTCATGCCTGGGGGGCAGGGGGCAGCACCGGGGGTCCCACTTGCATTAGGGCCAGCTGCAGTTGATGAGGATATGGAGGAATGGGCTGATGAGTTAGCTGGGCCTTCCTCTCCCACAGAGAGCTTGGCCTGGGATGATGAATGGCCTGACGGCTATGCTAGCTGGGAAGTTCAGGCTGACCCTGAGAGTGATGATTTCGATCAGTATGAGAACCCAGGTGGTTTCGGGTCGGGTCGCAGGAAAGGATCAGGGAAACAGTGGAGGATGAGCCCATGGAAGCTGAAAGGGAGTTCGGCTCTCATGAAGATAGCGACCCAGGTGCTGGGAGGCAAGGACGGAGCTTTGATAGGAGACGGAGCATTGAGTCCAGCAGGAGGGATTGGCACCGCAGCCTAGAGCGCCAGAGAAGCGCTAGATCCCGTAGCACAGATTGGCGCAGAAGCCTAGAGCGTCAGGGGCCCCGCCAAGGTGATTAAGTATAGGATCCGTGGGAACGGATCCTCAGTAGCTCGGCCACTATTCTAAGAGGAGTGAAGCGAGCGGAGTTCCAGGGAGCCAAGTTGCTGGCTCAAGCCTTGCCAAGAAGTTCCTTGGGATTGTTCATGAACTTTGCCTTGTTCTTTGCCACGGACCAAGTCCTTGATCCACATAGTTTTGCGGAGCTTTTGCCTTGTTTACCTTTGGATTTTACTTACGGACTCTTTACCTTTTTGATCGAACTTTTGATACTTTTTATGGACAATTTACCTTTTCACCTGTTTCTTATTATTCAATAAATAGTTAGCTGATTACCGTCTCTGTGTGTGTGATTAAGGGGCTGGGCCGAGTCCCTGCATCGTGACAGATGAGCATATTTCTAAAACTCACTTCTCAGTAGTTTTGTGTCACATTCCTATGGCTGATAGATGCTGGAGATGTTCTCCTCCCAACCACTAAGATTATAAACCTGAGAGAGAGAGCTGTCAAATCAAGAATTCTAACCCATTCCAAAAGACTTTATGGTTGAATAATGAGGTATAAAGACATAAATACAGAAATTATGGTGGCACAGGAAGAAGGTCCCTCTCCTCCGTTTTGCCATTTGGAACACAACCACATCAGAAACACCAGGGATAGGGAAGGATGAAAGACTGAGAACGCTGTTCATTAATAAGCCCCAGCACAAGTGGTGTGTAGGGCTTTGAGAAAACAGAATTTGAATCTCTTCTCAGTCACATGGGGAGGCAAGTTGCAATGTCTCAACCTAAGAGAAAAGTTAGGGAAAATCTCCTCTGAACAAATCTTGCCAAGAAAACCCTATGACGGGATTGCTATAATTTGGATTCAACATAAAGTCACCTAGCAACATCAACAACATGGTGGTTTTGTTATGTACTGTAGCTAAGGAGTAATTAGATAAAAAGTTAGAGGTAGTATCATAAGTTTACCCAGACCACCAAAAATAGGACACACAGAGAGAGAGACAACAGATAGACTCACAGAGAAAATGTTCTTAATTGATTAAGAACTCAATGCAATGGCTAAGAAGTTACTTGGGGTTCTTTAATTTTAATTTTTTTTAATCAGAAGGATCAAAGAAGGTAAAATTGGGTTCAGAACCAGAACTGGTATGTAAGATGGTCTTGTTTGTGAAGATGGGAACCATAGCTTCTTTTTCAGGGTCTGATTTGAAATTAAACCTGAGGAGGATTCTCATTCTGAATTATGGCAAGGTTTTCTCTAACAGCACCAGTAAAAATATGGTATGGGGATTAATAAAGAAAATGGCTAAGCTTTGCAGCAATTATTCACAAAAAGGCTCTAGCCAAAGTAAACGGATACAGTAAAAACAGATGATATAAGCCCTGAATCAGAGTGAGCTTCTTGTCAAGAGATTTTTGTTGTTGAATAAGAATTTTTAAAGACCTTATAAATATAGAAGACGGTGAAGTTGAAAGGCAAAATCATTTGCATGAGTAGAAAGAAACTGTGTGTTTTTCCAGACCAGCGTGTCAGCATTGTAAGTAGAAATTCATTTCTCAGCAGCAATAAGCTGTGAAAGTTTGAAAAGAAATATTTATTTTATACATTTTCCCTCACTACTTCTCCCCAAACACTGAATTCGCTGAGACATAAATCTAGGTTTTAGGAATGCCATATTGATTACCAGCTTTTCTTTTGCTCCAAAGGAATAATATATACTTTGGGAATACTTTTTCCATTTTTTTCCTCTTGGAACACAGTGATCTTATACTTTTGATTGGTGGAGATTAAAGTTGAATTTGAAGCATCAATTAACTTCTGCTTTGGAAACACAAACCTACAATCCTTAAATCCTTTAAATACACATTTAGTCAATCTTCTTCCTTGTCTCTTAAGCACGATTAATTCCCACCCTCTTTGTCACACTTATTTCCTAATTTATTCATGATTTTTGCCTAATGAGGGTGTTGTGCACTCTCTGTACATAATGCACAGAACTGTATGAATAGAGGGCAGGTTTTGAGTAATCCTCTCCCTCTTTGGAGGTGTTACTCTGCTAGTTGCTCTTTGGCAAAGCCGAAATCCTCTCCCTGTGCTGTAATCCAAACAGTGTTGTCAGCATATTAAATCAGTCATGCTGACAAGAGGAATGCAGACCCAACATTCAACAAAAATGCCCTTTGACTTTAATTGTCCTTGGTTTTTTTAAAAAAAATTAAATCACTTCCGTTTCCTTATGAAAGTCTGACTACATCAAGAGATACCCATCCTTGTGTAGTTAAAAACTTTTTGCCATGCTTTGCTTGAGCAACATATGTTAGACAATGTACCACTTGCAACCAAGTGATTTTTGCTCTATTGTATGTGAAAACTAGGATTATGTGCATACATAAACACATACAATTTCCCCTTAATTATTCTCAGCTTCATAAATAGGCCATTTCCTTTTAAAGCATTGTGCTTAGGCTCTTAGGGAGAGCCTGAGCACAATACTATTTGATCTGTAGTACAGTAATACTTTGAGTTAAGATTTTAATTCCTTCAGTGACCAAGCTGGTAACTCAAATCATTCTTATCTCAAAGCAAATGTTCCCATTGAAATGCTGTTAATCCATTCTGGTCCCCTGAACCTCCCCTGTCCCCATTTTTGTTATGTGTTTCTAAATAAGAAAATGTACTTTATAAATAACAAATAATGTATAAATGTACATTCATATGGAACAATTAAAAAGAAATATCAACGTTAAAATAGTAGAAGCACAAAGTTGTGGCAAGGAAACACAAGAGAAGAGGCAGAAGCATCATTTTCTTCATACTGTACTCATTCCAGCTTCCCTCCCTCTCTTGCTCTCTCTCTCTCCCTTCATGAAGCCAAACATACCAGGCATAAAAAACCACACGAAATAAACTAATCCAAAGTTTTACAATGCAAACAGCAATCTCCCAAGTGCACAAGAGCAAAACAGCAATTTCCCAAAGTGGACAAGAGCACGAGGCACAGAGGCTGCTCCCTTGAAGCCCCAAAGACCTGTACTCTCACGCTAGTGCTCCCTCTCATGCCAGCGCTCCTTCTGGAGCTAGCTCTTAACTCAAAGCATTGCTCATATGTCAAAGCTAAACTCAGGTTGAATAACACTCTTGAGTTGGGATGCTCTTAAATCAAAGTTTCACTGTATATGTAAGTCACAATGTGATGTTATAGTAATTCCCTGCAGTTATACTGTATTATGATTTTATTGTCATTGTTCAAGCTAAACAGCTTGAAATGTCTATTCCCCTAGGCCCAGTCTCCTCCATATGGTTGATTGTTTCAGAGATGCTGATATACTGGAGTACCTATGTGGTCCCAGTGCAGCAAGAATCATGTTAACTACTGAATGCAGGGTTCCTGCCTGTTTCTGTTTATCCAGTACCTTATGAAGCAGGAAGAAGCCATTTTTGCCTTTCTGCCACATCAGGACTTTAAAAAGGAAAATTCTTTCACTCCATTTTGTAGCCCTTTTGTGAAGAGTAGTTGATGGTCCTCAAAACTCGTTTCTGGAAGCCTCCAACAGTAGCAGCAGCAACCTATTTTTAAGGATGTTGGGGATTTTGGAGAAGTCTGGGTTTGAAAAGTGACATTGGAAATTGAGTGTTGTGTGGTTTCTGGCCTGTATGGCTGTGATGTAGGAGAGCACGACCATACAGCCTGGAAACCACACAACAATCCAGTGATTCCAGTCGTAAGACCTTGGAAATATTTGTGTGGCTGAGGGTGGAGTACTTTACCCTTGCCATTATAGATTTCTCAGGATCATAGTCACAAAAGTAAACTAGATATGCAGATAATCCAGGCTTGGTCAAATGAAAAAAGAGTTAATTTAATCTTCACATTACATTTGCTATTAGGTAGAAAGTTTCCTGTATAAAATACTGAATGGGTAGTACCCATTTGAATGTTAGTGATTATCAAAAGGAATGATTTCTCTTGATCTATTCCACTGATCCATTTCTGTCCAACCTTCAAACACATTTGCAGACAGAAAACATTTCTACTCCAGCAACATAAGCTACTATGATTATAATGGCCCGAATCCTATTGGTTGTTCCTACTTTCAGTATACCCATTCATCCAATTGCTCATGAGTGATTCCAGATAGGGAATCACTCCCATTGATTCAGTAGGACTACTTTTGTTATAACTAGACAATGGGATTCATAGCAAGATATTTTAAAATCACATCAGCAGTGATAGCCAAAGTAGTAAATGGGTGTGAATTTGTCCTCTTTGGTCTATGGAGGTGGGCAAAGGTTTAGGGCATTTCATGGTGTAGCACCCATGGGCCCGTTCGTGCCACTGGGGGGTGGGTGACGCGCCGGGGGTCCCGTTGGCATTGGGACCTGCACAGGCTGGAAGGGACTCGGAGGATGAGTTGGAAGGCCCAGAGCAAGATTGGTCAGCCGTGCCTTTGCCCATTTCACCTGTAGAGAGTTTAGCCTGGGATCTCGAGTGGGAGCATTCTCCCGGGAAGGAGCGGACCAGGTGGAGATGGGAGGCAGCGAAGCAGATAGCGGAGATAGTTATGAATTCCCCAAACGGCCGAGGTTCCCAAGAGCTGGCCGGGCAGCAGATGGAGGCTAGCGGCTGGGAAACTCCGGGGGAGGGCTGCTTCTCAGGAAGATAGCGATACTGGACTGGAAGAGCGGGGCCGTTTCTCATAACAGGCGCAGGGACATAGAGCAGGGCAGGAGGAGCTGGCATCTGTCCCTAGACCGTCGCCGTTCGGAAAGTAGAGACTGGAGACGCTGGGCCCTAGATCGTCGGGTTCCAGGCCGAGGATTAAGAACGGCCCCGTGGGAACTGATCGTCAGTTCTCCGGCCACGTCTGATCTGAAGGGCG
Source organism: Anolis apletophallus (assembly GCA_030556195.1). NCBI lineage: Eukaryota > Metazoa > Chordata > Lepidosauria > Squamata > Anolidae > Anolis > Anolis apletophallus. The sequence continues at coordinate 103,678,500 of JARBWK010000010.1, read as the reverse complement.
TTGAAGCGGAGTGAATCTTGGAGCCTAGTTTGGCTCGCCTAAGACCAAGACCTTGCCTTGTTTCCGATTCGCATTGGTGCGGATCCCTTGTTTCGTTCCGGATTGAATCCGGGAGCCTTGCCAAGCTTTTTACCACATTCGTCTTTGGATTTACCTTTTGGAACTTTGCTTACTTTACTGAACTGCAGCTTCGTGCTGATTGCTCTATTCTATGAACTTTCTAAGTGAATTGCCTTTTTGGATTTGTTTTCTTCAATAAACATAGTTAGCCTTTACTACGTCTCCGTGTGTGTGTTAAAGGGGCAGTTCTAAGTCGGCGATTGTGACACATGGTTTCCACTGTACCAGAGCACTGCTGCAAATCAAAGGCAAAGGACTTCCCATACAGAAGAATAAGTCATTGTGTTGAAAATGTGCAGTGGCACCATATTTATCATGCTGTGGAATTTTCTACTGTGCTAGCAACTTAAGTGGAAACAACTTGACAGAGAAGAGAGAATTGGCAGAAGCAGAGTAAATAAAGCTCCAAAGAAAACGAGTGCACATTTTCTCAATGTCTTCCTGTTCTGTAAGGTGTAAATAATTTCTTGAGCTACCGGGAAAGCTTCCTTTTCTATTGCAAAGAGTGGCATTTGAGAATGAATTTTCATGTATAGCAACATGGTTGCTTTATTAGATTTTGGTCTCCCGTTCTTAATGCCACACTGTGGCTGGAGGAACATTTTAAGTAAGATAAGAGCTGGATTTCTTTTGATCTTTCTGTAGCATAAAATTATGACATAATATAAAAGACATTTTGTTCAATTTTGAAATGAGAGAATGATTAAGAACGATTGAAATAGAAGCCCCCTTGGATTCTCTACATAGTAAAGAATCTAGCTAGAAGGCAAAGTTGTAATGCTGTCACTCAATTAAATGTAAGTCTATTTTTTAATGCCTCGGGCTTCACATAAGTCACCAAAGTGTGTGAAGTTGGCTATGATCCAAAGTTTTAACTTTTTTCTCCATTAATAAATTAACGATCCTACTCATCTTGGACTAATGTGGGGATCAGCATGTAGATAATTATGCAGTTTCACATTTTACACAGCATTGTGATTTAGTTATTCTTTGGAGTTAAAATGTGGCAGAATTGGCTTATTGAGAGAAAAAGATTTTAAGAAGAAAATGCAATAGGATTGTGGGTAAAATCCTGCAAAACTCATGCAAACTTGAAATAAGCAGATCAGTATATTTGCCTAGTTCACAAAGTGCTGCTTTCGGGTAGTCTGTCAAGTGTGGTCACCATTCCATTTATGGTGGTTCCATGAATTTCATAGGGTTTTTAGGAAAAGAATATTCAGAAGTGGTTTGCCATTTCAGAGGAAGCCTGCCATAAGTGGAGATATAAAGGATATTCACATGTTTACTCATCCTTGCCAAGAAAAAAATGTCAACACATGAGAAAACCTTTTTAAGAAAATGTCTGGCTGTTGGTTTTTCACAACTCAGCACTAGTGGGGAAAGGGGAAATTTTCGCAAAGAAAAAAATCACTTGATCCTCAAATTGTGTTTTGTACTTCTCTACAAATGTTTGTACAAAATGAGGATTTCTTTTGTACAATTTGTCACAATGCATCCTGACATGTCAAAAATATGGAAATGTGCGTTCTTGGACACCAGCTCGAGACGTCCATGCCCCGGACATTGTTGCCCGGTTTCACCGCAAGTATCCCGACAAGCCCAAGCCTCGAGGGAGGCCTCGGAGGGGCCCTGAGGGGGGATAGTGTAGCAACCCAGTTCTCTTTGTGCCTGGGGGCAGGGGCAGCACCAGGGTCCCACTTGCATTGGAGCCAGCCGCAGCTGATGAGGAAATGGAGGAAGGGGTTAATGAGTTAGCTGGGCCTTCCTCTCCCATTGAAAGCCTGGCTTGGGATGATGGATGGCCGGACGGTTGCGATAACTGGGAAGGTCAGACTGATTCAGAAAGTGTTGATAGTGACGATTGTTATGAGAAGCCAGGTGGTTTCGGGTCACAGGAGAGAATCAGGGAAACATTGGAGGAGGAACCCATGGAAGCTGAAAGGGAGTCTGGCTCTCATGAAGATAGCGAGGCAGGTGCTGGGAGGCAAGGTCGGGGCTTTGATAGGAGAGAGAGCATCGAGTCCAGCAGGAGGGGTTGGCACCGCAGCCTAGAGCACCAGAGAAGTGTGAGGTCCTGTAGCACAGATTGGCGCCGAAGCCTAGAGCGTCGGGGACCTCGCCAAGGGGATTAAGTATAGGATCCGTGGGAACGGATCCTCAGTAGCTCGGCCACTTCTATTCTACACGGAGTGAAGCGAGCAGAGGACCACGGAGCCAAGTTGCCGGCTCGTGCTTTGCCAAGAAGTTTCTTGGGTCTTGTGTGAACTTTGCCTTGTTCCTTGATCCGCATTGCTTTGCGGAGCCACTTGCCAAGCCTTCTACCAAGCTTCTGCCAAGCCCTTGTTTTGGATTACTATGGACTCTTTCTTTGGATTGAACTTTTCAATATTTTTATGGACAATTACCTTTTCACCTGTTCTTTATTATTCAATAAATAGTTAGCTGATTATCGTCTCTGTGTGTGTGATTAAGGGGCTGGCTGAGTCCTTACATCGTGACAGCTACTACCTGTGGCAGATGATGGAGTTGTCCCCATCTTTCCATAAGGAAAGATGGGTTTAGCCAGCTTAAAGGAGCTTCCCCCTGTATGATGAGGCAGGGGAGAAGCTGGGACGGTGTGGGGTGAGTGTCACCAGGATCACCACAATCTGCGCCAGTTCTCAGTGATGTATGTGAAAATGCCCCCAAAATTCTCTTCTCTAAATAACCATTCCAGTTATGGGACCTCTATCCAGTTTTCAGTCTGTGTTCATGATAATACTTTTCATGGTTTTTTTTTTCAGGCACTGCAAATGGAGGTAAACATGTTAACTTATTCCTATTTCTGAGCCTGTTGCTGGTTGAAGGATGCTTTCTCCCTCTTTCTCCAATTTGCGTGATTTGAAAATCCCTTGCCAAGAGTGACCATGTTGCACAACACTCCTTTTCTTTAAATTTAGTCTGGTATTCCAAACCGGCAAATTTAAGGACCCAATCTACTTCAGTATGCTGTCTGATCTTTCCCCCTCTCTAATCAATATGTGGGAATATTAGTATACTGAAATAACAACATAAATCAGAATTAATAAAAGCTTGCAAAAATTCATTCAGAGTTTTTGTATGTATCTTAAATAAACTGTTTTCATCAAATGAAACAGGCCTGTATAACTCCTTCAGACTTTCAATAGCCAGGCATGTTGAGTCACTATGATATATCGTTTTCAAGCTAGAGAGGATTTGACGACACAGTCATCAAAGTTGGAGACAGATCTCAAAGCAAGGAATACTTTGGCATGTCAATGTGTGCTGTAGCTTGAGTCTTCAAACAGCAATTGAATAGGCTCAGCTCAGCTAGAACAGGTGAAGCACCAGAGCCAATTATATGTGTGAAAAACCTTAGGGATCTTGGTTGATTTGCACATCTCTGCAGCTGTTGTGAAATCAGCAACTGTTAAAGGAATATTTCCTACAAATAAAAAGTAAGTCCTCTCATGGACTTACTCACAAGCATTGCAAATATATTACTCAAAACTGTTCATCAGTCACATGTTGCAGTTTGTAAACCATGAATTTGCTTGTTAGTTGCTCCTGCAGTCTTTGATAAGGAAAGCAATGAGCATTTGTAATACCTTAACTAAACTGTAGATTAGTAAAATTGAGCATGTAAATTTTTTTGTTGTTTTAAAATGCACATAACTATGGCTTTGAGGCAGATTGTCCTTTTGCCAGTGTAGCATGTTATTTCAAAACTAATTTGGGTACTTTTTTGCCTCCACGATGCCAAGTTTGCCTCGTTGAAGGACATATGCACCTTCTTGAAAAAATAACTGCTCTATTGCAAATGGTATTATTTTTAATGTTTACTATTCTATAAATGAGTGTTGTCAGGACAGAGAAGCAGCATGCTTTGTGCAAAGTCTTGTGTTGATTAGTAAATTGTACTGATTTTAGAGGCTATTTTGACTGTTACTGTGTTTTAAGTGGCAGAGTGTGGTTGACAGACATGTTCTAGCATCAGTACTTAACTGATCAGAGAAAGTTCAAACTGGGTTATACTGACTGGTGGAGAATACCCAGCTCATGCCCGGATTACCAATAAGGCCAACGAGGCCATGGCCTAGGGGCGCAAGTCAGGGGGGGGGGCGTAGATCACGGACCAAAAAAACCTGGTCAGCGCACCTCTTTCCCCCTTTCTCATGCCCCTCCTCGCTCCTTCTCCTGGCAAAGTCTCTGCTCCGTCCCCTCCGGGAGCGCACACCAAGCGGACATCTTTCTCTCTCTCTCTCTCTCTCTCTCTCTCTCTCTCTCTCTCTCACGTGCTTTCTCTCTCGCTCTCTCGTGTGCTTTCTCGCGCTCTCTCTCGCGCTCTCTCTCGCTCTCTCTTTCTCTTTCTCTCGCTCTCTCGCACGCTCTCTCTCGCATGCGCTCTCTCTCTCTCTCTCTTTCTCGCGCATGTGCTCTCTCTCCCTCTCTCGCTCCCTCTCGCTCTCTCCCTCTTGCGCTCTCTCTCGCGCTCTCTCTCTCATGTGCGCCTTTGGAGTGAGTTTGCACCCGCTGCGCTCTCCCCAAGCCTCCCAACTCCCAAGGAGACCCTCATAGCACAGCGGAGCTTTCCAGCCGGTGGGAATGGGGACCTTGGAGGTGGCGGGATGGTGCCTACTCGCCTTTCTCTTCTGCTCCGGAGGCACCATGGTGAAAGCCAGCCAAGTGTGGGTCTGAGTGGGGTGTGTGTGTGTGTGTGTGGGGGGGTAGAGGTTGGCTGGGGGCGTAATTCCAAAGTGTGGCCAAGGGCGCAAAAAGGTGTTAATCCGGGCCTGACCCAGTTAAAAGAAGGGTTTGAGGTATCAGGCTTTCAAATGCATAAAATGCACTGCTTGAAAACATAAGGCAGAAAGGACAACTGGAGCTTGAACAGCGAATACCTTAAATCAGTGATTCTCAACCTGTGGGTCCCCAGATGTTTTGACCTCCAACTCCCAGAAATCTTAACAGCTTGTAAACTGGCTGGGATTTCTGGGAGTTGTAGATCAAAACCTGAGGACCCCCACATTAAGAACCACTGCCTTAGATGACGACATGGTAGCAGAAAAGCTTAGAAAGAATGGGACAGATTATGATGATTAAGGCATTGAGTGATCAGCAATGAGATCAGACTTGAAGTCACTGAAGAATGTAAGGCTGAGACAAGGTCAGGTGTATGTTGAAAAGGGATGAGGATTAACAACATCATCACACTTGCCTAAATCTGTCTCCTGGGACGCTTCCATCCTGTCACTGGCCATCACATGACGTTATGTGATTTCTGGCAGAAGCCCCACCTCCAACTAGAGTAGAAGCATCGTTGGACACTTCCCCATAATACAGGAGGCTTCCTGTATTGTGCTGCCTCCAGTGGAGTCAGCAGGGATCCTCTACAGAAGGGCGATGTTTCCCACTTGTGATGTGGGTAGCATCACCAAGAGGGAGCTGAGCACGGGATGACAGATTTGCCTCACTACCCCTCTCTTTTCTCACCAAAGCCAGGCAAAGTGGGACACTTCACCTGGCCCTTGTGATGAGACCCCCAGATTCTCTTTGCGATAACCTTTAAAGGGGCTGAGAATCTAACAGAGAAGAGCTGGATCCAGTGTGCCAAGTGCTGGACCAGAATGATACATTTCTGAACTGCTGAGTTCCAGTCAAACTGAAGGCCAAAGTATTCATCACCCTACTTTGGTCAATAATGGAAACAACATGAAATTAGTGGTGTCAGTCCTTACTTGTTTTGTTCTTGCATGGAAGAGTGAAAATTATGAAAAACTTTTCTTCCTGGCAGTCAAGTTTAATTTGCATTTTTTATTATTTGCTGCATATGGGGGTTTTTCCATTAAAATTTCACAAGGGATTTCAAAATGACATAAATTGAATTTATTGAATAAATCTTCAGACCGTATGAAATATGAAAAGTACATTTTTAAACCAAATATATGTCTCTTCAAACATAAAACGGTGTAAAATAGAATGCACTAAAATCTCCACATATTTTATCAATTGACACAAGTCTTTATTAATACATTTTTTTTTTTCATCTTAGCAAGAAAGGGGGTAACTTGTATATTACAAACCAATTACATTCACAGGAAAAAAATGTCCTCAACCTGCACCAGATATCAGTGATAATAACCTTCCCTACAACTGAAATATGACCAGATTCCCAGTAAATCTTACACTTTGGTTCTACTCCATGCAGAATCTGTTTTGCACTAGGCTGCATCAAAGCCTTCATTGTTCTATAATTATGACTATTTGCTCAAAATGAAGGTGGATGAAAGCTGGACATCTGAAGCATCCAATTTTCTATTCAATGGTGCAGGTGCTAAGAGAACCCGGCACATCCTGAAGAGTTGGGCAGCTACTCAAGGATAGAACAGAAGCCACAAAATCAATCCTTTTTATTGTTTGTTTCCCTCCCTGACACATAATAGGCCCTGTTTATGTGCTCTGAGACATGTTCGGTCAGTTTCACAGTGAGCCATGAGTCATTTGCACTCACCATTCTCCAGCTTCTCTGCTTGCAACTCCATAGAATATCAGTATGCTTAGAGTACAGTCAGTCTACAGCATGGTCAGGTTCAGAATTAGTACGCTTCTCACAGCTGGTGCAGGACACCTAGAAACTCCTACTAGGACTGTTGCTTTCATATTCTGCTTTCCAAAAGCATCTGATTAGTCATTGTAAGAAACCAGGTGTAGAATTTTATGGACTCCGGATATGATCCAGCAAGTCTTTTTATGATCTTATCACAGAACTGAAAAAGAGAGGAGGGGCAGGCGAATGTTTCTCTGTGTTCTACAGAGTCAGATTAAATACTGAAGTCAATGCTGTTGAAAGCACAATTCCCTTGTTCTCACGGCATTCATGCCATGATGAACTTAAAAGTGTTGAGCAGCAGCTGTCTCACATCAAATTAAGCAGGGAAATGTTTGGCTTCCTTGCCAGCCTTATGTTTTAAAGGATTTTAAAATATAATGTACTGTGCTTGGAAGTTCTTTTCCCTCCTCTCACTAGTAACACTTTGGATGACACAGGACAATTTTGCAGTACAATATCTTTTCCATCATCAAAACTGTAAAAGAATAGTGAAACATTACAAAGCAGCTAGGTGTTGTACCGTAGACCTGAAGGATCCCTCAGTAAACCACTTGAGACCAGCGTGATTAAATGCTTTATTTAGAATAAATGAATAAAGTAGATAGAAATATAGTCCATTGATGCTCCCAAGCATCAGGGTATTGCAAAGCAATAGTCTAAAGGTAAAACAGGATCAAAGGGTAAAAGAGTCTTGATGTCCCAATGGGCTAAATCCAGGGATAAGTTCTTGGCACAAAGACTTGGCAAACAGAGTCCGAAGGCTGGAAGGCCCAATGGCCCAGGCAAAGTTCCGTGAAGGCTTGGCTTGAAAGCTGAACATTGACGAGAGATGCCTTAGAACCAACGGGAAGCAGCTTAAGTAGGTTTCTCTCCTTGAAGACGCAAGCTGCGTAGGAACTTCTTCCCAGGCTCGCTGGTGGGACTTGCCCCGCCTGGGCCTCTCGGCTGAGATTGGAATGTCAGCTCATTAGTGAAGACACCTGGACTTTTGGGAGGCACCACTGCTTTGTGGTACCAGGCCTTCTTATCGGTCTGGGAATTAGAAGGGCTGCATTTGCCCTTGAACGCTTGGTGAACTAGAGGCCTCTGCAGCATCTTGCTTTCAGGCCTCTCTGAGGCTTTGGATTTAACATGGCGTGAGTCTTGCTGAGGGCTAGAATCAGGCTGGGGCATGACACTAGGTGTGATGAGCAAAGATGAAGTTACTATTTCATAGAGAGGGGTAGCTGATGCTTGGTGCAACAAGAATATATTTTGGGACAGAATAGTATCACCTCTTGTCCTGCAACCTTTCCCTGGCCCTTTGGATTCTGTCATGGTCATTTGGAGAGTCTGAAGGTTGTTGCACCCAATAACATATTTTCCAAACTCTGAGTGGAGGCCAATGTCTCATGACCAGCACTAAAGAAATCTAAACATATGGCAGTTGAAGAATAGGGCAAAGGAAGGCAATCCACCTCCGTAAACCTTGCATTGATTTCATCCAGTTTTCCAAATGTGTGGCTAAGTAAGTTCAAATAGCGTTTTTTTAAAAAAAAAAAACTGGCTTTGGTTGCTATGACATTGCAATTTGACTCTCCTAGAATATGTTATGGGATGATTCAGCTGGGTGCTTGTTAAACTACAAGTGAACATTAGAAGGAAAATATTTTAAGTATCCAGGACTACTATCTCCATTTAATGCAACATCAACCTACCATTATCCCTGATATTTGCAATGCAATAAAACATAAAGTCTCCAATCTCACTGGTAATTCTAGCTAGAAAATAATCATTTCATCGATCGCTGAATGGTAAGTCAACACTTATGTGAATCCCATTCATTCATTGGATCTCTGTATTCTAGTTAGAGCTAGCAATTGGATGGAGGCCTAACACATTAGACAAATTTGAAAAGTTGATAGAAAAGTAAGCTTTTTTTTAAAAAAAATCCTCTGGCTACTTTTGGCTTTATACCACTTCGCTGGTTGCTTCTTAGTTTTTCAAATCCTCCAGCTACTTTAAAAGCATGCTTTTATTAGCTGCCTAGGGTAATATAAAAAAGAGGTGGGATGAAAGTGTAAAAAATAAAGCCAATTGAAATTTGACATGGCTTCATCTCTTTGTTTACTGTGTATTTGATTCATTTTTTAGAAAGTTGAGGAATATGTTCAAGTCTGTTGTTTCCAAGCATCAAGGGAAATGTCCACAGCTCTGCAAAGCAGTGTGCCTGCCAACACTCTCTCATTGCTTTTGTCCCCACACTAATCTCCATTTGCAGAGCTAAAGTGAGATTAACTATCCTAAGAGCCAATTTCTAGTATCTCTTTATTTGCACTGGAAGTTTCAAACCTGTGAGGTGTCTTTGTTGTATGCACAGCTGGTCCATCACAATGGCAGGATTGCCCACAGCCACTTTCTCATTCTGAGACAAGGGAGTTGGCCAGAATGCCACCTGTGAAGATGAGAAATGGAATTTATTACATAGATGCTTTTAAACTAAGCCACAAAAGTGAAAATCAATTATTTTACTGATGCCTTGAGAAGAATAAGTTGTCAGAAATGTGTACTGCTGGGCATAATTATCATATTGGAAATATGTGTGCTTCTTCTTCACATTTTTTTCTTTACTTTTTTTTCAATCTGAATTCTGTTGGTGGAACTATGCCAATATAGGCAGTGGCAGTAAGACAAAAAAAGTCCTCAGGAACTGTGGTTTGCAAGGGGGAGAGAATCAGTCCTCTCAAAGCCAGCAGGCTTTTTCTACCTTCCTTTGCCATCATGGCATGTTGCTTGAAAAACTATATGCAAATGTAGTGTATCCACAGGATTCCAGATACATCTAGATTTAATACAGTTTGACACCACTTTAATTCTCATGGTTCCTTACTATGAGGTATTTTGGCAAGGCACTCTTCGGCAGAGAAAGCTAAAGACTTGTAAAACTACAACTCTTATGACTGGGTAGCATTCAGCCATGAAAGTTAAACTGGTATCAGACTGAATTAATTATACAATCTAGATCAGACCTGGGCATTTATGGCCCGCGGGCTACATGCGGCCCACCAGCCAATTTTGACCGGCCCACTGGCCAATTCTGTCAGGCAGGCAGGCAAGCAGAGCGGCCAATGGAGGGGGGAGAAGAGGAGGAGGGGCCAGGAGCAAGTGCCGCCACAGAGCATGCCTTCGCCCTCCTCCTCCCTTTCCTTCCACCTTGCACGCTCTCCCTCCCTCTTTCCTCGCGCTCATTCCCTTCTCTACTACATTTTCCTGTCTTCCCTCCCTGTTTGTTTCCTTCTTTCACTTTTATTTCTTTTTCTCCTTCCTTCCTCCTTTACCTCTTTCCTGCCTTTCCTTTCTACTTTCTCTTCTTCCTTCCTTCCTTCCTTCCTTCCCTTCCTCCCTCTCTCTTTCCTTCCTTCTCCCTTTCCCTGTTTCATTCCTTCCTCCTTCCACCATATCCCCCTCCCTTGCCAAAGGAAAAGAAGGAAGGAATGAACGCAAGAGGAAAGGAAGGGGAGTGCAGCGAGGGAGAGGGGGCAGGGCTAGAGGAGGAAAGGGGCAGGAACGAGGCTGGAGTAGGGAGTGGGGCCGGAGCGTGGGGGGGGGACTTCCATTCCCTCCCTAGCTTCATCCGTTTACTTCACCCTCCTCGTCTTCCTCCTCCTTTGCTTCCAAGCCTCCTCTTCTCTTCTGCCTCTTTGGGCATATTGAGGATTTGTGCCAAGTTTGGTCCTGATCCATCATTATTTGAGTCCACAGTGCTCTCTGGATGTAGGTGAACTACAACTTCCAAACTCAAGGTAAATGCCCAGCAAACCCTTTCAGTACTTTCTGTTGGTCTCATGAGAGTTCAGTGTGCCAAGTTTGGTTCAATTCCATTGTTGCTGGATTTCAGGATGATCTTTGATTGTGAGTTAACTATAAATTCCAGCAACTACAATTCCCAATTGTCAAGCTCTATTTCCCCGGTATTCTCCCTATTGACTGAGCTCAGCTCCCAACCCACCAGAATTACTCATTGACCTATATCCACAGTATTGTGGGTGATGGAACATCTGGAATCAGCATTTATTTATTTCTCATTGTAATATCAATATTATATCTTTGATATGAATGATCTTATCTGTCATCTTGGGATCCAGCATAAATACTCTGGTGGTACCACCATGGGCATGTTTGTTGAATACCTCAAATAAGAGAAACTAAAGAAAAACTCAGTATTCAACAAAATACTGAATTGTTGTGTACCTTAAGGTCATTTTCTGACTTATGGCAACTACAAGGTAAACCTATCACGATGTTTTCCATGGCTTAAAGTATATGACTTAGCTACAGTTACCCAGTGGGCTTTCATGATTGAGCTGAGATTTGAACTCTATTCTTCAGAAATTTATTCCAACACTCAAACCACTATGCCATGCCTGCTCAAAAGAGTAAATAGATATGTTATATGGCATATATGAGAGGCATAAATATATACGATCATCAGAAAAAACATATAATAGGTACTTGGTCTGAAGTTGATCAGTAGTTTGCAGGGTTTTCACTCTGCAAATAAACAGAAACCATACCAGAATATCTCATACACAATTTCCTTGTTGCACTTGCTCAGTGAGTTTCTTTCTCTAATCATAGTTTCCAAGTCCACTGCTGTTTATGTTGTTGCTCTGGGAACTTCCAATTACATTCCATATAAGTCTTTGCTGCAGTACATGACATTTTAAAAATGTCTTTATGAAGAAATCCAGGGTCATTAGGCTGAAAATGGTAAAGCCACATAGCTGTATGAGTTCCCTATGACCCGTTGTTTAGAAAGTCTTGCTCTAGAATTCTTGAGCATGTTTACAAAAGATGAAACTACCAAAAAAAATTGAGCATATATTACCTGACAATACTGGCCATTGTTTGACTGTATTCTACGAAGTTCTGCAAAGGTGTTTAGATGCAAATATTTACAGAAACAAACAAACACACATATGCACCATTATATCAGAGAGAGAAATGCAAGAACCATAATGGCATATGTATAATTTACATGTTTAGGCTGTGTGTTTATGCACCCTAATAAAGAGCACAATTGAGGATTGATCTTGTACTTCTCTATTATATCACACAAGAAAGATAATTTACATTTTCTTGTTGTGGGTTTATGGACCCTAAGGATCAGAGCACATCTGATATGTGGCCAGCTATATATTTTGTTGTAATACTATTTTTTTGAGATGAAAAAAGGAAGCAACACTTATTTAGGTGCTTAACTAAAACTAAAACTTTTCAATGACTATAACTCTATTGTAATGTATGGGCAGGATGATCTGGATTGGGGAAGAAGAAGATAGTATTTTAACTCTTTTTATTCTGTAGTAACTTTTCATTTAAACTCACCATTGTTACCAAAATCCTTTTTGTCTCTATATTAATGGGGCTAGAATCAGGATACACAGCCATTAGGAATGATTTGAGATGAAAATGTGACATATTATTTATTATTTATTTTATTATATTAGATTTTTACACCGCCATTCCCAAAAGCTCGGGCGGTTTACAGCAATATGCAAATACACAGAAGATAGCAATTTAATAAAACAATAAAAACACAATAAAACAAGGTACAATGCAGGTAAAGATCATAAGCCTTCAAAAACCTGCCTAAATAAGTGTGTCTTTGTGCTGGTCTGTGACCGTAATAAAGTTTTTGATTTGATTTGACGTGTGTCTTACATGCTCTGCGAAAGCTGTTCAAATTTCGCAGAGCTCGTGTCTCTGGTGGCAGGGCATTCCACAATGTTGGAGTGATGATAGAAAAGGCTCTTTGCCTGGTAGATGTCAAGTGGAAGGATTTTACACTAGGAATGTTCAGAAGATTCATGTCTTCTGAGCGTAGTGATCTTGGAGGGTTATATGGAATCATGCGATCCCGCAGGTACATTGGCCCCAGACCGTATAAGGCCTTGAAAATTAGAACTAACACCTTGAAAGTGATCCAGAATTCAATTGGCAGCCAGTGCAGGTCTTGCAGGATCGGTGTTATACGGTAGGTCACGGGTTCCCCCGTGAGCAGCCGGGCTGCAGCGTTCTGCACTAGCTTAAGTTTCCGGATCACGGTCAAGGGTAGGCCAATGTAAAGAGCGTTACAGTAGTCATGTCTTGAGATGACCGTGGCTTCGAGTATCGTGGTTAGGTCGTTATGGAAAAGGTTAGGTGTAAGGTTAGGACTATGATGTTGATCCTTGACATGCGGGTCTATACTCGTATCTGCTTTTTATTGGTAACAAAAATATTTGATCTTTCATTGGAGTCTCCTACAGTGAGATTCATTATCCAGAGAACATAAACTCTTTACCTATTCCAGGGGTAATTCTATTCTTAACTTCTGAAAATGTATTATTAGTAATGTGTAACACTTCCCTCCATGGGGAGCACCAACCTGTGTAAAATAAAGTAATTTATTTTTCTGGACTATATGGCTTAACTTTGGCAATTCTAAGAAGAAATAGTGTTTTGTGACATGTTTCATGACAACTGGATTTTCTTTCCAGCATTTTGCCAATGAGGTTTGGAGTACTGTGGAGATCACATTCTGTAGCAGGAACACATTTATTCTTTTGGAAAAATGAATAAAATCATTTCATATGTCTGTCTAATAAGACTTCCACCTTTCAGGCTAAACTGAAAAAAAAATCCAAAATAAAAGAAAATGTTGACAACTCGGTGACTCTTTTTGTGACTCTTCTTTTTTTCCAACTTTCTTGCAGATAAACACAAAGAATCTAACAGGACACCCTGTCCGCCGACCCTTATTTTACATACTGAAATAAAAAATAAACCAACAGAGAATGAAGACAAGGTTTGTTCCATATTACTTTTATCTGATCTGGGAAAAATTTGAACTGCTGCAAAACAAAGGACAGGAGCTTGTTGCATAGATTTCCTTATTTAAAGCAATCATATTACATAGTGGGACATTACAATAACACACTGGCCCATTGCTGTTTAGCCCAAGTTAAACATAAGTTGATGGGCTACAATTTATATCAGGCATAACAAGTTTACCTAGTTAAGAGGAATGTTGTCTGCAAAACTTATATAGGCGGCCCAGATTTTCTATTCCTGCTCCATCTGCTTGCCATAGCTGATTAATATGTAATCATATAATGAAAGGGTTATGGAAGAGGAATCATAAATTCTAAATGATGCATCTTGACACTATGATATATAAAGACTGGGCTAGAGCAGTGGTGGGAATTATTTGATTCTTTGAACTACTGTTGAACAGCAATTCAAAGCAGACAAGACCATCCTAACCAGTGGTAAAATGTGCTAGGGGTTGTAATCCAACAATATCTGGAGGGCCAGTGTTTGGGTAATATCTGGATTCCCCTATTTGGGCTAGAAGAAGAGAAAGTGAATGACTAATACAATACTAGCAAGGGTTCAACTTGGAGAAAAAGTTCACTGACCAAAGCCTGTAACTGGCACTAACTTTGATGAAAAATGAAAATACAAAAAATAGTATTTCATGAAAAACAATATAATAAAAACATACAGTTGTCTGGTTCTTTTTTGTTATAAATTCTACATTTCCTCTATTATCAAAACTTTCCAATTTTGGTGCCTCTATTTTATTATACTAAGCCTAAATACTGATGGAAAGCAGTCAGTGATCCTCCACTTTTGGCCCACCAGATGCTCAGGTTCTAGGCACCCAGTTGTCCAGCCAGTGGTAAGGATCTCTGGGGATTGAAGTCCAATTCTTCTGGAGGGCCAAAAGTTGACAATCACTATTGTAGACTAATACATTATTTAAATGACTGGAAAGAAAAACACAATTTAATTTTATTTGTGTAAGTAAAGTAAAGTACAGAGATGCATTCTCTTAATTTCTGTGTGTCCCCCCCCCCCCCCATAAAGAATAATTCTTTAAAGCTACTCCCAGATGATGATGGTGGTGGTGGTACAAATGGCAACAAACCTGTGGCATCCACTCCAGTGCCAGGATCTCCATGGTAAGCCAGTGCAAATCAGGTATCTTTCACCAATCTCTGTAGATACTACTGTCAAATAGGAACTGATGATCTATTTTGATTGTGGAAAATGATTTTAAAAAAGAATTGATAATGTAAAGTCATACTTCTATTACAATAATTTTACAAAATGAAGAAGCAAAGACATTTCAAAAATTTATAAGATTTCTTGTCCCATTTCATAGACTATATATGCACATATATAGATGTAGAAACAACATTAAAGACATAGGGTTGGATCTAGATATGCACACATGTTTTAAAAAGAAAATTTATAGGAAGTGATTTTCCTCTCCCACGTAGTTGGGGTAGTGCATCCAATCCCAAAAATTTACTCAATAGAGCTTCAGATAATCCTGGTGAATTGCATGGGATGTGGTACGCTGAATTATACCCTCAAATTATGTGAAGGCATCTTCTTTGAGTAGACCTATTCCATTTACAAGTGGCAGTACATTGTTCCTATCACTATACTAGACTACATCCCATTTAAAATCTTACTCAGTGTGATCTTTGACCAGCTAGGGTTGTACTGTCATTACAAGGCAGCCATGAAATAAAGATTTAGGAATACTTCTAAGACCAAACCTGTATTTGAGTTACATTAGAAAAAGTAATATTTTAGTTGTTTGCTTTTATTGTTGATATACAGGCCAATGTTGACTCATCATGCAGATTCCATCATGTGATCCATCACAGAATCACACTGAAACATGGAGCAGACCTTTAGGGAATATATTATTAATTCATGCCCATTTAGATGTAGCATCAAAAAAATACCATAACCCATGATAAATTAATACACCCAGTAAACCTGGAACTGATCCCAAACCCTCTCCACTTGTAGGCTGGCTCCATGCTTCTGATGGATTCTGTGGTTGATATGACATTACCAGACATGCACTGGAATGTCATGTGGGAACAAGAGCAGGAAGTGTGAGAATGATTCCAGGTTGTACAGCTTATAACAAATTAAAAGGTGAGTTTTGATTGCTTCTGTGCAATCACATTAGCTCTGTACAGACGTTCATGACATACTGTAAAGACTGTAGAGTTGTCATGTCAAATTCGGAGTTCACATTCAGCCTCAATACCTGTAGGGTAGAGTAAGGTTTTCTGTCATTTAGGTATATTAAAAGCAAAGAACTAGGCCATTGAATTTGCTTGAAGGAACTGACATGTAATTGTTGAGATGTTTCTGCTAGATTTGTTTCAAAAGCAGTGTTGTTTCTGTTCCATAATTTGGATTACTGCATTTTGTATGATGGTTGAGAACCTGATTTCCAGTTCTCTCTATATAAGGATATAAGAGCCCTGGAGCATCAGGCAAAATCCAGTCTAGTATTCTATTGAATCCATAGTTAGCCAAATGCCTGTGGGAACGCCATAAGCCAACTTTGAGTACAACCCCTTCCCTCGATCATGCTTCCCAGAAACTAATGCATAGGGGCATATATAGAGACTCCAACAAAAGCCAGATCCAGCATGTATTTGTCATCCAGATTTTTACATAGTGAATTCAACAATGCAACTATGTACTGTGTGGAAAAAAGTACTTTATTTAAAAACACTGTTTTTGAATTTCCCATCATTCACTTTTAGTATCTGACTCCTAGTAGCATAAGAAGAGGATATTTTCCCCTATTTACTTTCTCAACCCCATTCCTAGTTTAATGTACTCTCTCATCTCTCAATCTCTCTCTCTACTGGTCTTTCATGAAAATTTGAAGATGCTCCAACAGTTTAATCTTTCCTCATTGGGGATTTCTTCTAACCACTAGGGGGTTTTCTTGTTTTAAAATACTATTTCATCCATGCTCATACTAGCTTTGGTATGGTCAACACCACCTACAACTGCCAAATGTCATGAAACATAAAGATTCACTCAACCTTTTATGTTTCATAACTTTTGGATCTTAAAACCATTTACTATTATTATCTCAAAATATATTACATGTTTTAATTGAATGTACCACAGAGGTCAATGAGAATTAACTCAAGAAACTTGAATACAGCCCTATTTTATTTATATTCAGTACACTATTAAACGGCCCAGTAACCAGTATTATTTTGGCAGAATACAATAAATTAGAAATATATAAAGTTAAAACAGTGAATAGACAACACATACCAATTCAATTATAAAACTAGCAGACCCTAGTCCTTAAGTAGGCACTAGAGGCTTTTTTGCATTTGCACTGAATTGGCTAATGTAACTGCATTATATCTCAATCCCCCCGTCTTTCAAATAACATTTGTTTTCCTGAGCATTCATCCTTTCCAGTCTAAAAAATAGTGCTGAATTTTATTTAGCTAATCTGTGATTCAGTTGCATATACCACTGCTTTCTTTAAAATATATTTGCTAGTTATAGTTTGGCCCCCGTCCCTAGAAAATTACTATTGGTAATATCACCACTAAAATGATTTGTTAAAATGTTATTTGCATATGAGACCTCCAAGGTCTAGTTAAGGCCATAAACCAGAGATGGAACTGCAACTCCCATAATTCCTCACCATTGATTATGTTGCTTAGAACTTATGGTACTTCCATTGAAGGGCTACATGATTTACTACCTTCTTTATACATTTTAACTAGGTTGTAAATAAACTTCAGCAAAATCCCTATGCAATCATACTGTTGATCTTTGAGTTGGAAAATACTTATGTCTAGCATATTTGCATTTAAAATATTGGTTGCCCATTGTAAATTATTTTTTCTCAACACACATTTCATTTAAGGATCAATCATCTCTTTACTTTCTGATCAGTATAGTAGCCTATTACAAAATGTTTGAGCAAACAATTCATAGCCAAACACTGGCTAATCCAGAGAGGCTACTAGATAATTAAATTATTGAAACCCAAAAAATAGTTCAGGGTGAGGAACTTGTGACTTTTCATATACTGTTGGACTGCAGCTTCCAAAAGTATTGGCCAATAGTAAAAGTTGATAGAAGCTGAAGTCCAACCATGAGTAGGATATGGACCAAATGTATGTGGAGGCATCTTTCCAGACACACTCTGTTTATAGTAATCTCTTCTGCTGTTCTATGAGTCCAACAACCTTTGGTAGGCCACAGATTTGCAGCCATAATGTCATAAACAGGTCTATGATGAATATATTGTGAATCAAGCAGTCTTGATGGAGGAAAGGAAGTTGAGGAAATCTTCCTGGAGCCAACCAAAACAACCAAGTGGAAAGACACTGATAAGCCTAATCAGAGAAAGCCATTGCCCAAAAACACCAGGATCCAGGCTGAGGGATTAGAACTGGAAGGGATGGATATGACAAGTTGTCTCCGTTATAACATCCAGCGGTCTGACTGGGTTTCAGCCAGCTTTTTCTACAGAGGCTGATTGTGAAGCAGAAACATCTGTTGTGATTGTGCTGTGGACATTTACCTCTGGACTAGTTCACTCCCCCAATACAAAATTGTGGCTTGGCAGTGTCTGCTGCTCTGTCAGAAAGAGGCACAACACATACATATGCTTTAACAAATGTACTTTCCGTTTCTCTCCTGTTGCTTTCGGAAATTCTCAAGGTACCATATTGACTGGAAAAAGCCCAATTATTCATAATCTAAACTGTACAGACTGTTCTGATTTTATGGAGAGCAAACCCAATTACAACTATAATGAGTCTTGATGTAAGAAATATTTATGTGCTGAATCCTATTGGGATGCCCAATTAAAGTACAGTCATTGTTAAATGTGACTCAGCAGTGAATACGCCAGTGATGAAATAGGTCTACTCTGATTTAATTTATTTTTGCTCTAAAATGAACAATCAGAATAGGGATGGAAAATGTGTTGCCTCCCAGCTGTTTGGCTGCATTGGTTCAAAGAGCCAATTAACTATGCTGATTAGAGTCATGGTGCAACAACAGCTGGAGGACCAGATGTTGCCCATCCCTGAATGAGCTCAATAGTAGCTATTTTACCCATTTTAATTATATAATATGATCTCAAGAGAGACTTCTACCCAATGGATAGGAGGCGAGGCTTCAGTTTGCCCACATCAGATGATCAATATAATCAATCACGAGTTTTACAGCTCATGTGGAAATCTCTCAGTGTCAATGTTATGTAGTTTCTCTGATTCCTTTCTCTTTTCACCTCTGCATGGTTTGATTTGTACATTGGAATGTCTGTTTTTACATTTCTCCCTAACTAGTTCATTCTTTTGCACAACTTTCACAGTTTAGGCAACATTTTCATTAAATACAATATGTCCCTTATTCAGTTCCATTCTAGCAATTTCACACCTTATTTCCTAGAAGTGCCCTTTCAGTTTCATAAATGTGTAAATGTTTAGAGTGAAATGTCAGGTTTTGTAAAAAAAAATCTAACTTTGCTGATACAGTTAACTCAATCAACATTATTAGCACACTCATATATATGCGTGTTTAGAAAAAAAGGAAATATTAATTGAGGATGGAAGTCTGTGACAATGGTTTGTAAATATATAGGAAACCAAACAGCACCGAATACATAATAAACAGCGTCCTAGGTGCTGTAAAGATGGTGTTTAACACCATAATCTGTATACCTTCTGCCCAATCCAGATAGTACAAGTGTAATGGGATATGTTTTGATGAGAAGATGAATGTCAAAATCCATATTGTAGCAAAGTATTCATTGGGTCAACCAAAAAGGTCCAAAAAGTAGGCCTGCATTTTCTGAGTTACAGACTAAAATCAATCAGGATTAATTTAATAATATGCAAACTTATCATATCTCATCACAAAACATGATTACATGGCTGTGGGATAATTCATGTTTCTTCCCATCATATTAGCGATGAAAAATATATTCAAATACTGTATATTCAAAAATGGCCAAAATTGAGTATCTCAAATGCTGGGAAACCCTGGCAAGTGTGTAGTGTTGTTTTGTTTAAAATATGCTGGGGGGTTTTGCACAGGAAATCTCTTTTCTATGCAGGACATTTTTGCAGAAATGGCCCAAGATGGGAGTAGTCTTAAAATATTGTGCAGGTTTAGGTTTCATTGTCATAGCAAGGTGAAAAATTGTAAAGTCGTTTGCTTTGGTCTAAGAGAATGAATTTGCAAAGATATACATCTGTACTCTTCACAATTATTTATTTTTTAAAAAGCCTGATCAGTAAATATTTGAATCTCCAAATCTTGCAGAAATACTGTTGTGCCTTTCTATTGTCTTAGCATGTACATTTGACATCAGGAGGAATTCATCATTGTTGTAGGCTGAGAATTCAATGGTTCTAAAAGTTAACTTTTCCTTAAGAAAAAAGAAAGAAAGACAGGAAGAGGAGAGCAAAGAACCTTCTGGCATCTACACTGTAGAATTATGGCTATCGGACATCACTTTTACTGTCATAGCTCAATGCTATGGGTCATGGGAACTGTAGTTTTGCAAGGCTTTTAGTTTTCTCTGCCAAAGAGTGTTGGTGTCTCACCAAACTAAATTCCTATGATTCCAATGCAAGTTGTATCAATATGGATTCATTATTCAGTGTAGATGAACTCTTACAGACAAACAATTTGGACTAAACACCATTCTGTCAGATGTAGACATAATACAGTGCACTAGCACACCAAATAATCCGTGCTTCTATAAATTTTAGCCTGCTGATGCCTTTCCAGTGTGATCCTTGAGATGTTTATTTTGAATTTAGTCCCACTAAATTTAGTGGTATTTAGATCATATCATAGTGGTGCAGGTTTTAAGAGCATGTTGTAGGTAAACTTCTACTATTCCCATTATTTTTAATCAGCGCCCTCTGATTGGAACAAATTACCATTTTGGATAATTGAAACCTTTATTATGCCAAATAGGGACAAGCAATATGTGATGCTGGGAGATGAGCCTGATATTTTTTAAATTAAATGTCAAATTGGGTTAGTAATGGGAAACTGAAGAGATTTCTAGAGGGAGCTGCCATTTGGATCCATTTTAAGCACCTCTCCAGAGATGTTTCCTATGCCTTTCAGTTCAGATGTGGAAATGGGCCATTTCCATTTTAGCTATTACCTTGCTTTTATTAGATAAATGCCTGGGCTTCGGCTGGCCCAGTGCTAACAGTTAACACAATGAATGCATTTATAGCTGGAAATAAATTCTGCCATCATCCAGAGTAATGGAAAAGAGCCTGTGATATAGGCCAGAGACTCTTGGAATTCAGGAACAGGAGGAAGAAAGCAACAAAGGATCGAAGATTTTAACAGTGCCATGCTATGCACACTATCTTGGAGTGTGTGCATGTGTCTTTAAGTCACCTATCAATTTATAGTTACCCCATGAATTTAATATTGTTTTCTTAGGAAGGAAGGCCTCAGAGATGGATGATTTTGTCAGTCCCTTCCTCTGAAATACAGCCTACAGCTCCTGATATTCCTTGATGTTTGCCCATCCAAGTCCTAATCAGTGTTGACCCTGCCTAGCTTCTAAAGTCAGGCAGGCTCTGGTGCCTTTCAGATACCTACAATGTATTCTGAGTAGATAGGATTGTTCTCTGAATAGTCTGTTTATTTATTTATTTATTTTTAGATTAATTTGACTGCAGGCTATTTGATTTCAGCAATTTCTTACCAGTCACAGTTTGTAAATTGATAAGAGTTTCTGCCCTTCCTTGAGAGTCAGGAATAAATCTCAAACTACTATGTTTGCTACATGGCAAAATAAATGTAAAGGTTATTACTCTGGAATACAAGGCACTTGTCTCTGAATTGGTTCCTGCCGCTTTCTGCTTAGTTGCTTTTACATTCAGAGTCCAATTTCTTATGCACATTCTTCATATATAAAAAAAGGAGAAAGTATACTAGAATTTGTAAAATAGCCAGCGCTGGAAATGGAATATTAGATGTGGGATTAGGGATCCACAATGCCCTCCTCAATTAGTTCTTCATACTTCTGAGTCTTGTCAAAATTATGTTTGGTTGGTGAGTACACATATCTGAAGAAATGAATATATAAAATCCAGAGTGGGATTCATCACCCTACTGACAATAAAGCCGCCAGCCTCCTTTAATAACAGATGACTGAACTACCATGATGCTTAGATTCTAGGAACATGGAATCAAACTTTGGTCTAACTATACAAAAGCTGTCCAAAGGACTGAAAATATTTTAAGAGGTAAGGTTCAGCACCTTGGGAGCTCCTATATAAATTATATAAGATAAATACAGTAGTTTAATATTATGTAAATCTGCCCAATACTTCAACAAATGACTCACTGATGTTTGTCCTTGTGTGTTCAGAAGCCATTTCCATTTTCAAGACAAACTACTGCTTGTTAGTTTGCTGCCTTTTTCTTTAAGGCCAATGTGAGAGCCGCTCTGTTCAAGCAGGCTTTCGAGTCCTAATACACAGGTTAAATTGTATTTTTTGTAACTGTTTTTATCACTTTTGTTGTATTGCTTTGTTCTGAGTGTAAACCGCCCTGAGCCAATTGGGAGTGGTAGTTGATAAATCCAATAAATAAATAAATAAATAAAATTTTTGTCTTATTTTCCAGATGGCTGCTGAGGTGACTTATAATAAAATACATTCAATAATAAGATCTCAGCAACCAAATCAATACAATGGATATACATGTAAGATTCATTCCCTAAAATGAAAGCACGGATAATTTCTTTTATCCACAGATCGAATAATAGGTTGTGACACATTAAGATTCAAATATATTTTTAAAATTATCTGTTTCTGATTTGTATCATTTTGCATGTGATTTTCCTCCATGGTCAGTGCATCCCATTTCTGTATCAATCTGTGCTGTTTTAAATGCAATTTATAATGTTTTATTTTAGATATATTTTTTCTCCAAATACTTTTTTATTCATACTTTATTTTGTGTTACTTTGCATGTACATAGCTATGTTACAGAGGTGCTCTGGAGCCATCATTGTTTTTTTCCCTATTAAAGGACAATAATTGTCTCAGGGCATTTTCAAAATGCAAATGTTGATGTTGTCACTTCAGCTCCACCCAAAATTTTAGCCCACTTGACAGGAGAAAGACCATGTCACATTTGATTGGGATTTGTTGAAACTGAACTCGTCAACCACCCCTCCCATAGTCCTCCAAATTCTCCTCTCCCAAATAAGAATGAATCCGGGATTCTTCTAGCTGTTGTGATGGCAGACCAGTCATCTGTGATCAGGCTCTTCCTATTGTAATTTGTTCGGTAAAAGCAATTTAATAGCTGCATGGGCGTGCTATTTCACTAATCTAGGGCTCTGTAACATTTCACGCATATGGAAAGGTCCCCGTATCTGCAGGGAATATGTTCCCAGCCATTACACAGTTATAGTTACAACAGAGTGCTGTCGATTTACCTCCCTTCAGTAGAGATTTCTAAAAAATGTATAATTTCTAGGAATTTGCTAGGTTCTCCAGTACAATTCAGTGTATACAATAGAATCTTATGGTGAACTTAGTTAATTACTAACTCAAGCACATCACTAACTCTAGTGCATCCTCCCTGCCCTGGGTGCAGATAGGTGAAATTATGGAAATTGGCTCTATGGTTATGGGAGCTTTGATATATATAGTACAACTAGCTGTACCCGGCACGCGTTGCTGTGCCCTATTTAGGAGATGCGAGAAAGTCTGAGTATGTAAGGGTTGGAAATGATGTTAGTTATGGTGTTGAAGTGAATTGGGTGTTTTATGTTTGTGCCTCAGCTCTTTGCCTGCAGTCCGGGTTTGACTTGTACCATGGCCAGGACGGATCAGCTTGGGGAGGGCTTGTCCTGTCAGGGGATCTCTATCTTCACAGGTGTTAAAAATCCTTTCCGTATCCTTTTTAGCCACCTTTCTCAAGATCTTCATGTCTAGCTTACTTTCTGCTCCTCTCTTTTTCAAGATGTCCTGCTCTGTGTCTTTTGCACCCATTGGTCGATGTCCGATGAGGCTTTTCTCATGGACAGGCCATCTGAGGGAGCTCTTCCAGCGCTGGGCATCAGAAGGTACTTGGTGATGACCTCCATCCCTTGGAGCCAGCATATAGAGGGGCTGGAGCACCCTCCTTGGCAAACCCCATTGTTGCTGGATGGTCCTCTTATTAATGTGGTATTCCAAGCCACTGGAGATCTTTTGGGAAAGGAAGAAGAGCTCCCCTTGAATGGTGTTGATCTCCATCATGGTCTTCTGATTTGAAAGTGTTGGAGGAGGCTCTGGCAGTTTGTTATGGGTCGGAATGTTCATGTTGGCTGGCCAGTACAGCAGTTATGCAAATCCGCCCTTATTGGCAGCCAATCATGTTTTCAGAATGTAGAGGCTGGAAGAGTCTTTGGCAGCCCCGGAGGATGCTGGGAAATGTAGTTTTATTTTTACTCGTTGTTTTGGGGGCCTTTTAGGCTTTGGGGGGGAAGTTTCTTTGCTACAAACGTACCTTGCTTGAGGCTTATTTCTGTTGGCAAGTTTTGCGTTTCTGCGTTGTAAGGTTTCTCTGTTTCAGGTAGTCTTCACATGACGACTGTTCCTTTATATATATAGATGATTCCACTTAAATTGGAATGTTTTTAGAATTTATAGCCAGAAATCTTTAGTGCTTCACCAAACTACAATACCTAGCCTGGAACAATGCCACTTAAATTGGAATCATTGTGCCATAACCTGAATGAAAAGAATCCTAAATTGTGGCTTCTGTGAAGTGTCCATGCACTGAGGAGTAAGATGGATAAAGAGTCTGTATCATTTTAGACACACATCACAGCTAATAGAAACTTGGGAGGAAGCTAGAATGACGAAATCACTGTGATTGCTCAGTTCTAAACTGACGGACAGGGAAATTCTTAGAAAGCTGTCACTGAACTCTTATGCCTTTGATTCTTACTGACATAACTAATAACAGTGCTTATGTATTCCTTGGTGGCTGTCAGCTTGTATATGACGTTTGAGCCTATTTGCTTCATATATTCTCGATATTATATATACAGTAATATAATCTCAAGGCAGTCAGTTTAATCTTTAGTTAAATCAATTAAATACTGATTTATTCTCCTGCTCCCACACCAAGGCTGGCTCCTTAATGTACATGGTTCTATGGCTCTGATATTTATGATAGTTTGGTTTCCTGCTCCTTAAGCTTTCCATCCACTTCAGTATGATCTACGGTGAGCCAAAAACCTGGTCAGTGATGCGATTATAGTTCCTGTGGTGATTAACAGTGCTGGTGTTCAAAATTAAGAAGAATCATATCCCTGAAAGTCGAAGAAATTGTAATTCTTTCCTTAAGCAAGTGCTGCAATTGTTATAAGGAAACATAGATACCTAAAATATAAAATATAATAATAATAATAATAATAATAATTTGACATTTTGAAAACTATAGCAGGTATCTCTCATTGTTTCCAATGCTTTGTAGTGATTTCATTATTTGTAATTGATTATATGATGTATGATTTTGTTTTTTGAATTATTTATTTATTTATAATTTACTTCCCAAAGGGGACTCAGAGCGACTAATTTGTCTCCTTGCTCTTTTTAAATATATACTATAAGTTATCGTGCAGGTATTCTCTTACTTTCCTCTATCAGATACATATATCAAATCGGAACTATAGTCAGCCCTCAACTTCAATGGATTTTACTTCTGTGGTTTTGATTATTCACTACTTAAGAACTTGATATTCCTTCCACCTTTTTCTTCTCCATCTTCTTTCCTGCCAACAGGAGAGAAGGAGGAGGAGGAATGGCAGCAGCAGCAAGAAGAATAAACTACTGCTGCTGCCAGCTTCTGTTAAAATTGACTTCAGTACTGAGTTCCTTGGAGGTGGAGGGGCTTGGAAAATATGATGAATGCATTGTGGTGCCAATATTAGAAAGTCAGAAAAGGAGGTATGGGATGGGGTTGTTCAGGAAAGGAGTTCTGTAGGGTGCATATTTTAGAGGTTTTATTACGTTTTTCACTTTCTATGGGGTTCATACACCACTAGGGCTAACTTTATTTACAATGGAAAGTAACATTCAATCTAGACTCTTTTAAAAATACTTGTTTATCTTCATAGTTCAAATCCTCAAGTAATTTGGGGATTTAATTGCTGGTTTTAAATGGAAAAATTATTTCTGTTGTAGAAATGTTTTTCAAAAGATCCCAAAGGTGAGTTTTTAAATGTTACTTTAAATATTGCATTTAGTTTAATTGGAGATTCACAAGCACAATCTAGACAAATATTCAGTGGCTTTATTACAAGCTTTTGTGTAATATAGCATGTGGAGTATTTTCCTTGGACCTTAGCCTATAGGTTACAGAGAGGAAATCAGAATGAATGAAGGACACAATTCAAGGCGAGAGAGATTATCTCTAATATTCCATCTCATGTACAAATTCTCACTTATTTACTAATACTAGGTAATACATGGGAAGTACATTCACTTACACTTCTTTCATTTGTTTTATTTATATGTGTCTCCAAGGCCCTTCCACTTCACTGAATACTATGCTAACTGTGCTTTACAGTGCCATTGGGCAGAAGAGGCACATGAGTGTACCATACATTGTCTATCATTGTGTAAGAACACAACACTTTAAACTGCCCATTGAGAATTCTCCATGGTTAACTCGGGTTCTCACTTACATGAAAGAGCTTTTACACATGAACATAAGGACTCATTCATATTGCCAATGAATGTGAAGCCACTGAAGTGTGTTTCTGCCACGAACGTCCTGCTGTTCCTCAAAGGTTTGGTGAATCCATGGAGGGAAAAATAAATGAATTATCACCTTGAGACCTGTATATGTATCTTTCTCTAAAGTTGAGTGTCTAGGACAGGGGTGCTCATTAGGTAGATCGTGATCTACTGGTAGATCTTGAAGGGCGTCCTGGTAGATCTCGAAGGGCATCCTGGTAGATCCCAGGCAGAGTGTGTATGGTTCCCATGCCATTTGTGAGGAATGCTCAGGGGCTTATTATACTCACATTTAATTGAATTCAGTCTTAAAATGTATTATATGGGTCTCACTGAAATAAATTTCCTAAAATTTTCCTTTTATGGCTCTCTGAGTAGTGAGTAGGTAGATCTTTGTAGGTAGATCTCTGAGTAGGTAGATCTTTGGGACTTTGTTGTTTTATAAGTTGCTCGCATGCTGGAAAAGTATGAGCACCCCTGGTCTAGGAAATCTTTAACTGCTGTTTTATAAGCAGTCCTCCAGAGACAAAGTTTCTGTCAAAATGAAACTGTAATAGCTATAATAGCATATTGATAAGTTATTATAATAACAGGTGAATGTTTTTAAAATTGAATATAATACCCAAAATAAATTTAATGCAGTGATAGCATTGCCATTTTGATTAGGGATACAGCAAACAATTCAAAGTCAGCAAAACCAGGAGAGATGGTCTCTGTAGCACCTTGTATCCCCCATACCTGGCTCCAGAGGATAAAGCCATAAAATATTTCTGACACAGTTTTCAAGCATCTACTAACATGATATTAAATATGAGCCAATGATTGAAGCCTAATTCTGGAATGCTTTGGGAAAAGTCTGATCCTGGAGGCCTCCATAAGAAATTATCTGGGCACAGAACAGGGCACAAGGACATCTACCCCAAACCTTTTAAAAAAATGAGAAGGAAGCTTCAAGCCTTTTCATTGCTGTTCATTATTGTTATATTTTCACATTTCTAGACTTGATGCATGTAGTGATAGGTGCTCCAGGTGAAAATATAGACCCACCACAGTTGTCCAACCCTGCTCTATGTTTTTTTGCATTTCAACTTCCAGCAAGCCCTTAAGCATTGCAAATGGACCAAAATGTCCTCAATGAAAAAGGGAGTCTTTGCTCTTCATGGCATCCCATGATAAAATAGTCAACATGACAGCATTTTTCATCTATTGCAAAAAAGGAAATAAATAAAATGGGGGGGGGGTGTAAAATCATTAGTTTTTATTCAAAATTATGCTTGGGGAAAAACAAAAAATGCATGGAAGTCCAGAAATATGAACAAATGGTGAAAAGTGGGAAGAAAACCTTTAAAATCCCTCTTTTTTATATGTGGGAATGAAATAGAGGAAGAATTACAACATCAGAACCAAACATTTCCCACCTTTGTTTTTGAAAGAATGAATTAGTAATGTAAATAGTATCTCTTCTTTCCTGTTGCATTTGAGATTCTCTAAGCCTAGTTTGTTAATTAAAATAGGTGTATAGTCTGGACGGGAGATGACCGAGTCTTCTTCTTCAACCCTGCAATGCAGTTGTCAGTCTGGGAGAAACCCGTGGATCTAAAGAACCGTGGTGATATTAACAGAATAATTGAAGACCCACCCCATAAACGCAAACTGGAAGCTTCAGCAAGTAACTAATGCTGTGATTATTTTTGTCTATTTAAATCTAAATGATGTGTGAAAATGCTGGTTATTAAATATGCAAATCTAAAAAGTTAAATGATATTGGATGAAATGCTGCTTTTGAATGATTGAGGTTGTGCTCACTGATTCTTCTCTCCATAAGTTCTGATTCACAATAAAAGATCTAATGCTGAAGGTGCAGGTTGTAGTCTGTAAGAGCTATAATTGATCATACTATCAGTTATAATCACATTTAAATGTTTTATTCCATTCTTAGCAGCAAAAGAAGTGTAGTTGATGGAAATGCAAGACAGGGTCTTCACATTGTTAACTTTCATCCAGGAACCTTCTATTAGATAGGACTTTTACTTGATAATTTTTATATGTGTGGTTAATACATGTTTTTCTCACCACACCTAGATATTTTAATCGTTCCCTATGCTGTGTTCATTTTGAATGTTTTTTTTTCTTTTTCAAAATGCACTTTAGATACTAAATATATATTTAAATATGTTTTTATGAATTAAATGAATGATTGAGTTGCATTAGGTAGGCATTGATCCCAGCTAGACTTGACCCACTAAAACCCTACATTAGTCACCACTCTTATAAGTTCCATTGATTTGAGTGAGTCTACTCAATCTGGTGTAATATTGGAATTCAAGGAATTCTATGTGTTATTATGCTTGCTGGATTTTACAGCCTAAATATATGTAAAGGAAATAGGCCTAATCATGATGTAGAATTCTTGGTTGAATCATTATTTGATGTCCTACCCACTTTTATTTTTACCTTCCATGTATCCATATTTCACTATTTTTTGTTAAAAATACCTCTTTGTGGTTTGCCTTTCCCAAATGCCTCATTAACCATGCCCGGGGGAGCTGTCCCGTAATAAGTGATTATTTAGACCAGCTGCAGGGAACAAATCTCAAAAATCCCTCTCACTTAAATGATGGAAGATTTGGCAGGCGTGTGGGTGCTTCTGTCCAAATAGGATATTGGTAGTCTCTAGACATGAGAGATTTCTTAAAGACATTATTGGCACCAAGGAAGCATTCTAGTTGGTATGCTGAAATAATATTTTCAATTATCAGAATATATATCAGGGACAATATTTTAATTTGAGAACTTCTAGAAATCCCTGGTTTGTTGTCTTTTGTGAGAAAGTAATTACTACCAGTACTGTTTCATAGCAACCTAAAACACCAAAGAAGAAATGTCTGGTTTCAAGTATGTTCTTATTTGATTGTTCAGCCAACTTGGATGAGACATTCAAATGTCCAAGGAATTTCCAATAGCCCTAACTATTTGTACAAGGCACTAGAGAAGCCAAATAGTATTTCCCTGAACCAGGACATCACTTCACTTGCATCCATAGTTTCCATTGTGCAATATGGGAGCTATACCAGTCATGCAGGGTTTTTCTGAATCAGGAAATAATTTTGTTCTGTATTTAAGATAGGAATCCTTCTGCACAAGCAAACACATGCACTTTATAATTGAAATTCAATAAACAAAAATCAAATGTGTTTGTATACATTTTGCTGCAAATTCAATTTTATAATGCAGTTCATTTTTCTGCTGGTACACGTTTGCACGTAAAATGAATAAGGGATGAGGCACAAAGAATCACTAAGAACCCTATTGCTAAGAAATCAAAGACATAGCTCTGTTAGTCAAGAATATCAATATGTACAAGGATCTTATAACCCCTTTGAGACAAACTGGCAGGATGAAGTTGGCAGCACAAGCTTTCATAGACTAAGTCTACTTCTTCAGAAGCATTGAATAAAGTGCCTAGGAACAGACATTTATAGAAAGACCATGCAGACATAGAAATGAAAAGCTTGTGAGTATAGTGATGAGGTGACAGGTTCAGTATTAACTATGTTCACCTGGGGACAAAAATTGGAGGGAAGATGTTACCTAAATATAAGATGAGAAGATTACTGATATGTAGTGTGATGGTGTCTGGAAACCAGACAGGTAAGAAATATTAGGGACCGAACTTGGATGTATGTATTCTGTGTTTCTGAAAAATTTGTCTTAGCTTAAACAGTTTACAATAGTCAGAATAATTGTCAAAATTCCCATTAATTCTGAAAATGCATAACCCCAAAAATATTACTATGAATTGAATAACTGGAAGTTATTTCAACTATAATTCAATCGAGGTTAGATGACAAGATTGCTCAAGCAAAGTTATCAGAGTATTATAGGTCAACAACAATCTCTTCCTATAAAATCAAATGCATTTGGAATTCATGTTTTGCATTTGCATGAGAATCCATGATCACTGATATTCAAAGAGGTGTCATAGTCTCATTGAATTGACACATGTTACGCTTTTCTGAACAATACATCCCAGTTTCTACTGATGAGTGAAATACTTGGATAAGAATTAATTGGATCAGCAAGAAAGCATTGTAGTGTTGAGCTTTCCTACTTGGTATTTGAGATTCTCCATTTCATTACCACTCCCTCCTCCCCAAGTCCCCCCACCAGTCACACATCTTTCCATGGTGCTGAGCATGCTCAGTCTTCATTATACTATTTTTCCCATCTGCATGCTTAAGGCTACCTTCCTTCCACTTCTTCAAACCTTGGAGTCCAACACCAGAACTTGA
Organism: Anolis apletophallus; assembly: GCA_030556195.1. Taxonomy (NCBI): domain Eukaryota; kingdom Metazoa; phylum Chordata; class Lepidosauria; order Squamata; family Anolidae; genus Anolis; species Anolis apletophallus. The sequence goes on along the minus strand of JARBWK010000010.1, from coordinate 103,647,853 downwards.
AAGTAACATATTGAAAGGGATGTTATTACTCAAAGTTCATTAAATATATTGTGACTGTACAGTATGTCTGACAGCCTCACTGTAACAACCTAACATTATTATTTTCATTCTGCCAAGAAACATTGTTATCATTATTCCCAAAACACAAGGTTGGTGAAAGAGGATTATTGACCATTTCTAGCCATGCTAACTTGCCCTTTAAAAGTACTTTTGGAAGGTTTTGGGCATTTAGGAACCAAATCCCTACCAACATTGATGTAGGCTGTAGCTGAGTGTCCCCTTGCTATCTGCAAAAAAAAAAAACCCTTAGCAATGTCAATATCTCCCCCTTTAAAACACTCCTCCATCAAAGTGGTTCATGCACAGCTTCTTAGCAAGGTTAAGAGCACTTTGCAAAGCCTCCTGGAATGCTGATGGACTTGTAAATAAGGCTTGTCTGCAAGCATGGATTGTCTCTGCAACTCTCCTGTGGTGGAATACTTTTAAACTTGATAAGAAGACCACTGTATCCAGCACATCTCATATTTTGCTTCAAAAGAAAGGAGGGAAATGGTTTAGTTCTTACCGTATCACTGTAGGAGGTTATGTGGTGTGTGTAGGAAGGACAAATCAAGAGAATTGGAACCACATTTTTTGTTGGAAACACACAATCCAGAATAGTTCATAAATAACACTATTTATTTGTTAATAGCAAGTATTAAGAAAATTAATAGAGTAACGGAGTAGCCATAAAAATGACAGATTATATTTTTGGCTAAAACCCCAAATAACTTGTTCTATTTTTAGTTAGCATGTTATATCTTTGGATAAAATGCAAGATTCTGCCCCAAGCATGTTTGTGGAAGATCGTGCTGTCTTAGTCCTATAAACAATGACCTTCAAAACCCAAAGTAGAACAATCATGAAGATAAGAAGGTTGAAGATGACCTAGCATTGAGTAAAACACTATGGAATGTTAGTTCATGTATCAAACATCTTCAGAAAATAAAAGTTATGTCATAAATTTGATATTAATTCACTTCCTGTTCCTAAAGTAGATTTCAAAAGTGCTAGGAGAACACTGACAATGTGATTTTTTAACTCTTTCACCCAGGCAGCAAAGGTTATATGACTTCCCCTCACTAATCCAATATACACAAACATTTCATTTTCTTGTGAGGAGAAATGATCGCAACAGAGCACATGTTTTGCATAAAGTTATGTGATGGTTTTTGAAATGAATGTGGATTTTGTCTTGTTGTTAGTATTTTATTGAATATTTGACTTCTTCCATTGAGTAAGGAAAAACTAAACAGCACGTCTACTTTCTGCTTAATTTCAAAACCCCACTCTGAGCTATTAGTCCATGGACCTCATCAGAAGGGCAGGGGAAAGCAGACGAAACTGTTCTACTTCATTCCCTACTATCTTTCACTGTCTTTTGGGATGGCCTCCCATCCCATGTCCTTTCCCTGCTTACTCCCTGTGTTATCTTAATTAGGAGTCAGCTGAAAGCACTGTTTTCAGGCAGTGGCAAGATGGATTCTCATGGGCAGCCACTAGAAGTGGCAGCGTGTGATGGGATGGCCTCCATTTTGCCAGTGCCTGAAAATGGAGGAAAGACACAGAGATGATCAAGTCCCATGTCTCCAGCAAGGACAATGTGCCTCTCTTCCAATAGGCTGCAGGATCAAGAAAGAAAGAGAGGGGGGGGAAGTGTAGCAGAAAAAAGAGGAAAGGAGTTGGCCCCATCCACTATTGTCTCTGATGTCACCTAGCTATACCAAGACTCAACAGATTAACGTTGTGTTAATGTGAGACTTAATATAACAAATGTTTCCCATAAGAAACATTAATCCTACTTGTGTGCATTCTTTGTGTAATTGATTCTTTTTCTCTTCTCCCGGATGCCTTATGTGTTGGGCGTCCTGAATTTGTTTTGTTATCCATGGAGAATAAAAATGTACATTCTGTGTATAAGTAATTCACTTAGTAAAATATACAGTGATGGACAACAGGATAAATGTTACTTTGCTGGCTACACAAAGTAGATAGTATTGGATATATTTTCAAGACATTGAGCTTTGGGACCATCTTGCAGGAAGATTTCATGCTATGCTCGTACTTTAATGGTATTATACTTTTGTATTATTGTATCTTTTAAAATTATGGAAATACAATTTAAAAAATTTCTCAACACTTAGTTTTCTATCTGAAACTAAATGCTAATTCTGTGGTTGACAAATGACACCGCACACAGATAAGTCTTGGCCATATTCATGCAAAATCACAGGATACATTCATTCAATTCACATTCTTGTTCAACAAACATGCAGTATAACATTAGCTTAAATGATTATATGCGTTTGGATTTTTCAGTAGTACTAAAATATGAAAACCATACATTTAATAAGATACGTATTGAATTAGAGGGGAAGAGAAACTTTTTTCTGGATTCTTACATCCCAGCCTGCCTATTTTGGTGATGAAATTAAAGATTGGTGGATGCATGCAGCTCTTGAGAAATAGCCTTTGCTTGCAGATTTAAAGGCTATTTTGGCTTGGACTGAGCCATTTTTATTAGAGAGTTTAAGAGCACAAATAAAAGAGGAAATATATACACACCCTCTCCCCCCACACACACACAAACACAGGAGAGATATAATACAAATTGATAGAGTATTAGGGAGTGAGGGAGTATTCTCATGCAATTATTCTAACAACTGTACTAACCTTTTGTAATAACACTACATCTGAAGCACTTTTATTGAGCATAAGCACCATTGCTTATAAATGTGCTGAGGATTCTTGATCGCAGTAGGGTTCTTCTGTAGCTCCCATTCATTCAATAGCGCTCATGGAAAATTATTCCAGTAGGTTGTTGTAGGTTTTTCAGGCTATATGGCCATGTTCTAGAAGCATTCTCTCCAGATGTTTCACCTGCATCTATGGCAAGCATCCTCAGAGGTTGTGAGGTCCTCACAACCTCTGAGGATGCTTGTCATAGATGTAGGTGAAACGTCAGGAGGGAATGCTTCTAGAACATGGCCATATAGCCCGAAAAACCTACAACAACGCAGTGATTCCAGTCATAAAAGCCTTCGACAATACATTATTCTAGTAGGTTTTGCTTAGATAGCTACAAGATGGACAATGAATGGTATTCTACATTATTTCTTCCTTGCACAAATTCCCTACTAACATCTTTAGCCTTTCAAAATATTTAAAATAGAATGCCCAACCTAAATTTTCAGCTATTCTTTTTCTTCATCCCTTTTAGATTATATTGTGTTTACTCCATAAAATTTTCAGGTTTTACATTCCAAATCACAACTGTCACCCAGTCAGCCAGGGCAACACTAAAAATGTTGATGGGGAATTTGAACTGTATCCTTCTCATATTCTTTTAAATACAGAGTTACACTTTATGTTTCTCGTTTGGAAAAATATATGGCAGGCCTTTGTACAATTTCTTTGTATTGCTCTTGCTGATTGTGGAAGTCATCTCATGGACAAAAAGCCCCTTGCAAGGACACTACTGAGATGCAGCCAGAATGGAGACTGCCAGGGCTACTTCCAGCAGGGTTCCATCCTGGCTCCATCCTAGCTGTGTCTCAGAAGCATGTTGAGAAGCTGCTCTGAGAACACAGACAGTCACCTGTGTCCTCATTGACTAAGCCAGGGACAGCACCGGACCAAGCCAGGGACAGACGGGAAATGACGTGTGATGGTAAGGGGACGATGCAAGATGATACCTGACAATTCCCCACCACCACCCCCACCTAATGGGTTTTCCCGTTGCCCAACAGATTCCCCAACTGTCCTCCAGCTTAAGGACCTCCATGTGATGAGGTCCGGTGTTTCCTTGCTCCATTTATTTCCAGGGAGTAAATAATGCCAGTACTTTTTGGTTGTTATCTATTTGAAATTGCTTGCTTTCCACATGCTCTTTATTCAAGAGCATATTCAAGCTATCTTTTTTTCTCATACTGAGACAAACAACTTTTAAGTGTGTCACAACATTTTTCTTTCTAGTCAGCTCTAAGAGGCCTGTTGGGTGATAAAGGTTTTATAGATGTTCAGTCTCAGATGCCTGCTAGCCTGTGACACCATAACTTATTTATTTATTTATTTATTTATTATTCCTTCTTATATTCCGCTCCTCCCAGCAGGCTCGGGGCGGATCACAGCATAAAAACCCGGCTAACATGAGGCATTCATGTCGCCGTACAATAAAAGCATAAAACATACAACATTGTCCCGAGATTAACAGTTGTGTCAAATCCTGGCATTCCAGTGTCGGAGTGTTGGTCAGAGAATGAATACGTTCGGCTAATTCAGCTAGCCGAAGGCCAGTCTAAACAGGGCGGGTCTTGCAGGCCCTGCGAAATGGGATGAGCTCCCGGTGGCACGGACATCATCTGGGAGAGAGTTCCAGAGTACCGGTGCCGCCACGGAAAAGGCCCTTTGCCTAGTCACGGACAGATGGCAGGTGCGGACCGATGGGATTAGGAGAAGATTAGACTCCCCTGAACGTAGTGACCTCGGGGTACATATGGGGCAAGGCGGTCCCTCAAGTACGCCGGCCCTAGGCCGTGTAAGGCCTTGAAGGTTAACACCAACACCTTGAAGGCAATTCGGTACTCAACAGGCAGCCAGTGCAGTTGCCGCAGAATGGGCGTGATATGCTCCATATAACTTAAACAAGTCTTAGCAGATTTTTGTTTGTCCTTGGTGCCTCCTGTATGGTTTCCCAATAAATGAAATAAAGACCTAGTATTGTCTTCCATAGCTGTAGAATTCTGCTTGTACTAGTCTGCGTAAAACTCAGAAATAATTGGTTTACATTTTTCATAAGCATAGAATAAAATGATAAAATAATAAGCATATTACGATGTGTTAACTTGTTTTGAAGTCAAATGACTAAATCCAGTATTTTGCTTCCTAATTACAGTCCATTATAATATTTACTTGTTCTCCAGCTGCCTGGGTGGTTCATTGATTCCGAAATCTTTATCATCTAGGTATTTAGGACTTCAGCTCCCCAAATTCCTAGCTAGGATAGCCAACAGTTAGTGATTACATGAGAAGTCCAAAAGTCTGTGTAATGTTTATCCATTTCTTGATCCAATCAGATTTCTTAGAATACCTATGCATAGGTGATCCTAAGTTTAGGTGATGCAAGTTTGGTCTTCTGTTGACTATATGGAAAAACTTGGACAGTTAGTCTGTGGCTTCAACAGGGAAATAATTTTAAGCTTTTGATAAGTCTGCATTTAGGAGCTCCAAAACCACTGGCCTTGCTTGAGTGGTCGAACAAAAAAAGTTGTCCATATTTTTGAAGGGATAGAAAATTAAGCGGTTGGTTCAGATGCCCTAACACAAATGCTCCCCCCGCCCCAATCCAATGATGTCAGGCTTATATGTGATAAGGAAGCAAGAAGAAGAAGCAAGGTTAATCTGTTTTTAACTTTGGTTTTAACTTTGGTTTTAAATTGTTATATGTTATCGTACTGATTTCTTGTAAACCACTCCAACCCTTCAAGGAGTGGTGGTATATAAGTTTGAACAATAAATAAATAAATAAAATAAGGTGTGGCCTCACTGTACCCTTACAATTTATCCATGCCGAAGACTTAATACAGTTTGACACCACTTTAACTGCTATGGCTCAGAGGTATGGAATCATAAGAACTTACAAGTTCTTTAGCTTTCTCTGCCAGAGTGCTGATGTCTCATCACACGACAAATCCTAGGACTCCATAGCATTGAGCCAGGGCAGTTAAAGTGATGCCAACCTGCATTAATCCTGCAGTGTAGAGCAAACCTTAATCTCCTTTTTTGTTCCACATTCTCTGTTTACAGAAAAGATAATACGGGCAGGCACATTTGGTCTGAGTCAGGCATGTAGCCAGGGGGGGGGCTAAGGGGGCTTCAGCCCCCCCCGAAATTCTCAGGGTGGTCCGCGAAAAGGCCTTACTGGTACATTATTTAAACTGTTATGTTTATTCATATCATGATCTGATCACCATGCTCATTATATCCCACATTAATGGGGTTATTGGGATAACAATACAAAAGATTTGCTAGGGTAGACCCTCTTCCACCCAGTCTCAGCCCCCCGTCCGAACCAAACTCAGCCCCCTCCGAAACAAAATCCTGGCTACGGCCCTGGTCTGAGTAAGATTTTTTTTCTTGTCAAAGAGATAGTCTAATCTATAGTGTGTTCTCCTCAGTTGCTCTGATTTGTATATTTATGTGTTTTTTAATTCAATATAATATTTACATCCCACATTTTTAATAATCTCAGAGTAGTTAACTTTTCCCCTATAAAACAGATTAAACTATTTATTTCCCTTCTGCTGCTCTATGCTATATTAACTAATCTGTTGGAGGTGCTTTGAATGCGATTTTCCTGCTTCTTGGCAGGGAGTTGGACTGGATGGCCCAAGAGGTCTCTTCCAACTCAATGATTCTATTGATTGATTGATTTAAATAGTTATATCCTTCCTTATGTTCACAAATCTCAGGATGGCTTACAATAAACTAAGTTTGAAATCAGAAATAATGACAATAATTTTAAAAGATTAAAATAAATTAAATGAATTATCAATTAAAAACGTAATTTAAAACAGTTTAAAACATCCACTGGAGTTTCAGGGAAGGCTCTGGAGTCTCAGCAAGACTCCAAAGCAGCCCTGCATTCAAGGGTAATGTGGACAGCGGGACTAGCTGTAAATGTGAATCCCCAAAAAGTTGCAGATTCATAAGGTTATCTTATGAATTCATAAATATATACAAGCCCAAATAAGTAGTGGTAATAGAGAGCAGTAGGTTTCTCCCTAGAAAATGGAGGGTTAAAAGATCATTAGAAAAGCCAATTGTTACAAATGTAAACAAATGGACAAGAGGAAAAAGTGTGTGAGGAGTGTATACACTATACATTTATAGCAGCTTGATTGCCATCTTTCCATCCTACAAGATCATGGGATAAATAATTAGAGGAATCACTTAAACGTTTCCCTCTGCAGAACAAGGGAAGTGTAGTAGAGCTCTGTAGCACAGAATTCCAGATATTTTACCAAACTTCAAGTCCCAGTATCTCATAGAATAGAGGCAGTTAAAGTCAAACTGCAGCATAGCTATGTTCCCAAGCTTGGAAGAGATGGGAAAGAAACTACTTTTCCGACATGGTTGCAATTGGAGAGGGGAAAAAAAAGAAAATTACAGGAAGAGTGGTAGATTAGTTATGGAGTGATATTTGAACATTTTTACCTGTGCCTCCCTACTTTTTATCCACCCCACATCTAAGAGACATATGTATTACCTAAAATAGTTACCTGAAGCAAAGAGGTAAATCAGGTCAGAGAGGAATATTTGGATTTTTGTGTCACTGCCTTCCTTATGTCTGCCCTACATCTAATTGCCATCCACACTCCTTAAAATAAGTACTCGAGACCTTGAATGGTTTCAGCTTGTTCAATGCAGATAGGACAAAAGACAAGAGGAACTCGAGAATACAAAAAGTGTGAATATATTACTTTAATTGTTTTTTTATCCACTCTCCAGACAGGGTGTTAGCCATCTTTGAAAGCACCTAATCTTGTGTTTAGACTTGGGTCCCATCTCCGGAATAACTCATTACTACATATATGCAAATACAGGCATTCCAAAATCCAAAAGTATACAAGATCTAAAATATTTCTAGTCCCAATCATTTTAAATAAGGTATATGCAGCATGTATTACTCACCTTATTCTTCAATATTCTTGATTCTACAATGCTGTGTTCTTTATTATGCAGCATCTGCATCTAACTCTCCACAAATTGCTATGCTCTCAAACAAAGTTGATATAATTGCAGCCTGCCAATCCCTGCATCTATTCTCAGTCTTCAGCCATTTGTTGTACTACAGAAGATTGTGGTAGGAAGGTAATTTTGCTCACTTTGGTTTCACATGGACTTTTTGTGACCCAGTTCTTTAACAGCCGTATTTGGAAAGAAATGTTATACAGGTAAAGCAAGACCCTGTAGTTAAAAACGACAACATTTTGAAATTCTGTGAGATGTGCCTGAACTTATAAGTTCAAATTTAGCATTAAAAAACAAATGATTTTACTATATTCCATATTTTCATGCTTGAAATGTTAAAAGAAACTTTGAAGATGTTTGAAAGCAATGGTTTCTCCATTACATTTGTGGATCTTGACTCTGATTTAGCAGACTGTGAGTTTGATAGGTAAAGCTGAGCATACAGATATGTTGTAAAACTTGAAATCTCACAGTACATCCAAAAGCTGATAGCCATGTCTTAATATCAGCAATTACCTGACTGCTAAAATAATAGTAATAAAAGTAATAATGAATTATTAAAGCTGTTTGTACCCTACCCCCCCCCCCTTAACACCCCAATCCCACTGCTTCTGCCCCTGCCCCTCAACCATACCCACACCTTCCCTCTTCCTCATACCCCATATATGAATATACGAAAAAACACAATAAAAAACTATATTCCCCAAAAAAAATTAAGGAGAAAAATTATTAAAGCTATTCACTAGAAGGCTGTAAAACTCCTATATTAATCAGAGAGGTTAGTGTTTACAAATATGTATACTACAATTAGATATAAATTCGAGTTTCAAAAATAGTTATAACAAATTGTTGATTTCCAGTTATATCTTCATATGTCAGCCGCTAATGAGGAGAGCATATAGATATGAGCATATCTTCCCATATCTGCACAAACAGAATTGATGGTTTCTTTGGGATATAATATTATATAATACTAATATTATTTATTTATTTATTTATTATTCAGTCTTGTATGGCGCCACTCCCCGAGAGCTTGGAGCGGCTCACAACATAGTAATATAGACAACATAGCAGTATAAACCCCGAAATAACAAATTAAAACTATGATACACGGAATTTTAAAAATTCAACATTCAATTCAATCATGAGTAATGTATTAATATTATGCCAATAATATAGTATGTTTTTATGTAGATAAGACATGTATATATATATATATGTATGTATGTATGTATGTATGTATGTATGTAAGTAAGTAGTAAGTAAGTAAGTAAGTAAGTAAGTTAGGGATGGCACAATCTTGTATATGTTTACTCAGAACTGGGCTTAATAAGATGTATAAGAATACGGCCCAGGTAAAAAAGAACAGGTTCGCAGCCACACAATCAAAGCTCATATTATCTTTAGAAGTCACACTACAAACAAAAGTCACAGCAAACTAATATACAGTTATGTTAGAAGTTCATTTTGATTCAGTCTGTGCTTAGGGCATCCATCTCTCTGTATATGGAGAAAAGATAAAGTATTTCAGAATTGCAGAAAAAAGATAGGAGGGCTATAAACGCCACACTTCTTGTGAAGAACAACCATAATTTTCTGCCTAATATCCATGCCCAAACAGAATTGATGGTTTCTTTGGGATATCCTATAAATTTGAGAAACAATAGTACTTGCCACAATCATGCTTGTGAATCACTACACAGAGTGTCAAGTTTAACAACAAAGACGTTTTATAGTTCAGTTGAATATGGGTGAAAATACCAAAATAAAAATATCTTCTGATGGAATAATGCTTCTATCAAATCCCTCTTTCCCAATAAGAATTTCTTTTTAAAAGTTATGAAATGATGTTTATTGTTTTATTTTTCTCTTTATTATCTGAATGTGAAACAATGAGATGTTCAGTAGTGGAATATGCTGCCTTGGAGTGTGATGGAGCCTCCTTCTGTGGTGGTATTTAAATAAGCTGGATGGCCATTGTGATTTCTTTCAACTCAGTGATTTTATGAATGGCAATATCTTTGTTTTAAAATGCTATATCAAATATATATACACACACACACACAGTATATCTTTTTTAAAAAGAAATTAAAAATAATTTGCAGGATGGGTTATTATCACTTTTAACACAAGCTTTCCAATCTGGAACCCAAAATTTGTAGCTGATCATAAGCTCCTATTCTTCCACATTGATAATAGGAATGTGGCTCAGCGTTTTGGGTAGGTTCTATGTTGGAGAAGAGTCGACTGAACCTCTCATGGTGTGATAGTAGACAATCGTGATTCACAAATCCTGCTTGTCCAGGGCTGTTGGACTTCAACTTCTAGAATCCCTAATATTAACCTAAGTATCTGAAGCTCCTGGAAATTGAAGTCCAGAATATATTCAGGACTAGAGTTTCAGAACCACTGGTGTAAAGTTACTTATACAAATATGTATTTGCGATGACTTCTGGGCTTTCAAGAGCCATCAGACCACAGGCCATTCTTCATATGTATGTATGACTGTATATATGTATGGATGTTTTGAAGACATTCCCAATGGTCAGAAGATGATATGCTTTTAAAATATGTGTTGTCTCTAAAGGAAAAAAATTAAACAAACATTACTTGTGTGGTCATGGCATGCTTTCCATTCATCTAATTCACTGATTTTCAAAGTGAGCGGTACCACCCCCTGCGGGGCAGTGAGGCGGTCCAAGAAGGTGGGAGACTCAGGGGAATTTGAGGGGCGGTGAACCCCTTTAAGGGGGCGGTGAATGATTGGCCATTTAGGAGGGGTCGTGTGTCCCTCTTCTTTGGCCCCGCCCCCTTCACTTTGACTCCCACATGCAGTTCCATTGCTGGTGGAGTTCAAAATGCTATTTGATTGTAAGTGAACTATAAATCCCAGCAACTACAACTCCCAAATGTCAAGATCTATTTTCCCTAAACTCCACTAGTGTTCAAATTTAGGCATAATGAATATTCGTGCCAAGTTAGGTCCGTATCCATAGTATTTGGTTTCTCAGTTCTCTCCGGATGTAGGTGAACTACATTTCCCCTAAATCACTGCCAATTCCCCCCAAACCCCTCCAGTATTTTCTGTTGGTCATGTGGGTTCTCTGTGCCAAGTTTGGTCCAGTTCTGTCATTCATGGGGTCTCGGCTGTGGAAGTCAGAGCTGAATCGATTGAAGGTACTGCAAATCCCATCATCCATTGTCCATACTCCCCCAAACATATTGTTTTTGTGATTAATCACTATGCTTTAATTATGTTCAATTTGTAACAATGAAAATACATCCTGCATATTAGATATTTGCATTAGAATTCATAAGAGTAGCAAAATTATTTATGAAGTAGCAACAAAAATATGGTTGGGGGTCACCACAACATGAGAAAACTTATTTAGGGGTCACGACATTAGAAAGGTTGAGAACCACTGCATTAATACATATATCTTCCTGTTTAATTGCTATTAAATTTTTAAAAATTAATTTCTAGGGGGGCGGTGAGTAAATTATTTTCTAGAAAGGGGACGCTAGGCCAAAAAAGTTTGGGAACCACTGATCTAACTATTTGTTTTCCCTTTTTAGCGGATAAAAGTGATGGCTCTTCTCCAGATGATATAAGTGATGACAGCAGTACCAAAACAAAGAGAAATAAGTAAGTCATGAAAATAATTTAAAATAAATAAAAGACTAGCCATATCCTATAGCTAGGGTTGCCGGTTTGGGACTATGTATTTCAGAACCTAAGATTCCAAGATTAGCACCTGAGAACTAAGGATATTTTCACAGTTGCATGTAGTATGTATTCCAATAAAAACAAGAGTCTAATCTATGAGAAAAACACACAATATTGCTCTTGTCTTGATACCCCCCTGTTTAAAAGAGCAGCCCTACCTATGCTATCTTTTTTTTTTACAAAGTTTGAATTATGATGATTACTATATAGCATGCCATGTTGAAAAGGGAAAATGTATCCTTAAATCAGCTGGAATAGGCTATTTTTTGGAAGCAGGAGCTAGTGTGCTACAGTACAAATTTATTACTGAGTCATCAGTTTTGCAACAGACATGACTTAAATCAAGGCATTCCAGGACCCACGGATAGTGGTAACATACTGATATGAGAGTCTATTTCCTTCAGAGGATAAAGGGATAAACCTCAGTGTTGCCTCCCCATGAACTTGTAAAACCTGTTCCAGGGGCTAGAAAACCCTTTCAATCTTATTTTCAAACTGTACCGAAGACTGCCAAGAATCCTGTAATGCAACTTGATTCTGTCTTCCACTGGTGCTGTGGTGCCAAATTGAGGGTCATGCCTTGTTCCACCCAAACTAGGTATACTGTTTCCCTATCTTCCCCTCCAATTCTCAGCCTATTCTGCATAATGGCATATTTTCCCTACTTCATTTTTCTTTTTAAATAATTTAAAGTCTTAAGTTATTATCTGTTCAAAACTGCAAAATCTGTGAAATGTTGGATCTGAACAATCAGTTTTTAATTAACCCTTCATTTAAAAGAAAAGCATGTTCATCTGCTGCCTTTGTCAGTGAATCAGCTTTCTAGATTTCCATCTATTTCACGAACTATAAAAACTCTTTGTGATTACCAGAAATTGGAGAAATTGGATTGAAGATTTCATATATCATATTACAGAATATTATAATTTGAAGAGAATGAAAAAGACTATTACAATATCCAAGTCACTATTATAATATGCACAGTGACAATTTGATGCCTTTGGAACAACTACTGTAATACTGTACAGTATCCATTGTAGTATAATTTGAAAGTAAAATTGTGTAATGCATTTATTGATGGCAAGAAGATAATATGTTGGATTTATATTGCTTTATGAGATAAAGCAATTTATTAACTGAAAGCTGATTTTAGCATTTCTCTATTTCAGTTTAGGACCCTTTGAGAGTAAAAACATTTATATCCAGTCATGGTTTTTTTCCTAATCTGTTGCTAATGTAGTTCTTTAATTTCATTTGATGTTTTGGAATTTTTTGCCACTAAAATTAGATGACTTTAATGAAATTTTCTGAAACAGATTATTTATGAACAGTGGTATATTAAACTACTTTTTGGAAAGCAGGAATGATAATATATTTTGACTTTATGTCTTTCAAATATTTCCACTTTTGGCAAGAGACCAAAAGCAACCCAGATCAATATGCAGGCCTCTTGATCATGCAGGAATTTATTTCATTTGAAGAAGTCAATATCTAAGATTTCTTCAGTGTTGGGATGGAATGTCACTAGTTTCAGAAACCAACTCTGCTAATTTGCATAGTATAGTTATAATTGTTTCAATCCAAGTATTGATCTCTAATGGAGAAGACCTAGAGTCATAGAATCATGGAATCATAGAGTTGGAAGTGACCTCATGGGCTATCCAGTCCAACCCCCTGCCAAGAAGCAGGAAAATTGCATTCAAAGCACCCCCGACAGATGGCTATCCAGCCTCTGTTTAAAAGCCTCCAAAGAAGGAGCCTCCACCACACTCCATGGCAGAGAGTTCCACTGCTGAACGGCTCTCACAACCAGGAAGTCCTTCCTAATGTTCAGATGGAATCTCCTTTCCTGTAGTTTGAAGCCATTATTCCTCTTCCTAGCCTCTAGGGCAGCAGAAAACAAGCTTGCTTCCTCCTCCCTATGACTTCCTCTCACATATTTATACATGGCTATCATGTCTCCTCTTAGCCTTCTCTTCATCAGGCTAAACATGCCCAGCTCTTTGAGTCACTCCTCATAGAGCTTGTTCTCCAGACCCTTGATCATTTTAGTCACCCTACTCTGGACACACTCCAGCTTGTCAATGTCTCCCTTCAATTTTGGTGCCCAGAATTGGATACAATATTCCAGGTGTGATCTAACCAAGGCGGAATAGAAGTGTAGCATGACTTCCCTCTATCTAGACACTAGACTCCTATTGATGCAAGCCAAAATCCAATTGGCTTTTTTTTGTTGCCGCATCACATTGTTGGCTCATGTTTAACTTGTTGCCCACGGGGACTCCAAGATCTTTTTTGCACTTACTGCTCTATTCAATAAATAGAGCTTAGGAAGGTTCCATTATCTTAGTTTTGCATAGGCAAATCTCATTATTCCATAGTTAAGCAAGTCCATCAACAGAATCAATATAGCCATTTGAATACCCCTTTTAAATTTATCACTTTGTATGTCATATGAAATAATATGACTCATTTAGGTGGATATGACTTTTATTCAACAAATTTAGCAGTCCTCATGCTTGTTTGCCTTGTTCTCAATAAGAAGGAAACAAGTACAAAGAATTTTTAAAAAGAGATGTGCCAATTCTTCCTTCAAATGGCATGTCAAGATGAAATAACCATGCAATTTAGGCAGCTAAAACACTTTAGGCTAACTCCTTCCATTTTATCCCAGGATTAGCCACTTCCCATCCTCCTTTCCTGACTAAACATATAGAAAGCCAAATTGGATAACCTATAATTTAAAAAATCTTGTGCAAATAATCTACGCAACTTCAGAGCTTATTGACCATTAGAACTGGCTATCCTGATTGGAACAAGAAAGGAATTTCTTTAGGGTAAGACTGAATCCATCATTAGAGGAATGACTATTCAATAAAACAAATATAGCATTTCAGTACTATCTGACATCCAGTTCTAGTACAACCCTTCTTCAGAAATCCCCTCATACACATTTAGATTGTACATGGAGGATGAGGAGAGCACATTTGGTCTTCCTCTTTTGTCATTGTGAGCTCCATCCTCCAACTTTTGACATTCAAATCAAGAGTCTGAAGGGAGATGCTTTAGCTGACAAGTTAAGAATGGTTCATAAGACTATGAATTCAGTGTGATGCCATCTCTCAGTCACATGGAGGATTCAGCCAAATGCATGAAGATTCCCTCCTTCAGTGGAGATAGTTCCACCATCTACTATCTGCAGTCTCATTCCTTAGAGATATACATTGACAATTTGATGCCATTTGAACAACTACCGCAACACTGTACAATATCCATTTTAGTATCATTTGAAAGTGAAATAGGCAATAACAAATAATTCCTGCAATATTTTCCTTGCTGGTCAAGAACTCAAAATTTGTGCACAGTTCCTGCTCACTGTTTGCTTAAGACAGTAGTTCTCAGAGTGTGCTCCACGGAGCCCTTCCTCCCCCCCCCCTCAAAATTTCCCTTCCTCTTTTCTGCTCCTCCCCCTGCCTCCCTTGCCCACAAAAGCCTTTTTCCTTGTTTCCCTCACCCAAAAGCCTTTTCCCCTCACCTTCCTTGTCACTCAGATCATCCCCCCTCCCCCCAACCTTGATTGTGGCTGAAAAATTTGAGAACCTCTGGCTTAAGGAATTATTCATCTGTGCAGAAATATACTTTTTTTCCTACACAGAAGCACACTTTTGGTGGGTGAAACATGCTTTCTGTGCAGAAATAAGCATGGTTTTCTTGTGTAAACATGCATTTTCTCTGCAGAAGTACACATGTTTTTATGTGCATAAAACACATACTTAAAGAATCTCACAATATCCTGGCTGCATGAACATTTACCAATGATTTCTTAAGCATTTCCATCCCTACAATTTCCCACTGTGTTTGAATACACTGCTGGAAGGTGCTGAAGTCATGCCTCAAAAACACAGAGTGACCTCAAGACTTTGAGAAAAATTCACTCCTTTTGCTGAAAATACAGCAGCTGTGTATATCACTTTCAGATTTAGCAAAAACATTTCAGATACACTCTGCGGAAATGTGCACTGGTTTTATTGAATGTGCTGCTGCTGAGCTTGTAAATATATATGTTCCTATCTTTCATATATCTTACATTATTTAAGGCTCGAAGATCTTCCGAATGCTGAGCTAGACAAGGTCAAAGTGGAAGAGAAAAATGTGAAACCAGAACATCAGATTATGCTTCCATTGGAAGAACGCATTACACATTTTCGAGATATGCTTCTAGAAAGAGGGGTAAGGTTGGATTACCTTGATTCCAGTAATTTATGAAACCATGATATAATCTCAGTACTTCTATAATGAGTATGTTGCAACCGTCTACTGGCTCCTACCACAATTTTAATATTTCTTTCTTATCAATATACCACCACTGAATGTTTTTGTATCACTTCTATTTGTTGTAGAAAATGCTAGTGTAAAGGATGCAGTATGAATGTGATTTATATCCAAGACCCTAAAATCTGTTCTACAGCCTGATTCTATATATATTTGCTTACATTTTACTCCATCGCTGTCTCACAATAAATGTAGATATAAATTTAAATTAGTATAATGTGTTTATTTAAAGACTATTTAAAATATGATTGATATCATTTAAGACATTATTGCATTTTTCTCAAGAAATAATAATAATCAGAATACTATTTTGGGGCAAATAAGCATAACCCATTATGGAATTGGTAATTGTTGGTTGATCATGCCATTCCTCATATACTTTGTCTTTTGTTTTACAAACTTGTTTTCAATTTTAACGTTTCAGTTATATAGATATGTCAGTTTTCAAATGGAACACCTGTGGATGTCAGTAAGGTTGACCAGCGTCCCTTAGGTTCTTCTTAAGTCAATACAGTGGTACTTGTTAAAGGAGCAGTCAATCTATTCTGGGTTGTAATTTGAACTTTAAAGAAACTATTCAAGATGTTGAATCCCTTTTGGGGATAGCAAGTCAGCACTTTGGATAGCTAATTTAAAAGTGAATTAGAAACTGCCACTGTCATGGAAGTCATTAACCACTACTTATGTGGTGTCTCCCTGGAACAAAACTCAATTGTGATGTGGCTAGTTTGGCTTTGCTGCCTTCAGCTACCTCCATGACTTTGTGGTAGCCACTTCACCATGTTGCAATAACACACAATTGCATCCTATATGGAGTCTTTCTCTGGTAATTACCTATAACTGAATAAGATTTCAGTGGCCATAATTTACTTCATTAGTTAGAACAGATTTGGAGATGTAGTTGTATAAAGAAGATAAATCTATCTATCTACACGTATCACGCCTGCTTTCAAACTTCATAAACATATAAATAGTTTTTCTTCTCTAATCTTGAGAATAACTTTTTTTCTATTTTAGTCTTGCACAGATAGTTTTATTTGGAACTATTTCCTAAAATGATGTGCCCCATTTTTGCATATTTATTACTATATCAAATATTCTTGTTATTGGTTCAGGCATTCCTGCAGCTCAAACATTAACTTAGATCTAAGCTGTTGGAAGCAAACTTGCCCTACACTTCCTTTCCATAAAAGCATTTCAAGATCTCCTTTCAAAAATGCATAGGATACCTTCATGAATTACCCATACAGTAGATTCACAGCACATCCATTCTACAGGGTCTCCCAACCATTTGCATAGCATTTGAGAGCGTTGTTGTGTTTTACTAGAGGTTAAACCCACTGATCTATTTGCATGTGCCTAATTCTAAATCCATTGTAGTTTCACCATCCTTGTTAAACTCAAGAGTCTTTTAAAAACTCTGTGTCTTTCTTTCACATATTCCTTTAGGTTTCTGCATTTTCCACATGGGAAAAAGAGCTACACAAAATAGTATTTGATCCACGTTATCTTCTGCTGAACTCAGAAGAACGTAAGCAGGTGAGTCTGTTAATTTATTTCAAGTGTTTATATTGGTGATCCAATACTTTAGTTTTCTGTGTTTGTGACTAATAGGTATTAATTAATAAAATACAGTACTAAAATACATCACAGAACAAATGTTTCCAACATAAAGAATCATGAAGAAAAAAACATAAATTCATTCAACAGTGGGTCTAAAAGGTTGAAATAATCAGTGGGCCTAAAAGGTTATAAATTTTGAAAACCCTATATAATTGTTTCTAAGGTTTCCACATGGCATCAAAATGACAATAAAGAAGGTATGAAGCTAGCCTTTATGGGGCAGCATTTCATCGTAAATGCTACAACAAAGAAGACTTGCCACTTAATAGTTCTCAAGAATTACTGTTATCCTTCGATTCAGAGACAATTTACAATTTTCTTTTAAACTCTGGTGTAGAATAGATTTATGATAAATGTGGCATCAAAGTGGCAATCAGAAAAGGCTAAACTGGAAGAGAGGAAGCTTAGATGAAAAGTAAACAACAAATGCACATTGATAAAGCACATTTAATGCAAGGCTATCTAGCCATTAAACTTGTAAGTGGCTTTCAAAACTGGCAATTTCTGATTGGAGTTCTTCACTGAATGAATTTGTGTGGTGAGGAATTACATTGTGGCAGCAAGGGGTCCTCAAACTATATTGAACCTGGTCTGATGGAGCTCCAATGTAATCTGTTCTATTCCATTATGTTTGGTCTGTTTTATCTTGGCTGTTGTATTTTATGATGCTCCTATTTTAATATGTTTTGTTTTATGGATTATTTTTGGTTTTATGTCTTGTGGACATTTTGTCCCATTTGTAAGCCACCCCAAGTCCCTTTGGGGAGATGATGGTGGGGTATAAGAATAAAGTTATTATTATTATTATCATCAGTAGTAGTAGTTCAGTGGGACTTCCACTTAAGAGCATCTCAACTTAATAGCATTTTGAGTTAAGAGCTGTCACCCGACTTGGGTTTCACTTTGACATAAGAGCAGTGACATAAGAACTAGCTCCAGGGGGAGTGCTAGCTCCAGAGTCCAGGCCTTTAGAGCATCAAGGGAATAGCCTCCATGCCTCATGCCTCCATGCCTCATACCTTGTGTTGTTGTTCACTTTGAGACATTTCTGTTTGCTTTGCTCTTGTCTATTTTGAGAAACTTTGAGTTAGTTGATTTTATGTGGTTTTTATTCTGGGTATGTTTGACTTCATGAAGAGAGAGAGGGAGGCTGGAATGAGTCCAGTATGAAAAAAATTATGCTTCTGCCTCTTCACTTTGTGCTTTGTGTATCCTTGCACAACTTTGCGCTTCTACCATTTTAAATATAATCTTTCTTTCTTTATTGTTCCATGTGAATGTGCAGATTTTGCCTTGCTGTTACACTGGCCAATACACATTTTGTTGCCTCAGATGTGTTTCCTTTCCACAGCTTTGTGCTTTTACTATTGTAAAGTTTCTTTTTATTTTTCCATTAGAACATGATTTGTTTATAAAGTACATTTTCTTTTTTTTAAAAAAACACATAACAAGAAAATGGGGATGGATTTTGCTGTCTCTCCAGGCTCAATCGGCCAGGGAGAGGGAGCTACACGCTCTACCCAACCACCTTGTTCGGCTGGCACTTTGAGAGCCCTCAAAGTGTCTGACCATCAGCCATGCCATCCACACCGGAAGTGTCAAGATATCACTGTATATGACAAGGTCAGAGGAAACCCATAGAACATTCAAAGGCTCAAAGCAGAATTATATCCATGTAGTATGGATTTTTTTCCTCACAAAGACTGCAAAGCTTTACTACTATGGGTGTTTAAAGTTTGAACATTTAAGTTCACTTCTGTTGGTGGTCAAATAGACATTTTAAGTGTTAAAGGTATACTCCCTTCCTTTTGCCTAGTGCCTATTAGTTGGAAATGTTATTCTTTAAAATATGTTTGCCTTATGTTTAGGAGTCCCCCCTCGGGGGTTGAGAAGAGCATGGTAGAAATGATGTAAATTGGAATAAAGGGATAAGTTGTGTAAAGCTATTGCAAGTGAGATCTTGTGACTGTTCCTTGACAAAACTTGAGAGATCCAAAGACGCTCTTCTATTCCCAAATGAGATTCCACTAGAAGTTGAAGGCTTCTTGTGTGAGAAGAAGGATCTGTTTGGTTTCAACATCTTCTGTAAATTCAAACCACTTTGTGTCCATTGACATTCTTAAAAGTAACATAAAAGTTGCAGCAAATGGAAAAATTGCAGTAAGAAATCACCAAAATGTATTGGTCTTTGGCAAAGATGGGTAGCATTTTAAGGTACAGTTGTAAGAATTTCAGAACTGAATAAATGATCTACTTAGAAGAAGACTTTCTGAAGCAAAAGGAACACTCTGTTTCTCTTCGGTAATTCAAGCACAAGGGCACAGCATAGACCTTGCTTAGTCAATCAACCTTTATTACGCCTTTCATTTATCAAGCTTGCACATGATATAGTAAAATTACTTAATGAAGAGTCGATAAAGCCTATACTATAGATATTAGCTTTGAAACATTGGTGACATGGGCCTCATTTGCGGAATATATTGCATACGTTAAGGGAAATGACTACGCAAAGCAATTTTCACCTTCTTATATAGATTGAAGTTGTGTTCATAGTTATGGAAGGAAAAGAAAGCTATTATCAAATGAAGACCTTTTATGAAATGTTATAAATGTTGTTCTTGTGATCAACTGGAAAGATGTATGTTGAGGGATTAATGGCATTACCTTTTGTAAGTCTACCTTCAGACAGCCACTGTGTAAGAAGTTAAAAATAGGTATGGGAACAATCTTACAGAAAGCTAGTTTAGCTAAATTGTCAGAGATGCATTGAGATGCTTTATTTTTGTAGGACTTCTAAAGATGGATTTCTCTAGAATTTGGTGGCTCGGGAGACGTTTTCTAGAAAATGCAGATAATAATTTGCTTATTGTATAAAACAAGATAGCAAATTTGGATATCTGGATTCTAGACTATATTGGGGCTAATGTGAAGCCCATGACATCACATTTTCCAGCATCTATTGTTCATATATTGACGTGAAGATCAGAAGACTAAGGCCCCTTCTACACTGCTGTATAAAATCCAGATTATCTGCTTTGAAGTGGATTATATGGCAGTGTAGATGCATGGAATCAGTTCAAAGATGATAATGTGAGTGATCTCTTTTGATAATCTGGATTATATGGCAGTGTAGAAGTGGAAACTGAAGGGCAATGTGAAAATGGTTAAAGAAAGTTTGGTTGTTTTATGAGGTGCTGGAAAATGTGGACATAGATGCTACTGTGCTGAATGAACACTGACAACAATGGTTACCATACCAAGAATTGATGCCACATGATTATCTTGAACCCATAACAATAGTGTTGCATGCTGGGACAGGGTATTCTTGTGTACTGAAGTGCACAACATGTCTTTAAGCTATGTGGCTTATGAAGCCCCCGGTGGCGCAATGGGTTAAATCCCTATGCTGGCAGGACTGCTGACCAAAAGGTCGGCAGTTCAAATCTGATTTTGGAAAATGTTTGGTTTTTTCTCTCTTTTTCATGTTGAGGATTATTGACTTGAATAACTGCAAGTCTTTAAGCTATTCTTGTGTGATGGGTTAAAGAGGATTGGCCATCTGTTTTTCTCTTTTTCAAGGACATCGCCCAGAGGACGCCTGGATGTTTTGAAGTTTTACCATCCTTGTGGGAGGCTTCTCTCATGTCCCCGCATGGGGAGCTGAAGCTTACAGAGGGAGCTCATCCGTGCTCTCCCCGGATTCGAACCTGTGACCTGTTGGTCTTCAGTCTTGCTGGCACAAGTGTTAACCTATTGTGCCACTGGGGGCTCCTTGGAAAGTGGGGTGAGCTCCCATCTGGTAGCTCCATTTTTCAAGCGGGGACATGAGAGAAGCCTCCCACAGGACAGTAAAGCATTCAAGTGCACTTCAGTCAACGTCTTTGATGACTAATTATTTCACACCAGAAGCGACTTGCAGTTTCTCAAGTCGCTCCTGACATGAAAAAAAAGCCACATGGCTTCATTCTCTTGAATCTCATATTCTAAAAATAGGCTTAAATTCAAACCCTTAATATTATCTTGAAAGAATATTTTAATATTTTAATGTTTTCTCACTGCTAGAATTTCTGAGAATGTCTACCCTATTCGTTTTAAGGAGAATGTTTGGCAGATTATGAACAATTTGTTATTTTCCCCCCCAAGTAAATTCTAGAGACCTTTTTACAAATGAAAAGAAACAGTCTACTCTACATATCTTTCTTGCATGTTTTCAGATTTATAAGCAAGACAGCTATGAGCTTTCAGAGGATTTTCTTGCTAGCAAAGCAAATGACTAAGCAGAGCCCTTTCATGGCTTCTTTTGATTAAACACAAACTCTCTCCTTCTGCTTTTTCACTTTGCAATTATTTATTGATCATTATGTCCCAACAGATTGGTATCATCCCAGCCCACAATTCTGACAGCAAAGAGATAAATGAAATGGGCAAACTTTTATGTCTTGAAATAGCATTACTCACATAGTGGGAAAATGAACCATTTATTAATTTTAATTCAATATGTCCCACCATTTTTGCTCACATGAAAACCTGTTTCCTGTAACTTTTAAATGTGCCTCATATTATTCCTTGGCACTAGGAGGAAAGGTGGGAATGTTTTTTTCTACAGTTTCAGTAAAAATAATTACTGTAAATATTGGCTACACTATCAAAAATATATCTTTTATTCCTGTTCTAGGAACTAGAACTGAGCTAGGAACTGCTAACCTAGCAGTTCAAAAGCATACAAGTAGATCAATAGGTACCGCTTCTGAGGGAAGGTAACGGCGCTCCATGAAGCCATGCTGGCCACATGACCTTGGAGGTGTCTATGGACAACGCCGGCTCTTCTGCTTAGAAATGGAGATGTGCACCACTCCTCTGAGTCAGATATGACTAGACTTAATGTCAGAGGAAAACTTTTATCTTTTTTAGGGAACACATATTCTGGCCTCAATTTTCAGATCTCTGTAAAATCCTCAAAGCTGATAATCTGTCCCCAGACAGATAGTTAGGTAATAAGAACTAACACAATGTATTAACAATGCCTTTACAGTGGACTTTGAAATCTACTAGGGGCAATAGCCCATCACAACTCATTAGCTTAGTACATCTAATCTGCTGGTACAAAATATAAACGTAACGTATGCCTCTGTGCATCACCACCTGTTCCTGCCTTGCAGAGTCGCATTAATTTTATTGCAGACCTTGGAAAAGTTACTTTCTTAGATTACAATGTTCACTGACCATACTGGATGAAGAATATACTAGGAGCCATGTCTTTGCAAAGCAACTGATCTAAGTTCTGGTGGTTTGGGACCATATCAATCTATATCCCTGAATAGTGATAGTATATTTTCCCTTCATTGGCCAATTCAAGTCATCTTTAGAGGATTTCCCTTCTATATAACTTTCTTCATGAAATGTGTATTTTGAGAGCACAGAAAAGCTACATTATATCAGGTTAGTCAATTGGTCTATCGGTATCATTTCTATCTGCACTGATAAGCCTAAGCTACTCAGGTTTCATGCTTATATTTTTCACAAGTTCTATTTGGATTGTGTCTGGAACCTCCTGTTCACAATCAAATGCTCTCCCACTTAACCTTTTTATCAAATTATTATTCTCCTCCATAAATGCTGTTCCTGAAAATATGCTCTTTTGAGTCACTTTGATGATTTTTGCAATTAGTCTTCTAGACCAATGGGTTGTTCATGCCAGTCAAGCAAATTGTGATGATGCAATTATCCAGGAAGCTTCTTCGTTATGGTTTCAGTCCATGGTTTGAACACTTTACAATAGCATCCTTGCTGTACTTTTAACCTCTAATTAGCTAGAACATTACGTTATTTGCTGTAAAAGCACACAGATCAGACTCTTTTCCTGTCCAAAAGCATATAGTTCACATTAGTTAGGACAACCATCCAGCTGATTCCTCTCCAGCATCTCCACAAGAAGGCAGATATACTGGAACTAAGTGGATCAAATTAGATTGTGAATTGAACTTTCTCTAGTGTGTTACTGGCATTTTGTCTTCATCTCACATCAATTACAATGGAAAGGTCACAGCAGATTAACAAAGATTACTCTACAGAAATAAAAGGAACAAAATTTTTCTTTGTGAAAGCAATTTGGTTTTGTAGCCTGATATTACCTGTCAATTCAATTATGGTTAGGTATGATCAAGAAGTACACAACTGCCTCATTTACATACCTACCAGATATTTGCTGAAGTTCCTTTATGAATATATGAAAAATTGTTTCACATATGTAAGGTGAAATATGACTCATTGAGCCCAGTATTCTATTATTCAAATGGCAGCATCTATTTCAGGTCTCCCCATACCACAGGAGTGCATCTATGCTGTAGAATTAATGCAGTTTGACACCACTTTAACTGCCATGTCTCAGTGCTATGAAATCCTGAAAATTATAGAATGGTAAAGCACCAGAAATCTTTTCACGAAGAAAACAAAAGATCTTGTAAAACTATGAATCCCTCATGATTCCATAGCACTAAGCCATGAGAAATAAAGAGGTGTCGGGCTACATTATTTCTACAGTGTAGATGTATAGTCAAACAGATCTAGGTTATGCATCAACTACAGGAACAAAATATTTGTTTCCTTACCCATTCATTTCTTAAGAAAAAACTTCACACAGGTCGACTGCTATATACCCTATCTACTGAGACTGGACAATGGGGTATTACATTAATGTTATATTATTGGAGAACTGTTACAGGGGTTCTTTGATGGTAGCACAGCAGCAAAAAAAAGGTAGCGTGTCCCTGTGAGTGGGACCAATTTTTGAAAGCAATGTGTGCAAAGGAGCATCCCTTGGGCCAAATATGCCCTCCACCCAAGCTTATCTAAGCAGTTATTTACCTTTCAGGGCTCATCCAGATGGCCCCTTAAAAGCGGGAGCTCCCGTTTCTTTAAGAGGGGTGTCCAGACAATGCCTCAGGTAAATGCAAATGGTTTCGGGACAAAGCAGGAAAGCCCTTCTTTGTCCCGAGGTAATTTGTCAGATGGATTAAACTAACCTGGTATTGCCCACATTGTAGTCCCCATCCCCTCCCAGAACTCCAGGATTTCCTTTTCAGGTTGGCTACATGCCATCCCAGGTCAACCCTTGGTTGACCTGGGAGGGATCCAGCCACCCTTCAGCCCCCCATCCCCTCCCCCAAAACATACCCCCTGGACTTGCCAGGCACGAAGGGCCTCTTGCTTCAGAATGGCACTGGAGGAGAGGGTGGGGAGATGGAAAATTCCTCCCCTGCCCCTCCAGTGTCAATATAAAGTGACTCTGCAGTTCTCTGGAAAGGCCCCTCCCATGCCTAGCAAACCTGTGGGGTTAATTTTGGGAGAGGAGGGGTGCCACCATCCTGCTCCTCTGGATTTTTGGAAGCCTGAAGAAGCGAGATGGCTGTGTCCCAAAAAGCCCAGTACCCCATTAGACTCAAGCATTTCAGGAAGGTCCAGAGTGAAAGGGGAATCAAATTAATTCAGAACAAGCCAAGGAAACCTCAGTTTGTTTTAAATTAATTCATTTTTTACTGGAGGTATCGTTTGGATGCCTCCGATAAAAACTGAGACAGGTCCTGATTTTTGGGCCTGCCTGGATGGGCCTTTTGACTCTGATTGATTAGGGTCTGTTGATCCAATAGATTGGGGTGCAGCTAACTGAAAGCAATCTCCAGTATGTGGAGGAATTGTGCTTCTGACTGTCACAATGACGATTGCTCACAAGGCTTGGGTGAAAACATCAGCCTGCTGTGCTCTGATCAAGGGGAGAACAGACTCCTCTCAGTTGCAGCAGCAGTTACCAAGTCAGATTTGGGGAAGGAGTGCCAGGATATATTGCTCTGTTAAGAGGATACTTAACTATCGATCAAAACTTTATTACGGTCACAGACCAGCACAAAGCGGGCACAAGCGCCCTAAGAGGAGAAGGACAACTCCCCAGTAAACAGTTATTTAAAATCGATACTTAACTAAGTGGCTGATGTAGAAAATCAGCCATTGTTTATTATTTTATTCTCAACATAAAACTGTTTCTCAAAATAAATTATTTAAGTATTTTTTAAAAAATATTCGCAATTGTTATGGTCTAGGGCAGGCAGTTGGTTCTGGGACCTGTCACAGTCACCTCTCCCCTATTTTAAACTAACAAATGTGTTATATGATCACCAAAACTAAAATAAGCCAAACTATTGGTATTTTCCCTGATCTATTGAGTAAGGATTGCTTACTCATTGGAATGCACTTTTAGCAATGATTCTGCAGATCCAAAAGACAGATGGGAATGCTTTCTATTATGTTTTAGGGAGAAATCATGATGAATTACTAACCAAACAGAGTATATTTAACTGGTAACTGATTTAATAATGTTTCATGATATGTTTTCTGTCCACCCTTCTCTACTTAAGATATTCGAGCAATTTGTCAAAACACGAATCAGAGAAGAATACAAGGAAAATAAAAACAAGCTACTACTAGCCAAAGAGGAGTTTAAAAAGCTGCTGGAAGAATCTAAATTATCACCAAGGTATGGAATTGCTTTCTGATATAAATTCCATCTGAGAAGTTTCCAAAGGACGTTGCTGATTAGAACTGAATTTTCCTCAAGTGAAACCTACAAACTGTAAAATATGGATGTGTAGTTAGATTAATAGATTAATACTTCATTATATTAATAGCCTACCTTTTCTTGAGACATTCTTCCCACTCAATCTCTCAACAACCCTATGATTTTGGACAGAAATTATATTTTCCTAAGATCAATGGGTGACTTTCATGGCTTGGTGAACCCCAAAAACCAGGTCTCCCAAGACCAATCCAATGCTCTATTATATCATGCAGTTCAACAAAGTTTGTTTTTTGGGCAAACAGGAGGAAGCTCTGCTGTGACGAATAGTTTTCAGACAGGAGTAGCTTGTGCCTTGACATACACATCAAACAAAGATGCATGCACCAAAGCCTAGTGTACACCTGCAACAGAATTTAAGGTCTTCTTACTTTCAGAAAAAACAGTTTTTAATGCTTCCTCACAAATATTATCTTCAAGAAGAAGTAGGTTCGTTGGGAGAACCATTCTAGTTCATCAAGCTTGGTGTGCAATTTTTTGTATCTATTTTTTGTATTGTACATTTTTTGCTGTAAACAGCTCTCAAGGAATGTACTATGGTCCTATTTGCACAAAGCAATTAGACAGCCATGCATTCAGTAATCATTTGAAAGCACTGCAATGAGTTGCACCTTGATTTGGGAAATGAAGAAAACAGTCCTCCCTGCCCCCATTTCGCCCAGTTTAATCCAGACATAGGTCAGATCGGTTCACTGCTAGTCACTTCTATCTCTTATTTCTACCCTTTGAGATCCTACTTCTCTAGTTTAGAAGAAAAATCTAAATTTTGTCCACTATCATTTGTATATATTTAATATACACCCCATGTAGTAGAACCATTATGTTTACCAACCACTAATTTGCAGTCATATGTTAAAGTTCCTGAGCTGATATATATCTGTTGTCTAATTGCATAAAATAGCCTTAGCAGTTAAAAATCAATCACACTACTTTATTGTGCTTTTCAGTTAAGGATCCAATTGCAGATGTGATTAGTATTTATAGTATGCTCAAATACAATAAGTGTGCTTTTATTTTTTGTGTTGTAATGATGATGTTCGATCGGCAAAACCTTTTATTTGTTGATTGTTTGACATAACCCATTCTATATACAAAAAGTTTGTATCATTAGCTTAGTTCTACAAACACAAGTTCTTAAATTGATCCTTCTTTGCTTCTCCCATTTGTCCCTTTTTCATGAATGCTGCTGAGAAGCCAATAGTAAAACACACAATTCTTATTTATGTGTCTGCCATTTGTAAATAAACTAGGCAGTTTTCTTATTATAATTGGAGGTTCATATTACAGAGAATGAAGACCATGAAAAATGTTAAAATGTTGAAGCTTCCCAGGCTATGCTGACTATATTTTAGGTTCTGATGTTGTCATGATTATAAACACTAACACAACATCTAACTGCATAATTGCCCTCGTGCAAATGATGTCAATTTTTTTGACTTCTAGCTCTAAACTTTTTGTGACTGGTAACATTCCAATTCAGTTTTTAATTTTCAGTTGCAGAACTTTTTAAAGCATATTGCTAGTGCTAGAGACTATCAACAGATCAATGACTTGAGCAACCTTAGCCTTCCAAAACTTCACAAATATACAGGCATTTGCTTCCAGAGACAATTCTTCCATCTGTTGGTGGGGAAAAGATTCAGATAGTCTATTCCCTGTGCTAGCCACACACAGCACAAAAATAACAGAGACACTGCAAGGCAAATGCCCTAACCTAATGCGTATCCTGCAGGGACCTTGAGATTAAGAGAGTGATGATCTAAAGTTCAGCCATGTTATCACACAAGAAATCAGTGGAAGAATTAGTCAATCCCTCAGCTCATATCTGAGAAGCCACCACAATAGGGGGAAAGTGCAGACATTAAATGCACCACTCCCTGGGCCAAACCGGGGCTTAACGATGCTCGCAGAGATAAACCCCATCAGAAGATATCTGCAAAAAAGACATTCTAATCAAGAAGGCCTAAAATTCATGCTGAACCTTCAAATCCTTCATTATTTCTGGAGAAAGCCTAATTTTATGATGAAACCCATCACAATGAGGATCTCATTACATCAACATTTAGTCACTTTCCCTATATATCAATATCTAGAGTTGCTGGAATGCTTTTTCGATAGCTCCATGGGAAAAATTTCCATGCTTCCCATTTTTCAATTAGGAGTCAAAAGACATGTCACTTTGCTAAGCCTGTTCAAAGTGTCTTTACGGCCCTGTGAAAGTAAATAAATCCAACACAGACTGCAGTCTCATTGATCCAGAGACAACGGCTACTGACTAGACATGCATAGGATTGTATTCCTGAAATAACTAGGTCACATTCTGCCAAATTAAGCTAAGGAAAATGTAATGTCTTAATTTTTGAGAACCCCATTTAATTCCTTTACATGGTATAATAATTATTCATGAAAGTTTCTGAAATTGATATGATAGGCCATGTTGGGGTTGGGGCATTTGGGATGAAAAGCAATGGAGATCAATGAGCATTTGAAATCTTTATTTTAGTCTTTCATTTTCCATCATTGCTGGTGACAATATATGCAGTAACAGTTATTTTATCAGAAAAATAGCATAGGAAAAACAGGAGCATAGATAACTAAGAACTGAAAAAATGCAAGTATATTGATAACTGTAGCGTTTTGTGATAATGTATCTTGTCTTTGATTGTTTCCTTTCTGTCTTTCTCCCTCGCTTCCAGGACAACGTTTAAAGAGTTTGCAGAGAAATATGGTACAGATCAACGATTTCGACTTGTTCAGAAGAAGAAAGACCAAGAGCATTTTTTCAATCAGTTCATACTTATCCTTAAAAAGAGAGACAAAGAGAATAGGATAAGGCTACGAAAAATGAGATAAAAAGGAAATCTGCCATACAAAGGGAAGTCAAATACTGTGCTGTCTACAGTGGAGGAAAGGAATGGCATGCATTTTATGTCATCTTTTTGAGTTTCAAATCCCAGCACTTTCAGGAAAATCCAGATAACCCCAAGAACCACCACTGTACAGGAAGATTCTGTGACAGTACGTCCAAGGCTATACTGCAGGAACCTGTAGGATATTTCATTCTCAGAGACTTAATGTTTCATATTGAAGCTCTCTTTTGTACAACATTCGAGTTTGATGCATTTTTAATTACCATGATATATCAATCCCTTAATTGTTTTAATTATGCAAATTCCTTGTAATATACACAAATTTGAAATCCAATGTGATTTATAATTAAGCAGAAGCAGATGTCATCCATAATAACCTCAATCCTTTTTTTAACCATTTAAAGAAAAAAATATAAGGCAGTCCTCCTATGCACACTTACTCAGAAATAAGGATCCATTAAACTCATGGAAAATTACTTCTTAGTGAATATGCTTAGGACTGACCTGCACAAAAATGTTTGGGCAGCTTTGTACATTAACAGTTCAAAAGGTTCAGTGGTACTGAGGATCTCATTACTCAATGTTCATAGGTCTAAGTCTAGTTTTCTGAGTAGTAGTAGTAATAGGGTATTAACTGTTAACCATAGTGAAGAGTGTGAAAATCTTGGCATAGTTTCCTGTAGAACAATGTATAAATCTTTTTAAGAAATGCTTTGTAAGTAAATTATTCTGGATGATGGTCCAAGCACACCGAAAAGAGCAGCACTTCTCTATTAAAAGCTACTATAAAGAAGTTATTTTGTAAACCCATCCTACTAAAATTTGAGTTATTTTTATTGTATGCGAAGAGTTTGCATGAGATTAGTCTCATCTTTGTATAAACAAATATTTTAACTTTTTTTTAATTAATAAATATTTTAAGACTACTGGTCAGTTTATTTTCCATAATGTTTGAAACTAAGTCAAAAATATATACCTACTGGGCATATTAGATATCAGAGATGGTAAATGGTGATGCAGAACATGAATGTCTTCATCCTGCACCAGGCTTTCCTAACTTTTCAGGTATTTTGAAGTACAGTTTCTATCACCGGTAACCATTGGTTATGCAAGCTAGAGCTGATGGGTATTATATTTCAGTGGATTTAAATAGCTAATATGGCTGTTCTTAATAAGTAGGGTTCTTTGAATTTAAAAACAAATAAAAATAACCATTTGGTTTGCCTACATGTAGTAAGTATGCAGCAGGGAAGATTTTGTAAACTGAAAGGCTGGTCCTTTAGGTTTACTAGTAAACAAAAAGGGTAACATTAAATGAGGGGATTCTAACAATTTATTTATTTATTTGTTTATTCAATCTTATATTCCGCTCCTCTTTGCAGGCTCGGGGCGGATCACAACATACAATTCTATATTAAGCTTCAGAGGCGCTCTCATACGTGGATGTTCTTCCTTGCAAACTCCACCAGTATTCACATTTGTGTATATTGAGTATTTGTGCCAAGTTTGGTCCACATCCATCATTGTTTGAGTCCACAGTGTTCTCTGGATGTAGGTGAACTACAACTCCAAAACTCAAGGTCAATGCCCACCAAACCTGCCCAGTATTTTCTGTTGGTCATGGGAGTTCTGTGTGAAAGTTTGGTTCAATTCCATCATTGGTGGAGTTCAGCATGCTTTATGATTGTAGGTGAACTATAAATCCAAGTAACTACAACTCCCAAATGACAAAATCAATCCCCCTCCCAATCCCACCAGTATTCACATTTGGGCGTATTGGGTATTTGTCCTACAGATCAGATATTTACATTATGATTCATAACAGTAGCAAAATTAGATTTATGAAGTAGCAACAAATATTATTTTATGGTTGGGGGGGGGGGGGTCACCACAACATGAGTAATTGTATTAAGGGGACATGGCATTAGGAAGGGTGAGAAACACCGATATAGGAGATTGCCTCAAATATACAACATTGTTTCAAATATATGCATTTTTCATGTTCTCCTCCACCCCAAACTCTGCAAGAGAAAGAAGTCTAAATGCATGCTGGGTCAAGTTTAGATTTGGGAAATGCAGATGTAAACAGTTTCTATTGAAAAAACAAACTGATCAAATAATGTTGGCTGCAATGACACTGACCCACCTTCACACAATCAAGTAGAATACATCATTGAATTCTGTTTATAGGATGCCATTTTCCTTCGCCTCAATTTTTGCAGACCATGTGTTGGTAAACTGCAAACAAGATGGTGCTCCTTGAAGTTTTAAAGCTGAAATGGTTTCCAAAAAGGCAGGGGAAAAGGAGCTAACATATTGTGAAAAAACAATATACTAATGAGCTCCAGAGAATATTGTGAAGAAAGCAGTCTCTGCCTCTGAGCTGAAGGCATTCTGTTGCCATGTCCTTAGATCTTGTTTCACCAGCTGAAGCAAAACAGCTTTTGTAGTTGTTTCTTCCTTTCTTCCTTTGAAGAAATAAGCTTTCCTCTGTCAGAAAAAATCCTACAGAGCTGTTTTTTTTCTTGGCTCAAAACAGGCACCCCATAAGAAGCGAGAATATGTTTAACTTAAAGAGCATTAGCAGGAAAGATGGCGTACATCTGAGAAAGAGCCAACAGAAAAGGCAGGAGGCTTTTGTGTTTCAGGTGGTGTTTTGTTTGCATTAAAATGTATTTTCCTTAAACTGTTATTTCCTCCCCAAAAAAGATGGTATTGATTTAATAATAGTAGGAGAACATTATAGGCAGTTGGGGGTTAGAAATACAAAAAATAGCATAGAGCTTGTGCCTTTTTATATAGTTACAAAAGGATTTTGTGTGTATGTGTCTGCTTTTAAAGCTAAAGAACCCTCCCCACAAACACACACTAAAGCAAATCTTCGGCAATTTTTTGCCAGTCATCAATCAATTGTTTATAAAATATAGATTTATTAACCACAGTAATTGCTGGCAGGCATATATTCTTATGGCAATTTTTACTTTTTTAAGTAGCATACTAGCATGATGGTCAGGAAGTACTGCAATTGTTAATGAAAGAGAAAGAAAAATCTGTTGAATGAAGAAACAGAATGATTTTTTTTAAAAAAAAGACGTTTCAGACAGGAAAAACCCAGAAGTCAGATACATAACAGAAGTCATATCTACATATATAACAGAATGCTTTCTGTATTTATTCAGATTTGAACCTGATTTTGTTCAGCTTTGTGGTTAGTAAAGCTTTTAAGTTGGTTTTTTTTTTGCAGAAAATGTTGGATATTGTCCAAAATACACTTTTATGTAGCACACTTTTTATGTTTTTCTGTCTGATGGGCTGGTGGAAACCCTCTTGTCTCTTCACTCTAATAGAGAATGGAAAATCTTATCATGATTAACTGTTTTTATGGGGTGTCTTGGCACATTTCAGGGATTTAAAGTTACTGTGAGGAAGAGGGGATTGAGAAGACTGCATCTAATCTGGGCCCAAACATTTATTATTGTTATTTTGAATATGTACGTGATCTTCAGGATATTTTCCTAAAAAGAATTTGTTAACCTCTTTCTGATGGCAGTAGCTTATTTCCTCCAATTTGGGAGACAAAGCCTCTTCTTTTAAGTTTTGGCTATAATGCAATGCTCAACAAGACTATATTTTATTGGACAATCCCAAGTAAAATAAACTAAGAGAGAGGAGGTTTTTAAACATACAATACCAGATTTATATAGTTTCTCTTTTTAAAGCTAGATCAACACTTATGGACTGAGTACTCTTTATGTAGAACCTCTTGGTGGACACCAACATCAGCTTCTTAGAAGAAAAATGAAATGAAAACAAAAACATATTCCACATCCGAGCCATCTGAGGACATTTCCAGAAAGAGAATGATTGACAGATTTAATCAGAAACATGGGGTTATCTCCTGGTCTCATATGGAAGCACTTGGTAAATAATACACAGCCACTCAGTGAAATGGCTTTTTTTCCAGAAGGGAGACTGATAATTCCCAGCATATTGATATTTAACACATTGTCATTCAGAGGAACTCAAGAAGGTGAAGTGTGTCTCTTATATGGTTTAAAAAGAGGATTAAAGAGGGTTTTGTGAAATGTCTATTTGCTTTCTTTCTAACAGAGTGATGAATTTGATCGTTTCTAGGGGACAAAGTATTATAAGCCTCTGGGAGTATGGTCCATGTTGCACCAATGAGCAATTCAGATTATCAGGGTCATGCAAAATAATTGAAAGGCAAAAGCTACTCATAACATTCATTGCATTTACTTAAGAACAATGAAAGTAAAACACTTTGAAGGTTGCTTAATGTACTTTCCAATTTCTGTCTGATGTTGACAGCATATTAGGTTATCTCCAAACCAATAAGGGCCAGAAAAACACTGATTTCATTAAAAATGAAAGGACAAAGACTCAGACTTTGAATTAAAACAAAAACTCATAGGTCACAGAAAAAAGTGCCATTGCATCCATTCCCAGAATTCATGATTATTGACCTAGTCCTTTGTCTTAGATTGATTTATAACACTTTTATAAAAGATGCTAGGAAAATTGCAAGAATTGAATTATATGAAACTGTAAGGATTGAATTGCATTTCCCCAGAGTTTGTGGAAATTATATTTTTCAATACACTTCCCAGAATCCCCAAGACATCATTATGAGTGTCTATGCTAGCCAATGAGGCTAGGAATTGTAGTTCAAAGAATAATGTCCCAACTCTACAGGTTTACAGAATTTCATCTAAATACATTCAGTAAGAACTAAGTTTTTTGAGGTGAATAGAGGTAGTTTGCATATGTATGACTGCATGATACAACCAGTAAATAAAGCTGCACACAAAGGGATACTGTAGCACCTTAGAAAATAACTGAGAGAAAGAATTTGGTAGTGCAAGCTTTCATAAACAAAGGGGGCATCAAAGCTATCAAATTAATGCAGTTTGACAGCACTTTAACTGCTTTGACTCCATTCTATGGAATTCCATGACCTGTACATTGCCATAGCACTTCGACAAAGAAGAGTAGATATCCCATAAAACTACAAATCCCAGAATTGAGCCATGGCAGTTAATTTGGTGTTAAACTGCTATAATTCTTCAGTGTGAATAGAGGCAAATGACCTCACCTCACCTTACTTTTGGCAGCATTCACTGGATCTTCTATAGTTCTATGACAGAGCTTGCCAGTTCCCATCCCACAATGTTGAACTACTTCTGAACGGGCCCTGTTGTAAAATTCTAGAAGATCTGGCATATGCTGCCATGGTGGCAACACGGGAGACCTTCCATGTTGCCTTTGAAACAATGAATAGAAGCCGGGTGGCCGACGCTTCCCCCCATGTGAGTGAGTCGAGTGGTGCAGGGCACATGGTGATGGGTTTCCCCTGCTGGGCACCATTGGATTCACCACAATTTGTGGCGATTCCGGTGGCCGTAAGTCTACTTTCTCTGATACAATTAAGACTGAGGCCCATCTGTAGAGAACAAATGATTGTCAGTTCTTTATTTCATATTGCATTAAAAAGTCTGGTCATGAGAATTTCATATCAAGTTAGAACAGTACTTTGGAGTATCAATTTAGGTACAAATGTGCATACAGAGTGTGTGATGATACATGTGTTCCTTGATTGTTATATATTCAAGGCTACCATATATTTGTGGAACCTATACAAATAAACATAAGATATACAATTTGTGTAAACATACAGGCATGTGCTCAAAACTCCCCATGTTTTCTTACACATGTTTTCTGCATTAAAACCCCACACGTCTTTGTGCAGGAAAATAATAATAGATTTTTTGCACGATACATGTTTTCAGACTAAAGTATGTTTTCTGCAGAATAAACCACAACCCTAACCCCTAATATCTTAACTTCTTCCACAACCATAGTTAACATAGCTTCTGCTTCTGAGATCAGATCTTACCTTTTTGTGTACCTACAACTGCCTTGACCTGAACAGTCACTTCCCTTGTTCGATTGGGAAACAAAAAGGAACTGAACCATGTCACCCTCACCTACCTCCCCATCCTATCAACTACTAACTGGGACATAAAAGTTGCCACCACTGTTGCTTCACTGACCACTTTGCAAGCAAGTGCTTAAATCTGTTTTCCCTAAGAAACAGCATGACCATGGCAAAACTCAGACTCAAATGCTTGTTAGCCCGACTATGTTTTGTTTTTGTATTTTGCCCAAGCAGACTTGGGATTGGTAACAACAGCATTACACTTGGATTCTGCTTTTCCTCCTCAAAGATATTAGCCTAGTGGACTGGACACTTGCCTGCAAACCCTATAAATAGGGTGAAATCTTTTAGAACATGGCCATACAGCCCGAAAAACCTACAACAACCTAGGGTGTGATCTGTTTGGTCTATTTCAGTCTTACCAAGCTTCCCTTTGTAGGACAGCAGCAGAGGTAGCACCAAATAATACACAAACACACAAATTTGTGAATGTGAAACCCATTAAAGTGGAGGACCAACTGTGGGTAGATATATAAATATATACATATCTAAGAGTTTGGGGAATATAGGATTGTTCATAAAAGAGCACAACATTTTCAGGTGTTAAGCCAGCCTCCATGCAAATATCACATTTGAATGTACAACACAGTTCTGATTGACCTTTTCCACATGTTAATTTTATTTATTTATGCTTCCTTCCTTCATGGACTTATCTGAAAGCATGCCCAGCAATGTTTCCTTAAAACACACATCTTCAGTCATTGGTGATTAGTGCATAGCTCATGGTTTTCACATTCAGAGTAAAGAGACACAAGACCTACTCTCACAGAAGTCCTTCAGTTTCTGACATTTTCAAATGGGAATCATTTATGAGGGGAAACTTAGCAGTCTTGTTAACACCTTCAAGAGTATTCAATATAAAATATGTAAGAACCCTAGTACCATTCTGAATGTATTGGATGACATATTTAATAAGAAATGTATCTGGAAATGTATTAGCCAGTTCATTTTGAGGAGTATGCCTTATTGTAACACATCTGTGCTTTTCCACTGATGCTACCTGCTCTGAATTTTATAATTTTACAGTTTATCTTTGTTACTACTGCTGGTGGTGTGTGCCTTCAAGCTATTTCTGACTTAATGTGACCCTAAGTTAAATATATCACAGGGATTTCTGGCAGATTTCTTTTGAGGGGCATGCAATTGCCATCTTCTGAGGCTCGGAGAGTGTGGCTTGATCAGTGTCAGCCAATTGATTCCTGTGACTTAGTCCCCACTGGTTTTTAAACCCTGGTTTTCTGGATTACTTATCCAATACTCAAACCATTGCTCCACACTTATTATCAGGACTGACCTTATTCCCACCCAAATAAGTCTGCAGCTGATTTTGTTTGGATACTTTTACCCTTCCACTTTACTTTTATAACTATATTATTGCATCTTTACATTACATTATTGTACCTATACAAGTATCTCTACTTTCGTTTCTGTCTCATGAGTAGACAATTCGCAAGCCAGAGGACTGCTGGAAATGGCAAAAATCATTTTTATGAGAATTTACCAAACATCTTCAGATTTATTTATATTTAGAATGGACCAAATGTGGGAGAAACCAGAATTTCTCGATTCAATCATCTCAGTTTAGAGATTTTAATACTTAAATAATTTTTTAAAACTTGGGTTTTAATTCATTTATATTTAATCATGCTGATGGTGAGTTTGGGCCTCTGCGTTTCCAGAGCTGTTACTCTTCTTTAATACTTATGAAATCTTAATTTCACATTATAGGTCTTTTTATGCTAAGAACAGTATAGAATGTGGGCAGTGAAAATTTTAATTCAGCTCCCCTCCCTCATCAGAATAATGCTAGACTTTGGTTATTGTGCACTGTGCAAAGCAGTGACATGACTGCTAGTACAGATGCTGCTTCTGTTTATGACTAGGGCAAAAACAGTTGGGCTGGAGACAGTCCATAGAGGATTTTAAAAAACAGACTGGAATCTGATTGGTGGTATGAGTGTTATGCATTCATGACTGCTTTTTATTCATGATATGCCCTTGTTTGCTTTTACCAAAAGACCATGAAAGTTCCCCAGCCCCCTTATGAGATAGCAGTTGCTGTGACTGACATAGATCTGTTCTCCTGGAAGCAGCTGTATGAACATAAGAACATAAGAACATAAGAAGAGCCATGCTGAATCGGGCCTCAGCCCATCTAGTCCTGCATTCTGTGTCACACAGTGGCCCACTAGTTGTACAGAGGGATCTCTAGCAGAAAGGAGGGCAAACCCTCACCTGCTCCCAACCCCCACAACCAGTACCCGGGAAAATCCTGCCTGCCTCCATCAACACAGAGGTGGCACTTGGATGTCCATTTCAGTAACTACTGATTCCCTTGGTATCCATGAATCTGTCTAATCCTGCCTTGAAGCTGTCCAGGCTGACAGCTGTCACAACCTCCTCTGGAAGTGAGTTCCATAACCCAATGACCCTCTGGGTGAAGAAATATTTCCCTTTATTAGTCCTAACTTTCCTACCTTGGAGCTTTAGGGAGTGCCCCTAGTCCTAGTGTTGTGTGACAGAGAAAATATTTTTTCTTTATTCACCTTTTCTATCCCATGCATGATTTTATACACTTCAATCAAGTCACCTCTTAAACGCCATCTTTCAAGGCTGAAAAGACCAAGGCGTTGCAACCTGATTTCATAAGGGAGCTGCTCCATCCCTTGGATCATTTTTGTTGCCCTTCTTTGTACCTTCTCCAGTTCCGTTATATCCTTCTTGAGGTGCGGTGACCAGAATTGTACACAGTACTCCAGATGTGGCCTCACCATAGATTTGTAGAGAGGCAATACAACATTTGCCGACCTATTTTCGATTCCCTTCCTGATCATGCCAAGCATAGAATTTGCTTTTTCACTGCTGCAGCGCACTGGGTTGACATCTTCATTGAGCTGTCCACCAAAACCCCAAGATCCCTTTCCTGGTTTGTCTCAGAAAGCTTTGATCCCATCAGTTGATAAGTGTATTTGGGGTTCTTTGCCCCGATGTGCATGACTTTACACTTGTTTAGGTTAAAATGCATTTGCCACTTTGTTGCCCATTCACTCAATTTCGAGAGATCTTTCTGGAGCTCTTTACAGTCAGTTTCATTTTTAACTACCCTGAACAGTTTAGTGTCATCTGCAAACTTTGCTACCTCACAATTTACTTCTACATCCAGATCATTTATGAATAATTTAAAAAGTAACGGTCCTAAAACTGAACCTTGGGGTACGCCACTTCTCACCTCTTTCCATCCAGAGAAGTGTCCATTTATTACCACCCTTTGTTTCCTACAGTTTAGCCAGGTTCCAATCCAGGACAAGACCTGTCCCCTGATTCCATGGCTGAAGAGCTTATTTAGGAGCCTTTGGTAAGGGACTTTGTCAAAAGCCTTTTGAAAGTCAAGGTAAACAATATCGACTGGGTCCCCTTTATCTATGTGTTTATTTACACCCTCAAAGAATTCTATCAAGTTAGTAAGACATGATTTGCCTTTGCAGAAACCATGTTGATTTTCCTTCAGCAATGCCTGTTCTTCTATGTGCTTAGTAATTTTTCTTTAATAATGGTTTCCATCACTTTGCCTGGAACTGAGGTTAGACTAACTGGCCTATAATTTCCTGGATCACCCCTGGATCCTTTCTTGAAGATCGGAGTTACATTTGCCTCCCTCCAGTCCTCGGGTACAGTGCCTGATCTTAGAGAAAGGTTATATATTTTGGCTAGAATTTCAGCAATTTCACACTTGAGTTCCTTAAGAACTCTGGGGTGGATGCCATCTGGCCCTTGTGATTTGTTGACATTTAGTTTAGTAAGGCATGTGAGAACATCTTCCTTGTTTATCTCTATCTGGTTTAATTCATTTAATTCCCTCCCTGAAAATACTGACTCAGCTGCAGGCATATGTTGTCTGTCCTCCTGTGTGAAAACGGAGGCAAGGAAGTCATTTAGCCGCTCAGCAATCTCCTTGTCTTCACTTATTGTCCCTTTCTTACCATTTTCGTCAAGTGGCCCAACTGCTTTTCTAGTTGGGTTTCTGCTTCTGATGTACTTAAAGAAGTTTTTGCTATTTTTTAAAATGTTCTTAGCTATATGTGCCTCAAAATCTTTCTTGGCTTTCCTGACGGTTGCTTTGCATTTAGTTTGCCAGAGCTTGTGTTCCTTTCTGTTCTCCTCAGTAGGAAGAGCCTTCCATTTCTTAAATGAGTTTTTCTTCTTTCCAATCACATCTTTTACTTCATTTGTAAGCCATACTGATGTCCTCTTGGACTTTCCCAGCCTCTTTCTTATTTTAGGAATGCATTTTAGTTCGGCTTGTTTTAAAGTATTTTTAAACAGTTTCCAAGCATTTTGAAGGGATTTGATTTTTTTTACTGTTCCTTTTAGTTTGTTCTTTACTATTTTTCTCATTTTGGTGAAATTCCCTTTGTGAAAATTTGAGTATGGTGCTACTCCCGTCTCTCAAACAAGTATCTTGTTGGGAGAAGGGACTCCAACATGAATCTTGTTTCTGTTTATTAAGTACTGATGCAAATAGGCAGGAGGAACAACAGGAAGTCAGTTGCCTCCTGAGCAACAGGAGAACAGACCTTCACTGATTGCAGCGGATGGTGCCCAGTTAATGAAAATGGATAAGCAGGACTCACAACACAGCTATTGTAAATACTAGGATTATGTGGCAATGCAGTGCATAGGGAATTATGGCTACCCTTTCATTGTCATTACAGGTTGATTAGATTGTTGACGTCATATATCTGGGGAGCTTTTAGAATCCATTCACTTCTGTGTCATTGTTCTAAGCCAAAA
Organism: Anolis apletophallus; assembly: GCA_030556195.1. NCBI lineage: Eukaryota > Metazoa > Chordata > Lepidosauria > Squamata > Anolidae > Anolis > Anolis apletophallus. The sequence continues at coordinate 103,608,077 of JARBWK010000010.1, read as the reverse complement.
ATTTACCTTTCTTATTATTCTACATATTCTTTTACTCTTAAGAGATTGGCTTTCAGAATCAGACTTCAATAAACGGCCAATAGGTTTGTGCTTTTGACAGGATTGATTGCAGCTAGAAATCAACAACAATCTTTACAGCACTGAGTGCTATGTAAGTACTTCTATACAAACACCTGCATTTCTCCTTGCTCCTATTTGCTATTTGACAAGGATCTGTCTCTATGACATTTCACTCCCAATAAAGCCTTATCCTGCCCCCTCCTGCACTTCTTCACTTGCAAATATGCATTACATGAGTTGCCCCCACTGCTGTGAAAGGTCATTTTTATTAGAAGCATCTGCTTAAAGAGCAGAAGGCATGATCAATTGGCGCCTATGACTCTGAACCAAAGGCAGTTTATATTCTAGTCTGTTGTCACTAATGCCTGAAGCAAGTTATAGTGGAGAAGGAGAAGGAAAGGAAAAGCATTAAGCAACCGAGCAACAATAATGAATTGTAATTGGTGTTCCCGGCAGCAATTCCTGCAAAATAAAGATAAAGATAGCCATTTTCACTGGGTATGAAGAGGCAGTGAAATATTAGCAAAGACAATGATCACAATATTTAAGTAGCTCCTCACTCTTTTCTCTGTGCTGAAACAGGGATGGAATTAGAATATAAGCAAAAAGGCTTCAAATGATTTTACAAAGCAGGGTGTTCCCTTCCACCACATCTATAACTTAGAGAAGATTGCAGAGAAAGCAGGTTCTTCTTCTCCATTGCACAAAGTGCATAGAATTACTGAGCTATGAAAGCCAAGGAATTACCATGGGAGGCAGCCAAGGAAAGGTGGGTGAGAGATAAGAAAAGTCTTACCCAGTGTCTGGAGAGTGGAATGTTAAGTCTCTCATCTTTTTCATGCATCTCTAATATCCAAACTAAGGTGAAGCTTAACAGTATGCTAAATATCCATTTATAACATAGAATAGTAGTCTTGAAGTGCAGGAGGAGGAAATCTAGATTGGGATACCTAAATGGAGTTAACCCTATCTTTTGGCATCACTTCCCTTATTAAAATTCTGCTACCACGCAGGGCTATTTGTCATTGGATATATGCTGCTGGGGGTGCTAAGAGTGGCTTTCCTAACAAACGTTTTGAGGACAGTTTTTATTATTATTTTGCACAACATGCATGTTGCAAACATCTTTCCCCACCAATAGCTCTAGCCTATCATTTAGTTTTCCTTTCCTGTTGAATAACCTCCTTGCCTCAGTCCTGTTGTTAGATTTTAAACTCATCTTTTGAGAATGAGGTTGAAACTCTAGTTGAGTATTTGCCATGAGAAGGTGGTAAATGAAATGTTGAGCTGGTTCTGTTGGCAGGACTTGGAAGGCTAACAGGAGGAGGTCAAGCTAGCTACACAGTAACTTATACTTATGAATAATAAAATCCACAAAATGGAAACCAATGCATGTGGCAGGCTTTCTGAGCCCCAGGCGGCGCAGTGGGTTAAACCACTGAGCTGCTGAACTTGCTGACCGAAAAGCCGTGACTTCGAATCTGGGGAGTGTTGTGAGTTCCCGCTGTTAGCTCCAACCTAGCAGTTTAGCATGCTGCACTCAACTAAAATCAATAGGTCAAAAAGACCTCTACTATGTACCCAATTACATACTAGGGTAGCCAATTACACACTAGTGCTGACATTAATCAGGATTCAGCTAAATAGTAATCAGCAGAATACATATGAGAAATTATAACCACTTAGTAGTCTCACCCTTCCTGTGTTCACAAGATGTTCAGCACAATTAAAACATATATTTTGATGTTGTTGTCAGATACGTCTTCCTTCTTTATCAGAAATGCCAGTTTTGAGCTGTTTAAACCAAATCTAACATCAGATAAAATGTGTTCTATGAGCAACATGCAAATGTGAGTAGTTCAATAGGTACCGCTCCTGCGGGAAGGTAACGGCACTCCATACAGTCATGCCAACCACATGACCTTGGAGGTGTCTACTGACAATGCCGGCTCTTTGGCTTAGAAATGAAGATGAGCACCAACTCCCAGAGTTGGACACAACTGGACTTAATGTCAGGGGAAAACCTTTAACTTAACCTAACAAAACTCAGCTATAATATGCCAGGCATGGATTCATCTATACTTAGGATTGAAGCAGCACGTTTCCCAAATTCATCGTCTCTGAAAAAGATATTTCCTTTGATCAAGTTTTTCAGAGTAATTAGCTCCCATTACCCTTGCATCATTGCTGTCACAGAGCAAAAGACGTGATGTTTACATGACACAAGTTTGACATATCAAATGGCTAAATGCAATATGAGAACAATGGTAAAAAAAACATTGGGGTTTGAACCATTACATGATTTCCATGTTCCATGCAAGCAGTAGGATCAAAGTCAGCATAATACATTTCACCCTCCAACAAGTTGGGGGGTGGAGCAGTTTTGTCTCCTCCCCTCGGAGAAGAGATTGGTTAATTTCGCAGAATGTACTGGAAGGGAGGAGGGGCTGGCATAGTGTGGTGCCAGCCCTTTCTCCCCCATTCTGCGAAAGGACATCGTTGAGTGAGGAACACCTTGGAGCCTATCCAGCACCAGGTCGGTGCAGAGGCCATGAGGGAGACGGGCCCAGAGTTCAGCCTCCAGGCTGAACTGGCCCCTTGCCCTTCATAGGCCTCTGCTAAATTTAGTTATATCTAAATTTAATTCTGCCTGGCTTCCCTGGACAGGGAGCCAGGCCTGGAGAGCTTCATTTTGATTTACGTCCCCCCTTTCCTATAACATAATATTAATATAAGTCCCCCTCCTCGTGGCACAGTGGGTTAAACCACTGAGCTGCTGAACTTGCTCACTGAAAGGTTGGAGGCTCACTCTGCCTGGGGGCAGAGTGAGCTCCCAACTGTTAATAGTCTAGCTTGCTGTTGACCTAGGCAACCTTAATTGATAGTTGCACCTGCTAGTTGGTAACCAACTGATGTTTCCCTTATGGGTTGCCCGGGTTGAAATCTACAGGGGACCCAGGTAGTACACCTGAAGAGCTGAGGGGTAGACTTTATAAGATGCTACCTCAGCTTAGACACACCAAGTCGAACTGACACCTAAAAGTTAGTTGAGTTATAAGTTAAATAGGTAACTATTTAATAAAAGTTGCCCAAATTTGAATCCATATATTTTGTGTCTGTCTCTTTATTTCGGGGGGGTGGAAGACAAAGCATATATACAGCTTAATTTTCTATTGTTAAATGTTAAAGGCTTCTTTGCTACATGAAAGCCAATAAATGGACTTGCCAAGTAATTTCATTCCACTTTTGGGCATCCAAAAATTGTGATAACCTCTTGTTTTGGTTGCTCATAGAACACATTTTATCTGTTTGAACAGCTCAAAACTGACATTTCTGATAAAGAAGGAAGACATATCTAACAACAACAGCAAAATATATGTTTTAATTTTGCTGAACATCTTGTGAACATAAGAAGGGTGAGACTACTAAGTGATTATAATTTTTCATAGGTATTCTGCTGATTACTATTTTAGCTGAATCCTGATTAATGTCAGCGCCGGTTTCATGCTTTCCCTAGTATGTAATTGGCTACATAGTAGAGATCTTTTTGACCTATTGATTTTAGTGGAGTGCAGCATGCTAAACTGCATTAGATTGACTATTTCTTCACTTCTTCAATAATTAAAGTGAGATTATAATGACCACTATGCAGTTAGATATGATTAAGACCATTGACCTAATTCTGGGCTAAATTATGGTCTTTATCTTTTTAGGTACCGGTTGAATATATCAGAGGTAATCATATCAGCTCTCTCAGCTAAATGAGCCAAAATAGTATACACTTCTAAACATGATCATGTGATGTGCTGGGGTTTTTTTTTGTTTCTTAAGGAATACAAAATTCTCAAATACCAAATAAACTTGCAAATGAGTATTTGTTTTGCTCTTCAAATGGCAGCCGCCAGATTACTGGCACACACAAATCCCTGATGATGTTATATCGTACTTATAAAATTCAAGTGTCTTACAAGGACTGCAGCTGTTGAAGAGTCAGGTATGCCTTTTGAGATGGTTCATCCACCTGTATCCAATTAAGATTCCACAAACCCATTCAGAAAGGTGAAATCTATCAGTGGATTCTGCATCTTTAATCAGCAGCTCAGGTGTTGGGTGGAACTATCAAGGGGAAAGAAATATTCCTCAATTTCAATGTTGCCTGTTACTCTGGAGGATTACATAAATATTGGATGTGGGTGGATAGAAATGTTCCGATTGTAAGCAGAGACATGTGCCAACTGGAAAATTGATTTTGAATCCTATCACATGGCACCATAGGCAACATTTGCAATATGTCAGATTTCAGAGTTGTCTAAATAAAATAACTGGAAGTGAACAGTAATAAACAGGAGATTATTTGCTTGCATTCCTTCAGTCATCCCCTTAATAAAATATACGTTTTAAAACCCTGGAATAAAAGATAACATGGAAATAAATTAGTTAAAAACACAAACTTTAAAATACTAGCCAGCAACCAATTAGACCCCCTCTAAAAGCATACCAGCTTACATCCAGAAGTCTGCCTTGGCTGCTAGTTTAATTGTCAAAAGCTTATTGGTGGAAAAACGACAACAAAGGTTTATGTTGAGAAAGTAGAAACACCCCCCAAAAAAACTGAATTGAAGTTAAGCAATTATTCAGTTTGGTCCAGCATGTTTGTTTGTTTTGTTTGTTTATTTACATTATTTCTACACCACCTATATCAGCCCAAAGGCGACTCAGGGCGGGGTAGAAATAACGTAATAAGAAATAAGAAATAATGTTAAAGCAGTTATACATTTTTTTCCAGTATTTCATTAAAAAAATTACATACATTTACTTGAAGAAATGTAGAGAAGACCAAACAAAAATCATAACATCAGCTTCATTTGATACAACTTGTACTATCACTTTTGATCTTGAAAAGAAAGAAGGAGAAGAGATTATGTACTATATGTTGGCATTGAAGTTTTGCCATTAGGATGTTGCAAACCGCCTTGAGTCCCCCCAGGATTGAGAAAGGTGGTATATAAATACAGTAAATAAATAAATCAGGAATAAGAAATCAGAAAATTAGGGTAGATTGGCACTTCCATTTATTGTCAAAAACTAGCAAATATTTTATTTTCTATCAGAAAATGAACTCATTGATGTTGTATCTTTTTCTGACCTCACTTTTGCTTCTGAATAACAAAGCATTCAGAATTTTGAAATGAATACCCCAATTTAATTTAAGTCATAAAAATCCCCACTGGAGAAAGCAAGGATGTCTCTCCACCATACAAATATCAGATTCAGAGACCCAAACTAGGATTGCAAGGCAAGACAAAGTGTACTGGCCTATCCATCCCTTCATTCTAGATCTCTGTTTCGTAAATTTGAAGGAACGCTACAAAGGACTGATCTCAATTCAAAAGATTTTAGCACCCTGATGTCTCTTTTAAAGTTTGTATCAGGACTGTATCAGGACTGCAGAACAGATTCACTACCAGATACAAGCTTATACAAACAGGTTTGCTGTTTTCTCTCTTTTTAATATCAGAGGTTCAGATAAAATTATTTCCATGCATATGATGGACAAAGACATTTAAAATGAGATTGTGATGGTGTGTATGCATATGGCTACATGGGTGCCTAGAGATAACAAGTATGACTCATCTGTAATTTTTGAATGAGGAGGAAAGTGAGGGAAATAAATACAAGCATAACCATTCCAGTATATTTTATCCCTGAATGGAACCATGCCACTCCTTTTCATATGGGAAACATCATTGATGCCACAATCAATTACATGAAAAAATAAAACACCTGATTACTCTTACCAAAAGGAATTGCCCAATCTCGTAAATTTGTATCTGCCAAAATAATGCAACTCTAATGGAAGAAGCAGTGATCTTTGGGAAATAGGTCAACATGGATGGAGAGCTTATTTGCTATCCAAACACCCACTGATTTTGTGCCATAATAGATGCCTTCAGGATAAAGCTTTAAAATAAGAAGTTATAAATAGCTGACCATGGAACTGCTTGCTATCAGAAGAGGGATGAATACTTCCTTGATCTTTTCCTCACCCTTCAGCACCTTGGAAATCCCATGGTGGGTCTGTCTGTCTGGCTTCTGTGGCTGTTTTTTGGAGAGAAGTTTCAGTTGTTGCAATGATGCAACAGCAGTAAATCTGAATTCAAAAAATAATGATGTTAGGTTTATTCAATTGAAAATACTGAACAAGTTTCCAGACAAACTCTTTTTAATTTTTTTAAAAATTTCTTTTCCAGTAACAAAGGATAGATTGACATTACCTTGTAAATGAGGAATATTTTAACATCCTGCACCACCTTAAACATTTTTAGTGATTAAATGGTCAAGAAGGACTATCACTTGGTTCAAATATTGGGTTGTGCTGCCCTTTGGGCCACAAGATTCATGGTCTGCTGTGGTGAAAGGGGCAACAATATGATGACCAGAAGGAAAGTGTGTTTTGTGCCACAGACCAGAGATGTGTTTTAAATAAATAAAACATAACTGTTGGGTTACTGTTTCCAAATAAAAATGCTAAAAGTTATGTCTTTAAAATAAGTATAATCATTGCTAACTATTTTGGGGAAGTCATTTGACACATGATGACAACTAATTGTGCTTTAAAATGACTTTCTAACTTTGGTTCAGGCTTATTTTCTCATAGGGCTTGTGTGGAAAATAGTTTGCTCAATATTATTTGTTGGGGAACAGGTGCAAGTACATGTTGTTGCTCTTATGCATTACCATTTAGTTTCTCATAAAGCTAGGCCAGTTAAATCAACAAAAAAAGGAGGGAACACTCAGTGAAGAATGAGTTCAAAAGAAAAATTATTAAGTGCATCCTACACATGCAAATTCTCCCATTCAAATTCTTCCCTTAACACCTAGATTTGCCTTCTTAAGGAGTGGGGAGAATGATTGGAGATGCCGTACCAAGTATGCATAATGTTACACACCACATACAGATCTGTTCCCTCTTCCACCAGCTGCTGTCAAATTCCTTACTTTCTTTGAATGGAAATCATAGCTGGCATAAGCCATAGTTCCTCATGCCTGATCACTACTCTCTATCACTATCTGTTGTAGATGAGCCCTTGAGTGATCCTGAAAGTGTGAATTGGAAGCTGGGAGGGGAAAATGTGATACTCGTGAGCAAGTATCAGATGAAGAGCAACAAAGGAAAAGGATCTGGCAAATGCTTGAGGACTCCACTGATGAGGACTCTTTTTAAGGGTTTCTCTGGGGGTGATGGGTCTCTCAGTGGGGAGCCAATTATGGGAAGTGGGGCTGGGAATTCTGAGTATCAGGCTTCATCCTGGGGGGAGTTAAGTCTTGAAGAGAGATTGGAGAGTGAGGCATGGGGCTACACCTGTGACTGCCATCACAGCTGAAAGCACTAACGAGAGGGTGTCGGGTCCTGACAGGAGATGGAGAGATTGGAGCAGGAGGCGAGGGGTTACACCTGTGACTGCCATCACAGCTGAAAGCACTAAGGAGAGGGTGTCGGGTCCTGACAGGAGATGGAGAGATTGGAGAGGGAGGCAAGGGGCTACACATGTGACTGCCATCACAGCTGAAAGCACTAACTAGAGGGCAACAGGTCCTGACAGGAGAGGGAGAGATTGGAGCAGGAGGCGAGGGGCTACACCTGACTGGCATCACAGCTGAAAGCATGGAGGGTGTCAGATCATGACAGGAGATGGAGAGATTAGAGCAGGAGGTGAGGGGCTACACCTGTGACTGCCATCACAGCTGAAAGCACTAATGAGAGTGTGTCAGGTTCTGACAGGAGATTGAGAGATTGGAGCAGGAGGCGAGGGGCTACACCTGTGACTGCCATCACAGGTGAAAGCACTAACAAGAGGGTGTCGGGTCCTGACAGTAGATGGAGATATTGGAGAGGGAGGCAAGGGGCTACACCTGTGACTGCCATCACAGCTGAAAGCACTAACAAGAGGGTGTCGGGTCCTGACAGTAGATGGAGATATTGGAGAGGGAGGCAAGGGGCTACACATGTGACTGCCATCACAGCTGAAAGCACTAACTAGAGGGCGACAGGTCCTGACAGGAGATGGAGAGATTGGAGCAGGAGGCGAGGGGCTACACCTGTGACTGGCATCACAGCTGAAAGCACTAACGAGAGGGTGTCAGATCATGACAGGAGATGGAGAGATTAGAGCAGGAGGTGAGGGGCTACACCTGTGACTGCCATCACAGCTGAAAGCACTAATGAGAGTGTGTCAGGTTCTGACAGGAGATGGAGAGATTGGAGCAGGAGGCAAGGGGCTACACCTGTGACTGCCATCACAGCTGAAAGCACTAATGAGAGGGTGTCAGGTCCTGATAGTAGATGGAGATATTGGAGAGGGAGGCAAGGGGCTACACCTGTGACTGCCATCACAGCTGAAAGCACTAACGAGAGGGTGTCGGGTCCTGACAGTAGATGGAGATATTGGAGAGGGAGGCAAGGGGCTACACCTGTGACTGCCATCACAGCTGAAAGCACTAACGAGGGGATGTTGGCTACTTCCAGCTCCGATAAAGTTTTGTGAATATAAAAAGGGGCTTTGAATCTGGGATTCTTTGCAGTTGGCAAAGTGTTGCTGGATGGCCGTGTCTTGCTTTGTATGCTGTGCTGTGTTTCCTGGTTCCTGTATACCTTTCTTCCTATGCACACTCTTTGGCACATGCTTTTAACAACGTGTTTGCTGCTTTCCTGATCTTCGACCTCGGACTTCGCTGACGCTGGCCTGCTTTTGACATGTTTGCTGCTTTCCTGTTCTTCGAACTCAGACTTCGCTGATGCTTCTTTGCTCTTCGTTTTCCCTCTGTTGTATGCATTTAATCCAGGTTTTCTGGAGATTTCATCCAGATTATATGTGTTTTATGTGTTTTTGACCGGTTTGGTCTTTTTTATGTTATTTTGCCCATTTAACACTGCAGCTTAAGTGTTTTGGGGAAAATTCTTTATTTTTGAAATAAAATCTACTTGTTTACTATCTGGTCTGGTACTTTAAGGCTTTCTGTGTTTCAACACTATCCCTGACCATTAAACATCCTTAGCCCCATCAACATTGAGAGCTGACTGGTGTGGTGGTGGGGATGATGCATATGTGACTGATACGCTTGGTGAGTAGAGAGTGGGCCTTCTCTGTGGTGGCTCCCCGTCTCTGGAACCCGCTCCCCAGGGATATTAGACAAGCCCGCACATTGGCAGTTTTTAGGTGGAGCCTGAAAACGTGGCTGTTCCAATGTGCCTTCCCTGAATAAAGCAAATAACGCCCTGCTGTGATCAATCCCTTGCAAATGCCCCCATAAGCACTTAAATTACCTGTTGGGTCATCTGCCTATATTAACCTTTAAAACCTTTCCTGTTATACACATTCTACCTCTGTTCACATCCAGTGATGCTTATTTTAAAATTTTAATATTTCACATTTGGCCCGCCCAGAATGGTTTTAAACTGTCTGTTATTGCTTGTGTGTAAGTATATTGATTGTATTGTTTTATTATTTGCTGTTATGTTGTTATTATCGGCCATTAGTCTTGGCCTCATGTAAGCTGCCCTGAGTCCCCTTGGGGAGATGGTGGCGAGGTATAAATAAAGTTTAATAATAATAATAATAATAATAATGAGCTTTGTGCACTTTCCAAAACAAGAATCCTAAACACAACCTAACTTACATGTGCATTTGTCACTAACAAGATTCCACCCCATATTTGGGGATGCTCATAACATATAATTCTCTTATCTACCTTTTTAACTGGAAGAAAAATTGATTATTTCCCTCAACAGGCATTGCAAATTTATCACCCTTTTCTCCAGTTCTGTGAAAGCCTCACATTTTTTTTTCTTGCTATCGGGAAAGAAAACTGACATAAATGATTACAGAGATTACATATTGATGAATTTGTCTGCTGGAATTTTAATACCAAAGGAGAAAACGGGGAGGGGGAGAGAAAGTTCTGTGGGCTTGCAGTAATCCAAATAACAGCCATAGCTCTGCATTCAGCAAATAACATTTGGCACAGCACCATTCCCTCCAACACCTCCACCCCTCCAAATATGTTTGAGCATCTGGAAATTGTGGACTGAATGTACATAATTTCAGGCCATGTCATGACCCTGACCCTGAGAGGTTTCAGCTCTGCAGACAGACAGGCAACTTCTGCTACAATTGTTCCTCTCCCCCCAATGTTAGCTCTTGCAGTGTGAAACTACTCAGGATGGGGAAGCAGTGCCAAGGAAGGATGGCTGCATACTGGGCTCTAGGTCAAAAACACCCTCTAAAAATGATCACCACTATCTGAGCTGACAGCATCGATCATCTGTTTGGCAATCTGCCTTGCAGTTAGCAGGAGCCATGCATCTGCAGATATTCCCCCAGTATTTTATACTCCCAGCACCAATTGAGGGTAGAGCAGAAACCTGTTTTGATTCTTTCCTGAAAGGACAGGGTTGGATGAAGGCTGCTGGTGGTTCTGCCTGAAATGAAAATAATCTCTCTTCTTAGAAGCCTGCTGGGAGTTAATTTTCTCCTCCAAATGAATGTGTGGTTTATGAGGTCCGAATCTGCTTGCTTCCATGTTTTAAATAATCAGAGCTTTTGTTTAAGGATGAATAATACCAATACAGGTTGAATATCCCTTATTTGAAATGCTTGGGACTAGAAGTTCTTTTGGATTTTGATTTTTTTCTTCTTCTTCATATTTTGGAATATCAGTATTTGTGGATACATGCCCAATGATATCTTGGAGATTTCCAATTTAAACCTGAAATTTATTTATGCTCCATATAAATCTTATACACATAGCCAGAATGTCATTTTATGAACCATATTTTAAACAATTATGTGCATGAAACAGAATTTGTGTACTTTGAAAGCAAAGGTGCCACTATCCCAGTCACCCATGTAGACAATATTGGATTTTGCAATTCTTTATCACTTATAAAATATTCTATACATTATCATGGTCACTCCCACCTAAGGAACCTACTACATCCACCTCATTTAACATGTTATCACTTTTAGTTAGGATCATGTCTAAAACAGTTGATCACATTGTTGCCTCTTCTACCTTCTGGATAATGAAATTGTCAGCAAGGCAAGTGGGGAATTTGTTGGACTAGATTTTCTTTTGACAGAGTTTGTCTTTCAACAAGTATCAGAAAAATTGAAATCTATTACCATTACATCTCTCCTTTCTGAACGTGTGGTCACCTGTCAGTTCTATTCTGCTCGAGATCCCCGTGTACAACTGGTGGGCTGCTGTGTGATACAGAATGCTGGACTAGATGGGCTGAGGTCCGATTCAGCATGGCTCTTCTTATGTTCTTATGTTCTTATGTTCTATTGGACTAAACATAATTTAAGTTAGCTGTGACAAACGTTGATTTCAGTGCTAGAAAAATATACCTAACGAAGTTGGAAAGGTGAACCCCTTGCTTTCACTTTCTTTGATGTGAGAATGCTTTTAAGTAATAAATGTTTTCCATCTTGTTTATGAAGTAATCTGCAAAAGTTAGTAAGCTTGAAGTTAGCTGCCTTGAGTCTCTATATCAGTAAAAATCAGGCTTTACATAAATTAACTACATTTGAAATAATGAACTGAAAAAGTTTTCAGTAATGGGCTATGGCCAGCAGATTCTACTTGTCATGGTATTCTAAAATTTCAGGATCTTGTCAAGAAAATAAAAGGGAGGCAGCAATGCTCTTTTATCCTCATCCTATTAGGATTGTCAATCTGAGTAAACCTTGATCTGTTTCCGTGTCCCAAATTTTGGTAGGGCCCTGATCCATTTTTAAGGTGCCTCCCAAATTCAGGAGGAGAGAAATCTGTTTTCATTCAGGAAAGCTGAAAGATTTGTTTTCAGTCTGGCCCATTGGTGGCAATTGGGGGGATGGGGGCTTCCCAGGTTTAAGGCAAGGGCTCAAGAAACCACCTTTCCTGTGATCCTTTCTTCCTCTCTTTAGAGGAGACCCAGTTTTAAAGTATGCCCCTTTAAAGTATGATCCCATCCCTTCTCTCTTTAGGAGAGATCCAGGTTTAAGGTAAGGTGTAACTGAATGGCCCTACTTTGAAGGGCTGGTGTATGAGGATTTCTAGGCCCTAGAAGGGAAGGCCTTGTCTAAGCCAAAGGGACGAGGGAGCACCCACTCCTTATATGGTAGTGATGCCTGATTGGTGGAGAGATTAGAGAGCTTTGCATAGCAACAGAAGGCAGAGGGGGCCAGAGGGCAGTAATCTGAGTCAGTCAGGGGAGGAGTCCGGTGAAGAGAAAGGAAGTGAGGCAGGAGAGAGAAACTGTGACTGTGGCGCAGCTGGCTGGGAGTCAGCTGCATTAAGATCACTACTGACCAAAAGGTCATGAGTTCAAAGCCAGTCAGGGTCGGAGTGACTCCCAACCAAAATTGTGTAGCTTGTTGTCAACCTTTGCAGCTCGAAAGACAGTCGCATCTGTCAAGTAGGAAATTTAGGTACCTCTTTGTGGGGAGGCTGAATTAACTGATTTATGAGGCCATAAAAATCTCCAGGAAGCTTGCAAAAGAATGAGGAATCTGTTTTACTTCATCACAATCAATGTATCTTTCTGTGCATGGATATAATAAGAGGGTCTGTTTGAACAACAGCCAACTCTCTTTATATCGAAGTTTTCTCTCTAATTTTGAGTGGCTCAGAGACTTAACTCCAGTGGTTGGTCGGACTGACTGGTGTAAATTGGTAGCAGCAATATAGTTGGTGGCCAGAGTTCGGATTGACAGTTGTATGATTTATTATTTCAGGATTTTACCCTGCTCTTCTCAACGCCCAAGGGGGGACTCAGAGCGGCTTACAGTACGGCACAATTCGATGCCCACATCACAACAGCATAAAACCCCAAAAACCCACAACAATTAAAATCCATTAAGACACATTAAAATACAATTTCATCAGCATCATACACAGTCATTCCAAGTTAAAACAATATTCAATCCATAAAACATTGGCCCTCTTCATCCATTTCCATTAAAATCCCCATCTAACATGCTGCCTAGTGCTGGTGTGCAAACACCTGGTCCCAAAGCCAGGATTTTACCTTTTCCTGAATGCCAGGAGGGATGAGGTGGACCGTACCTCAATAGGGAGCGCATTCCACAGGCGGGGAGCCACCACCGAGAAGGCCCTGTCCCTCGTCCCCACCAGCCGCATTTGAGAAGTCGGCGGGAGCGAGAGCAGGGCCTCCCCGGATGATCTTAGGTTGCGAGGTGGGACGTAGCGGCTGATGCGTTCGGACAAGTAAGCTGGGCCAGAACCATATAGAGCTTTAAAGGTCAAAACCAGCACTTTGAATGGAGCTCGGAATTGGACAGTCAGCCAGTGGAGCTGGCACACCAGGGGGGTGGTATGCTCCCTGTATGTAGCTCCCGTTAGTAATCTGGCTGCCGCCCGCTGGACTAATTGCAATTTCCGAACTGTCTTCAAAGGCAGCCCCACGTAGAGTGCGTTGCAGTAATCTATTCGTGATGTGGGCTTAAGAAACCCAGCTTCCTGCAATCCTTCCCTTCTGAATTTAGAGGAAACCTAAAAGGGCTTAAGAAATCACCCTTTCTGGGAGCTTTTCCTTTCTAACAGCTGCCTCCCTCCCCATAACTGGAAGAAACCAAAAGCAGCCAGGCTTTCGACAGATGCTGTTCTGTTGTGGCAGAAACAAAATTGGTGTTGGAGCCCATGCCGTTATGGGTGTCTGAACCGTTCGAACCAACCAAAACAGCCAAATACTTTTTTTTAAAAAAATGAATCTGTGCAAAAACCTAATGGCCATAAATGGAGATCTAAGTTGATACTTTTAATTGCTCTTTGATCTGATTTCCTACACATTCAACATCAAAAAATCTCAGGGACTTTCTCTTGAATTTGCAAAGAAAACTGAAGATTTAATTGACACACAGACACTGCAATTGTAGCTTCCAGGAGAGATTTTTTACAGTAGAGATTTCACTGTCAGGTTCTGGGAAATATCTAATTCTGGATTTTTAGCAAGCCATAACCAGTTGCAATGGAAAGCCGACAAGACTCTTCTTCCTTTTATGTTTCTGCAATTTTACTGTCCCCTTTTCTTTATTTAAGCTATCATTTCTTCTATTCTAAAATAATCTACTCCCAAGTTTTGAAAACGATTCTTGAGAGAATAGAAATAATTTCAGTCTTTGCTGGCAGCTTCTTATATTGCTAGTGTTACCTCTGGATCAATAACTAGACTCCAGCAGAAACATACTCTCTGGGGAAGTGTGTTCCTTGACTTAAAGCCAG